>JADMNL010000026.1:77482500-78207500 GCA_016271365.2 Neoceratodus forsteri | reverse complement strand
TCTTTGGGACTACTCATGATTCTTTGTGGGCAGAAAAGCACCAAGCGCAGGCAGGAGCCCAATACAAAGGGCAGCCTGAAGCACCAGGAGAAACAGAATGAGCAAGTGAGAGAGGGGAGTGAGCTAGCTCAACAGAGCTCTGTCGGGACTTAGAGTTGCCCACCCACCTGCCCAGGGTCCTGTGTGGTCCTACATTACAGCAGAGTCTCTGGGGTGGAGACAAAGCAATGACTGGATACTTTTACAATTGCTGTAATAATACAGATTTAGTTGTTCTGTTTATTTCTGTAACTGAGCTATACTATTAGGATTGCTATAATAATACATATTTATTCTGTTTATTTCTCTGAGTTGAGCAATACTTGAAGTGCAATGTGATTTCTAACTGGGCTAAGTGAAATTATGAGGGCTGAGAAAAAGTGTGGTAGCTGAGGGTGAAAAACAGACAAGGAGGCTTTTGGATTGCTATAGTACAGTATCTAACGGATGAGATTTGAGACTGAGATTAACCCGTTGGCAGCAAGGGGCAGTAGGGGACTAGTGTGGGGGGAACAGGAATTTGAGTTAATGGGGCCTAACAGTTGTAGTAGGGTACACAGAAACCGGGAGCAAGAGCCGTAACATAAGATGGGGCCAAATGGGGCAGGTGCAGTGTCAGTAGGGTGGGCATCTTTGGGTGGTGGGGGTGTACAGGGTGTGGGTCAGCCATGATCCTGGACTGGACTGAGCTTGGAGGATTGGGGGGGTGTATGCTCTGTAGACAATTGGCTAGTTTGAGGGAGGAACTGTGGAGGTTGGGAGGGTCTACGTGGCAGGGCAGATGAGTATGGTAGGCATCCTGGCTGGGGAGGAGAATAAGGGATGGTAAGTGGGGATGGGGAAAGAACACTAGGGACTGAAACTGACCCCAGAATCGAGACACTAGCAGAAATGAGAGGAGAAAGGAGGGTGCCTGAGGTGAGGAGGGGCCTCCTGATGGGGAGGAAGGACCACAAAAGGGTACCAGGGAGAGCAGATGGCTGTGGGTAGGGAGGGACCAGGGGTGGGCACAGAGGAACAAGTAGGAGGGAACCAATGGGGAAGAGATGTAGGATGGGTATCGACTAGGAATAGAGTCAAGCTTCTGCTTTGGGGCGGGGGCAGGAACATACTGAAGGGGAGGACAAGTAGGGCATGAGAGGGATGGCAGAGGTAGGGAAGAGATAGCGAGGATGAAAAGGTAGAGGGGCTAGTAAGAAGGAGGGGTGACTGGAGGAGAGAAGGCTATGGGAAGGGAAGGATGGGAGGGCATCACTATCTGGGTTGAAGGGAATAAGGACTCTAAATTAACAACCACGTGATGGGAGAGGGGTTGGAAATTAGCAGGGGAAGAAGGAGGTCAGCATGGGAAGCCCAGCGACAGTAGTCAGGCTGGGAAGGGGCTCAAGGGGATGGGAGGAATAAGGCAGAGAAAGGGCAGGCAGAAGTAGAGGTGCAGACACAGAAGTCAAGCAGAGGGTGCAGCTGGCGGGGGGTAAGGGCAGGGAGAGCGAATACTGGGGTGGTGGAAGGGGATTAAGAGGAAAGGGGGTAAGGCAGGGGTACTTGTCCTGTGGGTTCTATACTGAAAGGGGTGATGGGGGGAAGGCACAGCCGTATTTTGGTTGAAGCTATCTCTGGGTTGACTGCAGGAGGGGCAGGCACTGCTCAAATATGCAGTGAGAGGAGGAAGAAACCCCATTTACTGTTGCATGTGGGTACAAATGACTTGGCGGGGAGACTGTGGAAGTAGTAAAGAGAGGTTCTAGGAGTTGGGCAGGCAGTGTTAGAGTGTGGGGGAGTTGGTGGCATTCTCTGAGGTACTCATGGTACAATGTGCAAGCATGGGGAGGAAGGGTAGGATCGAGGACTTCAACAAGTGGCTGAGGGATTGGTGGAACACCAGAAATGATGGGTTAATGACTAACTGGGGTAGGATCTGGGGAACAGTGACTTGTACATGGTGGACAGGCTACACTTGAGCAGGGAGGGATGGGAATATTAAAGGCGGGATTAGAGGTATATCTCTACTGGTCGATTTAAACTGGGGTGGCCAAAGACTGAGGTTGGACAGGGGAGCCCTAATGGGCTCCCGATATGGAAATGAAGAAGAGCATAGTAACCTTGGTAGGGGGCAGGCAGAGTGGTCTGGGAGTAATACAGAAGGCACCACCACCCGATAAGAATAACAGGGAGAAAGAATGCGGACTACTAGAAGGAGGGACACAGGCCAAGGAGAAGAGTGAGGAGAAGGAGGGGTACAGGTGGAAGGTCTCTCTCAACGCAAGAAGCCTGGGAAACAAAATTGCAGAGCTGAGGTGCTCCTTTCAGAGGAGAAGTGGACACTGCTGCAGTGACAGAGACTTGGGCCACAGAGTACCACAGATTGGGACTCAGCAATCCCGGATAAAGGATATACAGCAGGACCTGGGGGTTGGGCAGGGGTTGCACTCTATGTGAGGAGGGATCAAATGCATAACGGATGAGGGAGAGGAGAGGACAAAAGGCGCTTTGGTGCAGCTCCTGGACTCAAGGGCAGAAAGCTGAGGCTGGGAGTGGTGTACAGACCACCAGTCCAATATGGGGAACTGGATGAGGAGTTGGCAGAGCAGATAAGGAGGGTTTGTAGAAGGGTGTGTGATGTTGGGTGATTTTAACCTCCAGGGATTGACTGGAGCACCCTGGCCACTAGCAGTACCAGGGAGCAGGTGCTCATTGATGCATTCAGGACAGCCTTCTGATGCAATTGGTAAGTGGGCCTACAGGGCTTGGTAGCACTCTGGACCTAGTACTGGCAAATGGGGAGGCAGTAAGGGTGGAGGACCTACTAGCTGGTAGTGACCACCAAACAGTGTGGTTCGTTTCGCACTGAGCAGGAGACGGAGGCACAGGCACTAAGATGGTGGACTTTAGTAGGGTGGACTTTGGGAGGATGGGAGCAATACTGCAAGGGAGACTCCAGGATATAAGGTTGGGGATGGATGCAGAACAGAAGTGGGGAGTCATAAAGACTGGGCTAACAGAGGCCACAGTAGCGGTACTAGGCCCAGGAGTAAAAAGCAGAGCCAAGAAACCATGCTGGCTGAACAAGGAAGTTCTGCTGGGGTGAGAGCATAAAGGCTATATCTGGAAGTACAGGAGAATAGGGAAGGGAGAGGATAAGGAGGCTTACGGGTTGATCAAGGGAGGTGGCCAGGAAGGTGAAAAAGCTAAGGCCTCCAGGGATTAAGGTTGGCATAGGGCATAAGGGAGGGGGAAAAGGACTTTTAAGGTCTGTCAGGGAAGAGGAAGTGCAAGAACATATTGTGAGAATAAAGCGGGAGGCGGAGTGGGTGGAAAAGGGGAGGAGCAAGTGGAAATTCTAAATGAATACTTCTGCTCCATTTTCACTAAGGAGAGGATGGTCCACTACCAGCATGGGCTGGGGGTGGGAAAAGGGAGGAGGTGACTAACAAAGTGATCACAGGGACTAGGGTGCTAGAGGGACTGAGGGCAGTAGGTGGACAGGGCACAGGGCTCGATGGCATCCACCCAGGGTGCTGAGGGAGATGGTGGAGCTGTTGGCTGAGCTACTGGCAAATCTGTTAAACACCTCCTGGAAACAGGTGTGCCCAGGACTGGAGGTGGCCATGTGGTGCCCATACACAGAGTGGGCCTAGGAGCAGCCAGGAAATTATTGGATGTTCAGTCTCACGTCCATAGTGGGTAGCTTATGGAGGTGATACTGAAGCAGAGGCTAGTGGCATTCCTAGAGAGTAATGGCCTCCAAGATGGGCAGCAGCAAGGTTCGTCTCAGGGAGGTCTTGTCAAACCAGCCTAATAGAGTATTATGACTGGGTGACAAGGGAGTTGGACAGAGGCCATACAGTACATGTCCTGTACTTGGACTTCAGTAAGGCCTTTAATACAGTGCCTCATGGGAGACTGGGGAAGGTGATGGCAGTGGGGGTGGGAAAAAGCTGACTAAATGGACAGAGACCTGGTTACAAGGGAGGTGCAGAGGTGGTTGTGGTGGGAGCTCTTGGCACCTAGAGCAGTGACAAGCTGGGTGTTGCAGGGGTCAGTGCTGGGCCTGGGCTGTTTGGGCTCTTTATCTCGATATAGCACATGTGGTGGGGAGCAGGGCTAGTCTGTCTGCAGATGATACCAAATTGTGGCAGTGGTGGACAAAGAGGATGGATGGGGGAAAACTACAGGGGACCTAACCAAACTAGAGACATGGTTGGTGGAGTGGCAGCTAGGATTCAGTGCAAACAAGTGTAAGATGATGCACTTTGGCCTAAGAACCAGAAGAGGGACTATTGGTTGGGGTGTGAGGTTGGGGATTACAGAGGAGGAGCAGGACCTAGGGGTGTTGGTATCTGGGAGCACTAACAACTCATCCCAGTGTAGGAGAGCAGCAGTGAAGGCAAACAGGATGCTGGGGTGCATCGCAGGGGTTCTCATCCAGACACAGGGATGTGATCCTATCTCTCTACAGATCATTGGTCAGACCACACCTGGAGTACTGTGTGCAGTACTGGTGGCCATACCTGAGGAGAGATATAAAGTTACTGGAGGGTGCAAAGAAGGGCAACAAAAATGTTAAAGGGATGGAAGAAAGGAATATGAAGTTAGGGTTGAACAAGCTGAACATGTACACACTGGAGGAGGGAGGGAGGAGGGCTGGGGGATATGATTCAAGCATTTAAATACCTGATGGTTGTAAATACTGTAAACCTAGCACCGAGGGGTGCTTAAACTGAGGAGTGGAAGAGAGACTCAAGTGCAAGGACTAAGGTTGAAGGGGACGCTTCAAGAGGGAAATGAGGAGGCACTTGCTCACTGAGAGGGTGGTGTCTAGTTGGAATGCACTGCCAGAGGCAGTGGTAACATGTAGGACAGTCGATAGCTTTAAGAAGGACTGGAACAACGCAAGAGGAAGAGTCGAGGGGAGAGGCTGGGGCAGCTGCAATCTAGGGTGCTAGCTGCATACTCTGGCAGATTTAGATAGACCGATTGGTCTGTTCTTGCTGGCAGATCTATGTTCATATGTATGTTCATATGTAAAATCACAGTGACTCTGTTCTTTAGCAGAGATCCTAAAATGCCCGTGTTGAAACTTTGGTGGCAAACGTCCATAAAATAACTGTTATAGTGCGTTGTGCAGTTTCCACACACACCGTAACTTCACAAATTTAGTACTGTGACTCCAGATTTCCAACATTGGCATTTTTTCAGACCTCCTTATGAACAGTGCAGCTGTCATTTTTTCACGCCTGCCGAAATATGCATTTACACATCTGACGCGAATAGGCGTGGTTGCTGTGGGAAATCAATGTTCAGAACAGATTAAGAAAATCATACTGACAGTGTTCATGAGCAGAGGTCACAAAATGCCAATGCTGCCATCTCTTCACACCTCCCTATGAATGGCGCAGCTGTCATTCTTCACATCCTGCCCGATCTGTGTTTACGTACATCTGGCGCATAATGGCACTGGTTGCTGTGGGAACTCAATTGAGGACATTGACAAACTCACGGTGCCGCTGTTCATGAGAAGAGGTCCCAAATGCTTTCATGAGGTGGGGTCACAAAAGGCCATGTTGAGAAATTTTTAGTGCAAATACCGGCAAACACCAGTGGGGTTTCCTAACCATAACGTCCCTGTACAGACTGACAGGCATCAGGGTGTGCCTTTGGATTGCAGACTGTAATGCTCATGCATTCCACCCACCCTGCAGCCAGTGACAGGCATCGAGGTGTGCCTTGGACTCTTTGGCCCAGAGTTCACCCATTCTCTTATATTGCACCCATTTCAGCGTATGTCCTTATGTAGTGGGGTGACTGTAAAGCTGAACACCCCAAGGCACACCTCAACACTTGTCGGTGCCTGCAGGATGAGGTGAGTGAAATGGCATGAATGTTATGGGCGACAACCAAAATGCTTACCCCAATGCCTGTCCATCTCTGCAGGTTGGAGGTTGGCGTGAAGTTCAATACTTCACTGCCATTCCTATACTGCATCTGTCTAACTCCTGCATTCCCAGTGCTAATACCAGCAAGCAAACATTCAGCATTGACAAATGCTTGTTATAATACAGTCATGGAGATCACTTTTTGTGAAGAGTGGTCTCACATTCTTAGGCCATCAGAACTGCTTACCTTCAGTTTGTGGTTCTCATACTATGCCTGTAAGACGATTCACATGCAAGAGTGGTCTGTATGGCCATATTAACATACACATAAACAAGGTGGGTTGCTTTCAATGATTGTGTTATGTTCAGACTTGCTTTCTCACAGGAAACTTTGCATTTCATATCTGATAGATGCAGAGGAAACTTTGCATTTCATACCTGATAGATTATGCATGCCTGTGACGGAGCCATCCTTAATCATAACTTTGTGAATGTGGGGGGCCAGGCTGACAACTTTTATGTGCAAATATTTAGCAACAAAATCCTACAGCAAGATGCACAGTATTTTAAAATGAGTTATCTGAGATGTTAGCGGAAGCTGAGAGCAACTTGTGCAGTCTCAGACTCTGATGGGGAGGCCATCATTAAAAATTGTCTCATTCTCAATTAGCAGCTGATCCTTAGAATAGCACTGACCAGCTAACCCACCCGACCGTCCCTGCCAAAGGAAAGATGCAGCTGCACAGTGTACAACAGAAGGAATAACATGATGAGACAATATCGGTGCATTAGGAAGCCATCCTGGTGTCTCTGTCTGGTAATGTACTGCACTGCCATGCAGACAGGTAGAGGACCACTTCTTAATCCTGACTGTCTCACTCTGGGGCAGCGGGTCTTTGGGTATTCTGTGGAGGCAGTATGCACATGTAACCCCCTGCAAATGGGGGTTCCAAAAGACTTCCAGGAGCTTGCTTGAATGCTCCAAGCCTGAATGGTGTTTGGCGTTTAAGCCATTTATCAGAGAGTGTTTTTAGAACCTCTGGTACTGTCTCTTTAAGAGCTGTCTGCTTGCAGACATAATTAGTTTGTATGGGGGACTGTGTGTTTCTTTGATTGAGTACCACTCAAGCTGCTGCCAATTCACTCCATTTTGCAGTCACTAGGAGTGCAAAGGGAACCTATCTGAAAGATGTAACTGTTTGCCAGAAATCATTTACAGTAATAATGAAATTACAGTTTGTCTAACCTGCTTTTTTGCAGTCAGAACAGTGTCTGCCTAGTTCCCCATTCTGGTTTTGAACTGCTGAACTGGACCAATCAGTGTGGGGTAAGCTAGCTCTAAAATGGTGCCTTGGACGAATCAGAACTTGACTCATAATCTGAGCCAGCCACAAGAGGATTGTATGGGCAGTGACTCTGGGAGATGTAGTTTAGACTTCAGTGCCTTTTGGACCAACAGCAGCAGTCTATTGTGAGTGACAGCCAATCCAGTCAAGAACTGGGAGGAACTCAAAGGAAGTGCCGGTTTTGTCGGTTGGAGTTTCAGTTGAGCTTTGCGTGAAGAAGGAAGGAGCCCTGTGCTTTTTCAGTGTGCAGTTTTAGTTAAAACGTGTGTAAGGCCCAGAGTTCCGGTCTGCAGCTTGTGTAACAGCTTGTTAGGACTGAATCTGTCCTGTGAAGAGAATCAAAGGATATCTGAAGAGTAGAAACCAGGCTCACCCTGTAGAAGACTGGAGGAATTGCTGAAAATTGCACTCGGTCTGTCAGGAACTAAATCTGCTGTGTGTTCTCCGGTATTGTGCAGTAATTGCGATCGGATACAGATGCAGCCTGCCTGGTATAGTGCTTTCTTTATATAAATGTGTGAAGAGGTTTGTGTACTCAAGTGAGCCCTACTGACATTGAAGGACCCTATCTTATTTGGAGGTCGTGAGTACTAATTCAGTGTCGCTCCCTGTTGAATTGCCACATTAAATCCAAATGGAATTACTGTACTGCTGACTGTTTAATTCTCCTTTTCTCTGTGTGAAGGGGCCCTACCAGCTGCCACGGTTTGACTAGCCACTAGGGCTTGGGTACCAGGGACAGTAACTGATAGGGATAGGCCTGTGCACAGAGCCATAGGTAGATTATTAGAGTGATAAGCTAATTAACCTGATTTCCCTGTCCTTGTTATATCCCCTAAATAAATCAGAGCTGCTTGTTTCAGCAAAGTTATACTGCCTGAGGTATTTGTCTATGTTGAAGTACTGTACTGTGATTGTTGCACTGTATCTCATTTCACAGGAGGTCCCAGTGCCGAACTAGTCCTGGGGGTAAGTGTATACTGTGAAGGTAATTTGATATATTGTGTGGGCCACTCAGTGGGGAAGAAAAGGGGGTTGCAGTGTCCCAGAGGGCTGTGACCAAGTTAGTTTAACTATTGCAAACCCTGACCTCTGGGTGGAGGCACCCGCCATTGGATCCAGGCCCCTCAACCTGTTAGTGGCAAATCAGGCAGGGGTAGTAGCCCTGGGATAGCGCCATCTAGGGGTTACATCTTGGAGGCTCACTGCTGGGATTGTGTGTCCTCTAGTGGCCATATTCTGAACCACTGTTAAGAAAAAAATGGGTACCCGACAAAGTGGCTGTGCACCGGCTGGTGGAGTGGTGTACTGGGGAGAGATCGACCCCAAAATGCTATGCTTATCCTGGACATCCCCTGGGTATCAATCGGACACTGTGCAGGAGTACTTTCCAAGGTGGAAGGTTTACAAAACCCTGTGGTGGTGGGTCGCATGCTAATCTGCTCACCCACACTTTCCTGGCCCTAGTAGAGTTTAAGGATCCCATAGATAGCTCCAAAGTGCCACAGACCATTACCCCAGAGGGAGCCCTCACTGCTTGGAGAGTGATAACTAAGGACAGTAAAGACCGGGGAATCAGCCCCACCACTATCTGAAACTTTGAGGAGAAATTTGCTAAATGGTTGCTGGGAGAAGGGAAACTGTGGAGGACTTGAAGAAACTATTCTTGCCACCTGGGGTGTTCTCCCAACACCCTCTCCTGCTCCAGTGCCCGTAATGGTGGCTGAACCAATGCAGACTCTATTTCTGCACCTGCCATTAGTCACGACTCTCACCGAAGGTTGAGGATCTTCTCTGGCACCTCCCACCCCCAAGGGAGGATGACTGGGAGACCTGGATGACTATGTTGCCCCCAAGTGCTAGAATGGCAATGCTCGAAGGCGAGCGAAAGAGGGTTAGTGAGAGCCTCCGAGTCCTGCCCTGGCTACCATCCATGCTAAACGGGCCAGTAACCCTGAAGCGACTGCACAGGCCTATCTTGAGGCCTTGGAGAATGTGTATGGGAGCCCAGATTCTGATGAGGACCTATGGTGGAGAGTAAGAAATGCACAACAGTACCAAGGAGTTGTTGTCTGTGTATGTCTCTCGGCTGGAAAAATTGTTGCAAGAATGCCTCAGAAAGGGTAGTTGCCAGCTATTGAACTGGACCGAACCAGACTGGACAGAATCCTTAAGTCTGCCCTTCTCAGAACTGCTGTTGCTTCAGTTACGCCTGGCAAATCGACTGGAATCCCCACCTCCTATGATGAGTTAATGAGAGAAATTCGAGGAGTTGAGAAAAGGCGACCTCGGGAGGGACCTGCACCAACAGCTGTGGCTACGACCAGTGACTGAGGGTGACCTATCAAGTGAAGTTCAGGGGCAGAGGTTGACAGTCAATGAGTGCTCTGACAAGGAAAAGATATGTCACAATGGGGCGAACTGTTGAGAGAGATCCGGAATTCAAAACAGTCCTTTTATGAAGGCCACAGCCTGCAAGTCAAGGGCTCTGACCTATATCCGACTGCATCTGCTATGGGGTGGGGGTACCCACCATGTATCTAATGCTGATAACAGCTCCGAACTCGATTCCTTGACCATGGAAGTGGAGAAACTGACGAGATGTCTCCAAATGCTTATCACGCCGCAGACAGAGATGGCACCAAGGTTTCCAGTTAGTAATACCCCGCCCTGGCTCCCAGTGTGGCGCCTCGGCCAGCTCAAACTCCAAGTATGTTTTGCTATAATTGTGAGAAAGATGGGCACATGAAAAGGGAATGCCGTCCCCAAAAGACACTGACAAAGTTGCATATAGGCTACAAGGAGAGCTTGGAGAACAAATCAGTGGTTAAGAGGTGCAGAAATGATCCCAGTGAGGGCACCAAAATGCTAACTCACGTCCTTTGTGGCAAGGTCAGTTGCCCAGGCCCCCACTATCGCTCTCCAGACTGGTCCAGAATAGTGGGTCCCTCCATGGAGACCACTGTAAAGGTGAATGGAGTGTCTACAAGAGCTGTATTAGACAGTGGCTCCCAAGTGACAATTATGTTCCAGGATTGGTATCAGAAGCATTTGTCAGACGTACCCTCACAACCATTAGAAGGACTGCATATATGGGGTTAAGTGAGAGGCCTACCCTATTCCGGTATATCCGATTGGCTGTCTTTCCCCACCTCCGTGGCTGGAGTGGCGAACAAGTAGAGACCCTAGCCTTAGTGTGTCCCCCACTGGACTGTATGATGGTGTCCCTTTGTTGATTGGAACAAATGCTCATATGTTCGGAAGGCTGGCACAGTTGTGTTATGAAAACAGGGGTCAAAGACTAGTAGAGCTTTAAGAGTTCGGCTTTAATTAAGAAGGCCTATGAGGCACAGAGAGATGCTGAAAAACAGAACCAGAGGAACTGGTCGGAATTGTATGGAAGAAGGATCCTGAGTCTCTGATCCTGGCGCCAAATGCCCAGTGTACCTTACAGGAGAGGTCCGTATCAGAAAGGATGTTAAGAATAAAATATTAATGTTGGATGCACCAGGCGATGGAAAATTGCCAGAGGACTGCTGGTCAAGCCTAGTATTTTGCCCGCTAGAGCCCATGCTTATGCCAGAAGGGTAATGGTCCAAGTTCATAATGTGTCTGAAAGAGACATTCGAGTAAACAGAGGTTGCATCTGGCTAATGTGCATTGTGCAGACACTGCAGTGCTACCCAGCAGCAAGAGTTCAAGAAGAATGACAGAGTAACGCCTGACTTGTTTGATTTCGCGACTCCCGCTGCCAGCTGAATGGAAAGTGAGGATCAGTGAGAAGCTTGCCCAGAGAGACCAGGTGTTTTCTTTAAAGGAATGGGATGTAGGATGCGTGCAAGGAGCTGAGCACAATATCCGGCTGCATGATGAAAGACCATTTCGTGAGAGGTCTCGACGCCTGGCACCTGCTGACATAGATGATGTGAGACGGCATCTGCAAGAGATGTTAGCTGCTGGTGTAATACAAGAATCCAGAAGCCCTTATGCTTCCCCATTGTGGTAGTGAGGAAAAGAATGAACAGTAAGGATGTGTGTGGATTATCGCACCTTAAACCGCGGACTATCCTGATCAGTACACAATGCCTGCATTCAGGATGCTTTGGACTGCCTAAGCGGGAGCAAGTGGTTCTCTGTGCTGGATCTCCGCGATGGGTACTACCAGATCCGGATGGCCCCAGAGGACCGTGGAGAAGCGGCCTTTATCTGTCCGCTTGGCTTCTATGAATTCATGAGGATGCCTCAAGGTTTCAGGTGCCCCAGCCACTTTTCAGCGATTGATGGGCGTGCAGTGGGGACATGAACTTACTAGAGTGCCTGGTATACCTAGATGATGTTATTGTGTTCGACAGCTCACTGGAGGAACATGAGAGCAGATTATTTAAGGTATTGGACCGACTGGAGGACTTTGGCCTTAAACTGTCCATTGATAAGTGTCAATTCTTTCAAACATCAGCAAAGTATGTGGACACATAGTATCTACCGAGGGAATAGAGACCGACCCAAGTAAAGTTGAGGCCTTGACCACCTGGACACAGCCCAAAAATCTAAAAGAACTGCAAAGATTCCTGGGATTCTGTGGTTATTATCGGCGTCATCAAGGACTATTCAAGAGTAATCCGCCCTTTACTTAACCTTACTCAAGGGTATCCCCAACCCACAAAAATAGCAAAAGTCAGCGTCCCTCAAGACTGAAAGAGTGTATTTTCATCCGAGTGAAGTATTTGGGCCCGCTGGACTCCTGATGTGAGACTGCTTTTCATGAGATCATATATCAACTACCCATGCTCCAGTGCTGGCCTATGCCGATCCAAAACCTTCGTCCTGCACACTGATGCTAGCTTGCAAGGGTTGGGGGCTGTGTTGTACCAAGAGCACGAGAATGGCCTGAGACCAGTGGCCTTTGCCAGTAGAAGCCTGACCCCATCCGAAAAGAACTATCCTGTACATAAGTTAGAGTTCCTAGCTTTGAAGTGGGCTATTGTTGACCAATTCCATGAGTACTTGTATGGGGCTAAAATACTAGTAAAACTGACAATAATCCTTGACCTATGTGCAGACCTCAGCTAAGTTGGATGCCACTGGCCATAGGTGGTTCTGCATTATCTACATATGACTGTGCTCTCGAATACCGAGCAGGTCTGAACCACATAGATGCTGATGCTCTCCGGAGGCCTGTTCCCCAGAATGATTGGGTCCGATTGGCAGAACCTGACATCGGGCACTCTGCCGGAAGTTTGACAGGGAGGAACAATGTCCACGGATGCAGTGGACTGCATGGTGGATTGCTTGGGACCCTCTGAGAATTGCATACCTGCTGCTTATTGCCACTTTTCTGCAATAGACATTGGTGCACTGCCTCAGCTGGACAATGACAGTATTCGGCGGGCTCAATCTCGCGATCCCATGATCAAAGCAGCTTTAGAAGCCTCTATGCAGGAAAAGATGTGTCCAAATTACGCTCCACTGGATTTGAGAACTGCACTATTATACAAAGAAGGTCCTAAGTTGAAACTGATCAATAAACTGTTATACAGAGAAACAGTAGACAGAGGGGACAAGTAGACAAACAACAACTAGTGCTGCCCACTGCCTTTCGAGACTCAGTACTGATGTCCTTGCACAACCACATAGGGCACCTTGGTATAGACAGAACACTTGACTTGGTGAGATCCAGATTCTATTGGCCTAAAATGGGGCTGATGTGGAGCAACACATTCGAATTGTAGTCGCTGCTTACAGAGAAAGCTTTGCCCCAGAGGCTGCCCCCTTGTTAACATCACCACCAGTGCACCCATGGAGCTGGTCTGTATTGATTTTCTGAGTTTGGAGTCAGATCAAAGAAATATCAGTAATGTGCTGGTGGTCACTGACCATTTCACGAGATATGCTCAAGCTTTCCCCACCAAAGACCAGAAAGCATCCACTGTGGCCAAAGTACTTGTAGAAAACTTTTTGTTCACTATGGGCTCCACAAAGAATCCATTCTGATCAAGGAGAGACTTTGAGAGTCGTCTGATTAGAGATGCTTTCTCTGTGGGGAGTGCGAAAGTCCAGAACCACTCCTTACCACCCCAGGGGACCCACAGCCTGAACGTTTCAACCGCACTTTGCTAGATATGCTAGGCACCCTGCACCCAAAGGACAAGCTTGATGGAGCCAACAAATTAGCACCCTGGTACATGCTTATAACTGCACCAAAAGTGATGCCACTGGATTCTCCCCACCGCCTGATGTTTGGAAGAGAAGCTCGACTACCAGTAGATGTGTGTTTTGGGGTCTCTCCTGATGGGGTTCAAGCTGACAACTATTTACAGTATGTACAAAGTTAAAGGCCCAGCTAACTCATGCATACCAACTGGCTCAAACCATGGCTGCCAAAAGAAATCTGGCCAACAAAGAAAGGTATGATAAAAGGTGAAAGCACAGGAACTCCAGGAGGGAGATCAGGTATTGCTAAGAAATCTGGGACTGCATGGCAAGCACAAGATTGCTGACAGATGGCACCATCTCCCTCACATTGTAGTGGGCAAACTAGATGATCTGCCAGTGTACAAAGTAAGGCCTGAGAATAATTCAAAAGATGTAAAAACAATGCATAGAAATCATTTACTGCCCATTGGACAAATCTTGATTGAGTCAGAGCCCCAGAAGATGCCCCTCTGGACCAGTGACTAGAGCTGCTGCTAAGAAAAGATCAAGAAAGTCTGCACCTACAGAAGCAAAGTAAAGTGTTCCTCCACAAGTCCCAGTTGAGCATGACTGTCAGTCCATATCGGAAGAAAGTGAGAGTGACTTTGAATACTATCCTTCTTACGAACTGAGTCAATTGTTTCAGGGCAATCCCTAGTCAATACTGGAGATGAAGCTAGGCCTTCTGGACTGTCCAAGCCCTCAGCTTGTCCCTGGAGCCAATGTCCCAGAAAGTGAAGTGCAAAGCATCAGATCAGATGAAATGGAATCATTGTGCATGGTTGAACTGTTTGAGCTTGGGGAAAATGATGGATTAGGTCAGACTGGTGATACACCAGAACAAGAAGAGTATTTTGAGTGCCCTGACAGTCCACTGCCAGTGTCCAAAGCTCTCCATGCAAACCAAATGTTGTGGACTCAGAAACTGTAACTCCTGGAGCTGAAAGTGCCCCAAGTTCTAGCCTCTCTACCCCAGGAGACTCCCCTGACAAGTGAGGACAATGCTGAAAATGAGGCTCAGAGTGCAGAGACTGTAACAGTTCCCCTAGAAAGACTGGTCGAGCTGTAAAGCCTGTGGTGCACCTCAGTTATGATTCCCTTGGGAGGCCTGTGGATTTGCCTCTCAATGTTGTCCATAAAGGAGTGTATGTGTCCCGAGCTCATTGCCCCAAACTGAAGGCCAGTGCTAACTCCAAGTTACTTGTGTTGCCTCTAGTATGGTGCCCTTGCCCCGTCCAGCCCCAAGGTAACTGATAGGAAGGGCCCCTCTCTTCAGGTTTCATGTACAAGAGGTAATAACTTGAGTTATGGTACAATGTGTGTGTAATACTGTGTAAAGAGTGACGACTGCAATGTTTCAGAAATGTGTTCTTGGTAAAATGATATATTGACTGATGATTACATGTGTGAGCCTAATGCAAATGTATACGGTTGCAGTTAAAACTTATGGGGTACTTGCTTGACGCGGACGCCAAGCTTTCCCAAGCTAGGAAGGTGTAACCCCTGCAAATGGGGGTTCAAAAGACTTCCAGGAGCTTGCTTGAATGCTCCAAGCCTGAATAGTGTTTGGCATTTAAGCCATTTATCAGTGAGTGTTTTAGAACCTCTGGTACTGTCTCTTTAGAGCTGTCTGCTTGCAGACATAATTAGTTTGTATGGGGACTGTGTGTTTCTTTGATTGAGTACCACTCAAGCTGCTGCCATTCACTCCATTTTGCAGTCACTAGGGTGCAAAGGAACCTATCTGAAAGATGTAACTGTTTGCCAGAAATCATTTACAGTAATAATGAAATTACAGTTTGTCTAACCTGCTTTCTTTTGCAGTCAGAACAGTGTCTGCCTAGTTCCCCATTCTGGTTTTGAACTGCTGAACTGGACCAATCAGTGTGGGGTAGCTAGCTCCTAAAATGGTGCCTTGGGCAGATCAGAACTTGGGCCGATAATCTGAGCCAGCCACAAGAGGATTGTATGGGCAGTGGCTCTGGGAGATGTAGTTTAGACTTCAGTGCCTTTTTGGACCAACAGCAGCAGTCTATTGTGAGTGACAGCCAATCCAGTCAAGAACTGGGAGGAACTCAAAGGAAGTGCCCGTTTTGTCGGTTGGAGTTTCAGTTGAGCTTTGCAGTGAAGAAGGAAGGAGCCCTGTGCTTTTTCAGTGTGCAGTTTTAGTTAAAAAGCGTGTGTGAGCCCAGAGTTCCGGTCTGCAGCTTGTGTAACAGCTTGTTAGGACTGAATCCGTCCTGTGAAGAGAATCAAAGGATATCTGAAGAGTGAAACCAGGCTCACCCTGTAGAAGACTGGAGGAATTGCTGAAAATTGCACTCGGTCTGTCAGGAACTGAATCTGCTGTGTGTTCTCCGGGTATTGTGCAGTATTGCGATCGGGATACAGATGCAGCCTGCCTGGTATAGTGCTTTCTTTTATATAAATGTGTGAAGAGGTTTGTGTACCTCAAGTGAGCCCTGCTGACATTGAAGGACCCTATCTTATTTGGAGGTCGTGAGTACTAATTCAGTGTCGCTCCCTGTTGAATTGCACACATTAAATCCAAATGGAATTACTGTACTGCTGACTGTTTAATTCTCCTTTTCTCTGTGTGAAAGGGCCCCTACCAGCTGCCACGGTTTGGACTAGCCACTAGGGCTTGGGTACCCAGGACAGTAACTGATAGGGATAGGTCTGTGCACAGAGCCATAGGTAGATTATTAGAGTGATAAGCTAATTAACCTGATTTTCCCCCTGTCCTTGTTATATATCCCCTAAATAAATCAGAGCTGCTTGTTTCAGCAAAGTTATACTGCCTGAGGGTATTTTGTCTATGTTAAAATACTGTACTGTGATTGTTGCACTGTATCTCATTTCATGGGAGGTCCCAGTGCCGGAACCAGTCCTGGGGTAAGTGTATACTGTGAAGGTAATTCTGATATATTGTGTGGGCCACTAGTGGGAAGAAAAGGGGGTTGCAGTGTCCCAGAGGCTGTGACCAAGTTGGTTTAACTGTGCAAACCCTGACCTCTGGGTGGAGGCACCCGCCATTGGATCAGGCCCCTCAACCTGTTGGTGGCAAATCAGGCAGGGGTAGTAGCCCTGGGATAGCGCCATCTAGGGTTACACAGATCCCTGGTTGGGAGGGTTCAGGTTGCTTGCTCAGTAGTGTTTCATGTGGACTGTGGGGAGCCTTGGCATCATGGGTGACTGTGTGATGCCAGCTCCAAGGAGTAGGGATTTTAAGGCAGAGTATGAGGAAGAGAAGTGGATGGACAGGGAAGGCCTGACCAAAGTCAGGTAGCCTAATAAAGAAAGCAGACTACCCTGCAGAACTGTGTATCTGTTTAATAATTTATTTGAAACTGTAAGTGTGAAGGTATGGACCACATTGAAAATGGCCTTCAACTCAATTAAGCAATCCTTTTATGGATTTTATGAAGAAACTTACTACTACAGAGAAACACAGAGATATAGAATTTGGCAGATAAGGACCGCTTGGCCCACCCAGTCTGCCCATTTGTCTGTCACTGCAGACCCTACTTTATCTCTGGCTCCCTCCTCCTCCCCTTGCTTCCCAGCTAACATATCCCATATATGCTTGAAGCCCACCACTGTTTGCCCCACCACCTCTACTGGAAGACTATTCCAAGCATCCACATCCACCACTCTTTCAGTGAAAAGTACTTCCTCACATCTCTCTGAAGTTACCCTGTTCCATCTTTATTGTGTGTCCCCTTGTTCTCATGCATCTTTTATTCTGGAAAATACTTCTCCTGTATTTTATTCAACCCCTGACAGGGTTATACTCAAGTGTGTTTTTGTTTTACACTGCTTCAGCTAGGAAAGTGGTATCAATTTGCACTGGCGGCCCGCCAGGATTACACTGGTCCCAAGTTATAATGGAGGTTATTGGAGTGGGGAGAGGGACTCCTCTTCTCTTCCTTTACAGTTTCTTTCTGGTTTCCAGTGACACCTCTGTCCCCATCCTCTTAGTTTTTCCTGGTGTCCATTGGGACCCCTCCCTCCCCATAAGCCCTTCTTGGTGTCCCATGGCCCCCTCCACTTCTCCCATAAGTTCTCCCAGTGTCCAGTGGCAACCCCTCCTCTCATATACATACAGAGACTCGTAGACCCACTCACCGTATATTTTTTTAAGTCTTTTATTTTTCAAATAAAACTGTAACACCACAATTGATGTTTCATAGTGTTCTCACTACTTCATCGGATCCAAAATGATATATAAGTAACAAGTTTCTAAATCATTACTTCCAGCACTAACACCACAACCAGTTAACATACCTATACCAGTAAAATACATTATCGCATCTTAATTCACTACATAAGTTCATTCAATATATCAAAACCTAATACCAGGTTAGGTCCATTGTACAGGCACAGGTGCTACATGACCCCAGCTGCACTCGGACTGCCGTTACTAGTTCAGTTCTATCTATCATTGACTACGACCTAGTAGTTTACAGAGCAACTACGGGCATCACACTCAAAGGATCTGCACAGCCCTTAGCAAGGCATGCAGGTTGATTATTGGACTCACAGGCTAATGCATACTTGCGATCTGTATACAGACCAACTGGTTAAACCTGAAGGGCAGAATCACCTATCAAACCTGCCTTCTGGCAAAAGAAATCCGTCTTGGTCAGTCTGCCCTGTCGCTCAAGAAATACCTAATCCGTCACATACAACCCCACCACACTTTGGGCATGTCTGAACAGGCGTATCAGATGCCTTTGCTGCACATCCAGGCGCATTGTCTTTCATACAGTGTGCCCTACTGGCTAGATAACCTCCCATGGGTATTCAGGAAGAGTCTAGGATTGGCCTTTTAGTGCAATCTTAGGAAATATCTCACTGCACTTAGTAGCTGTGACTGCCGACTGCAAGTCTCCTCACCTGCGTGGCTCCTTCCTCTGTTTCCACGAGGCACCTTTCCTTTCCTTTCCACCCCCTTAGCACCCCTCCACCCTCCTGTTTTCACTCCTCTCACTTCCCCTTACCTCAACCCCTTCACTCACTACATCATTTCCTTCCACCTACCTACTCTTGATATTGCCCCCCCTGCCATGCCATCTCAATCCCTCCTCTACCTCCCTCCCCCTTTTGTTTCTATATGGTCTCTTGCTACCTACTCCACCCCTCCCATATCATGCCTGTACTCCCCCTCATATATGTGTGTCATTTCCTCCTTCATAGTGTACCTCTCCCTCCCCACCTCTAACAACGCCTACCTCCGGCAGCATCGCTTTGTCTCACACCTCATGTTCATTTTTCCCATGGTCTAGATTGTTTGTTTTTAACACATTTTGTTGCACTTGACTATTCCTCTAAATGTACCATGACTGTATTCTCCCATGCCTGAATTGTACTTATTTTGTTTGTTATTAAATTGTATGTTAAAATAGTTTTTATATGCCATTGTATTCATATGTTTTTCCAACATGGAACCTTTGTAAAAGGTATTGTAATCTGAGATATAGATGAAATAAAAATTAAAAATGAATCTGTATATGGATAATTAAAATGTCTATCAAACCCAGGAATCCCTCAGTATGCTTAAACTAATGCAGTCAGACTCCTGTGTTGAACTGCCCCGGAGAGAAGGGACTGCATGTAAATGATGGAACTCTCATTGCTTGTGTCAGTTTCAAACTGCTGCATTCTGATAACGCTCAGATTCATTTCTCAGCCTGCTACTTTGGACGCCTCAGAGAGCTGTCCTCAACTTTGTTCTGTCGTAATTGTTTGTCGGTTTAGTAACATTTTATTATTTTATTTTTCGATTACTGACCCTATTCAGGTTAGTTAGCATAGTTTTTGTGTGTTCTTGGTCTTGGTAGTTCTTCAGCGGTTCTGTGGAACTGAGGGAGCCGCTGTTTCAGTGGTTTTCTGCCACAAATGTCATTTATTTATTTACTAGCATTCAGTTCCTTTCTAGGAACTGTAGCGCTATATTATTTAAAATGTTGGGTTTCCTTGTGGTTCCTTTCCTGTCAGGAACAGAGTGTTCTTTTGGTTCCCTGCATTTAAATTCTGTCGGAAACCGAAAGCTTTTGATGTTTTCCAACATTGTTTATTTTCGCTGAGAAACTGACCATTTTTATTCTTATATATATTTTTCTGTAGTGCCTCATGTCAGTGACATCAAGCTGAAAAAGAGGACAAGACCTACTGGGCTTAAAACTGTATTACCTGTGGACAGATTGTGGCCAAAGATGACAGGCATGATTTGTGCATTGTCTGTCTGGGAACTAGTCACATATTTTCTAACTGTGACATTTGTTGGACTTTGTCCCAAAACTTTAAAAAAGAGGCCAAAAGCTGGAAGAAATGGCTACCTTCCTCTCCTTCTAAGCCTGCTGAAGAGGCTTCCTCCTCAAAAAGATAACACAAAATAGCTAGTGGACCCTAAATCCACTGAAAAACCTGATTCTTCTAAATTCAAAAGACCCATGGAACCAGCTGCTGAACCAGTTCCTGTGAAAAGGAAACTCACAGAAAAGCAGCTGCACCTCCTGCTGAAACAGCAAAGGAGCCTCAGCTGACCAGAGGCAGAGGATATTTCCCAGGGCCTTCTAGCCTATGCCAGTGCCCATGCCCTGGAGTACTCTCAGATGAGGGCTCACAAGGAAAGAGGAAGGAGGATTCAAAGAGTAACTGATCCTCTTCTCCCTCAAAACTCAATCTAAACAAATCTCTCAAGTATGGAAGCCAGGTTGCTTCCTCCCCAGTAGGAGGAAGGTTGACCCATTACCTCCACCACTGGCACCTCATTACCATAGACAAGTGGGTGCTGGAGGTGGTGGATCAAGGACTTTGTCTGTAGCTCAAAAGTTTCCCACTCTGAAGGATCACAGATCATTAAAATCTCTAACGCCAACAGAAAACCATTGTTGGAGCTAGATGTGAAGTCACTCCTGTCTGCAAGAGCAGAGAGAGTCCCTTTCACCAATGGGGAAAGGTCTCTACTCCAGGTATTTTCTCACTCAGAAGAAAAATGGAAGTTGGTGACTATTTTTAGATCTGGGAGCCTAAACAAATACCTACTCAAATTCAAGATGGTCACCCTGGCTGTGGTGATTCCATCCTTGCAAAAGGGAGACTGGCTAGCCTCCCTAGACCTAAAGGACACCTGTTTTTCACATTAAAATCAGGTCATCTCACTGAAAATTTGTCGATCCAAGCTACCTTCAGGCCATTATCAGTTTGCAGAACTGTCCTTCAGCCTCTTCATTGCCCAAAGTCTTCACAAAGTGCCTGGCAGTAGTGGCAGCTCACCTCAAGAGACAGCAGGTGTCTGTCTTTCCTTATCTGAATGATTGGCTAGAGGTGGACAAGTCCCCATGAAGGTCAGAGACTTCCTCAGCCTAATAGTGTACTCTGGAGTCCTTGGCTTTCTCATCAGTCCTCAAAACTCACACTTCAAACCAGTTCAGTTACTGGAATTCACTGGGGCACAACTGGACACACATTGGGAAAACCCCTGCTCCTATTGACAGGGCCCACAACCTTCAAGACTCAGCAAATTTCTTTTGCCATTAACCCCCTTCAAATGGGGGTTCCAAAAAGACTTCCAGGAGCTTGCTTGAATGCTCCAAGCCTGAATGGTGTTTGGCGTTTAAGCCATTTATCAGTGAGTGTTTTAGAGCCTCTGGTACTGTCTCTTTAAGAGCTGTCTGCTTGCAGACATAATTAGTTGTATGGGGGACTGTGTGCTTCTCTGCTTGAGTACCACTCGAGCTGCCAATTCACTCCATTTTGCAGTCACTAGAGTGCAAAGGAACCTATCTGAAAGATGTAACTGTTTGCCAGAAATCATTTAGAGTAATAATGAAATTACAGTTTGTCTAACCTGCTTTCTTTGCAGTCAGAACTGTGTTTGCCTAGTTCCCATTCTAGTTTTGAACTGCTGAACTGGACCAATCAGTGTGGGTTAAGGTAGCTCTAAAATGGTGCCTTGGACGAATCAGAACTTGGACTCATAATCTGAGCCAGCCACAAGAGGATTGTATGGGCAGTGACTCTGGAGATGTAGTTTAGACTTGGCCTTTTTGGACCAACAGGGGCAGTCTATTGTGAGTGACAGCCAATCCAGCCAAGAACTGGGAGGAACTCAAAGGAAGTGCCGGTTTTGTCTGCTGGAGTTTCAGTTGAGCTCTGGCAATGAAGAGGAAGGAGCCCTGTGCTTTTTCAGTGTGCAGTTTTAGTCGGGAAGCGTGTGTAAGGCCCAGAGTTCCGGTCTGCAGCTTGTGTAACTGCTTGTTAGGACTGAATCCGTCCTGTGAAGAGAATCAAAGGATATCTGAAGAGTAGAAACCAGGCTCACCCTGTAGAAGACTGGAGAAATTGCACTCGGTCTGTCAGGAACTGAATCTGCTGTGTGTTCTCCCGGGTATTGTGCAGTAATTGCGATCGGGATAGAAGCAGACTGCCTGGTATAGTACTTTCTTTTTACCATGTAAATGTGTGAGGAGGTTTGTGTAGCTCAAGTGAATCCTGCTGCCATTAAAGGACTTTTGCCTGTTGCAGTTTGCCATATAAATGTGTGAGAGTCTCGTGGAGCTCAAAAGTAGCCCGGCTGACATTGAAGGACCCTATCTTGTTTGGAGGTCGTGAGTACTAATTCAGGGTCGCTCCCTGTTGAATTGCCACATTGACTCCAAATGGAATTACTGTACTGCTGACTGTTTAACTAATTTTTCTTTTCTCTGTGTGAAAGGCCCTACCAGCTGCCGCAGGTTTGGACTAGCCACTAGGGCTTGGGTACCCAGGGACAGTAACTGGTAAGGGATAGGCCTTGCACAGAGCCATAAATAGATGAGTAAAGTGATAAGCTAATTAACCTGATTCCCCTGTCCTTGTTATATCCCCTAAATAAATCAGAGCTGCTTGTTTCAGCAAAGTTATACTGCCTGAGGTATTTGTCTGTGTTAAAGTATTGTACTGTGATTGTTGCACTGTATCTTATTTTACAGGAGGTCCCAGTGCCTGAGCCAGTCCTGGGGGTAAGTGTATACTGTGAAGGTAATTCTGATATATTGTGGGCCACTAGTGGGAAGAAGGGGTTGCAGTGTCCCAGAGGGCTGTGACCAAGTTAGTTTAACTATTGCAAACCCTGACCTCTGGGTGGAGGCACCGCCATCGGATCCAGGCCCCTCAACCTGTTAGTGGCAAATCAGGCAGGGGTAGTAGCCCTGGGATAGCGCCATCTAGGGGTTACACTAGCCAGCCCAGTGGCACTGACAGTTAAGGCACTAGATGCCTCACCGTAACTACGCCTGGTGACCGGGTTTGGGAAACGAGCCCGGACACGCTGGGGGTTGGCAGGAGGGACTGAGTGTCCAGCAGACAGCTCTCCTTCCTGGGAGGGTATAGGGCACAGTGTCACTCTGAGCAACCTCCAGCGGCAGTCAGGGGTGGCCAGGAATAAGCGGCGCTGCCGCGTGGCAATGGGTGGCGGAGCGCAGCAGGCGCTGGCCATCACTACACATCTGAGCTCCACGGGGGGTGCGGAAGCGGAAAAACCCGGCACCTGATGGGCAAAGGCGGGACCAGTGGTCCGTCCCCATGCCCAATGTCTGGCCTCCGGCTCCATCCCAGGCACTCCCTCTTCCCCTGGTCGTTTAGTTAGACTGTGGATAGGCGCCAGCAGAAGTCGGCGGTCCTACCCGGGGGCTTGAAACCAGAGGGTCGGGTGGCCAGGTGGTGCAGTGGGGAGATGGGCCCATGCCTGGAAGGAGAGTCTGGGGCTTCAGGCAGTCGGGAACAGACTGCACCATGAGTCCTCGCTGGAGAGAGGTCAGGTAAGCTGGCGATAAGGGGCATAAAGAAAGTTGGAGAAAAAAAATTCCTTTGTCCTGAGCCAGCCCAGACCAGCCAGACATTTCTTCAGACTTCTGGGCCACATGGTCTCCGCTACAACTATGGCCCCAGGAGCCAGATTTCAGATGAGGACATTCAGTATCACCTAAGGGCTCACTAGTCTCAGAAAAATTACTCCTGTGACAGCTCATTCCAGTCACAAGGACACTGCTTCAAGCCCTGGACTGGTGGAAGGACATAGAAAATCTCAGGAGGGTTCTCTTCCAACAAGGGAGCCATCCAGAGTGCTCACTAAGGATGCTTCTCTTCTAGGATGTGGGGGGCACACCTGGCAGACCAGTCCATAAGTGGATCGTGGTCCCCAAGGAATCTAGTTGCCACATAAACCTTCTCAAACTCAGAGCTGTCTGTCTGGCTATCAAAGCCTTTGCTCCCAGCTAAATGCCAGTCTGTTCATACCAGAACAGACAATACCACAACTATGTTTTACATCAACAAAGCAAGGGGTACAAAGGTCCACAAAGCTTTGAACACAGGCAATGGAAATTTGGTCTCTGGCCTACTTCTTGGACATACAGCTTTTTGCCACCCATTTGCCAGGCAAGGACAGTGTCCTGGCAGACACTCTAAGCCACATCAGTCAGGGTCACCACAGGTGGGCTCTGAACAGACCAGTACTAGCCACAGGTCTTCAGGAGGTGGGGCACTTCAGAGATAGATCTCTGCCTACAGCCTCAATCGCTAGCTTCCTCTGTACTGCTGCAGACCTCCGGCTTTGGGCACAGTACCAGCGGATGCCCTGAATCTGAACTGGGCAGGAAGTTCCTATACACTTTTCCTTCATTTCTCTTAGTTCTCTGAGTCCTTCTGAAACTCAGAAGCCAGCCAGCAACCATTATTCTACTGACTCCAGACTGGGCAAGACAACCCTGGTATTCTCTGCTCCTTGCATTGTCAGTCAAGCGACAAGTTCAACTGCCCCTGAGCCACAGCATCCTGACTCTATCTCAGATGGAGATAATGTACTCCAACATAGATTGTCTTCACCTCAAAGCCTGGTACTTGAAGAGCTAGAGTACCCAGACTCTGGCACTCAGAACAGGTCCTACTCTCGGCACTCAGAACAGGTCCTGAATATCCTTTGCCTGGCTAAGAAGCCTAGTACTAAAAGATCTCTGCTTCCAAATGGAAAAGATTTTCCTTATGGTGCAGGGACGGACAAATCCAGTCATTGAAAGCTAGCCTCTCTTCAGTGCTGGACTACCTGGTGCACTTGCAAACCTCGGGCCTAAGAGCCTCATCGCTGAAGGTTCACTTAGCCATTTTGGCCTACATTTCTGTTGAATGAGAAATTATTCATTTTCTTTACCAATTTTAAAAGTTTTTTCAAAGGCCTGTTGCATCTTCAACCCCACTTAGGGAACCTGTCCCTGCCTGGGACTTGAACCTCTGTATAGCCAAACTCATACAGCCCCCTTTGAGTCCATGGCTACAGCAGAGTTGAAATATGTCACTTGGAAAACTGTCTTCATAGTAGCAGTCACCTCAGCCAGAAGGATTTCAGAGCTGCTGGCACTGTGCATGAAAACCTAATTACATTATCTCCCACAAAGATAAGGTAGTTCTCAGAACAATAGGAAATTCCTCCCAAGGTAGTGTCAGAATTCCACCTGAACCAGTCCATAACACTCCCTGTCTTCTTCACAAACAAAGTCACTCCTGGTGAGTGAAAACTACATAGATTGGATGTGAAAAGGGCACTGACCTACTGCCTGGAGCACATCAAGCAGCTCAGGACTTCACATACTTAGCTCTTCCTTACCTATGGCAAGGTAGGGAAGGGCAGGCTTGCCTCTGAGGAATATCTCTCGCTGGATAGTCTCTTGCGTTCAGTTTTGTTACAGTAAGGCTGGCAAGCAGCCACCTCAAGGCCTCAGGGCCTACTTCACTAGGGGCACTACAGCTTCAGTGGCAGCTGCAAGGGACATCCTCTTACTAAATATCTGCAAAGCAGCTACCAGGAAGACTGTACACACCTTCATAAAAGCACTACTGTTTGGATGTACAATCCAGATCACATGCCAGATTTGGCACTGCAGTCCTGCAGAACCCATTTCCAAAGTAGGTTATGTACCTCCCAACTGCACTGCTTTATAGTCTGCACTAGTCAGGCATACTGAAGGATTCCTGGGGTGAGAAGAAAACTTTACCATAGTAATATTGTTTCTTCCAAGGTATCCTTCAGTATGCTTGACTTCCATCCATCCTCCTTACATAACCTGACAGAGAATGGTCCTGCAGTCCATACCTTTAGTCAGATTTTAACTGTTCAGATTTAATTGCAGTTTTCAGTTATACATGTTCTATAGTTTTCATACTTTGTACTTTTCCAATAATTTTAAAGAGCTGGTGACGTGAGGAAAACTTAAAAGAAACCTAATATTTAGACACAGTCCAGCTTGTATTTCCCATTAGTGCTGTATTCCTCCTCCCCATTATTTATTACTGGGGTCATCTGTATGAAAACAGGATCTTTGCTCCTGAAGAGTTTGTCTGTTCTTTATGTTTCTCAAGTGATTGAGCACTGCTTCTGATATCACACTTACTCCAATGGCAACAGATTGTGATGTCACAACAGAGGATTATGACTTGAAGCATGGAGTAAGCTATAGAGGCAGATGGACTCTAAAAGCAACTCTAAAGGATAAAGATCATGTGTTCTTGCAAATTTCTTAGTAATAAATAATGGGGAGAAGCATATATAATAAATGGAATGCAGGCAGAATTGTACTTAATTGTTTTGTTTTCTTTGAGGCATCAGTAGCTCTTTAATAGTTTTGCATAGAATATAATTTTGGGGCCTTTTGCCCTTTTAGCTTCTAAATGAATTTGACTGGCCTCTGCACGACCTACAGGCAGTACTCCTGTCCTGCTCTCTGATTGGCTGATCCACAAATCATTAACATTGACTCCACCTCCGGGGCAGCTGAACCCAGCTGGCATACTGCATTAGTCAAGCATCTGAGTGAAGGATACCTTGGAAGAAACAATATTACTATGGTAAGTAATTGTTTTCTATTTGAACATCGTGCAGACATCTGTGTTTGAATTTAATCCACCTTATGGTGCCAGTTCTTAGACCTGTTACTGGCTGCAAAACAATAGCCCATTCAGTTCCTAATATATAAAATACAATCACCAAATTAGTAAGTCATCCTATATTTTCAGAGCCACGACGCATATCTAACAAAATCTTACCTATAAAATTCCTAATAGAACAAAGTGATATTTCAATTTTCAGTTTCTCTACTGCTTTGTATCTATAAAATCAGTAAATCGTTATAGAGCACAAACAGTCTTAAAAATTAATAAAACTAAGCCCCTCACCAAATGTGAACTTTAAACGTAACATAAAATGGGCAAGAAATCCTGTGTCCTGATTGACTGAGACTTGATTCTAGACACTGAAAGAGAGTGCCACCACTGGCTGAAACAAGACCCTGCCAACCAGGGCAACCTACAGAATTCATAAGCCACCAATTTCCTAAGTTTCCATCACAAACATGGCTGCAGCCTTTACTCATATATGTAAAAAACTTTGACTAGGCCTAAAATAAAAAGTCCCATTAAATTAAATAAAGTAAGTAAATAATTTAATGTCATTTACATTCATGAGCCCCCCCTACACACATACACAAATTTAAATCAAGTACGATTCAGAGTTCTCATTGCTGGTGTTTCTTTGACCATGAAAAAAACCTCCTATCCCTACCACTTTGTCAGAGAACTCCTGCTCCTTACCTGGCAACAGATAAAACTGAGGTTCTGGCTCCACTTCAGGCCTGTGTGTGTGTGTCTTTGTTTGTATGCCAGTTGAGCTCTGAAGAACGTTGAATGCATGTATTCCATGTTACCATTCTGTGTGGGGGGCATTCTACTGTTGGAATAATGCAGAGCTTTGAATTCTTCTATTCCGTGGTAAACAATCGCTGCAGTGTAGAAAGACAGATGACTGACAGGTGAAAACATCTGTGGAAGGACTATTTTGCATTATTTAGCAACATTTTAGGATTGTTTTGTGACTTTGAAAACTTTTAGAATGTTCTTTTTTCAAAGTTGCCTATGGCCCCATTTATATAAGCAATAAGACATAGCTGGGTGTTGTGGTATTGAGATAACCTGCACCCAGAGGCATGCCTCTGGGTCGCGGGTATCTCAGTACGCCAACACCCAGCCATGTCTTATTGCTTACTTATTCCTCCCATCACATCTCAATGAATTTAGCAAGCATGTAATCTATAGCGAGACAATTCACATGTAAAAGCTACTTCTTCTTTCAAATCGTATGTCCTAAAACTAAAAATATAATCCATTTATTTCCTGAAAATTTGCATAATGTCCAAAAACTTGGGTCATACTATTATGGACTTTCTTCTCTTCTCTTTTCTAAGTGAAAGAAACTAAAAAAATTACCAATGCCAAATTGGAAATGTAAGATGAGAAGTGGGTGACCCTTGAAGTTTGCAATATTTAAAAATTAAACATAATAAGGCATATTGAACAGGTATTTCTGCTCAGTCTTTACTAAGAAGAGGGGTAATGGGTCTGAAGGGAGTACAAGGGGTGAGAATGGTGCAGAAATGGACACAAGTCCCTTTACCACGAAAGGGTCCTGGAAACTGGAAGTAATAAGAGCTGATAAAGCAATGGGGCCAGATGGGATACCCCAGGGTCCTTAAAGAACTAAGAGAGTGGTGGCTGAACCTCTGGCTATCCTGTTCAGCCAATCACTGGAAACAGGGAGGTACCCAAAGACTGGAGGATGGCAGATGTAGTCCCTTTATACAAAAGTGGGAACAAAGAGGAAGCAGGAACTACAGACCAGTCAGCCTCACCTCGGTAGTGGGAAAGATCATGGAAGCACTACTGAAGGAGAGATTGGTGGAACATCTGGTTGTCAATGGACTACAGGACCCAAGGCAGATGGTTTCACCAGGGAGGTCAGTCAGACCAACTCATTGAATTTTGACTGGGTGACTAGGGAGGTGGATCAGGGAGGGCAGTGGACATGGCCTACCTGGACTTCAGCAAGGCCTTTGACACTGTGCCACATAGAAGACTATTACACAAACTGGGGAATATGGGTGTGGGCAGGACAGTAGTGTGGTGGGTAGATAACTGGCTGGGTGGCAGGACACAGAGGGTGGTGGTAAATGGCTGTCACTCCACAGAGGGAAGAGTGACCAGTGGGGTACCACAGGGATCAGTGCTGGGACCGGGTCCTATTCAACATCTTCATCAGTGACATTGCACAGGATCTAGAAGGCAGAATTTCACTGTTCGCTGATGACACAAAGCTCTGTAACAGAGTAGACACACCAGAGGGTGTAGACAGAATGAGAAGGACCTGCAGAAACTTGAAGAATGGTCAAGGGTTTGGCAGTTGAAATTCAATGCAAAGAAGTGCAAGATAATGCATATGGGGCACAAAAACCCTGGCACAATATATCAGTTGGGGTGAGGATATAGCATGCACCAAGCAGGAAAGGGATCTTGGGGTTGTCATCTCTGATGACCTCAAAGGTGAGGAAACAGTGTGACAAGGCATCAGGTAAAGCAAATAGGATGCTGGGATGTATAGGCAGGGGCATCACCAGCAGGAAAAGGAGGTCATAATTCCGCTATACAAGACACTAGTGAGGCCCCACCTGGAGTACAGTGTACAGTTCTGGAGACCATATCTACGTAAGGACATAGACAGGGTAGAGGAGTTCAGAGGAGGGCAACAAAGATGGTGCATGGGTTGCATCACAAGTCCTATGAAGACAGGCTGAAGGAACTCAACATGTACTCCCTGGAGGAGAGGAGGAGAGAGGGATATGATAGAGACATACAAGTATCTTACAGGGAGGAACAGGGTGCAGAAAACACTATTTTAAGCGAAAAAGATGTTTCAGGACTAGAGGGCATGGGATGAAGTTGGAGGAGGACAATTCAGAGGAAACATGAGAAAGAATTTCTTCACAGAACGGTGGTGGACAAGTGGAACACCCTGCCAGAGGAAGTGGTGAGGGCTGAAACAATCACAGGATTTAAGAACGCATGGATAGACATAAAGGAATTCTAGAGGTCAGGGGTAAGGAAATAGACTTCTAGGAAAACAAACTGAACTTACAAGTTCAAATGGGCAGACTAAGTGGGCCATAGGCCCTTATCTGCCGACACTGTCTATGTATCTATGTATGAACCTAATAGAAGTTTTATCTAATAAGATCTTAAGTCATTGAATAGGTTATAAGAGAACACTGCTCAAATTGTGGTGTTAGTTTTATCTGAAATATGAAAACACTTAAAAAAAAATATATATATATATATATATATAATATTGTGATGGGGTTAGTAGGTGACTTATCACAGGTTAGAGCCTGCAGGGATGTGCAGTTAGTAATGCCACCTACCTGGACATGACCTCTGGCTAATGTATTTAATTTCATCTTTATTTCTTTTAGTGTCTCACAATGCTGGTTATGATGTCATACTGATTGTGACATCAGGCTGCTTTTATATACTGATCTCCTGAACTGAACAAGACAGTCAGTGTGGAGACTACCCTGAAGAGAGACCGGACAAGTCAGTCAGAGGAAAGATTGAGTTGAATAGAGCCAGGACAGGCGGCCTTATGTCCTGGTGTAGAGACTGATGAAAAGAGACTAGAGAAGACATGCAGATTTCATGTCTTAAGTTATTCTTTTAATTTACTGAATGGATACTGACCTGAAGAAGGATGTTGAAATGTTTTCTAATTTGTTTATTTTTCTTGTGATTTAGTATATTAAATTACCACTGGTGGATTTTACAATTTCTTCTGGATTGCTCATGGTTTCTGACCTAAGCCTCCTATATATTTGGTGTCTGAGGTGTCTGGTTTAGTTACATCTGGTGTCATTCTGTGTCAGAAGCCACACCACATTTAGTAGTGTGTGTGTCTCCATATGTGTATGGTTTGTATAAGGTTTATGGAGCAAGATCCTCCCAGTAATGTTCTTTATTTAGGTGCAAGGTGAGCTACACTACCTGGTGCATGTAGGTGACCCTCCCTCTCCCCATACTGTTAAGTTCTCCCTGGTGTCCAGTGCCACCCCACCAATCACCAGAGCACTCCAACCCCATGACCCTGGTCCCTGATGGCAACTACCACAAATCCTGTGCTCACCTCCTCAGTCAACCGCCATCTTGTGCAACTGCAATACAGCCAAACAATCTTACAGTAATTAATACCCTTCCCCCACCAGTCTCAACCCCACCACCCTCCTCACCCATGTCCCCTTAGTCAATGACAGCAACACAAATGCAATATGATAGACAGGAGGTTACAGAAGTTTTTTGTTACATACCAAACAGTGAATAGTAAACAATATTCATATATTTGCAGGTGTCGGAACAAACAACATAGAATCCCGAGCCATCCAGTGCCCAGATAAGAGTTACAGTTTACAGTAGCAGTACAGAGGTCTATACAGTGTGAAAGCTATGCTCCAAAGACAAATACAGTAAATTCAGAATTGCAGCCTGAGATAAGGTGATTGTCATCAAGAATCTAGAAAAGGGCCAGGAGGGAGGGGCACCTATGGGCTAGGATCCTGCTTGTAGAGTACATTCACAGCTGCGGGTGGAGAAAATGAGGCTCTTGATAGCTGCCTTAAAAGGACCTATTTTAGTGAGTGAGGAGATCGAGGAGGGAGGGCGTTGAACCAGTGTAGTGCCCTTTTAACAAAAGGATCTCTAGGCGAGTGATGTCGCACTCCCGGGACTCTGAGAGCGACCTTAGTGGAGCCACATAGGTCTGATATTGTTAACCGCTCTTCTAGATTGTGTATGGCACAGCTAGTAGAGAGTGCATACAGGAGTTCATTTGCCTGCACCAATCCTTATTTAGTGATAGTTGATTCTCCTGAAGACCAGATGACCAGAAGGTGACCAGTATCAGTATAAAATGTCCTGGAACAGAGTACCACTAATCTTATTTTAACAGTCTCAACACCAGGTCTGAATGCTGGCAGTCTCTCTTTAGTAGTGCTATGACATAGCATGAGGGAAGAGATTGCTGCATTTGGGCCTGATGGTGAGACTGTTTAGATAGGATCAGTTTAATACTTGTCAAGTTGTGGGTGAGTTTTCTGACTAAGGGAACATGGGTGCTGAGGATAGCAGGCCTGAGATGGGTGAGAACTGGAAGGAGCGAAGATAGTTGGGTGGGAACCAAACCAGTAATTGGAGATTTGGGAGTTACTGCAAGAGAGGCATCTGCCCTCAAGAGAGGAAGGAGAGGTGAAATAGCAATTATGTTTATAGGGAGGTCAGTCCAGGAAAAGTGACAGAAGGAGTCATAAAGAGCACCTTTCTCTGTGCTGGTGTACACAAACAAGAGGAAGTCTCTTACCTCCATGAGAGTTCCTATGTGGTAAAGCAGCAACAGGGAAGTGTAAAGAGATCATGCTGCTAGCCCCTCAGGGGCAGTTTAAGTCCCTTCCCTTCCTTCAGGGTATAACCAAAGAGGCTGCTTTTACAACAGAGGAGCCCTCACGGAGCTAAGGGAGCTTCCTCTCAATTGTTTTAGAGTTTAGAAATGGCAGGAATGGTTTAAGAATTATCTGCTTGTGACATCTCAATTTACAGCTGTGGCCTTTGGGAATGATTATGCTATCATACACAGAGGATTGTTTTTGTCCAGGACATAGTGATCCCGTTTTCTGTTAATTTTCAGTTTTGACAGCGTAGGCTCTTTAGAACGTAAGTACTGCAGTACAATCCAGTTAGAAGAATTAAGCAATAATGCACAGCAGAGCGTGTGTGCTTGTATAATAACATCATACCTTGATGGACTGAAGCACGAGGCTGCAGGCAAAGTGCTCAACAACCAAGAAGTGAAGTTACTACACAGCAACACACACCCTGAAGCGCATTATTGGTATTATACAATAGCTCATTTAGATTCAGAATAAAAAAAAATGCACTTATAAAATATTTTTTTACTACTTTTGAGGGTGAAAGCTTGTTTCATTGGAATCATAGGAATTACACAGAGCTAAGTAGACTTGCATCCATTGTGCTCGCTTATTACCAGAGAGTTTAGTACTATAATCCACATTTCCCATCCCTGTAGAATTTATCCAGTTTTTTCTTGAACACGGTGGTTTCCTTTGCCCACCACCTCCAGTGGCAATTTGTTCCAATCATGTACCACTCTTTGATTAAATCAGTTTTGGGTCCTTACTAATCTCGCTTCAAACAACATGAAGTCTTGCTATATTCTGACATATGCAGAGAGTCCCAACCTTCAACTGCTCCGGAGGTGAAAGAGTTAACTTTCCATGCCAGGCATGGAACGCTGAGCTCGAGCTCAGTTGAGACTCTCTGTTGTTCTTCAAACTCAAACCGTCAGATTCTTTTACTCCACCTCACTGAACAGTCGCTCCGGAGATTTCTTCTTCTGCTCGGTTCATTTTGTCGGTTAAAGTACCGCTTTTCTTGGTTTTCGACCGAATTTAAACCGCGAACCTGTCGGTTCAGTCTCGGTCTGTGGTATTTGTGAGTACTAGATAGGTTTTACATTAATTCTATTCTGTGTGGAACTTGTAACGGTTATCGGTTCGGTTTGAACCGATCAAGTTATTTAAAAAATCTTAACTTGTGATTTAGAGTGTGTTACGTTCTTATCGGTTCTAAAAAAATCGGATTTCATTGCGGTTTTTCCACGACCCGTGACACAGTTGGGAACCGATAAGAGGGTCTTGCCTCGTGGATTGCCATAAAAGGGTAAGTTTGTAGACTGGCACCATGTCTGTGAAACCTAAAAGAAAACCGGACCCACTGGGTTTCAACACTGCAGTGTGTGGGGGAAGTCTTTTGCCAAGGCTGACCCCACACCACCTGTGTTTATTGGTCTGAGTTTGACCACCTCAATGCAGACTGCCAGATTTGTAAAATTTCCCTGCAGCTACCCTAGAAAAGAGAGCTGGTAGGCTCGGGAAAGGAAGGCCAAAAAGTCCGCTGAACTGGATGGCTGCCCAGTTCGTTCCAACCGAACCAGGAGTGCCCTCTGACCAGGGCGAGACTTCTTCGGGCAAAAGGAGAGCCGATTCTGAAGAGTCTGTTCTGGCTAAAAGAACTAGAAAAGAAATCAGCTGGTGTGAGCCAAACGCTCCTCTCCAACGCTGAAGAGATAGCCAAAGCTATCAAAATTGTTCGGTCGCTTCTCGTTCGACCGAACCGCACCATCAGGCAGGCGCTGTTCAAGCCGGTTCCACCGTTCAAGATTATGAGTTAGAGGAGGTTATGAACCGGAGGAGGAGGAAGAGGAGTATGAGGAAAGTGAATGGATTTGAAAGTCTGATGTGCCCATTGACGGACATCTCCCCAGACAGACCTTCAGGGTGTCTCCTCCTAGGCTTTCTAAGTCCCTGTCCCATTTCATGTTCTATAAAAAGTGGCTGAAACACTCCAGCTTCCTGTGGAAGAAGCTGTGGATGACCAGGAGGAGCCTGACTATGTAGAAATGATGGATATCCCAGAGTCTAGGAGGCTGTCTATTCCCTTGCACAAATCTTTTGGGAAACAGACATTTAAAATTTTAAAGACTCTAACACTATACCTCCTGTGGATAAAAGAAATGGACAAGAGGTATACATTGTCAGGCTCAGACACGGAGTTCCTTATACAACAATGCAGCCATGTTGGGTAGTGCAGGCTGCAGCCTGTGATAAGGCAAACATTCCTTGGCTTCACACCCCGGACAAGGACTCCAGGAGGATTGATGCCATGGCAAAGAAACAGTGCATGGCAGCATCCTTGGGACTCAGACAGGCCAATTATAGGCCTATACTGCTAGGTATCAAAAATCTAGATGGGACACTGTTATGGCCCCTAGCAAAACAGGTCCCTGGCCAGCTTGCCAAGGAGCTGGAGCTGGTGGCTGCTGATGGTATTGAGGCATCCAAGGTGCAATTCCATGCTGCAGTAGACTCCAATGATGTGTCTTCTAGAGTCATGGCTACATCTGTGGCACTTCAAGAATGGCTTGGCTCAGATGTACTAGCCTATCACAAGATACCCAGACTAAGGCCATGGATTTTCCTGTTGTGGGTAACTCTCTGTTTGGGGAGCAAACGGAGAATTACATGAAGAAAATGGAGGAGTATAGGACTACCTATAGGAGTACAGGTCAAAGAAAGGCATGCCACTCCTCAAAGGCAGCTTTGCAGGGCAGGCCTTTTTCATAGGCCTTTTACCAAGCCCAGGCCTCCTCTTCTGCTTATGCCCAGAGGGGGTTCTTTAGAGGGAGGCAGACAGGGTACAAGCAGGCCTGCTTCCACCCCTCAGCCAAAGCCCCTGCCAAGCAGGCACCCTGATGGGTTGCCAGGGCCGATTCTCGGCTACCTGTAGGGCAGGCTGGCTTACTTTGTCCAGGACTGGGAGTCTCTGACATCAGACAAGTGGGTCCTGGAAGTAGTAAGCCAGGGACTGGTTCTCAGCTTCAGAAAGTTTCCAAAGATGAGAACCAGATCCTTTCCACCTGCAAATCCACCAGAGGCATTTTTCCTAGAGGCAGAGGTCTCTTCCCTCCTGGCTCTCAGAGCTGTGGAAAGGGTTCCACCCTTACACCAGGCAAGGGTTATACTCAGGTACTTCCTTACCCCAAAAAGACAGGAGAATGGCGGCCCATCCTGGATCTCAGATACTTAAACAAGCACCTTTTAAAACCAAAATTCAAATGGTGACTTGGAATTATTCTACCCTCTCTAAGGCCAGGGACTGGCTAGCGCCCCTGGACCTCAAGGATGCCTACTTCCATATTCTCATCAGAAGCTCCCATCGAAAGTACTGGGTTCGAGCTGCCTCAGGCCATTACCAGTTCAGAGCAATGCCCTTTGGCCTCACCTCTGCTCCAAGGGTATTCACAAAATGCCTGGCAGCAGCAGTTGCTTCTCTAAGAAGGCAAGGAATTGCCATCTTCCTTACCTGGACGACTGGCTCATAGTAGGCCAGTCCCCAGACCAAGTCAAGTTACACCTACAGATAACTCAGCAACTGCTCACCTCTCTAGGTTTCCTTCTGAATCTTTCAAAATCAGTCCTAGAGCTGGTCCAGCTTCTCACATTCATAGGCAGAGCTGAACACAGAGAAAGCCAGAGCCTTCCTTCCCTTGGACAGGGCAAGGACCCTGGTCTCTCTGGCCTCCTCATTCACCCTGCAGGTGTCTCGACCAGCAAGGCATTTTCTACAGCTCCTGGGGCACATGGCTGCTTCTACAGCAGTAGTGCAGGAGCAAGATTTCAGATGAGGGACATTCAGTTCCATTTGAGAGCCTTTTGGTCTCAAAGAAAGGACCCTCTAACCAAATTGATCCCAGTGACTCGAACCCTGATCCAGGCCCTGCAGTGGCGGCAGGATCAGAGCAATCTGAAACAAGGAGTTCTTTTGTCACTCAGTCTCACTCCTTAATCCTTACTACAGATGCATCCTCTTGGGTGGGGAGCTCACATGGGCGACCTCACCACCCAGGGGTTGTGGTCCCCAGGAATCTCTGTTCCACATCAATCTGTTGGAACTCAGAGCAGTTTTTCTAGCACTTCAAGCTTTTCCAAATCTGTTCAGAACAAAGTTGTACAGGTCAGAACAGACAATACCACCACAATGTGGTACATCATCAAGCAAGGGGCACTCGGTCTACAGCCTTGTGCATCAAGCAATGAAGTTGTGGTCTCTGGCTTACTCCTGAACACCTCCTCACGGCAGTTCACTCCCAGGCAAGTACAATGTCCTGGCAGATGCTCTCAACAGGATTTCCCAGGGCCATCATGAATGGTCACTGGACCCCTTGGTCTTGAAGTGATATTTTCCAGATGGGGCACCCGCAGATAGATCTTTTGCAGCCCCAGACAATCACCAACTTCCCTTTTTGTTGCAGGCCCCCAGTGTTGGGCTCAGTCCCTCTGGATGCCTTAGTTCTCAGTTGGGAAGGAAGTTTCTCTATGCTTTCCCCTTCCCTCTCCTGTTCAAAGTGCTAGTCAAAATCAGAGCTCAACCCTGCAAGATGATCCTGATTGCTCCAGACTGGGCCAGACAGCCCTGGTATCCACTCCTACTGTCCTTAGCAGTCCATCTTCCCTGTGTCTTCCCAGGGATTACAACCTGTTAACCTGTGCTCAGGGGAGGTTTGGTACCGAACCTCAAATCTCTCAATCTCAAGGCCTGGCTCTTGAAGAGTTAGTTTGCTGAGTTACACCTCTCCCAAGGTGTAATGGATATTCTGAAGGCTTCTAGAAAGCCTTCCACCAGGGCATCTTATAATTCCAAATGGAAAAGGTTTTCCATATGGTGCTCTGAAAGCATATTCCCAGAATCTGCTGATTTGCCCACAGTCCTGGATTATATGGTCCACTTAAATACCTTGGGGCTCAGGCCAGCTACCCTGAAAGTGCATCTGGCAGCTGCGCCTGCTTTTATTTCAGAAGGTACGCCTTCTCCTCTTCAAACAACATGAAGTCTTTGCTATATTAGACAATTGCAGTTTGTCCCACCATTAGAACTGCTCCGAGGTGAGAGTTAACTCCCATTCTAAGAATGGAACTTGGGCATGAGCTCGGTTAGAAAGCTCTGTCTGGTTATTTCAAACCTAAACTGTCAGATTCTTTACTCCGCCTCACTGAACAGTTGCTCGGAGATTTCTCCTACTGCTCGGTTCATTTCTTGGTTTAAATAGTGTGTTCTCGGTTCAAATCAACCGAGAATATTATTTTAACCGCAAAAACTGCTCGTTCAAGCCTCTGTCTGTGGTATCGTGGCAATTTCAGTTTATTTTCTGTGTGGAACTTGTAAATGTTATTGGTTCAGTTTTGAACCGATCAGCTTGTTTTAAAACTTGAATTGAAGGTTTTAGAGTGCGGTTCCGGTTCTTATCGGGTTCTAAAAAACGGATTTCTATTACGTGTTTTTCCAAGACCCGTGACACAGTTAGGGAACCGATAAGGTGTCCTTGACTGGCACTGCCGTTTAAAAAGGCAAGTTTTTGGTTAGCTGGCATTATGTCTGAAAAACCCAAAAGAAAACTGGGCCCACTGGGTTTCAACACTGTGATGCCTGTGGGGAAGTCTTTGCCAAGGCTGACCCACACACCAACATGTGTATATTGTCTGGGGTTTGACCACCTCAATTCAGACTGCCAGATTGTAAAATTTCCCTGCAGCCACCCTGGACAAAGAGAGTTGCAGGCTCAGGGAACGAGGCCAAAAGTCCACTGACCCGATGGCCAGCCCGTTCGTGCCAACCAAACGGAGGAGTACCTCTGACCAGGCGAGACTTCCTCGGGCAGCGTAAAGCTGGCTGGAGGCCAGTTCCAGTAAAGAAAACAAGAAAATCAGCAGGTGTGGAGCCCAAAATTCCTTCTCCAACTGCTGCAGAGATACAAAAGCTATTCAGATTGTCCAGTCACTTTCTTGGTTCCGTCGAACCGCCACTGTCTGGTAAAGGTCGGTTGATTAAGGTTCCACCGGTTGAGGAATATGTTGTTGGAGATTTATGAACCAGAGGAGGAGGATGATTATGAACAGTATGAATGTGACTTTGAGGTCTAGGTGTGCCCAGTGAACGGACATCTCCCCAGACAGACCTTTAGAATCTCTCCCCTTTGCTTTCTAGGTCCCTCTCTCACTTTATGTTTGCATAAAAAAAGTTATGAAACCCTCCAGCTCCCATTGGAGGAAGCTGTGGCTGAACAAGAGGAACCTGATTTTGTAGAAATGATGGATATTCCAGAGTTAGGAGATTGTCTATTCCCTTGCATAAATCATTTAGGAAACAGACAATAAAAATTTTAAAACTCCTAATTTGTGCCTCCTGTGGACAAAAGATGGACAGGAGGTACCAGCTGTCAGATCCTGATACAGAATTCTTTCACAGCAATGCAGTCACGTTGGTGTGGTTCAAGGCTGCAGCCTGTGATAAAACTAATATTCCTTGGCTTCCATCCTCCTGACAAGGATTCCAGGAAGATTGATGCCATGGCTAAAAACAATACATGGCAGCGTCCTTGGACTCAGGTAAGCAAATTACATGGCTTATGTAGCAAGGTATCAGAAATCTAGATGGGACACTGTCATGGCCTTGGCCAAACAGGCCTCTGGCCAGCTTGCTAGTGAGCTGGAACAGGTGGCTGCTGATGGCATTGAGGCATCTAAGGTGCAGTTTCATGCTGCTGTGGATTTTAATGATGTATCCTCAGAGTCATGGCTACATCTGTAGCTTTCATGAGTTGGCTGGTTCAGGTGTGCTAGCTGTCACAGGATACCCAGACTAAGGCTATGGATTTTCCTGTGGTTGGAAATTCTCTGTTTGGGGAGCAGACAGAGAATTATATGAAGAAATGGATGAATAGGACTCACCTATAAGAGTGCTCAGGCTAAGGAGCAGCAAGCCACTTCTCAGAGGCAGGCCCCAGGGGTAGAGGTAGTAGGCCTTTTCACCAACCCAGGCCTCCTCTGCTTATGCTCAGAGGTTCTTGCAGGAGAGGAGAGGCAGAGGGTGGGCAGGCCTGCTCCCACCCCTCAGCCTAAAGCACCCCAAACAGACACCCTGATGGGATGCCCAGGGCCGATTCTCCTTTACCTGTAGGGGGCAGGCTGGCTTACTGCCTAGAACTGGGTGTCTCTAACTTCAGACAAGTGGGTCCTGGAAGTAGTAAATAGGGTCTGGTTCTCAGCTTCAAAAGATTCCTAAAGATGAGAATCAGTCTTTCCCACCTGCAAACTCTTTAGAGACCTTTACTTTAGAAACAGAAGTCTCAACCCTCCTGGCTCTCAGAGCTGTAGAAAGGGTTTCTCCCTACACCAGGGCAAGGGTCTGTACCCAGATACTCTCTACCCCAAAAGACAGGAGAATGGCGGCCCATCCTAGACCTGAGATATCTGAACAAGCACCTTTTGAAAACCAAAATTCAAAATGGTAACTCTGGCAATGATTTTACCCTCTCTAAGGCCAGGGGACTGGCTAGCCTCCTGGACCTCCAAGGATGCCTATTTCCATGTCCTAATCAGAAGCTCCCACCGAAAGTACCTCAGATTCAAACTGCCCTCAGGTCACTATCAGTTCAGACAATGCCCTTCGCCCTCCTCTGCCCCAAGGGTATTCACAAAATGTCTGGCAGTAGCAGTTGCTCATTTAAGAAGGGCAAAGGATTGCCATCTTTCCCTATCTGGACGACTGGCTCATTGTGGCCAGTCTCAGAACAGGTCAAAGCTCACCTGCAAGTTACCCAGCAGCTGCTTCCTCTCTGGGCTTTCTTCTCAATCTTCCAAAGTCAGTTCTTAGAACCTGTCCAGGTGCTCACCTTCATAGGTGCAGAGCTGGACACAAAGCAGGCCAGAGCCTTCCTTCCCTTAGAAAGGATAAGGAACCTGGTGGCCTGGCCTCCTCCTTCACTCTGCAGGTCTCTCGACCAGCAAGGCATTTTTGCAGCTCCTAGGACACATGGCTGCGCCCACAGCCGTAGTGCAAGGAGCAAGATTTCAGATGAGGGACATTCAGTTTCACTTGAGAGCCTTTTGGTCTCAAAGAAGAGACCCCTATCCAAGTTGGTCCCAGTAACTCGAACCTGATCCAGGCCCTTCAGTGGTGGCAGGATCAGAGCAATCTAAGACAAGGGTTCCTTTCATTCCTCTATCTCACTCCTTGACCTCTACTACAGATGCTGTCCCTCTGGGATGGGAGCTCACATGGGCGACCTCTCCACCCAGGGAGTGTGGTCCCCAGGAATCTCTGCTCCACATCAATCTGTTGGAACTCAGAGCTGTTTTTCTAGCACTTCAGGTTTTTTCTGCATCTGTTCAGAACAAAGTGTACAGGTCAGAACAGACAACACCACTACAATGTGGTACATCAACAAACAACAAGGGCACTGCTTCGACCTTGTGCACCGAGGCAATGAAGTTGTGGTCTCTGGCCTATTCCCTGAACACCTCCCTCATAGCAGTTCACCTCCCAGGAAAGGACAATATCTAGCAGATGCTCTCAGCAGGATTCCCAGGGCACATCCTAATGGTCATTGGATCCTCGAGTACTGGGGATAGTTTTTGCCAGGTGGGCACCCTCAGATGGATCTTTTGCAGCTCCAGACAATCATCAACTTCCACTGTTCTGTTGCAGGCCCCAGTGTTGGGCTCAGTCCCCTGGATGCCTTCCTCCTTGATTGGGAGGGAAGTTCTTTATGCCTTCCCCCTTCCCTCTCCTGTTCAAGGTGCTGAGTCAAAATCAGATCTCAGCCTGCAAGATGATTCTGATTGCTCCAGATTGGGCCAGACAGCCCTGGTACCCCTCCTTCTGTCCTTAGCAGTCCATCTTCCCTGTGTCTCCCCAGGAACCACAATCTGTTAACCTGTGCCCAAGGAGAGTTTGATAACCAAATCTCAAATCCCTCAACCTCAGGCCTGGCTCTTGAGGAGTTAGAGTTTGTTGACCTACACCTTTCTCAAGGTGTCCTAAATTTTGAAAGCTTCTAGGAAGCCTTCCACTAGGGCTGCTTATAACTCTAAATGGAAAAGGTTTTCCATATGGTGCTCTGGGAAGCGTATTTCCGGAATCTGCTGATTTGCCCACTGTTTTGGACTATATGGTCCACCTTAATTCTTGGGACTGAGACCAGCTACCCTGAAAGTGCATTTGGCTGCTGTCTCTGCTTTTTTTCAGCAGGAAGCCCTCCTCTCTCTCTGCTCACCCTGTATTTTCCAAGTTTTCAGGGATTGCTTATACTAATCCACCATTCAGGGACCCTGCCCTGCCTGGGATCTTAATGTTTGCATTGCTCAATTGATGCAACCCCTTTGAACCTCTGTCTTCGCAGAGCTTAAGTACTTGACTTGGAAAACTGTGTTTCTAGTAGCCATCACTTCTGCCAGGCGCATAAGTGAGTTGCAAGCTCTGTCAGTGGAAGACTGACTTTATTTCCTTCCACAGGGATAAGGTAGTCCTCAGGACTAACAGGAAGTTTTTGCCTAAGGTGGTTTCAGATTTCCACCTTAATCAATCTGTTTCTCTTCCAGTGTTCTTCACTGACATTCCTCCTCTGGTGAGAGGAGGCTACAGTTTAGATGTTAAGAGGGCCCTTAGTTACTACATAGAGCGTACCAAGGGTCACAGGTTTGACTCCTCTCAACTTTTCTCACTTATGGTGAGGTTGGGAAATGGAAACCTGCCACTAAGAGATCCATTGCCAGGTGGATTGTCTCTTGTATCCAATTTTGCTATCAAAACTGGAAGGTTCTCCTTCAGGCCTGAGGGCTCACTCTACCAGAGGTAGAGCCAGCCCCTAGCTGCGCCAGGGACATCCCTATCTTAGAGATATGTCAAGCAGCTACTTGGAAAACAGTACATACTTTCACTAAGCACTACTCCCTTGGACATTCAGGCCAGGAGGGATGCTCGATTTGGCACAGCTGTGCTTCAGAGCCTATTTCCTAAGTAGTTCTGCCTCCTCCATGGAGGTACTGCTGTGTAGTCTGCAATTATCATAATATAGCAAGACTTCTTGTTGTTTGAAGAAAAATTACTCACCTTAGTAATGTTGTTTTTCTAATGGAGTCTTGCTATATTATGCCTCCCCAGCCTGCCCCTCTCAGAACTTCTACTTGGGAGGGGTGGCAGTCCAATGTTGGCACTTATTGATGCCCATCTTGTGTTTCCACCCTCTATTTTTGGTGTTTGGGTGTTGTGTTTTATTTTATCTTATCTTATTTTCTGGTCCCCTGACTTGAGTCTTGGTGTTGGGACCAGGAAAATATGTTAATACTTAAGTAGTCAGTTGGCTAGTGTAGGTTACAGCTTCCACACAGAACCTTAGTGAGTTTTGCTCAGAAGATCTGGCAGTTTCAGTTTGAAATGATCCAGACAGAGCTTTTCTAACTGAGCTCAGCTTCAAGTTCCATGCATGTCATGGAGTTAACTCTTTCACCTCCGGAGCAGTTCTAAGGTGGGACAAACTGCAATTGTCATAATATAGCAAGACTCCATTAGAAGAAACAACATTACTAAGGTGAGTAATTTTTTCTTTCAGCTCATCCTGTATTCTCCAAGTTTTCAAAGGATTGTTTCACACCAACCCTCCATTCAGGGTTGACTTGGAAAACTGTTTTGGTAGCCATCACTTCTGCCAGATGCATAAGTGAATTACAAGCTTTGTCAGTGGAGCCTGATTTTTATCTCTTTTCACAGAGATAAGGTGGTCCTCAGGACTAACAGGAAGTTCTTGCCTAAGGTGGTTTCAGATTTCCACCTTAATCAATCTATATCTCTTCCAGTGTACTTACTGCCATTCCTCCTCTGGCGAGGAGGCTGCATAGCTTAGGCGTGAAGAGCCCTTAGTTACTACATAGGGCGTACCAAGGGTCACAGGTTTGACTCCCTCCAACTGTTCCTCACTTATGGTGAGGTTGGAAAGAAACCTGCCACTAAAGATCCGTTGCCAGGTGGATTGTCTCTTGTATTCAATTTTGCTATGAAAAACTGGGTAGGTTCCTCCCTCAGACCTGAGGGCTCACTCTACCAGAGGTACAGCTGCTTCCCTGGCTGCTGCCAGGGCCATCCCTATTCTAGAGATTTGTCAAGCAGCTACCTGGAAAACAGTTCAGACTTTTACCAAGCATTACTCCCTGGACATCCAGGCTAGGAGTGATGCTGGTTTTTTTACAGCTGTGCTTCAGAGCCTATATCCTAAGTAGGTTCTGTCCCTCCTCCATGGAGGTACTGCTTTGTAGTCTGCATATGTCAGAATATAGCAAGACTTCATGTTGTTTGAAGAAAAATTACTCACCTTAGTAATGTTGTTTCTTCTAATGGAGTCTTGCTATATTCTGACCTCCCCGCCTGCTCCTCTCAGAACCTCTGTTTTGGGATGTGGGTGGGCAGTGCAGTGTTGGCACTTAGTAGGTGCCCACCTTGTTGTTTTTCACCCTCCTTTCTTGGGGTGACTTGGTGTTATGTTTTCATTTTTGGGTCTCCTGACTTGAGTCTTTGTTTTGGGACCAAAAATGTGTTCTTATATTTAGTATCCAGTTGGCTAGTGTAGGTTTACAGCTTCCACACAGGACCTTAGTGAGTTTAGCTCGTAAAGATCTGATGGTTTGAGTTTGAAGAACAACAGACAGAGTCTCAACGAGCTCGAGCTCAGCGTTCCATGCCTGGCATGGAAAGTTAACTCTTTCACCTCCGGAGCAGTTGAGAGGTTGGGACTCACTGCATATGTCAGAATATAGCAAGACTCCATTCAAAGAAACACTACTAAGTTGAGTAATTTTTTCTTTCCTAACTCTTATTTGTAGGGGATGTGCACGGGTATTGTACACTTGCTCTCTAGCTTCCAACCCAAGCTCTCCCATGGGTTATCAGACCATGCCTTATGCACAAGGCACATATCACCTCTTTTCCTCTGTATTCCAGTGGAAAGAGCTCTAGCTCCCGAGTCTTGTCTAGTAATTCTTTCCAGTCATATTTTTGATCCCTCTAGTGGTCCTTTTCTGTACTTTCTCAATCAATGCTATATCACTTCTTTTGTGGGGAACCAGACCTGTGCCCTACTCCAAAATGGGTCTCACCAATGAGGTGTATATAAGCAGTATCACCTCCCTTTCTCCTGCAGCTATTTAAGAAAATAGTTCCTTTTGTGCTTCTCCTACAGGTGACGCTGCTATCTGTGTCCTGTCTTTTCTCTCTTCCTCTCTTGACCCCCCATCCACCACCACCACCAGCATTGTGTCGTGGACATGCTGTCTGTTTCTCTGCTCCCCACCTCACAACTTGCAGTCAATTAGTGCTACTCCCAGTCCTGTTCAGCATTTGACATTCTTTGCATTTTTATTTTAAAGGCAGTGAAGAATCAGTGCAGCCATTTGTCGACACGGCTGCTGAGCCGAGCGTGATTGCAGTTGAAGAGTGGCATGCACTCCTGTGTCCATGCTGCTGAGCAGAGGGTTGAAAAGCTGTGAGTTGCAGCTTCAGTTTACTTTGTGTTTTATCTATTTATTTATTTATTTATTTTTTTAACTGTGGATCAAGTCGGCAGTAAGGACACTCATGGGAGCTGTGTGCAGGCAGAAGACTAACTGAAAACCAGGCTGGAAAAAGGAGTGAAAGAGGCCGGCATGCATGTGAGTAGTGATTTGTACATGCAGTCTTCATGTAAGTGGGGCATTTATGTAGCTGAGTTGATCCAATGATGATGATGTCAGATAACATCACTGGTCCACAGACACACTAACCAATCAGTCCTTAAAATGTTCTCACCATTGTATAATTATGATTAACTATGGCCCTTAACTTTCTACGCTATGATGTGAGGCAACTCTTTGTTCTTTATGCAGGTGGCGATTGATTGGAGGGTTATGGCTATGACCATGGTTGCATATTCTTATCTCTTCCACCATTATCAGTTGGCGTTAATCATACTGCATGATAAGTATCCACTATCGTATAACGTAGGCATTTTAATTTTGAATGCATAATGTTCTGACTGACAACAAAGCATTCACAGTACTTCAATGAGTTCATACAGCTGTTGAAATGGAACTCATCCGGAATCATTTTCAGAACTACTTGACTGCTGTGCAAATGGAGGTTGTAACTTCTAACAGCTCTTGGGATAGCTCTCAGTCTTGTGTTTGGAATGGCTTTTAGTCTTGTATTTGGGACTTGAAGATCCCAGAGGTGAAGGATCAGTTGCATTGTATCCCTCTCCCCATTTTACCTTTGGCAGTACATTTTACCATTGATGTTCTGACATCAGATATCCTGAATGCCATTGTAGTCCATAGCCATTGTGTTACAAAGCAAAACTAAGAATTGAGATAGCATTTCAACAGGGTATTGTTCCAAGACCAACGGACTCCAAGACCAGTGCTACTGTTCAAGCACCTGAGATGCCTGGTCACAAGTGGCTCATTTTTGATCATTTTATCAAAAGACAGAGTTGAACAAACATAAGTGTTCCCAAGGGCAGGGCATAATTAAACCTAAAAGTTCCTTGTAGTTTCAGGAACAAAAAACATTTGATTGACATGGAAACCTAAGAATGATGAAATGGATCTCCTTCTGCTTTAAGGCTACTTTGAAACTGTAGTTATCCAGGACATAAAGTTAATGGACAAAACAGTGTCTTATAGAAATAACAGATTACTTTGTGGGTTGTGTTGATGGTTTTATTATATGTATGTTTGCATTTATAAAACAGGTGAAGAAATTAGAGCGATCTGATTTGCCATGAGTGTCATGTGGCTGTCCAATTATCACAGCACAACTGCACAGCTCCATACTCATGGCTTATGTTTAATTAAATATGATTTTATTTTTCTATTTTATGGCTTGAATAAGAGGAATGACCCCGAAAGCATTGGGTGAATTGGATAAAAAGTGACTGTACTGGCATGCCACTTTCATGCAGGGCACATTCTAAAATATATGCTTACGTTTTGAAAAGAACTGGCACTGTTGCTAGGTAATTCCAAAAGTAGTATGTCACACCACCAAAGGTGCAACCTACTTCAACCCTTTTCTAAAATTCCTTTTCTGTTCAGTCTTCAATTGAGTGTCACTTTTGAGAGAATATTGAGAAACACAAAATTTAGATATAATTCAGCTAATAGTATATGGTTTTAAAGCTTATTGTGTATGTAAATCAGTGGCTACTGAAGCGTTGTTGTGCACATTCTAAACTTTGTTGTGCCGTTCCATAATTAATATTCATGAGCGCTCTGCCATCTGTCACCTGATTGGACAAAGCAGAGCTCTTCACTGTAAAGTGGAAGAAACATGGCGGTGCTGCTTACGACCAGCTGATGGACATGGTTTGGACATGGACTGTCTTACTGGCTCCATGTTACCAAACCATAGCAAATTTAACATTTGTGTTTTTTATTTAAGTGTGACAGCGAATCTGTGGATGCTGTCAGTAAAACGGAACCATGCAGACTCACTATACAGGAACTGGAGCTCCTGATAACAAGGGGCAGAGCTGTGGGAACACAAGGTACAAAATCTTGCCCAATTTAACTTTTTTAAAATTGGGGAACCATATACTATAACAAACAGTATGTAGGCACCATACATAACAAGGCTGTGTTTTTATCACGGGGTTGAGATGAGATCTGGACCTCAGAGCTCGCTCTCACACGGATCCTATGATGTCATCTCACCTCAATGAAAACAGCCTTGTTGTGTATGGGTGCCCACTACACACTATTCCTTATATTTTTATTGTCTGTATTGCTGTACTATTTCATCACTAATTATTTTATTTTTTTTACAACATGAAAACTGGTTCTTGCCCTACTTTTGATCTACTCCTTTATATTTAATAAATTGCGAAATCACAATCCTCTGTGTGTGGCATCATTATCATTCCATAACAAGCAAACTGGTGTCACTGACAAGATTTTGAGTTCAGCAAAGGTGTAAGTAGCAGAAGCAGATGAACTCTGGGGTACAAGATCCTGTTCCATGCAAAATAAACTAAGAAATGAACAACAGTCCGACAATCAGGCCCCCTCCTCTGCCCCTGCTTCCACAAGCAGGATGAAATAAGTCTGTCACACACATGTACATGATTCCCCTACCCACTCTACTACTTAGGATATCTGGTGATTCCACTGGTGAGCAAATATTCAGCCTAGACAAATTTCTGCTTACCAAGGGAATCGTCTGATATCCTAGGTATCGAGTGGTGAGGAATCCCTATAAACTGTATTTTGTTGCACAGCAGACTTATTTCATCCCTGCTTGTGATTGTGTGTGTGGGGGGACCTAGTCTCCCTTCCAACCTCAAATTACTGTGATTCTCTTCTACTATGTTAACAAAACAAAAAGAAATGTGGGCAGGATATAAACTATAAGCTAACCTGTGTCTAAATGTTTTGTTTACATTTATTTCAAAAGTCACAAACTCACTTTAACATTAGAAGCCATCCGTATCCAAAATTAAGTTACAATGTTTTATTACTGAAGTCACAGACCTACTCTAACCCATCCTTAGTTATATAAGGTAAAGGTAAACTTTAGTTATCTGGTACCTTTCTATAATCCATTGCACATATTTTTACACAATTCAAAGAAAACATAAATATAAAACGTTCCCAACTGAGTCATTAGGCTAAATGGTATGCTACATGTACAGTAAGTATTTATAAGCTTTAAACTGATTTTCTGGTTTCCTGCAAACTAAATACTTTGTATTAGTCACACTCCTTGTATTCATTTTGAATAACATTTCAAACGTGGATTTCAGGACATCCCATTCTTAAAGGCATTTGCATAAAAACATTTCTTTGTACCTTAGATGTCATCTGTTCCTGCCCTGAAGTCCTAATCCTCTGCTTGTCACATCAGAATAATTTCCACACAGCTAGTTGTGATGAACTGCTTGAGTGAGATTGTCCCTAGAGACTGGAGGATAGCAGACACTGTCCCTGTGCAAGAGCAGGGACGGGGTGGGGGGCAGGGAATTAGACTTCCATTGTCAGGAAGCTCCTTGTGACCATAATCAGGGTACAGTTGGTCAGCTTTCCACCCATAGTCTCAGGACCGCAAACAGCATGGTTTGTGAAGGGAGAACCAGTTAGTCTAACCTAATGGATTTCTTCAATGCTGTGTTGCAAGCGTTGGATAAGGGCAACGTGTTGGATGTCCTTTACCTGGTATTTAGCAAGGCCTTTGACTCTGTACCCTACAAGAGGCTGGCAAAGAAATTGAAAGACTTAGATGTTGGGGAGAAAGTCATTGTATGGGTGGAGAATTGGCTAGGGAAGAGAACCCCAAGGGTGGTACTAAATGGTACATACTCTGAGGTCAGGAGGGTATGAGTGGGGTCACATAGCAGTCATTCCTTGGCCCTCGCTCTTCAGTGCATTCATGGGGACCTTGGAGAATTGATCCAGAGGATGTGTCTATTTATGGATGACACAAAGATGTGTGGCAGGGTGGATAGTGTGGTAGGTATTTGTAATTGAAAAGGTGGTCCAAGGTTTGGCAACTGAAATTCAGTGTCAAAAGTGCAAGGTTATGCACTTGGGGAGGGGTAATCTGTGGATTGAATATTAAAGGGAGGTGGGTACAATTGGAGCAGGCCTCAGAAGAGAAGGTTCTAGGGGTTGTAATTTGTGGCAGCCTCAAGACCTTAGTCCAGTGTAACAAGGCATATGGAAAAGTTGGCAGGATGCAGGGGTGCATAGAAAGGGCCTTCTCAAGCAGGTGGACAGAGATGACCCTAGTCCTGTGCAGGTCTTTTAGTCGCACCTGGAGTACAAATTGCAATTTCTCTCTCCTTGTCCTGGTCGGAGGACTCTAGGACCACTGGGATCTCCTTCTCATGCTAATGCATAGGCAGGAAGTTGAAGCTGCAGCATCAAGGACATCAGCTCCTCCCACGTGAATTGTGCCAGTCTCCTTCCTGCTTCCAGCTAAGGAGGCAACTCACAGCAACAGTGCTGTCACTCTCTGAAAAGCTGAAAAGATTCTCCTTTATTTGTTTATTATTTTTAAATTCTGCACAATAGAAAGGTGACTTCTGATATTATCCTCTTTAGTGCTAGGAGATTTTCCTTGATCGGTTCTACCCTGCACTTTAGCTGTACATCTTTACAGCCAGGGCCCTCCCAGACACCATCTTGCTGCTGTAGGTCCGTGACCCCCGATCAGGCAGCACAATACAACACTGAGGGAGCAGCTCAGCAGTCTGCAGCACCCAGAAGGAGAAGCAGCCACAAGAAGAAAGAGCAACTGGGAGAAGAGATAGCAAGTGAAAGATATCACAACAAGCTCCGGGGACCACGCTGGACCACCCACTTAGTTAGCTGACTTGGAGACAACACACAGAAGCTGTGTCTGTGTGGGAATGCTGCCTATGGAGCTCCAGTGGTAAGTCAGAATCAAACCGTGAGTACCAGTTGTTTTACAGTTAACCTTCCAGAGTGAGGCAGAGTGGCAGTGGTAAGCCTGGGGAGGACAGGCAGCCCTGCACATCGGACCACATGGTTCTGAGCATGGGAAATCATCTGGCAGCCATTTTGATTAGCAGGATTCTCCTCTCTGCATGCAAATAGAGGAATGCAGCGATCACACTGAAAACTGCACTGGGCAACGTGTTTTTCATTTGATCCAAGACCCTCGGCCTTCTCTGCCAAGAAGTCCCTGCACAGTTAATTCAAGGAGCATTAGAGAGACTTTTGGCCCCTTAAGACCAAGGACTGTTTTGGAGTTTTGGATTGTAGTCTGGGTTGTCAGCTGAGAGTTCAGTTGAGCTGCACCTTTCAGGAAGGCATAGCTTGGCAGGATCGCCTCACAGATAGAGTTGCAGTGAACTTTTACTCTGCCAGCGAAGTTGCTGTGAAGTGGCCAAAATCCACATTCAGAGTTTTGCAAAGTTTTCCTGCCCTCAGCAACTTCAACTACAGTTGAAATCATGAAGTTTCGGTGAATTCCGCCATTGGTGGGTGAAATTCTACACTTCACAGGTGAAGATTTGCACTTCACACTGAAATCGGCCATAGGTGCACTAACTTCACAGATTAATTCGTGGAGCAAGTTTTGGAAACTTTGCTCATCTCTACTCACAGATCTGGTGGATGGCAGCTGTTCTCAGGAGAGTCTCCAGTCTGTGTACTCTGCATATACATTTTGTTAAATCTGTGCCTGTTTTTTTTTTTTTCTCAACCGGTGAAGTCTGGACACTATCAGGGGTTCTTTGGGTGCTTAGTTATATCAGTGCCCCAGACCTGTCCCTCGACTGCTATGTATTTCACTGCACTACACAGTAAGACAATGTCTCTTCAGTGAAGTTCTCCGACAAATCCTCCAGAGGAGAAAATGACCGCGATTGGGAGAGGGCTTTAAGGTGGGCAAGGGCAGAATCCAAACAAGAGATCAAGTGGTCCACTGGGTCACCAAAAGTGCAGTAATACGTAAGCCACCTTAGCAGGTCTGGGAATCTAGTACAGGACCTTGACGTATCCAAGCAGAGAGGAAAGTTCAAACCTAAAGCAGCAGAACATATCCTTCATGGATACCAAGGTTCTCTTTGATTATCTGAAAGGGTTTGATCTGGGAGCCTTCCAGTAATTAATAAGGATATTGTAAGCCCCAAGATACCACTGCCTGTACCCCACATCAACCCTGGCCTGCATAAAGATGGTGTTGAGGTGCAATGGCAGTACCTAAAGCAACTGCTCCTTTATCCCAGTCTTCTGCAGCCACCATGCTAAATTCATATAGGGGTGGACACGGACGGAGAGTTGCACTCTGCTGGGGTGCGTGTTTGATAAGTCAAAATATCTCATTCTGGTGGGCAAGCCAGTAGTGCCGCCCTTTCAGGTTGGATAAACTGCTGATGAGGGTAATTTTGGAGCCAATGTAATATGGGTTTCAACTGTGCCACCTCATAATAAAGACTAAGGTCTGGGAGTGCTAATCCCCTTGGTCTTTAGACCAACTAACGTTCTTTTATTTATTTGTTTGTTTGAATTTTGATGACTGGTGGGCCCACTGGGACAGGCTGTCCCTTTTCAGGGGTGACCCGGGAATGTGGAATATCATATACAGTGAGGCTGACCCTGCAATATAAATCTACTAATCATTTTATGGTCTCTGTCCCAATGTAGTTTTTCTATTAGTATTGACAGAGACTGAAATGAGTAGAGGAAATGAGGAGGGGCTATCATGGCTCAGATATGATTGCTAAACTGAACAGGGCTTTCACTTTGGATCCGTCATGCTTTGTTTTTCAGCCCCACACATCCCCACAGAGCAGGTCCACAAAAAAGCAACGTGTAATGAACTCTTTCTCCCTTCTCAAATAAGGAAGACCATCAGGAACATCAGACAGCAAGAAGGAAAAAAGCAGCTCCAGCCCTCTGTGCTCCTGGGAAGAAGCAGATGACCACTCCTATTATCACAAAAGAAAGAAGAGGCATGCCAGGTCTCCTTCCTCTTCAGAATCAAATTGAGAATGGGGAACACCACAGCAGTTCTCAGAGGCAGAGCCTGGCTGGGAAAGAGCATTTCAATATAGATGGACTTGACTTCTTCATTAAAATGTCTTGCCAGCCGGTTCTGTGACACAGAGCGATGGTGATCACTCTGGTATGCAGGTGACCCAGATTTGCACCCCAGCCTTGGATGTCAGGAGTGTTGGCCAGTAGGGAGGGCTTAAGAGCATCTCATGGATGCTGTCCTCCCAGGAAGGAGGGAGGGAGGCTGTGTCGTGTCATTCTTCGTGACTCTGGGTGGTAACTGGTGGCGGTGCCTGTGATGGTGTAGGTGACCACATGCCATCAGGCACTGCCACTAGGACCAGCTGTGAGCGTGTGCAGTTAGTAGGGGAGGGGTGGCGGGACCAGGAAAACAGAAAAATGTCTGCCACAGTCCTGGATGACGGCCTTGGGTTGGCTTCCCCTATGTCGCCCAGGTCACGCACTATGGACAATTCCTGCTCCTGCTGCTGATGTCCCCAGTTAAGCCCCACCAGGGGGTCTGATGGGTAATAAGTGGCTAAAATCTGACATTGCGGGGAGGGGTGTCCAGCATGAGAGCAAAGGAGTGGGGTGTGGTAGTTTTGGTGAGAGAGTCTCATCTCCACCATTCCCACTTGCCTTAGTCTTTCCTACCACCTCCTCTCTTTCCCTATGTCTGCCTCCTCCCGCTCCTCGACACGCTACTTTTCCATCACCCGCTCAGCCTTCTTGACCTTAAACCATTCTTGGAAATATCCCAGATGGTTTTAGACCCCAAACTCCTCATCTTCTCTATTAAGGGAAGCTATCATTTGCAGAAATCCACCCTGCAGAGCTTTACCCTCGGTTAAGCTTTGGGGGAAAAAGTGCCTTTTCATAAGGTGCAAAGTAATTTATTTTAATTTCTAAACCACTACCCAGAAGTATAGTGGACGCTGGAGCAGCTCCATTAGTGTAATGGTGCGGCACTGCACTGTGCGCTTCTGCAAATGCATTGAAGAGCATGGTGCCACGCTGCACCATTACACTTAATGGAGCGTTCCAGCTCCACTATACTTCTGGGTAGCGTTTAACAATTAAAATATATTACCTGCGCCTAATCAAAAAGGCGCTTTTTCCCAAAGCTAACTGAGGGAAAAGTTTGCAGGGGCAGGAGCCCCTGCAAATGACAGCTTCCCTTTAACATTATTGCTTTCTATTGCTACCTCCTCAACCTCTGTTTTGTCTTTGCTTGTTTTTCATGCATGGAAGCAGCTACCGTTCTCCCATTGCATAAAGGTTCCTTTGACAAGGGGTCACATTAGACCCGAAGTGTTGGGGTCTTTGTGCTACACTTTCTTCAGTAAATGGGAGCTTAGCATTTCATACCTGAATATATTATTTATTTCAAACTGAGCACATAGCCGTTGTGCTTTTTCTCACTGCATAAAGGGGTGACATATTCCTCAACGACCTTCCCAGAATCTGCCACCAGAAATTATTGCTCTACCGACGATGCAGTCATGTTCACCAACCACCAAAACGCAGAGCCCTTGAGAAACAATTACAGCTTGAATTCTTCATGATCAAGAATGATTCAAGTCACACAAACTGGTCATGAACTACAGCAAAAACAAAGGTTATGACCTTCTACAACGCCAGGAGCAAATACAAATCCTGTGACCTCACCATCCTAAACCAAACAGGGACCTTACTTGAACACGTTCCTGATTTTAAATACCTAGGTGTCACATTGGACAGCTCACTCTCCTACCATCGGCACATAGATTCTGTCACCAAAGCCACCAACATCCGTAGAAGGCTCCTCTACAGGCACAAACACTGCATGACTCCTGTCACTCTCCGTCTGGCTATCAACAGCTCTGTCACCTCCATCATCGATTACGGGCTAGCAATTTATGGCTCTGCCTCTGCCCTCCACAGAATTACAGTTGCACTCAACAAGCATGCAGGCTGCTAACTGGGGCTGACCGACTTACACACTTGTGACCTGTACACTCGGGCAGGATGACCTCCTCTCATCAGCCAGATACAGTATCAAACCTGCCTCTTAGCCAAAAAGTCCTCCTCGGGTCATGCCCCAGGCATTGAAAAGCTCCTCATTTACCACCACAGCACTCAGCAAACTAGAAGTTCACAAAAACTAACCTTCCTTGTCCCCAGATGCCAGACTACCATGGGCCAGAGGGCCTTTGCCCACAGAGCACCACAGTGGTACAATACTCTCAACAAAGAAACTCTTACCCCTGCTGCTGCTCTTGGCCTTTTAAGAGACAACTCCACTTCATCTCATTTCAACTAGTTGTGGTGACTGCCTCGCCTAATCAGGGGCCACCGCTCACTGCCCTCCACTTCAGTCTTGACAGCTTCCTCTCCCACCGTGCCCCTTCTTCCTGCCTACCCCTTGCCTCTCCCTTTCCTCCCCGGGCATTTTCTGACTTTTATCCCTCCCTTTAGAACTCTTACCCTCACCCTCTACCCTCCAACAATGGCCCTCCTGCCTGCATACATTTCTAATCTCTGCCTGAAGTGCTTATTGCAGATTGCCTTGCCTGGTATGTCATGCTACCTAACATCTGGCTCATTTTGAATTACTGGAATTTCCTAAGCCTCAGTCTCTTACTTCTTTTATTGTGTAACTATGTATTATTATGTTGACCTTTGTATGTATGTATACCTCCATTCCTTCTGACGTGGAACCTTTGTAAACGAGTAGTTCCTGCTCAAAGGTATTTGTAATCCTAGATTTCAATAAAATACAAATAAATAAAACATATTCCTCCTAGGGAACCACTGTCCCATCTCCCTCCTTCCTACTTTGACTAAGCTTCGAGGAAGAATTGTATTCACTTCAGATTTCTGCATTCCTTGTTTCTCAAACTTCTTTTCTCCTTGCCAGTCTGGCTATTAGAAAAGAAATACTCCACTGTATCTTCCCTAATCAGTGTCAGTGACTCTATCCTTAGAGATGGCCCTGGGACACACCATATCACACATCTTTATTGACCTTGCCAAGGTCTTTTAGTCTGTTGACCACCCCTCATGATGGACAAATTGTAGCTTTCAGGCCTCTCTCTTGGCTCTATATTGGTTTCACTCCTATTTTTCTGACCCTCACTAATCGGTTCTGGTAGGTGCCCCACCCCAGTCTGATCTGGTGTTCCACAAGGCTACATTTTCAGCCCCATTCTTTTTTCCGTGTTCCAAATGACCCTCTTTCTGCCTGTGTCCACACTAACATACACATGCATGCCAATGACACATCCTCTGTTCCACTAGGGCCTTGGCCTGGAGTCAGTCCAAAGGAGTGTGACTAAAATTATTCCAGGTAAGCAGAGGAGGACTTTCGAAGAAAGACTGGCAGACTTCAATATGTATCATCAGAAGGCCAGGAAAGAAAGGGTAGACATGATTGAAACCTTCAAATACCTGATGGGTGGACACAGTGAGACAGCCAGCTAAGGTTAACAAGAGATCCATCACAAGGGCCCACAACTACAAGCTGGCAGGGGGAAATTTAGGAAGGATGTGAGGAATACTACATGGAGAGGGTAGTGGGAAAGAGGAACCATCTGCCAGTGGAGCTGGTTAGTGTTAACCCAACAGCATGCTTTGGGGAGGGGGGAGACTGACGATGGAACTGGTGAGGTTGATGGAGGTGAGGGGTTGGTTCCAGCAGAACTATGGGATGACTGACTGAGGCCTAGCCAGTGCTATACTGGAGAGGGCCTAGGTAAGAACTGGGAGGTTGAATGTACCATGAGTCTTTTTCATATCTAAACCCTAAAACAAGTGTTTGACCATATATTATACAACATATAAATAGTTCAACTGTAAAGTACAAAGCTTGAATTATCTGGGTTCTGGTGACATTTGCAGACCACTCAAATGATGATGTCACCAAAACATCTTGATAGAATTACAGCCATGTAATTCAAAGCTGCTAATCATTTCTGTAAATGTTCTAGACCATATCTATATCTGGCCTTATTTTTTATTTATTTATTTATTTATTTATTGCCCATGATACTATTACAAGTTTTACTACACATTATTAAAAGAATTTATTTATTTCAAAAGTTTTATCAGGAAAATCCTACTAAGCTGGTATCGGCTTTTTTCCAGATGCATCCTGGGGGAGGGAAGAGAACAGAATAGATCCAAGGTACAGTGTACCAAAATAATACAGCAATATGGAATAATATACCTGTGCAAATTACAAGAAAACACTTCAGAATAAAATTGCCAAACAGTAAATTATGGAACTTTGTATAGGTAATCTAGAAACACTTTTAGTCTTTATTTTCTTTTTTATGGACTGACATTTGTGAAATTTTTACACTGTGATATTAAACATATATGTATATATAATATGAATGTTCGTCTGAGTACTAATTGATCAGTGGGCACAAAGTAACCATTTTTAAAGCATTAACTACAGACAAAGATTCTAAAAAAGGTAAACGGATATATACCTTTTATTGTTTGCAGGTCCCCTGTGGCAGCAGCAGTGCTGCTCACATTTTGAAGACTGTCCAGATTCTCATAGTCAGTTCTGTTTCCATGGAACCTGTAGGTTTTTGATTCAGGAGGACTCTCCAGCCTGCATGTAAGTCTCATTTGTAACATGGCATTAATATAATACCAAAAATAACTGTCTAACATTGTCAAACGCCATTAGGTGACTACAAAACAACCGTGGGTTAATGCCACAGTAGATCCATGGTTGCTTCTGTAGTACCATAGTTATCCACAGTAAGTTTCATGGCAGTGTTTTGTGCTTAGGCTTTCTGGGTAGCACTTTAATATTTTTTAAATAAACATTTGATTTTTCTCACTTTCACAGTGAAGACTTGGCAAACTTTAACTTATAACTCTAAATCTCATTCATCGTTAACTCTCATAATAAAGTTTGCTATGGGGGTGCCCACTCCTGCTATAACTATGGCATAAATATAATACCCACAGGTTCTGTGGTTGAACGTGAGGCTGGAGCACATAGCACGAGCACAATGCAGAGAGTTAACGATGAAAGGAAATATGTTATAGAGTTTAAAGTTAAACAGTTTGTAAAGTCCTCACTATGAAAGTGAGAAAAATCAAAAACCTTTATTGTATATAAAAAAAAAAAAAAGTTAAAGTACCCAGGCAGCGTGAGTGAGCATCACTGCTGAAGAATTGTTAGAAATGGAGCATATGTACAATGCTTTGCAAAGTGAAAAAATGGTAGTTATATTTAGAAAACATTTATAATCAAAAATGTTGAGTATGGGCAGCAATAACAATGTAAAACAGACACAGCTGTTGAACCCATATAGTTTTATTAAAATGACACTTTCATGTGTTTTTAGAAAGCAATCATAGTGTGTGATTTTTCCACTTTATATTCTGTCTAACATATTACTCCTACCAGCATTTGCCATAAAGTTACAAACATTATTAAAATATTTGGTTACGAAACCCTGCTTTTGTAATAATGGCAGGTTGGACACACTCACCTTCGGCCTTGTGTGCCAGCCCCATCATGGATTAATGCCACAGTAGAACCATGCTCTGTCGTGGTTTAATGCTTACGAGAGAGAATCATATCTGTACAAATACTGTACATGGATAAATACAAATTCTGACATCATATGTATGTAATTGCATGCACTCTTATGCTGATACACACATGTATCCTGTTTGCTCACACTGATTTCAGTGTGTGTATAAACTGATGAACTTGATCACTAGGCAACACATCTACTTCAAGCAGAGGACTAGATTATTAGCTGTGAACATGGTGACTTATGCAGCATTCATTGACACAAGTACAGACTACTTGTGCTGCATTCAGTCACATGCATGGGCAATAAGTGGTTGTTGCAACTAGTTAGTACCACCCACCACCTTGTGATCCTGACAAGCTATGCTGAACAGTGTTTGTAATCCCATCCAGAGTAGCAGCAAAATATTTTGTGAGAGTTTGTGAAAGCGGGTGGGGCTACCATCCAAAGGGCCACAGTGTCATTCACAACTACATGGTGGTCTTCACAGCATGGTCATATTTTCCTGCACCTCCCACAAGTTACCATATCATGGGGACATGATGTAATCCAGACATAGCGTACAGGATGGGGACCACAACCTGGGTAACAAGAGGATCCCAAACTGGCGCTGTGGGATAGGGAGGAGGTTCCACTGAATGTTGGGAACAGGTTGCTGGCTGAGGTGAGTGTTGGGAGGGTGGCCATTCAACCACTAGGAGAATGTCCATCAAGCCACAAGAGGAAGTACAGGCCCATTTAGGCCAAGTTGGCAAGGTGGTGACCAAGTTCAGTGGGACACCCTGCTTGGCCAGTGTGACTATGCATCTGGGGCAGTATTATGCTGCAGCTCGGTCTCCGTGCTGTGCACAAATGAAAGCTGAAAAAAGCTGACAAAATGCAGTGTGGTGTAAACTCACCTTTGTGCAACATGTACTGGTCACAAGTACAAACAAACTTTTGTCCAACATGTACTAATCACAATTATGGGTTGAGGTAACATTTTATTCTTATCATTCTAGCTGCCATCAGGGGTTTGTCGGAACTCGATGTGAGCATGTTGACCTTCTGGCTGTTGTAGCGGCCAATCAGAAGAGGCAAACAATCGCCACCTTAGTTGTAGTTTCAGTGGTAGCATCAGTGTTACTTATTGCCGTCTGCGCCTTAATACAGTAAGTATAGTAGCCAAATTAGTCAAGCATCATGAACCTCTGTCCGCAGTGATTGATTGATTGATTGGTTTGAAATTTGCATCAAACAGATGACATATATGGCCAGTGAAGTCCTAAAATGAATTGCTGTTCAGCATTGCATTTGGAGCAGGTTGCACATAAATGCTGCCTAGCCTGACCTTACAGTAATAATAGGGGATAATGGAATGTAGCAAAGTGCACAATAAGCTTCATCATTAAGCGATCAAACTTGCTTAGTGATAGTATTTATGCTGCAAAACATAAACTGTAATTTGGGTTGGATAGTCTTAAGGAAACGTATTTTTTTTTTTTTTTGTGTAAAATCACTGTGGTAGCAAAAGTTACCAAAAATTATATTTTAAATATCAAAACAAATGTCTGTGTTCTGGGGAAATAATCCACTTTTGAATTGTGTGACAAGAGTTGAATAAGGCCCTGTCCCATTTAAGAGTTAAATGCAAGGATCTGTTCTTTCCTTTCCTGTCTCTTGTCTGTCTGGTTGCGCAACCAAATTTTCTTGTGAGACCTAGGACTGATCACTCGATGGTTTCGCAGTTCTCTGCCCCTCGCTATATCTCTGCATTCACTTGCTGTTTCTGTCTTTCTTTCCCTTGCATATCTGTGGTTATAAATATATGTGAATCTTTGTGTGAAACTGTAAGTGATGCTGGGATCCTTTGTTTAAAATGTATATAGTTTTACTGTATAATTTTATTTTTTTTTTATGTATTGAGATAAAATCACTATTTGCAATTTTAAACTGCTCCTGGTTTTCCTGTGCTTCCTGACCTGTGCCTTGACGACAAATAGTAATATTTAAAGTCAGAATATTAAAGCAGGGTAAACCTACCACTGTTCATTAAGAAACACATACACAAATAAGTCCTAAGAAATATAGTTTTGTTTTTGTGAGACTGGTCTGGCCATTGGCAGTGATGAAGTACCTTATAGCATTGTATCTCAAGCCCACAAACCTGGTGGCTTTTTGCTCTTTGTTTCACACAACCCCTGTGTTACATGCAATCATTTTTCTTGTAGTGAGTAAAATAGCTCACCTTTCTGTTGCATGGAATGTCATCTCCCATGTTTGACATTCCTTTACATTTTAATTAGGACTCAGACGACTTCTGTGGCAACATGCAGTCCTTGCAATAGCCAAATTTAGAAAATGTTACCTTTAAACTTTGAAGAAAATGGAGGGCATATTGTATTTCCAGAGCTGGTAGAATAGAAAATTTAATGGACCGCTAAAGCTAGATTATATATCAAAATTGATCAAAGCAAATCAAAATACGTAACTGGCATAGGAAGGAAAACAGAAGTGCAGTTAGCTGTAAAATAATTTCTACCTTCTTTAAAGGAGTAGTACACCCTCATATTTTGTAAATTTGTTTCCTTGTCAATAGATAACCTTCTTCGTGTATGTTGGTTATATGTGTTTTACCTTTGTTTGTTTTCACTGTTCACTTTTAGCCCTGTAACTAACCTGGACGGTGGGCTCTCCATTTTCTGGTTGTTGAAATCTCATTGTCCTTGAGAGCTGCATTAGCATATGAGAACATGATGCCACTGCATCCATTTACACCACATATTCTATACTAAAAGTACCCATAACCTGAAAAAACAAGAGAGGAACCTTAGCCTTTTCACAGGCTGCAGCCTGCACTACTCCTTCATGGTCAGGATGGGAATAGAGGTACTCAGCATCTCACTTGCCATGCTGGTACAGTACTTCTTTCAGTCATTCTATCAATGCCAGGGGTAGAGATGGGGGTCTGCAACAATCTATAGGTTGCCTTCTTAAGGGGTTTATTCACTAGAAGGAGCAACCTCTTAGTTGGGGTTAGACCCATCAAGTCTAAGAACTCCACCAGATCCTCATCCTCCTCCTCCACTGTCACCTGGGTGGAGAGGTTGAGCATGTTCACCATCTGCCTCACAAAAGCATAATGTGAGGAAAAATCATCCTGGCCCAGGGAGGAGAACCATCGGGTGCTGTGGGCTCACCTTCCTCATTCTCCTCATCATAGCAGAACTTAGCCCCTGATCCTCCGGAACAGAGGAAGGAACCGGAACCTGAGGGGGAACAGGCATGCCCATAAGTGACCCCAAGGCTTGAAAAGCCTGGAGGAACTGCCATGCCTTAGCCATGTCCTCCATAGAGGGCATTCTGTTTTTGTCCACTGACAGCTCCTTTCCTTCTTCAGGAGAAGGGCATTAACATGCTTTTCATTTTGTTTTTTCTTAGCAGGAACCGTTTCTGGAACCTGCTCTGTAGGCTTTTTTGTTTTACTTGTATCCAGATTCCTCTTTCAGAAACCTTAGACTCTGGGACGCCTTTGGCAGACTTTTCCTTCTGCTTACTATGGGAGGAAGAGCCCTTGTCAGTGTGCTTAGGTGATGTAGAGATGGACTGAGAAGCCATAAACTCTTCTAATTTTTGGCCCTCCTCTTAAGGGGTTTTAGGGTAAAACTTAATGCAGAGCTCATAATCTGAAAAAGGTGATCAGGACCCAGGTACCTTAAACACAACTCGTGGCAGTTTGTCTTAGCCAGGAGGTTGTAACACTTGACACTATTTTTAAAATCTGTAGGTCCTGTTTTTTTTTGGCTTGTCTGACATGTAAAATGTGACAAGACCCACTAGAAAAATGGTTCCCAACAGCAGAAAGCGAACCACTAAGAAAAAACGTCTTATTTATTTTTTTATTTTTAACAAATAGAAGTAGAAAACACCAATGCACCCGAACTGAAGTGAACAACAGCCACAGATCAGCTTAAACAACAAAATGCTGTCTTTAAAAAGGAGAAATGTATGTAGTTAGAGCAGTTAACAATAGACAAAACCGCAAAGAAAAAGTTTTTTTTTTTTGTATTTTTTTCCTCTGGTTCGAGGAACCAGAGAATACTGCTGAAAAGTAACAAAACAGATAAAACTAAACTAGCAGCTATTCGAGTAAAATAAAAAATTTAAATACTGAGAAAAGTAAAGCAAAGCCCTGATAAACTTGAAGGTAGATGAAGAGAACTCTTTCAGGCTACCTTCATCGGACACGGAACTAAATCTGACATTGGAGGGCAGGGTGGAGTATGACCATGCAGCAGAGATCTGAATTTCATTCCAACATTCCCTAATTTACAAAAAATTCGCTCTCAGGGCAGCTCAGACCTGCAGGCTGATCGTGCAACAGTATGCATAGTGAGGGATTCCTGGGGTTTGAAAACATTTACATGATATGAGGGTGTACTGCTTTTAAACAGTTGCCTACTTAGATGCAGTGTAATGTTTGCTTCAGACTGGTGTAATAGGCTCCAGTAGCTGAACTCATGTTTGTCAGGTTTTGAGACGTATACAATGTTCCTAACCTTTGTCTTGGAACTAAAAATAGAAGCAATGCACTGAAATAAACCACATCTTATTAAAGTAGAATAAATTGTATTAATAACTTACAAACACAAATGTACCTTTCCACAATGGTTGGCCTTGCATGGTACTGTTAGTGTGCCATTGTTTCAGATAAGCCTTGTGCCCGCCCCCAGTAATTTGGTTAAGAAAACAAATATTCTGGTCTATCAGAGAGGGAGTAGAAATAAAACTTACTATGAACATCTGTGAAAAAGTACTTTTAGTACTACCATAGAGAACTTGCAGTTCATTTCACTTTTATTTATAGTCAGATAGAAGGCAATTGTAAAACTGCTGGTGCTAAACTTAACAAAACCTCTACGAACAGTTCAACAGTACTGACATTGTGGTCCATGAGTCCCTGAACAGAATGTGCATGAAGCCTGAATTATGCTGTTAACCCTGCAGTGGCACTTGGGCCAGTAACATCCTCAGATACCTTTGCAGAGTAGCGTGGGGATACAGCAGTGCGCCCACCCTCAGTATGCCCGGTTCTGAATGATCAGGGAGCTTCCACTTCCTGTGATATTGGTTTGTTAGAGAACTTCATTCACCATTAAACACCCTCCAACAACACATGGACAACTTTGAAAACTGCTACAAACAATTGATCTTATAATTCATTTAAATTTGACAGTTATGCTTGTGAATTTTTTCATAAATAAGGGCACCTCACAAAAACTGGGACACTGTATTTACAGGCCAGCCTGCCATCTCTGTGATGTAAATGTCTAACAAGTAGGAAAAATAAACTTTTCTTCTTGAACGTATGCTTTCACACCTCAATTTTGACATAACGCTACCAGACGACATCATTGAAACAAAGTGCAACATCATATTGGCATAAGTCAGTTGTTCTTCAACACAGCAAACCCTCCACCCCTACATTAGTATGTGCCCTCTTAGTTCACCAGATTTGCAATGAGTGTTTTACCATACTGAGCATAGACGTAATTGCTTTGTTCTGCTAGGTGGAACACAGGCTAAACTGCATTATTGTAATAGACTTCATTAGTCCAACACACTTCCTGTTCAACCAGCAGTATCATTTAGAGATTCTGCAAGTCTCTGGTGTATCCATCCTAAAGGACTTATCTTGGTTTAGTGACCATGGATACAAACTGTGATGCTTTCAGATAACAAAGGTGTAGTGTGTTATGTTTATTATAATAAGCCAAATTATTGAAGCAGACTGAAAGATATGTATACCCAAGATAGTAGATACAAAATATTAAAGTAAACAGATTGCTTTTTTATTTGGAAGGTTTTGTTTTCTTTAGTTAGACATTTTTCTGCCTGACAGTAAAATATCTGCTGTATAGAAAGCACTTTACTGCTTTAGCTGAAGGCTTACATCACACCTAGTACTTTTCCTTCATTGCTTCATAAACATTTTAACAAGCACTAAACACGCTTACCTGGAGAAAAGGAGAAGAGTGTGAACATGATCTGTCTTCCACGATAGAAGAGAAAAGTAGTCAGGTAGACAGAAATGTTTGATCTGGAGTGCTTTAGCAGGATGAGGGGACACACCAAAAGCTCAAAGATGGTAAATCTAGGGGTGACGTTAGGAGATGCTTTTTCTCCCAGAGGGTGGTGAACTGGTGGAACAGCATACTAGCAGAGACCATGGACTTGAAGACAGTACAGACCTTCAAGGTAGGCCTAGATAAATTTATGCTTATCAAAGGAATCACAGAGTGCCTGGTAGGGGTCTAGGTCAGTATAGCATGGACAACATAGCAGATCCAAAACAATGCAAGCAAAACAACAGGACCAAAGACAGCACCAAGGAAAAGAGCAAGACCTAAATACAGTGCTAAACCACACTGCAGATCCAGAGGGATCAGCTAACAACAAACGCCGACTCGAGGTGGGCGGAAAGTTGGGGTGGGTGGGCAGATTTAATAATACAACCCCAATTTGGGGAGGAGAAATTGTGGTGGGCAGATTAATGCAAATGAACTCTGTGGGGGCAGCTTGGGATGGGAGCAGATTTACTATTCTAACTCTGGGGGACAAAGTTGGAGGGGAGATTACTATCATAACTCCAGGAGGGAGGTGTGCGGGGGCGCGACAACACAGGGCATGGGACTTGTGGCAGTCCATGGCTGGCGATTGGGATTCTAATCCCTTAGCCCCCCTCACTCACATGCCACAAGTTAGACCAGCTTTTTCTGGTCTAACTTCGACATTTTTACAGGGTTTGTGCCAAATATTTGTCGAAGCCACCATAAAAGGGGTAAAGTGTCACAAATGGGCAGCCTTTTAGAATATGGTGGAAGGTGCGCCAGTGCAGTCGGCACAGGGCAGGGTTTGACGCTGACCCAGGGCTTGTGTAAGCCCTGCATCAGCCTATGAGAATCGAGCCCCATGAGGAGTCTTGTTTTCTTTCCTACCCTTGCCAGGTCTCCAATGCTATTTCTATACAAAATGTGGTGACCATCTTTTCTCTGAGAAAAATCAATTAAAACATTTATAAAATATTTATAAAATCACATTTTGGTGGAATTAGAAAATTGTACCACCAAATAAAACTGGAAGATTCCTGGAATATTTGATAGTGGAAAACAAAAACATAGGGTAACTTTTTGCCCAATTTTGTTGCACTGCTGCTTTAATGTGCCTTGGCCTGATTAACTTTGGTGATGTAGTGAGGGAATAACACTGGTCACATCAGCTAAAGTGCTGTCCTGTACATCACATCTCGTAATGTGCAGAAAATGTATTAAAAGAAAAGAGAGCATTTCAGTAGTAAGTGGCTACTTTTAAAACATATTTTCAGGGTGTACTACATCTTTATGGACACTTAACTACTCTTGCTCTGTTTAATACTTTCGTTTATCCTAGGAATGAGGTTTTAGATGACAGTTTCTGCATTGGTATGAGGCTCTGTTCTAGTTCAGGAAATAAACTGTCTTGGTAAATACAGTGGATGCTTCAGTAAGCACTCTGTGAACTGAGTGTTGCATCTTATTTCATCAGGTCTATGTCCAGATGATGAAAGTTTGTCACGTGTTATGCAACCTTATGCAAATTGGGGCCATTTTTTCTTGAGACAAAAATCAGCAGTTTCATATACTTTGAAGGAGTGCTATATTAGAAAGGTACCACAGACTGATTCAGTTGTGAATTACTGTCGCAGAAACATTTAGCATCCTTAACTGTTATTGTCCCTGCTTGAAAGTTTAATTTGTTATTCATTCAGCTGCCAAACTACACTACAGAGCACTGTACTGTGGTTTAAAATGCCATAATCAAAACTTGTTTTAAATAAAATTATGCTCTGTAATGTCTAATTCATCTTTCACCATTGAGTTCAGTCATACATTTACATGACTGCAGATTATTGGTTATATTATGAATGGACAAGTTATTATATTATAGATCGAGGAGCGCTTCCAACCAGTCAGGGCACTCGTGTCCCAGCGCGAGACACTCCCATTCTGTGAAAAGTGTTTTACATGCAGATGCCGTGAAATGGGCACATTTTGGGACAGTTTAAAAAAAAAAACATTGATTGCATTCTGATCTGTAATATATTATGTCTCCTATCGCCACTGCCTCGGATAAGAGTGGTTTCACTTAGTTCTGCTTGAGCCAGAACAGCTCAGCTTCGCTTCTGCTGTTATCTCTCGAGCAGAACGTGTGTGAAACCACTCTTTACTGCAGCTGAGTGGCTCTGGGGACATCATAATATATTGCCCTATTGATTAACTGCAACAAATAAATATACTGACTCAATGTGGCTGCTACATGCCTGTAAATACTAATAACAGTGAGGTGTCTGCAGTATGTTAGCTTTTTCAGAATTGAAGGGAAGAGTTTCAAACATAGTTCCACTAGCCAGTTACTTTACTTAGAAACACAGGCGCTTATAAAGAGAAAAACTGCACCCGTTCAGGGTGCCGCATTAGTGAACCCGTCATTAGGGCACCAAAATCCAAAGTTTGACACAGCCTCCCTAGGCCCCCAGAGTTGGAATCCTTAGTTGGGGAGTGCGGGGCATAGCCCCCGCATATATCAGAGAGACTAAATCCTGGTGCCCTAATGATGGGTGCACTCTGGGCGGCGTTCGAGGCGGAACCCAAAAAGACTTGCAGTTAATCAACTCTGGTTTCTACTAAGTCGCCACCAGTCTAGCACTGCCAGGTCCTTATACAGAGTACCCATTAGTACCATCCTTCCCTAGTCATTTCACCAATCCCATGTGCCTATCCCACCCTCTCATGAAATTAGCAACCATGATAATTTTAACCAGCTTCCGTGGTAGGCTGTTCCACTTTTCACACTGTCTCAATGAAAAGTTCCTCTTCATGTACTCCTAAATTCCCCCACTTGGAAATTATAGCACTAGGGTACTTTAACATCAACTGGCTGTCCTTAAGGCAACCCTAAGGACACTATTGCAGCCATGAACCTTGCACAAGTAGTCACCTCACCCACCCGTCTTAACCTGAAAACTGTACCTCCTCCTACTAGATCAAATCCTTACGAACCACCTGGCCAATCTCACAAAGGTCACTGTCCTTCAGATGCCCTTAGCGACCATTCCCCCACAATCTGCAGCTGGTCCAATAAAGGCAATAAGCCTCCCCGAAATTTGTTTATCAGCATCAACTAAAGAAGGGATCCTCAGTAACTTCAAAGACTTTCTCCTGCACTGTGACTGGTCGCCTATTGATACTGCCTTGCCTGTTGACGGTGCCCTCTCCACTTCATATCTTGTTTCAGTGCTGCCGTGATCGTTTCACCCCGCCCATTAAGCAGGTAGTCAGAGGACCTTCTACTCCTGGATAACCCCAGCCCTGCTACAGCTCATGCACCATTGTGATAACTTATGTCATAAGGCCCTTGAATCTGGTCCTCCACAGGCAATGGTATAGAGCGAGCAGAAATAAATGCACTTGGGAGATTTGTAAGGCAAAGGCAGTTCATTTTCAGAAAACCCTCACCTCTTCCTGGGGAGCTGGGCAAACTTTTGGAAAACCATTAAAGTACTCAGTTTGTAAATTGGTGTCTCCCCCAACACACACACACACACACACACACACACACACACACACACACACACACACAATTTATTTATTTATTTATTTGATATTCGAAAATAACCTTTGAGCCAAGGTCTTTTACAAAGGTTCCATGTCATGTGAACAGAGTATATACATTCAATCAAGAAGGTTACAAAGTTTTAGGACATTTGAGCCACTGAACATCCCAACAATCAGGAAAAGGTTACAGAGCTTATTAGACATTTTAAAACACTATACAGCATATGGACATCAACTTTAGTTGATTACAAGTGCAGGTAAGGTGCAGATGCACTAGAGGTTAGGTTAGACAGAGGGTCAGTAAGGACAGGATTTTGGTAAGGGGCCTCTAGTAAAAGTGGTCAAGGAGGCAGGGCTGAGGCCGGGAGGCAGAGACCCATCCTAGCATGGGGGCGGACAGGAGCAGCCCTTAGAGTGATTAAGAGGCATTGTCGAGAAGCATGTGGGAGGTGGCACACACAAACAACTCGATATTAATGGTACCCACCATCTTGGACCCCAGGACCATCTCTGACACACTAAACTCCTACTCTGACCTTAACAGTGTCCTCCCTCTAATTTCTTTGATTCCCCCTCCCCGAGCTCATATTCTGCTTTTCCATTTTAGGAAGAAATACAGGTGGGAGGGTACAGGCAAAGTGGCAAGCATTAAGTATGCAATACGATGCAACATCCCATTGTGTTATAGAGAAAAGGAACTGCAAAGAAGAAGGAAACCACTTTGGTTCTCAAAAACACTGGCAGAAAAGGTCAGGGCCAAAGAGCTGGCCTTCAGGAAATATAAGGGAATGCAGCAGGATGAAGCTAGGAGGCATACCAAACTTCCCTAAGGGAAGCAGGGAATGCAGTAAGGCAGGCAAAGGCCCAAACTAAGGAAACACTAGCACAAACAGTGAAAAAAGGCGACAAGACTTTTATAGTTATATTGGTGAAAGGAGAAAGTCCAGAGGGGTATTGCTAAGATCAAAGGGGATAAGGGGCATGTGAGGAGGAGGACCCTGTAAAAGCATCTATCTAAATAGATACTTCTGCTCAGTATTTACTGAATAGAAGATAGCCAGGGCCCACAGCTCAGCACCATGGACACAGGGAGGGGAGGTGTGCACTAGTCCCTTCACAAAAGAAGGGTCCTACAAGAGCTCGATAAGCTCAGGGTGGACAAGGCAATGGGACCTGATGGCATACATCCCAGTGTACTAAAGGAGCTAAGGGTGGAACTAGCAGAGCCATTAGCAGAACTGTGTAATGAGTCTCTTGAACACAGATGAGGTCCCAGAAGACTGGAGAAGGGTTCATGTGATCCTGCTCCACAAGAGTGGTAGCAGGGAGGAGGCAGGGAACTACAGACCAGTCAGTCTTACCTCAGTAGTGGGCAGGATTATGGAGGCACTCCTTAAGGAAAGGATAGTGCAACACCTGGAATCCATAGGAGCACAGGATCCAAGACAGTGGAAATTTGAGGCATGCATGGGCAGAGATTGCGCCTCAAATTTCATATTCAAGAGAAATGCATTATAAGAACCACTCACCATTTCCCCAACATCCAACAGAAGAACCTCGAGCCGCAGAGGGTAGTTGGTCTGGGAGGTTGGCAGGTGGTTAGGAGGGCAAATCGGTGCCCCATCACTCAGTGCTTCCACCATATTACTTCCAAAACCATATAAATACTACAAACAGATATCTGCCTCTATCTCCAAAATCAAACAAAGGGCAGAGGACACTGCAGGAGCAGGACACTGCAGCACAGGATCTAGCACAACAAAACTCACCCAAATCAGGAACCAAAACAAAAGCAAAAAGAAATCAAAAACTTCTGATCATAGGAGACTCCATGATTCGGGAGTGGATACCGATCTCTGGCGGGTAATGGTCTGATGTCTCCCAGGCACATCAGCATGGAGAGACACTGACCCATTGACTAAAATTGTTCAGGAAGCAGGAGAAAACATTGACGTCCTGGTACACAAAGGGACTAATGATCTCGCCAGCCGGTCAGTTGTGGAGACCAAGGAACACCTGACCAGGCTGGGTGACAAACTATCATCCATTTCATCCGCATCTCCTTCTGAGATCCTGCCAGTCTGGGAGAGGGGGCAGATGGATGGAAGGTCAGAGAAGGGAGATAGGGGAGCTAAACATGTGGCTCAAGGGCTGGTACAAGGAAAAAGGACACAGATTTGTAGGGAACTGGCAACAGTTTTGGGAGGCGAAAGTTCTTTAAATTTTATGGACTGCATCTGGCTAAGGAGGAATCAGTGCATTGGGGCAGAAGTTTGATGTCTTTACAGAATATTTAAACTAGCAAATGGGAGGGTGCAGCACCCATACGTCAAATGGAAGAACACCACCTCCTCCCATAGCTAGTGGTCAAACAGGATCTCAGCATGTTTGCAGTTCATTTGCATCACCAGGTAAGAAAAGGTCTGTCTCCCCATACGGTGCACAGGGAAATGCCAGACCTCACCCAACAACTAACGATGAAATCTGGCCAATGGAAAATCATGTACACAAATGCTCACAGCCTGGGAAATAAGATCCCAGACCTGCAGGCAATAATATCAGAGGCTAAACTGGACATAGGTAGCAATTAGTGAGACATGGTTTACCAGTAACCACACTTGGGAGACTTCAGTACCTGGCTATGTACTGTTCAGAAGAGACTGAGGTGCAAAAGGCGGGTGGAGTGGCCCTGTATGAAAATGAAAATATCAAAGCTACAGAAATTCAGAATATACATAAGGAGCCAGAAGAACTGTGGGTCACCTAGAAACAGGAAATGGGACAGCCATAAGAACTGGGGTTGTCTACAGGCCCCCAGACCAGGGGAGGACATGGACACATTACTGTTAGAAGATATATAAAACATGACCGCTAAAGGGAGGTTCTGATAATGGGAGACTTCAACATGGCGGATACAGATTGGTCAATACCAGCAGGAACATCTGCCAGAACTAGACACATGGTGTATTCTCTGCAGGAGGGCCTCAAACAATTGGTACAACAACCCACAAGAGACAAGGCTATCCTAGGTCTAGTACTGACTAACAGGGAGAGGATCACAGATCTCCAGGTAGAAGGTCACCTAGGCCAGTGACCATCACATGGTATGGTTCATTTGGCCACTAGAACTAAATCATCCCATTCCAAGGCAAAAATATGGGACTTCAGAGGAACTGACTTTGGTAAGATGGCCAACAGAGTTAAGCTAGCCCTGGCAAAAGAAATACAGGTGAGGGGTACAGGCAAAGTGGGCAAGCATTAAGGATGCAGTACTTGAAGCAACATCCGATTGTATTAGACAGAAAAGGAAGTACAAAGAAGGAGGAAACCACTTTGGTTCTCAAATACAGTAGCAGAAAAGGTCAGAGCCAAAAAGCTGGCCTTCAGAAATATAAGGAACACATTGGGATAAAGATGGGGAGGCATACCAAACTGCCCTAAGGGAAGCAGGGAAGGCAGTAAGGCAGGCAAAGTCCCAAACTGAGGAAACACTAGCACAAACAGTAAAAGAAGGTGACAAGACTTTCTGTAGATACATTAGTGAAAGGAGACAGTCCAGAGGGGTTTTGCTAAGCTCAAAGGAGAAAAGGGAACATGCGAGGAGGAGGACCCTGTAAAAGCATCTAGCCTAAATAGATACTTTGCTCAGTATTTACTGAAGAGAAGGTAGGGCAGGCCCAAGCTCAGCACCATGGACACAGGGGAAAGGAGGTGAGCACTGCTCCCTTCACAAAGAAAAGGATCCTACAAGACCTCGCTAAGCTCAAGGTGGACAAGGCAATGGGACCTGATGGCATACATCCCAGGGTACTAAAGGAGCTAAGGGTGGAACTAGCAGAGCCATTAGAGAACTGTTTAATGAGTCTCCGAGCACGGGAGAGGCCCCAGAAGTCTGGAGAAGGGCTAATGTGATCCCGCTCCACAAGAGTGGTAACAGGGAGGAGGCAGGGAACTACAGACCAGTCAATCTTACCTCGGTAGTGGGCAAGATTATGGAGGCACTCCTTAAGGAAAGGATAGTGCAACACCTGGAATCCATAAGGGCACAGGATCCAAGACAGCATGGGTTACAAAGGAAGGTCCTGTCAAACTAATCTCATAGATTTCTTTGACTGGGTAACCAGAGTGGTGGACCAAGGGGAGCAGTTGATGTCGCTTACCTGACTTCAGCAAAGCTTTCAACACTGTTCCATAGAAGATTGATAAACAAGCTGGGTAGGCTCAGGGTGGGTCAGAAGTTGGTCAACTGGGTGGCAAACTGGTTGACTGGCAGAAAACAGAGTGGTGGTAAATGGTATGCAGTCAGAAGAGATGCAAGTCACAAGTGGGGTACCTCAGGGATCAGTCCTGGGGCCAGTCCTCTTAGTATCTTCATCAGTGACATTGCAGATGGACTAGAGGGTAAGGCTTTTCTGTTTGCAGAGGACACCAAGATCTGCACCAGAGTAGATGATCCAGATGGGGTGGGCAGAATGAGATCTGGATAAACTAGCAAATGGTCGGAAGAGTGGCAACTGGAATTTAATGCAAAGAAGTGCAAGATCATGCACATAGGAAGAGAAACCTGAAGCCACCTGTAGGCTGGGAGGGAGTTGCGGCAGTCACAAAGGAAGAAAGAGACTTGGGCATCATCATCCGATGCCCTGAAATCATCCAAGCAGACTTCTAAAGAAGTAGGTAAGGCTAGGGGAAGTTGGGGTGTATTAGTAGGGATATCACAAGTCATAAGAGGGAGGTAATAATCCTCTTTACAAGACACTGGTTAGGCCCCATCTGGAGTACTTCATGCAGTACTGTAAGCCACACCTTCACAAGGACATTAACCAAATTGAGGCAGTCCAGAGAAGGGCAACCAAAATGGCAGGGACTGCATCAGAAGACATATGAGAACAGATTAACGGAGCTCAATACGTATACCCTAGAGCAAAGGAGGAAGAGAGGTGATATGATCGAAACATTCAAACGCCTTAAGGGCATTAACAAGGTGAGAGTCTTAACATGTTTCAATATAAGAAAAATAGCAGGACAAGACGACACAGCATGAGATTAGAGGAGGCCGATTAAGGGTAATGTGAGGAAGTTCTTTTTCACAGAAAGGGTGGTGGATGCATGGGACAGCCTACCTCAGGAAGTGGTGGCTATGAATAGAGTGCAGGGCTTCAAACAGGCATGGAAGAGGCATAAGGGGCAATACAGAAGAGTATGAATAGATAGGCCACTGACAGCAAAGGACGATGGCACATTTATAAGGTAGAAAAGAAATGGGTAGACTGGATGGGCCTTGCAGTCCTTATCTGCCATTAACTTCTATGTTTGTTCTCCCCACGAGGCAAAATTCTATTTAACTAGAGTCCTGGGTAAGTCTTTGCTCAGTGGGGACTCCTGGACCTTCAACTCCTCCACTTGGCTCTAGATGTTGTACCGATTCCCATAACAAAAATTCTTAACCTCTCCCTCAATTTTGGCTAGTTCCTTCCATTGGAAGGTGGGTGTTACCACGCTTATCTTTAAAGGAGGAGTCCATACCTCCCGAATAATTACTGCCCAATATCCATTCTACCCGCCTCCAAGGCCCAGGAAAAATTGTCTCTGACCAGCTGACCGACTACCTGGCAAAATACAACCTCCTCTGTAAAGAACAGCATGGCTTCTGAGCAAGCACAGTACCACAGCTGTGCTGTTGGAATACACCACCTTCATACACAAAGCCTTAGATAATGGACACTTAGTCGGATCTGTTTACATAGACCTGACTAAAGCGTTTGATACAGTTAATCATTCTCTCCTAATAGACTCCCTATCTGCATTAGGGTCTGGCTACTGAACCTATCTCCTGGTTCCAAAGCTACCTTAGTGGGAGATCTCAGCATGTCAAAATAAACACTCTATCTGATATCTTGCCGATTCGCTCAGGCATCCCCAGGGATCCATCCTGGGGCCGCTTCTGTTTAAGCGTCTTTCTTAACTTCCTCTTCAAAGCATGCTGTGATCATTTACTCCTTTATGTGGCCGCACTTTTCAGCAGTCATCCTGACCCCCCAACGTGTCTTCCAGAATCTCTTTGCAGAAACAGAAGTCTGGTTCCATGGTAATAAACTTGTATTAAATTACAAAAAACAAGGCCATGGTCTTCTCCCACCACCAAAACAAATATAGGGATATTCCCTGCACATTCTTAACTGTCAACAACTCCTCTTGAACAAGTGACCTCTTTGAAGTATCTGGGTGTCACCCTGGACTCTGCCCTCACCTTCCATGAACATATCCATCTCGTTAGCTTTGCATGATAATACTAGAATCAGACTGCAATATCGGCACAAGCGTTGCATGCCCTCATGTGTTCTCCACCTAGCAGTTACCTGCTCTGTCCTTTCCATATTGGATTACAGAATCATCTTCTATGGGGCAGCTGACAACACTGCCCTCCACAGGATAAAAGTCACCCGAACAGAGCCTGCCGCCTTGTCAAAGGGTCCAGTAGGATGACTCACACCTGTGGGCTTTATCAGCTCACAAACTGGCTCAACTTTGGGGACCCGCTGAAATAGCATACTTGCCTGCTCGCCAGGAAGATTGCCAGTGGACTTGCACCCCAGGCTCAGTAACCCCATCCAACAAGCACCCGCCTAGGGACACTAGAGGTTCCTTCAGGCCCCACTGTCTGTCCAGTTCTGCAGAATATCCCAGTGGCAATGTGCCTTCTGCCACAAGGTGCCACTCTGGCTAAACGAACTCCCCACTGACATCTCTGCCGAGAAGGACTTTGGCCCATTTAAACTCGAGAGTTTCTCCTCTCTGCCAGCTCTTGTGACTGCCCTGACCCAGCCTCTAGCCTACATGCCCTCTCTTATCTCTTAGTACTAAGCCAATTTCTTCTGCTTTCTCCTGCTCCCCTTCAACCTCTCTCTCCCCTTTTACTCTGTTTTAATTTTTACTGATGCTGTATCTGTTACTACTGGTAACTGTTCTATGGTATGAACTGTTGTACAATGTTTGAAATGTGTCTGCTAGAAATTATTTAATTTGCTTGCAGCTTTGTACCATGTTTGACTCTGGGTTGTGTCACCCTCTGCACTGTAATGTAATATGTGTATTGTCCTTATTCTCTTGTATGTACTTCCTTGACAAGGAGCTTTTGCAAATGAGTCCCTGACTCAAAGGATTGTAATTCCAATCTTTTATTAAATAAATAAAATGAATAAATAAATTCCGCTATCAATTTTAATTTGTAGCCCCTTGTAGTGGACTCCTCACTAAGCCTAAACTGTTGCTGGTTATCCATCTTGTTTATAACCTTCAGATACTTGAAGGTTTCTTTCATTTATAAAGTTTACTTAATTTTTACATCCATTAATGCCACTCTTCTTCTGTGTTGACACAAGGAGCAATGAATGAACCTTCTTCTGTTTTTGTTTTATTTTTATCGATCAATGATTGGTAAAGTTTGGTTTTTGGTAAGTTGTCTCCCTTCCCTTGGCTCAGTCTTGACAAGCAGTAGTGTAGCTGCTCTTTTCAGTCGAGTCTTTTTTTGTTTTAATTTACCCTTTTCATCCTTCTGCCAGCTGCCCCTCAGCTCCCCAGTTACTGCCTCACCCCCATCACTTGGCCTTGCATCCCAGAGGGTCCTTTACCTGCCCTGCAGGTTACCCTCCTCCTCAGTAGCATCTGAGGATCAACACCCCCACCGCCACCTCAAACACTGTAAATTTAGTGGCAGGTACTCTGTGCTGGATGAACAGGAGGTGTGGGGCCCAAAGATGCTGATGCTTCACCCTGCTGCTGTGTGCTTTTCCCAGTTCTTCCTCCCACAATACTGTCTATGAACCAGCACACCAAAGGCGTGTAATGGGCATGCACAGTGCACAAAGCCTTTGTATTTCCCCACAGCATGCCACCCCTGACTGATCGGCTCCACCTATGGGGCCCCGAAGTTGCTGTCCGGAAGCAAGCATCAGTCTTACTCTCACTCGGAGGCCAGCGTGCTGTGGGGTATCCCACCCCAGGTCAGCAGTGTCATGAGCAGCAATGCTGCCATTGTACCGATAAACCAGACTTTTCCAGGCAGTTCTGTATTTTTACCAGTTGTGCAGTCATTTCATGGTGTTTTGTAGAAAACCAATAGTTTTGACAGCCATGATGCAGAGTAGTAATACAACAGCAGCCATAAGTAAGATGTAACTCTAAGCCATCCTGAGTCTGACTTTCTTTAGGTACCCGAGTTTGTATGACTTCTAGAAAGGAACATAAGCTGCCTTAAAGAACACCCTTTTGAAACCTAGTGAAACAGTTTGGCATTTCATTAGGATTAACAAATACAGAACCTGGGGAGCAATACATTATAAATAGGCTTGGCAGTATCAGATTTAAATGGTGAAATGTAGATAAATGTCAATTTCACTGCACACACACAAATAGATGAAAAAAATATTTCCATCGATAATAATCTAAATTTACAGATAGAAAAGTAAGTTCTGTTGCTATTTTGACATGTGAAGATAATTTGTGCTTTTATCAGTTTGTAAATCCTCAGCATTTGCTGTCATTAACTGCAACAGTAAAATTAAATTGATAGAAATCGAAATAAATGCTTAAAATCCATAATTTTGCAACTGGTAGAGTTAAAATCAATAAAACTCGGGGGTAAAAATAAAAATCTATATTTTCCATTGAAATTATAAAAAATTAAAATCGAAAACTGCCAACCAATTATAAATCACTAAAGACTATTTTATAACTAGTAAGGTATTGTTGCCGTTTTAGCCACTGATAAGTATGTTTTGAATAATGCTATCTAACTGGGAGTTGACTCCAACTTGTGGAATAACATCCTGGTGCTTTACCAGCTGAGCTCTTGGGTCAGTTGGCTAACTAGAACTACCTAGCTTTTCTCTTACTCAAACAGCAAATCCGCAGCTGGGAATATTTGAGATGGTTAGAAATCATGTTGCAGTTTTAGCCACCACTAAGCATTTAAATCATAAATTGTCAAGAGAAGAAAATTTCTAATTCCCAGTTTTCACATTATTTTTATTTATATTACCATTTCATTTTATAGTTTGAAAGGAGATGGCCAGTAAAGTTTTGTGTTCCATTAAATGTGAATGCAGTTTGCAAAGTTGACGTGTACCTATTTGCAGTTTCATACGAGTGGTAGATTCTTGTAGCCTTGTGATCAGTGCAAGAAGCCGTGAGTTAGAAACCCTACTTCTAATTACTTCACCACCACTCTCATACTATATTGCCATACACAAGTCACCTAGCTTCCCTTTGATTGTCCGTTCCTCTTTTCTCCTGAATCTCCCTATGCTTTCCTCACCTTACCACCTGAGCTTACCTAATGACTGGTGTAACTGTGGTAGACTTGTAAATTGCTAAGGATACTGATTCCTTGATATACTCTGTTGAATCCTGTGCAGAAGCACCCATCTGATCCTGATTAACGGACAGTTCTTAATGTAAGATCATCATTACCTGATGTCATGGTCACCAGCTGACCTTTAGGTTAATGAGCCCAGCACAATCCCACGGCTTGATTCACAGATGGGACTGGCATACATGCAGTGTCCACATTGCAGGCTTACAAAACCCACACTATGAAGTTACTCTGCATCTAGCAAGTTGGTAGCATTCACAGAGACCCTCTCTCTTCCTCTATTCACCCCGTACACACTAATGGGGGCAGCACAAATGTCACAGGGAGACTGGCAGGAAATTGGAGCCATATTGGACAGGGTTTCCCATCAAAAGATGGATCCATCCGACCCGGTGGCACTGAGGGTTGAGGCACTGGATGCCACACCTCCTCACTACGCCTGCACCTGGGTCTGGAGTGGACACGGGCTGCTGGTGGTCGCTATGGAGATGTGCGGAGCGTCCCACAACAGCTCACCTTCTCTGGGGAGGAAGAGGCCCATGGCCCACACACTTGCCTGACGCCGAGTGGAGGCTCTGAGTATTGCAAGCCCTAAGGGGATATGCCGCGTACAGTGTGGACAACTGCGCCTGTGGCATGACATCAGGGGTTACACGCTGTAGGGAGGGAAGAAAAGAGAAACTGCCTGCCGACTCCGGGAAGATGGGTCTCCAGGGCGTGCCTCCAATGGCCTTCTCGCTCGACCACAACCCGGACTGAAAAAATGAAGGATTACAGGGTTTCTGGTCCCCACTTCATCCCTGCTGGGGGCAAACTGCAGCTCCATGGGGCCTGGAGGTGAGTACGAAGTGGAGCGGGAGGCAGGAGGATGACTCCTTGTGGAGCTCTGAAAGGTCGAGAGTCGGCAGAACTTGGGGCAAAGCATAGTGTAATACAAAAAAAAAGAGCATGCTCCAACCATTTAGCTTATCTCCTGCTCCTTCCGCAGGTGATCCTAGGATATAGTAGTCTGTTGACAGGACTGAAGCATTCCCTATCTGGTGAACGTGTTTCTTTGAAAAGAACTTGACAGGCTGTGCCCCAGCCCTCTATGGCAAAAGGAGCACTGGGCATGGGCTGGCATTCAGTGTTGACTGTGGTGATGTTCCCAGGCCCATGAACAAATCTGGTCAGTGAGTAGGTCTTTACAAAAGGGTCTCCCTAGAGGAAGAATGGCACTTCCGCACACCTCAGTGAAATGGCTTTAATCAAGTGGAAAGAGGTAAGGAGAGCTCGTGGGGGTAGTTGAATTTCATGGAAGGGCCTCCTGGACCACATTTAAGCAGAAACTGAATGTATAGATGCCTCCATATCTTGCATCATCAGAGTATGGGTTTGATGATTTGAGCCCCTAGAATGCATTTTTCTCATAAATGGTTATCATTTCACTTTTTAGTTAGGTCAATACTGCTATTAGTGTTACTTTTAATATCATAATGTTTTGATACATGGTAATGAACATTTGCAGTAAACTTCCTTAATTTACTTTTCTTTATTTCCTAGCTGCTGCAGGAAAAGAAATAAGTGTGAATGGTGTCGAGCATTTACCTGCCAGCACGAAAAGCCCAACAGCCTCTTAAAAGCGGAGCCCCTGTTGCCATTCAGAAACAGGTAGGAAGAAAAAAAATATAGTTCCCATAGTTCCTAATTCTTTAATAGATTAATTTGCTAAGCAGGTACATACAAATCCTGGGAGTTTAAAACTACTAAATTTAGCCAGTCTTTGTGGTATTACTAGAAATGGGATGGTATGACAAATAAACATAAACATGGGCTGGCAGTATGGCCTAGAGGTTAGAGTAACAAGCTGTGAATGAGCTTGGTACAGCCAGCAGACCTGGATTTGATTCCCACAACCTCCACGTGCATACTGTGTGACTGAACAAGTCACTTAACCACCCAGTGCTTCTAGGTCGCCTCTGAAAACAGGCACATGTGCCTAGTGGACCATACCCAGTTACCAAAGGATAAAATAAAAATAAACATACAGTATGTTTCTATAATGCTCCACATTGTTATTGGGAAGTCCCTATGATGGTTAATATGTGCTCCTACTAGAGACACTGGCAAAGCTAAAAGTTCCACTTACACATGGACATTTTATTTTTATTTTATTTACTTATTTCGATTAGGATTATTACCTTTGAATCAGAGACTCATTTTCAAAGGTTCCAAGTCAATGACAAGATAGACAATACACTACAGTATCAGGAAGGTAACAGAGATCACAGGGAAAGCATCATAAGGACCATATGGTATCACATGAGGTTAAAGACTTGTTTGTTACATGTACATCATAATAATACAATAAAGTGCATTACATCAAGTGATTGCAGGGTAGGCTAACCAGGGAGGAAATAACATGTCAGCAGCAAAGCGATTTTTGGGCAGAGGGATGAGTAGGGAGGGGTTAGCAACTGGAGAGGTATTGTCAACAGGTGGTGGTGTGGGAAGGGGCTGAGGAGGGTAAGGTGGTGGAGGAGGGGGTGATTCGACTTAATGGAGTGGTGGGGTGGGAGAGGGGTGGTTAAGAAAAGCAGGTAATGAAAAGAGGAACCAGTGGTGCAGGTAGATACATCTTTTAGATGGGACAGCAGCCCTCTTTTGAACAGACTCAGCTTTGTGCTATCTGTAAGTGCATCGGTAGTGTTAAACCATTTTGGGCCCTTGTAGGTGATGGATTCTGGCCAAAGACGTGGCGCTTGAAAGTGACTTGTAGTTCTCCTTTGGATGCATTCGGTTTGCCTTGTTTGCACTGACTTCTTGAACAGACCACATAGAGATTCCAGCATTAGGCTTAGTTGTGCTTTTTTATGATGAGGCAGGTTTGGTATTGTGCCCTTAGGTGCACAGGAGCCAGCCATTCTCGGAGTAGAAGACACAGGTGTGAGTCCAACGGTCTGCCCCAAGTACCAAACGACAAGCCCTGTTAACTAGCATTTTATATGTATTTAGGATGAGGACATCAATAGGAGAAAGTGGGGTTGTGGAGAACTTTACATTGTTTTCAGGGATTCATTTCAAGTTTTGAAATGTTTGGCATTTCAAATTTGTTTCCAAAGATTCATTGTTCCATCAGTTCAGTAGTTGATGTAACATGTATAGGGATGCACAAAATATAAGCTTAGTGTGAACATCTTCTGGATTTTTAAACAGGCATGCAAACTTGCCCACGGTATTTAAAGAGGTGTGCTGATAGACAGTTGAAACTCAAAGCTTACGTTTTATTTTATTAACTCTCATTTATTCTCCTGAAGGAGGCTGGAGATATACCCCATATCTGCCACTGTATCCTGTTTTCAGGTTCGCCCCATGCTTGTGCTAGCTTCAGGGACCAGGGGCACTGGGAGACCATGGCTTGCCCCAAGGCTGGAGTTCCCCCAGCCCCAAGGAGGAGGACTAAGATGGCAATCCTGACCCCCAGTATCCCCTACAGCAGGCTTTAAGCAGCGCTTGCAAAGAGCCCTGGTATTATTGTGCTGCTTGTCACAGGGTTTTGCTTTGTGGTTGCCCCTGAAATGCGAACATGCAAAGATATCAGCACAGGGCATGCATGCATCTGGGCGCAGCCTACTGACATCCACCATTGTCTCTGCCCCACCAACGCTGTCTCTTGCTGGTGCTGTATTCCCAGCCTCCTCTGGGAATCACATTTATGCCAGGTCCCACCACCACCACCATGCCGGAGGAGGGGAGCATTCAATGGATGCTCATCCTACCTTCCCTTTGTGGCTCTCTGATTCTCTGGACTTATTCCGAATCTAGGTCATCAACAGCACGAGGGTAGTGCTACCACTGTGCCAGTGGGCCGCTGGATCAAAGCTTATATTTACATGTTTAATTACAGCATATTTTATAGTTATGAGTGTCTTGTCTTGAACTCTTTGGATGAAACAATGGGGAGATAATGTAGCGTTTAATCCTTGGAAAATGGAACATTCTAAATAATTTGTATTAGACCAACAAAGAAGTTACAATACAGTAGATGCTGGCACTACAGGTTCAGGGCCATACAGATCTCATGATGTGTTCAGTGGTGCAAGTGGTAGACAAGAAGTACAGGAACTCACGCACTGGCAATTATGAAATGCAGAATGAAGATCTTCAATCTAAAGTATAGCAGTGTCAAGACACAACTATCTAATTCGACACTATAGATTCAGTTAGAGATACTGAAGTATTTCTAGGAAAATAGCATTGTTGTACAAGTCAAATGTTGTTATGGAAACCCTGAGTGCAGATCACAGGTCCAGAAACTGTTACTATGTTGCTGGTTTAAGAATTTCAGTTTTAATATCAGTGTAAAGAAGTACAGGAACTCAGTTCCTGCTGTAAAAAGTACAAGAACTGAGTTCCTGTGTGTTCCTGTTCACTTTCATTACTGGATGTGTTAGTCTCATACTAAAACACTTCATGAGAGATCTTTGTGGCTCTGAAGCTGCACTGTACTGCAGTGTCTGTGGTCTGTACAGTTTCTGTGTGGGTCCAGTAAAGGTATATTGCAGTCTTCAACGTATCTGGTGAGAGAATGACACAGCAAAGATGAGTGGTTCCATTATACAAAGGACCTGCAAGAAATACTGTTACCTTTAAAGAAAACTATCTTCGACCTATGAACCAGTCAGAGTAGCTTCCTCAGTGCTGATTACTTCACGTAGCCCTGTGCTACCCTGAGGCTAGCTGCTGAACTTGGAGAAATCATTACATCTTCACACAAACAGAGGATTTAAAATTAGAACTTTTAAATTGAAGGATAAATCCAATACACAGTGACCTGACTCACAGTACACAATTTATCCTTACTTGTGCTGCAGCAGGATTTTCTAACTCACTCTTGGCTTCACCACTGGCAGAGGCATAGGTCAAGGAAGCACTGGCAAACCAGGAGACGTTATTAAATTTGAAAGTAGCATTTTATTATTATCAAGAACAATAAAATAAAAAAATTGTGCAGGATAGCTCTTATACAGGCAGTTCAAACAAAACAAATTCCTTCATCTGAGGGTATCTCTAAATCTTAATCTCTCTCCTCAACAAACAGTGCTCTTTTTATAAATATGTTTTACCTGGCAGTTAAATTCTGCATCCTGTTCTCATTAAGCTCAGATCTCCTGTTTTCACACAATATACCAAACTTTGTCAATTTATTTCTTTGGCCAGTACAGCTGGTCTCCTCGACAGGTGCAGCCAATTAAGACATTCTGACCAGAGCTGTTTTTTCGCTGACAGATCTGCAAACGAACTTGCAGAATGTCAAAAGGTTTCTCAAGCTCAACCTCCTGTGTTCCAGCTTACTGTCTAACAAACCCCAACAAGCTTTCGCAGTTCTTTTCAACAATATAACTATATACATCTACAAACCAAGGGATCCCAGTTTAACATACAGATTCAGATATTTTTTAACCCCAGAGAAGCAAGGGAATGAAGAAAGAATAGAAACAGCAAGTGAAGGAAGGTAGATAACTGGGGTGGGGTGGGTGGATCATCAGAGTGGCCAGTTCCGAGGTTCCACAAGGAAAACTTGATTGTGCAATCAGACAGACAAGAGAGACAAGTGACAGGAAAGGAGAGGACAGAAAAAAAAAAGTCCTGACTTTTAACTCTTTCTGTATAACAAATGGGACAGGGTCTTTACAATCCTGTCACAACAAACGAATGATTTAAAAGTTATGACTTTTAAACTGATGGATAAATCCAATACACAACGGTTGACCTCACAGTCCACAATTTATACTTACTTGTGCCGGGCAGGATTTTCCTAACTCACTCTTGGCTTCACCACCCATGGGTATGATCTTGCCTCTTATACTTGGAAATAAATTGCATTTTCAGAATCATATATTATAGATGTACAGCGGCGTAGTGATACGATTAAAGATACTAATTATATCTCCACTTATAATCCAAGGTAATTGTCCTTAAAGGGCTACTGTCAACCGTATAAGTTAGATCGTTTTATGAATGTTCTGTTCTGCTGCTTAACAATAAGATCTGATTGTGTACCAAGTTCTGTTGTTTTTCTTTTAGTCCGTCACAATAAATATGCTTATTGAAATCATGCTGTTTGTTTTCTTTGGTGTTTTCACCGCGAGCTCCAGTATCAGTTTCCAATCTGATATTAGCCATCAACAGTGTGAGGGCGTTCATCCTTATCTGACACGCGGGTGCACTAGCTGGATGTGGGTATCTTGAATGAGCATTTGCTATTATGCACACGTGTTGTCAGTTTGCTGCCTGCTATGGTATCCTCTTCCACTGTATACTTTATAATATTTTCATTTGAGGTAAATCTAAAATTAATTTATAAAAGAAAAATATTTTGTGACTAAATTTGGCACAACAGCATGTACGTGAGTGAGTAGTATCCTCTACATACATATTGCTGCTGACCATGATATTCACCGCCAAATTGTTTTTCTTGAAAAATGTAATAGAATTTTGTCACATCATGTGTCCTAAAGTAATTGCCATTTTATAAACTATTATCTAATTATAAAAAACAGAAATATTCACAAACACAATTGAACATATTGATTTTATAAATATGTACATTGCATGGTAATGTGAGTCCCATCAAAGGCACCCATAATAATGTGTCTAGTTTAAGTCGGGTACTACAGTGCCTTCAGAAAGTATTCACCCCTTGGATTTTGTCACATTTTGTGATGTTGCAAACTCAAATTAAAATACATTTATATGGGATTTTTTTGTCACGATCTACAGAAATTACTCTGTAATGTCAAAATGGAATGAAACTTCTGGAATTTTTGTACATGTAATTTAAAATAAAAACCTGAAATGTCTTGATTTGATAAGTATTCACCCCTTTGCTATGACACTCCAGATTAAGCTGAGGTGCATCCAGTTTCCTTGTGAGATCACTCTAAAACTTGAATGGAGTCCACCTGTGGTCAGTTCAAATGGTTGACATGATTTCAGAGGAAATACACCTGTCTATATAAGGTCCCACTGTTGACAGTGCATGTCGGAGCAGAAACTCTACCATGAAGACCAAGGAGCTGTCCTGAGAACTCCGTGATAGAATTGTGAGGAGGCATAGATCTGGGGAGGTATAAAAGCATTTCTAGGGTGTTGAAAGTTCCCAGGAGCACAGTCAAGTCCATCCTTGGAAATGGAAACATTACAGAACCACCCAGACTCTTCCTGAAGCAGGCCATCCTCCCAACCTGAGCAACCGGGCAAGAAGGACCTTGGTCAGGAAGTGACCAAGAACCCAATGACTACCCTGACAGAACCACAGAGTTCCATGGCTGAGATGGGAAAACCTGTCCAGAGAGCAGCAATCTCTGCAGCACTTCACAGATGTAGACTCTGTGAGAGAGTGGCTAGACGGAAGCCACTCCTGAGAAAAAGGCCACATAATACCATGCCTGGAGTTTGCAAGAAGGCATGTGGCAGACTCTGAGACCATGTGGCAAAAGATTCTCTGGTCTGATGAAACAAAAATTGAACTTTGACCTGAATGCAAAGCGCTATGCCTGGGCGAACCGACCACACGCTCATCACCCATGTAACACCATCCCTACCATGAAGCATGGTGGTATCAGCATCATGTTATGGGATGCTTTTCAGCGGCAGGGACTGGGGCACTTGTCAGGATAGAGAGACAATGAATGGAGCCAAATACAGGCACATCCTTGAGGAGAACCTGCAGCAGTCTGCAATAGACCTTGGACTGGGGCGAAGATTTACGTTCCAACAGGACAACGACCCCAAGCATACAGCCAAAGCAACACTGGAGTGGCTTCAGAACAAGAAGGTGAATGTCCTTGAGTGGCCCAGCCAAAGCCCAGACTTGAATCCCATTGAGAATCTGTGGAAAGACTTAAAGATTGCGGTTCACTGACGCTCCCCATCCAACTTGACAGAGCTTGAGCAAATCTGCAAGGAAGAATGGGCGAAAATCCCAAATTCCAGATGTGCAAAGCTGATACAGACATACCCAAGAAGACTCAAAGCTGTTATTGCTGCCAAAGGCTTCTACAAAGTATTGACTCAGGGGTAAATACTTAAGTAAACAAGATATTTCAGTTTTAATGTTTCATAAATTTTTGTTACATAATAAAATATTTTTGCCCTTTAAATTGTTGAGTATGCTGTGTGAATCAAGGGGAAAATCATTCCAATGCATTAAAATTCTGGTAGTAACACAACAAAATGTGACAAAATCCAAGGGGTGAATACTTTCTGAAGGCACTGTATAACAAAACTGTTGCAGTGTCGTCATTTATCTGAAATCTGTCTGGTATGAATGGAGCTCAAGCACGGATTGTGTAGTAGTCCATTTGTATGTCACGCTCAGTCCTCATTACGCCTCTCATCTGATTAACTGTATTTGGCAGTAACTCTCACTAGAAATCATGCATTGCAGCACAACACTAAGCTGCAATACTGTCATAATATTGCTCACATTGATGTTATGCAGGTCCTTTCCATGCACTTTCATGTGCAAGTCCCACCGAGTGCTTTTGTTGCAGTATGAGATTCGGCATCAGATTATTTGGGAATCACCAAGCGGTTGTTTGTTACCATGTAAAATGCACTGAAATAGTGCATGCAATGTCGCAGTTTTGGTTTTTCTAATTATCCTACCTCTGCATTGAGAGGTTGGAGTCCTACCAGTGCCCGGTGTAACTACAGAGTTCAGGGTGGAAGGATTTGCTGAATACTTGAGCTGGCATGCGCCATGTCTCTGCATAAAATATTTAATTCTGCAAACTATGCAAAGTGTTAGTTTAAATTATAAAAATGAATGCTTAGCGATTGGTTCCATGTAACCAGTTGTCTACAATTCATTCTGCATCTCCCACCCAGATCACAAATGGCTGTGCAGTTGTGATACTGGTAGGAAATTCCCACAGTGTTTTATACCCTGTCAAATGCACTGAAACGTGCATGCACACCAAATCCTTTTTTCAGCATATTCTCTTGCACAGTCAGACATGAGTCCCCATCAGGGCACCAGGTGTAAACTGAGTTTCATGGTGGAAAGCTTTGCTCACTAAATAAACTGGTATGCTTCACTGTGGGTCCATCATTGTGCAATGGGAGTCTTACAGGGACTTGCTCCTGTCTGAGCTGCTTTAGGATCTCTGTAATAAAAAGTTCTATGCAGAATGCATGCATAGTGTTAGTGCATTTGATCTTTGACATGCACCATGATGGGACTTTTCCTCTAATTTCTGTAATCTAATGTCTAAACAGCAGATTGTGCACTGAGAGTCTCATACAGATTAATACAGGGCAATTCAAGCTGCAGAGCTAATAATGGATATGTAACTATTGTAAAGACAATTACATATGAAATTGTATATTCTATAACTGTAATACATAGCAATGTGATTATCTATATCTCAATCACCAGAGCTGGGATTTGAACAACATTTTCTGCACAGAAAGAAATAGTGTGAATTCTGATGTTTTTCACCATTTAAAATAAAACCTCTAAATCTGAATATTAAGATCTGAGTAACATATGTTTGGGGATTGTTTAACCGGAGAGGCACACTAAGCCAAAGCTTGTTTCAGGTGTGACCTGGGAGCACAAGGAAGCTAACTGACTTGCTCAGGGTCACACAGTATGCAAGTGGGAGTTGTGGGATTCAAACTTAGTGCTCCAGATTAGCAACTCAGAGCCATAAACCACTGCACTGTACTGCCTCTTTAATATTTAAGAATAACATTCAGAAGTAGCCACTTCATAAAATGAGTGCTTATGATAAATTCAGTATCATGCAATTAATTAAAATGTTCTGAACATTGATACAGATGGGCACCTTTACTATGACGTTGCCTAATGCATCCAGATGCTTACATAAGATTCAACATCATTAAGAGATGCTGTTACAGTATTAGTTGTCGTTTTTTTGGGGTGGAGGATGGAAGAACCGGACAAGTTTTTTTGTGGATGGCAATTAGTACAATGTAAGTATTGGCTCAAATCTGCACAGCTTACTCTCTTAGTCTCCTAGAGAGACTGCAGATCTGCAAATAGGACAGAGACACTGAGTGGCGAGAGAGATACTACTAATAGTTATTGAGCAGCCTGCTGATAGAGAAACCGATTGGAAAAAATACTTTCGACAGACAAGTTGCATGAAAACTGACAGGACATAAACACAGCTGTAACGAACAACTGTCAGCACACTGGCTAACAGATATTCAAATTAGTTTTTTTTTTTTTTTAAATTAAGCTACCTCAGGATAAGCAATTGTAGCCATAGTAAAGACTGGTTACTTTGACAGTGCATGTGCGGTCATTGCAAAACGCAGCCGACTCTGCAATAAATTATGGACGAGCTTGTAAGATTCATACTGAAAATGTTCTGACTGTGCACATAGCTGAATGTAAACAAAACCATGATGCCGGTGTGGTAACACTCCACTGGAGCCTTGAGGTATTGCGATTAAAACAAATACATATGTGCTTGGAATGCCCACCCTATGACATTCTACTTCACCTAGAGCATCTAACTATGGGGAAAAGATATAGTAAAAAATCAGTCAGGATAGGTTGACAGTGTCCCTTGACTTGAAGAGCAGGTATTTACTTCTAATAGACAGTCGAATATATTATTTATTGTATTTAGATGTTATTAATTACTTTCTGCTTTTACAATAAAACATTTTGTTTGTGCAGTGAACCAAGATTTTTTAGCCTTTGCTTTTCACTCTGCTAGAAAAAGAATTCGTGGAATTCTGGTTTTGTGATGTCAGAAACTGCCAGCTGTTTGAGCTCAGTGTATTTCGATGAGAAAGTAAATATATTTTCCATCTTTTCTAAAAAATATTTTTTCAGCAACAAGTTTTGCCTTTTATAAGTTTGCACTACTGTGGTCCATCTGTATGATTTTACTATTTATAGCGCAGTGGTCTAAGACTCTGAGCTGCAAATTTGGTGACATCCAGCAGACCAGACCTGGGTTTGAATCCCAGCTTCCACTTGCATACTGTGTGACCCTGAGAAGTCACTTAACCTCCTTGTGCTCCCAGGTCGCTTCCTGTCAAAAAGCTTTCAGCTTAGTGTGCTATACCTGGTTAAACAACTAAATAAAAATAAAAATTTAAAACATTTAGTGTCTTGTGTTTTCCCTTCCTAAGTAAAATGTGCTAATGAAGAGAATGTCACCTGCTAACCTAAAATATCACAGGTTTTCAAAATGCATACACGTCTATTAAATATATATAATATGTTGGTGGTAGAAAGTGTTACTTCCTTTATAAAAAGCTTGAGAACAGCTTTTGCAGTGTCCCATTGAAATACACTGTCAGCTTTGCCAGTAATACTTTTCTGACATCATAATACAAGAATTTCATTGGATTTTTTTTTTTTTTTTTTTTACTAGTAGTTGAAAATACAAACAAAATGATGAAAATGTAATTAAAATAATAAATAAAAACAAAATGATTACAGAGGCATCTGAAGGCCCCAAACCTTTATTGTTTAAGATACACATCATTACTAATCACTTGCTCTTTAAAATTTTAAATGAACCCTGTCAGTTACATCAACAGTCCAGATTGGCTATGTTCAGTGTTCAGTACAAGCATTCCAAAACAGAATTTAGTAGTAAGGCATGACAGGAGATGGGGTATTGTAAGCAGTAATCCAGAACAGGGTGTATGGACAGCACAAGGCACAGCCAAGTGCTTTCAACCACCTGTGAAGTGCTGTAAGATCTCTTTGCCTCATAACCTGGAGTGGATTATTGCACTTAGAAAATAGCTTTTTGGAGAGTCAGCCGATACAGTGACCAATCTTAACAAATAGTCACATTCCTCATTTTCTCACTGCTGTTTTATAACGTGAGGTAAGCTTACCTTCTGCATAAGAAAATGTGCCGCCAAAGACATATGCAGTTTAACATGGCGATCAGTAGCACCCCTCCCCCATGCCTTGTAGTGATTATAAAATGTTGCAAGATGTATAGGTTAAACTTTACATCTTTCAAAATATAAAAACCTCTCCCAGCATACACATCTTTCTTCATACAGCAGCAGGGCATATGCATGAAACATGTGGATATTGTGTGGTAGTTACACTGCTCCCAGACAATCAGAAGAGAACAGTTACTAAGAACTTACCATAACAGTAGCTCTTCAGTGGAATCTCTTTCATCAGGTCACACCTTTGGGACTATGAGCCATCAGGAAGTAGCACCGCACATAAACTTTTCTGTAGCAATTCATCAGGGGTCGCTGATGGTGTGATGTCGGACGTGGCTCATCCCTTATATAAGCTTGGTGACCCCGTCCTCCCTCAGTTCCCCGCTGGAAAACATGCTTAGAGCCATCTCCTGTAGGGAACCAGGAGAGAGAGAGAGAGAGAGAGGCTGTATCCATCAGACAAGGAAAAGAAGGTTGAAAAGTCCTAGGAAAACAGGGAAAACTCTGGTATAGCCCTCAGGTCCAAGAGGGAGTGGACATAGAAGACTCTGGCTAGAATCCCAGGAGTGAGCAAATGATACCAAATACTAGGCGTGGCTGGAAGCATCTGATAGACCAACCCAGAAAGAAAGTCAGGCAAAACCCTAGCCATGACGAAAGGCATAGACAGGTGAAACTACCTCTATGGGACCAAGAAGAAAGAGGAGTACCCAGCCAACAGTGGAGGCTGGAGCAACAGGAATGCCATCCTGGAAAAGGAGACCCAAGCTAAAACTCTGAGTCAAGGAGAACGAAGGGTGGGTCGGCATGACCTGATGAGAGATTTCCTCAAGATCTACTGTTATATGTTCTTGTGTAACTGTTCTATCTTCTTCAGGGATATCATTTCCATTGAGTCACACCTTTAGGACAAGACCAAGCAGTACAGACACTGAGACGGTCTCAGTGGCTGGAGGGTAGAGGCCAAAGAAAGAAGGCCTTGAAGCACAGCCAGGTCAAGTCTGACCTTCTAGTGGCAATGTCCAGACTGTAGTGTTTAGTGAAAGTGTGGACGGTATCTCAGGGTGCAGCAGCACAGATTTCTGCAGCTGAAACATTCCTGGAACAGGCAAGAGAAGTGGCCATGCCTTTGGTTGAATGGCCATGAACAACCTCAGGAAATTCCTTACTGTACTGCCTGTCACAAAGGTAATACAGATGGCCAACCATTTGGACAAACTGTTTAGAAACTGTAGCACCCTGCTTCCCAGGGGTGAAAGAAACAAACAATTGTGAGGACTTCTGCAGTCATTCATATGGTGTATGGAGCAGTGCTTCCCTGGACTGACATGCATTGGATAATAAACCAGCAGGTAGATGGTTTGATTTAAGGTTAACTCGTACACCACCTTTGGTAGAAACATAGGGTTTATGCTGCAAAGACATCCTGCCTTTGTGGAAGATCAAATAAGGAGGTCACATAAGAGCCTGCAGCTCCAAAATCCTTCAAGAAATAATAACCACAAAAATTACGCTTCCATGATAGAAAACATAGCTCGCAAGTCACAGCTGACTCAAAAGGAACCAAAGTAATCTTCTCTGACACAAAATTCAGGTCCCAGGCCAGGCTGGATGGCAGACGGGAGACTTCAAATGCAGAATGCCTCACAAAAATATATAGGCCACGCTCCAGTTGGGCCACAGTACGCCATCATTAAGCACATGGAAGGCTGATATAGCAGGCAAGTGCATTTTAATGGAAGAGTACTGCAGCTCTGCATCTGACAAGGACAGGAAATACTCTAAAATCTGATTCACTGGGCAAGTAAAGGATCCAGGTTGTGAGAAGTGGTCCACAGGGTAAAACGCTCCACTTCATGGAGAGATGGCTCTGGTGGAGGGTTTTCTGGCAACCACCAGGATGTCAACCACTTTTGGGTACACTCCAAATCTCACAATGGCAAAGACCTTAAGAGCCAAGCATGTAGATGGCTTGACTTGAGGTCCGATGGACCAGGGTTCCCTGTTCCCATGACAGCAGGCCTTTGCACAGAGGCAGGGTACTAAAGGTTCCACTGCTGATTGTTGCAGTAATGGAAACCATATCTAGTGAGGCCAGAAGGGTACCACAAGAATTAAAGTGATCCTCCATTTAGAGCTTGATTAGCACCCTCTGAATCAGAGGAAAGGGAGGGAAGGCATGGAGGAACTTTCCTTTTCAAGAGAGGAACAATGCATCTTGCCAGAGACTTCCGCCCTGGATCGAGCAAACCAGAAAGCAGCAGTTTTGCATTGTGTTGGGATGCAAAAGGTCCAACTCTGGAAGATCCCACTTGTCAAACAGGTCGGCCAAGAGTGAAGGTAGCAGCCCCACTCATGCATTCTAGACTTTGATCTCACGTAGCCTGTCTACCAGAACATTTTGGACACCTGGAACATGGACGACCAATAGTTCTAGACTTGCGCTCTACAACCCAGTACCAGACTCCCATCGCCTCCCTGCACAAGGGTAAGAATGAGTCCTCCCTTGTTTGTTTATGTAGTAGACTACACAAAGATCATCTGTCTTCACCAGCAGGGGCCCTGAAAACAGGTGGTTCAGGAAGACTTGCAAGTCATACAGAACAGCCCATATCTCTAGAACATCTGTGTGGAGGGAAGTCTCCACCGAGGACCTCATTCCTTGGGTCTGATGAGGACCAAGATGTGCCCCCTCCACAGCCCAGCCTCAAAGTGTCTGTGGTGGGGATCTGCTGAGGGAGGGATGAGGATAGGACCCTTCCAGCAAATTCTAGGGGTTGATCCACCACTGAAGCAGATTGCGTGGGGAGGATACTAGAACCTGTTGTAGAAGCGTTGGTTCGGTGATCCCACTGGACCCTCTGGGTCTGTGGAGGATCTTCAATTGTGGCCTTGTCGGGGGTATTATAACAATGGCAGCCGCCATCAGGCTCAACAGTCTTGGGAATGTCCCAGCTGTGACATGCTTGGTCTGAAACACACCAAGTGGGCCAGAGCAGTTAGGTTTTCTGCCCTGTCCTGGGGCAGGAAGGCTAAGCCTTGACAGTGTCCAGAACTGTCCCAGATCCCTAGGGCATGGAACAGCTGCCTGGTGTGCACTAGAGTCTGAGACAGTCACTCCTGGGACTGAGCTTTGAGCAGCCAGGCGTCTAGATAGGGAATATGTACAGTCACATGAAGGCCACTGCCACGCATTCAATAAATACCTGTGGCCGTAGGTGACGAGCCAAAGTCAATACCCTGGTCAGGTAGTGTGTCCCCAGACAGAAACCTGGGGTACCTCCTGAGGGGATGGAGCAAACCCTGACGTGCAGGTAATTTGCCTGCAGAGCCAGGAAGCATATTTAGTCCCTTTGTTTCTGGAGGGGCAGCAAGCCTGGCAGAGTGACCAGTCAGAACTTCTTGTACTGGAAGTAGAACGCCGATCCCACAGATCCAAGGTATGCCATAGGACCCTTAAGGAGACAGGGACGGGGAAAGAGATGAGAGCAAAACCATGTGCCCTTTGGATGCCTAGGGCACATACCCAAAACCTCTTTAGTAGTGTGGCACTTTTTCTAACAGCACTGGTATGCAGATTGGAGGAGAGAGGATGGAAGGAGTCTGGAGGCAGCTCCCAAAGAGTGAGATCTGGGCACAGCAGTTATTAATGGCATGGTGCAAGCGGCTGTAGTGGGTCCCTCCACCACCCTAGGAGACTAGGAAAAAGACCAGCTGGAACAGACCCGTAGCAGGGACTGCACCACCACCACCACCCCTGGGGCCCTTGGAGTGGGAACCTGCAGGGGGATGGGGGGCAGACAGGCTGGTCTTGCTCTGCAGTAGCCTTGTTCCTGACCCTCTTCCAGGCATATGGAAACTCCTGGGGTCAGCAGGACATTGAGGATCCCTTGCACCTCAGCCCCAAGGAGCTGATATCCCTGGTACTGGGCAGGTGGGGGATGCCGGACAGCCAATGCAGAGCCCACCCCTAGGCCGAGGGTCCCACCAAGACAGATGCCATTCATGACCCGGTCACCGTGAGGGGCCCTCAAGTGGGACATGTCAACAATAGCCTCAGGCAGTGGGGAGGATGCAAACCCCTGAAGTAGCCTGGGGAATCCCCATGATCTAGAGAGAGCTGGAGTGGGAGCAGGAAAGACAAAGCAGGCTCTCCACAGCTGCCTAATCCTTTGCCTGGATCAAGAGGATGCAGGGATCACCACCGACATCCAAGATTCAAGACCACAGTCGGGGTTGGATGCCCCATTGCACCAGGATGTCACAACAGGGTGCTGTGGGGTGGCATGTCAATGGGAAATAAGAGTGATAGTGCCATCAACATAGGAAAGGGGGCCTGGTCTCAGCAGGGGAGACTAGGCTGCCACCGTGGGCCAAGAGTGCTGCATTGACAGTGAGGGAGCCTAAGGCAGCGTTGATGAGACCATCCCAAATAGAACCTGGTCTGGGTGAAAGTCCATGGGCCAGGAGGCACTGCTAATGGCGGCAGTAGTGCCAACACCAGGCACTAAGGCGCAACTGAATGAGGAAGGCACTGGGCACCACAGTCGGACCAGCACTCCTGCCATGGGTTGAGCAATGAGGGAGAGACAGCGGGGAGGCAAAGGTGCCCCGCCGATGAGCGTGAGGCAGGAGACCAGAAAAAGCACTGCAGGCCAAACCCACTGTGAGGCAACGCGTGGGGACGAGGAGGCACAGGTGTCACTGTCCAGGGAACGCTGAGCTCCACAAACCCGGCCTGGGTCTCCCTGCCTGAGAACCACGGCGAGGGGTTGGTGTCCTTAGAGGCATGAGTCCCCAGGAAGGAAGGCCTTGCTGGATTCAGAGATCCAGCCAAGAAAGAGGGGTCCGGAATGATGCTTGCTGCTGATCCTCGCCCTTGAAGTCCAGACTAGTGGTGGTGAGAAGACTGTTCCCAGAAGCCATGTCCCCAACTAAACAGGCCCACTTAAAAGGTAAGCCAGGCCCATGCCATGGTGGGCCAAACTGGCACCCAAAATTGAGAGAACCTGCAGCACCTTCTGCAAAGGCACTGTTCGCAGCTCTGATGAGTAGAACGACCCACTAAAGGTTTGCAGAATTGCCTCCTGTACAGTAGACTATGCAGAATGGAGGGAAACAGCCACAGGGAGGGAAAGTCCAAGTCATTCAACCGCCAGGAAAGTCCCACCAGCAGAAAATATCTGCTGGTCATGGCGACGCCGCACAAAAGCCTGGGGCTATGTGGGAGGAAAAGCAGCACTGCAAAGGTACCTCCAATGCTAGTAGTGCAACTGAAGATGAGAGGTTGGTGGGAAAAGAAAAGCTAAAATTAAGAAAAATAAAGAGATAAGAAATAGGTGAATGAAGCAGCTTTTTCTGTGGTAGTCTGAGCACTGGTCGGTGGTGGGAAAAGCACTGAGAAGGAGTGGGCTGCCCACACTTCTATAAGGGGGGTAACATCGAAATCATTGTGGGCAGCCCTGGTGAACGCTACAGAAAGGTTTCCATGTGGTTCTATAGCTGACGCTCATAGTCCCAAAGGTGACCTGATGAGAGATATCTCAAGAAAATGTTGATTTTGGATCCAGTTTTACAATTCAAATTGCATCACTAGCAGAGAAAAATTACACACTGGTGAAATTAAAGTATCATTCAAGTAAGGGACACTGGAGGATGTGTGACTTTTTATTACAGTAAAAGGTCACATATTTTCCCACACTTAGGTGCACTGGTGCTTTAAGAAGTTACAGCTCACAAAGGAAACAGCCCTCTGGATAAATAGTGGAAGATATAATAAAAACTGTAACCCCAGGCAAGTAGATAGTCCATTGTTTCACTTTACAATGATAGACTTTTTAAACTTCTCAACAATATCTACTGATAAGAATGTCCTTGATACTGCTGATGTATTGTAGTCAGAAATGTGAATTACATGGCAGCTCAGTTTCAATTCAGAACGCTCCTGTAGAAACATTCTTAAACTGACCATTGTGACAGTAATTTCAGATGGACTTTCATAGAGCTGTTAGAGAACAAAAGGCCTGTTTACAGACTGCATTTTGCATAGCTGTGAGTGGACAGAGCTTCTTATCTGCTGCCAACAGATAAGAGAAGATGCATTTGGAAGCATTGTGAAATTATCCATTTTAGCTCCTGTAACAGTGCAGTGGTGGGGAGCCAAAATGCTGCAGTAGTTTTCGGTCCCTGTGTGTACACTGGCCACCACCTGCAGTGAAGCTTGCAGGATTTGAAGTCACCAGAGGACATAAATATAGGGAAGGGCAGTCTGGTTGCCTGCAACACGCCACAGCTCCTGCAACTTTCCATAGCTCCGTGTGTAGATGCGCTGGTAATGGGTACAGCACTCACTCACACACACACACACACACACACACACACACACACACACACACACAGGAGATGTCATGGTACCAAACCCAGTGTGCGACATAAGCACTCCTTAAATTAAAAAGCAAAGAGGAACAGAATAAACTGAGCAAAATTCCTCCATCATCTATGTAAATGGGGACCAAGTTCTCAAACATCTTTTCTTCCCTTTGCAGCTAATCAGTCTGTTAAATCATTAGTCTTTACATCAGTATGTAAGCAGTTTGAGGTCCTATAGCATTTCAGTAAGGAGATGCCTTTAATACTGCAAACTTGGGTATAATAGTACTGCCTTTAAAAATATTAACATTTCATCATAACAAGCCTCCATGTACTGATAGCTAGGCAACTTATATAAGTTACTAGTTCTGATTTTTCTAAAGCAGTTAATCTATATAGCCTTTATGAGAAATAAATATGCTATGTGTGTCTCAGCCCTTCTAATATGTGCAGTGAACTTCACCACTCAAATTGCCTTGGTAATAAGCCACCATATTAACATATGGTTGGGCAAATGTCAGTGGCTCAGTAGGTAGCACACACCTCTGAGGCCGGAGATCAGAGGGCTGTGGGTTCAGTTCCAACATCTGGCACTTGGGTTAATATCCCAATACTGACACTGTAGTGAAGCATGAGGGGTGCTGCACTTCTGAGGTGTCATCTTTTGGATGAGACGTTAAACCAAGGTCCCATCTGCCTGGATTGGTGGTACTCAGGTGGATGTTAAAGATTCCGTGGCACTTATCGAAAAAGAATAGGGGAATTTCCCGGTGTCCTGGCCAGATTTCTCCCATTCACTAAAAATACCACCAGCAGCTTAATCTGGTTCAATTTCAGTTGCTTAACATCTGTATCCCCCAGTTGCCCCTAAAAAGGGACTTCTAGGCCCAGCGGGCTTACCAGGTCAACAGAATTCAATAAATAAACATGCTAAGATGCCAGCAGAGTAGGCTTAAGGGTCTGTCGAGTCTGCTCAAAATCAACCGAAAACCATGCAAAATAGTATTATCATTATTCATCAATTCTAGAAGATTTTGTCATGTTATTTTTATATAGCACCTTTCCAAATTAATTTTCAAAATGCCTTACATATGTAACTAACATCACATTGTATGTATACGCTTAATTAAACTAGTAGAAAATGCATTAAAAATAATGCATTAAAAGATAAAACTGAGTATCATTAAAAGGTAAAACTGAGTATCAATATATAAACACATTTGGCACTGGCAGGTATGGAAATGCAGTTACTAAAACATTGTTTTATTTATTTATTGAAATGTTTCACCAGGAAGGCACACTGAACAATAAGTTGCTCATCTCCGTGCACCTGGTTGCACCACAGTTGGATGAAGAATTAGCATACAGTTTAACATTTAATATATCCGAGAAATTAAACATTGTTACATTTGTAACTGGACTTACAGTTAAAAATATAAATAATCATACAGTCACATTTGTGACAGAACATAATTAAATATACCATACCTGTGTAATACCAAGGGGTTTGGCTTCATTGGGGACAGGGTTCCACCCTGAGGGATGCCAGCCTATACTGGCAGGATGATCTGCATCTGTCCAGGAAGGGAACAAGTCTTTTGAGCAATCGGTTTAAATGCTTCATTGGCAAGCTTTTTAAACTAGTCAAAGGGGAGGCACTGACAAGCAGCAGGAAAATCCCAGCCTCCCTACAAAACAGGGTACTAAATGAGAAAGACTGAGGTAGAACGGTCAGTGGGGGATGCTGCAACAGAAGGTAAAGCCATCAAAAATGGAGAGCAATGAGTACTAATGCCCGTAGTCTGAGTAACAAGCTTTCTGAATTAGTGGCCTTGATGGAGGAGGAACATCTGGATATCGTGGCAGTCACAGAAACATGGTACACACAAAACCATGACTGGGACATAAACATACCAGGATACACTGTCTACAGGAGGGACAGGAGGCAAAAGAGGAGGAGGAGTAGTTCTTTACATAAGGGAAGGAATAAAAGCAACAGAACAAAAGGGTAAACAGGGAGGAGAAGAAGCACTGTGGGGAAATTTGAGACAGGCAATGGCACATCAACACGACAGGGTTAGACACAGACTTTCTCAGGGGGAGGAAATGGACAGGAAATGATAGAAAGTATACTTAGAATGGCAGAAAAAGGGGAGATATTGCTGATGGGTGATCTGAATATGCCAGATGTTAACTGGAGTGCAGTTGCAGCTGCCACCAAGAGTGCAGTTATTCTAGATGCCCTACAGGGGCATGCCTTAGACAACTAGTACTGGAGCCCACCTGAGAGGGAGCAATATTAGACTTGATTCTCTCAAATGGAGATGGAGAGGATCACAGATGTAGAAGTGGGTAGCCATCTGGGAACTAGCGACCATAGAACAGTATGGTTTACAATAAACACAGCAATAGAGTCAAGCCATACAAAGACAAAAGTACTGGACTTTAGGAGGGCTGACTTTATCAAATGGGTGAGTGCCTAAGGAATGCACTAGCAAATGGGCAGGAAGGAGGGTGGAAGAACAATGGGAATAATAAAACTGCCATCACAGAGGTAACGAGCCTTTGTGTGAAGCAAATAAACAAAACAAGATGATGTAAGAAACCACTATGGTTCTCAAAGGAAGTGGCAGTGAAGGTTCAAGAAAAGAAAGCATTCAGGAAGTCAAGGATCACAGAAGGAGCAGGACAGAGAACTGCATCAGTTAAAGCAAAAGGAGGCTGGGAGGCAGTCAGAACAGCAAAGGCCCAAACCGAGGAAAAGATAGCCAACTCAGTTAAGAAGGGGATAAAACCTTTATAGGTACATCAGGGAGTGAAGGAAGACCAAGGGAGGGATAGTGAGGCTTAATAAAGGGAGGAAGGGTGGCAGAGGAGACTGTGAAAAGGCAGAGATACTAAACAAATATTTTGCTTAGTATTTACAAATGAAGAGGGGAGGTACATAAAACAAACAATAGTAACACTCTGATACAGAAGTTGATACCAGCCCATTTACAGAAGAAAGGGTTCTGAAAGAACTCTTAAAACTGAAGGTGGACAAAGCAATGGGGCCTGATGGATTCATCCCAGAATTTAAAAGAGCTAAGGGTAGAACTAGTGACACCACTGACTACCCTCTTAACAAATCATGGGAGGATGGGGTGGTACCCGAGGACTGGAGGAGGGCAGATGTGATTCCCTCACAAAAGTGGGAGCAAGGCAGAAGCAGGAAACTACAGACCTGTTAGTTTAACCTCAGTGATAGGGAAAATGATGGAATCACTTCTGAAAGAAAGAATTGTCGAGTATCTAGAGTCCAGAGGGCACAGGACCCTAGGCAGCATGGATTCACAGCGGAAGGTCATGCCAGACAAATCTGATAGATTTCTTTGACTGGGTGACCAAAGTAGTAGATCAGGAGGCTGTGGACATGGCCTACCTAGACTTTAGCAAGGCATTTGACACAGTCCCACACAAAAGATTAATATACAAGTTAGCCAGCCTGGGAGTGGGTCCCAAGATGACAGCCTGGGTAAAGAATTGGCTGGAGAATAGGACACAGAGTAATAGTAAATGGAGTCCATTCAGAAGAAAGGAGGGTTACTAGTGGGTACCGCAGGGTTCAGTATTAGGACTGGTCCCTTCAATGTCTTTATAAGCGACATTGCAGAAGGACTGGAAGGAAAGTATGTTCTTTCAGATGACACTAAGATCTGCAACAGAGTTGATGCACAGGGTGGGATGGAAAGGATGAGAAGGGACTTGGCAAGTTTAGAGGAATGGTCAAATGTATGGCAGCTTAGATTCAATGCTAAGAAGTGCAAGGTAATGCACCTTGGAAACAAAACCCAGGGAAGAGTACGAATGGGGGTGAGATACTAACCACAACAAAATGGAAAGGGACCTGGGGTAGTCATATCAGATGACCTAAAGGTGGGCAAGCAATGTGAGAGGGCAGCAAGGAGGGTTGGGGGATACTGGATGCATAGGGAGAGGCATCACCAGTAGAAAACAAGAAGTTATTATCCTCTGTACAGACAGCTGGTGAGACCCCATCTGGAGTACTGTGTGCAGTTCTGAGACCCAGTCTCCGCAAAGACATAGACAGGATGGAAGCTGTCCAGAGGAGGGCAACTAAAATGGTGCAGGGTCTGCACCAGAAGACATATGAAGAGAGACTTAAGGAGCTTAATATGTATAGCCTCGAGGAAAGGAGGGAGGGGGACATGATAGAAACTTTCAAGTACCTCAAGGAATCAAAGTCCAAAGAGGGTAGCATCTTTCAAAAAGAGGTGTGCAAGAACAAGAGGGCACAATTTGAAGATAGAGGGGCGGCTCAGAGGTAATTTAAGGAAGTATTTTTTCACAGAGAGGGTTGTGGATGCATGGAACGGCCTTCCGGAGGAGGTTGTGGAGTCAAAATCAGTGGTAGAATTCAAGATGCATGGGACAGTCATAAGGCAATTTGGGGGTGGGGTAAGAAGAAGTAGGCTGCTGGTTAACTAGATCTGCAGCTTATCCAGTAGGTAGGGAAAGGGCAGACTGGTGGGCCAAGCGTCCTTATCTGTCAGCAAATTTATGTTTCTGTGGAATATGCATTTAATTACTAGTGGCATATCTGAGGAACACAGTACATAGCTGTGAAGGGAGAGGACACATGCGGAGAAGCAGGCTCGGGGATGGAATGTTTAATAGGTGATGTGAGTCATGGAGAGGAGCAGAGGCACAGAAGGACAGTTAAGGAGGGTTAAAGCAGGAGCAGTTAGATGAGGGAAAGTTGTAAGGCAGAGGCAAGGGGAGTAGTGGGAGGAGGAGGAGTGCCGTATTTGGGGGGTTCAGATTTGCAGGAAACGATGGGTAAAGCCTGACTGACCGATGAAAGTGGTTTGATGGGGACCGACAAAGTGCGAGTGTCAGAGGATCTGAGGGAGTGGGGGCAGTGAGCATGAGAGGTAGAGGAAAGTTCCTCCCAACCAAAATTTAGAAGCAGTTTGGCACAATGAGTGAGGCACCTGTTGGCAAGCGGGAAGGGACATGGTGTGGTAGAGGTCACAGTGATGAGTGCGTGATGGAGCATCAAGAGCAAATCAACAGAAGGAGTTAAAGAGAGTGTCCAATCTGGTTAGGGAGGATTTGGGAGTGGCACCATAGTCTATATCTCAGTAGTCAAAATGGGGAGGATCGCCTTCTGGACTAGTTCACGCCTGTGGGAGGGATGCAACCACGGTTCCTGAATAAGGCACCAAGCTTGGGGCACAATTTTTCAGGATGGCGCCATGTGGCCAGAGAAGTTGAGGTGTTGATCCAACCACCCCAAGGTATCTGATGAGGAGGTGTCCTCTAGGATTGTCCCATCAAGGGTATGGAAAGACTGTAAAGGGTGGAGCTTAGAGAGTCTCTGCCTAGTGCAAAAGGTCATGGAGACAGTCTTTTGGCATTTAGGAATAGTTGATGTGAGGCAAACCATAACTGAACCTGGTGGAATCTAAGCTTAAGGGTGGTGGCTGAATCAGCAGGGCATTTGCCAGAGGAGAACAGGATGGCGTTGTCGCATACATATGGATAGAGGAGGAGGGAGCATACTGAGGGCAAGTCATTTAGGAAGATGGAGAAGAGAATGGGTCCAAGCACCGAGGCCTCTGGGACTCCGTGGAAATGAGAGGGGGAAGAGATTGTATCCTGATCTTGACTGATTGTGTTCTGCCTGAGGGTAAGGTCCGAACCAGTTTTGGGCAGACGAGACAACACAGCAGCTGTAAGGGAGTCAAGAAGTCAAGAACGCCTCGGTAAGGTCGACAAAGATGGCAATGGTAATGAGGCCATTGTCTATCCCAGTGAGGATGGTCGGTGAATCTGAGTAGGAGGTGGTAGTGGAGTGGTTCTTCCGAAACCGGATTGGAATGGGGTAAAAAGGAAGAGTCATCGAGGAAGGAGGTTAGTTGAGAGAGGGCCAGGTGTTCTTGGAGTTTAGCAAGGGTAGGGAGGAGGGAGACTGGGTTAGAATTTGCAGCGGAGGGGTCACCACCCTTTGGGAGAGGGAGGACCACTGCATGTTTCAGGATGAAGGAACAGATGAGGATAAGGAAAGATTTAGGATTAAGGAGAGAGGGTAAGCTATAGCAGAAGCTGAAAGATAGATGAGTTTAGGGTCAAGGTCATCCAGCTATGAGCCTTTTAAAGGATTGAGAGAGAGAGAAGGGCTGCAGTGTTCTGGGGAGACCACAGAAAAGAAGGAAGGTGGGCATGGAGGGATTGAGTGCTGGGTGTGGGAGGATGAGGAGGGGAGGTTAGGGAGTGACTTTAGAAGTGCTGTTTGGAAATGGTGTTTCAGCTAAATTCCTCCACTGCTGATTTTGGGTTAAAGTTCTTATGGTAAGGGCACATTCAAACCCCAGCAATCCCTTACATATGCTTAACAGCAGCAGTCATTTACCTGGAATAAGCTGCCCCAGGGCCTAGAATTGTATGCTCATTAGAGAACTTAGAATGAAATTCAAAACTCTGCTGTGTGGTCATGTTCACACCTGCATTCTAATGGCAGTTTTATTTCTCCGCTTGAAGAAAGTAATCACCCCAAAGTTTTATCTTCCCACCAATTGATTACAATTTATTATTTTGTTGATTTAAAGTTTTACTGTTTGATTATTCCTCAATAACTCTGGGTTAGTTGGGGACTTTATTGTGTAAAACTATGATTAAAGAGCACCACTTTGTGGTCTTTTTCTGTAACTTAGTCCTGGTTCCCATTCTTTGGAGCCAAGACGCCAATTGGTTTTCTTGTCTTTTCTGCACTCTTCTTATTGTGGTTCTTGCAACAAAGGAACCAAACTGCATTTCTATATTTTATATGTAATTCCCCTTATATGGATTTTTTGAGCCTGTTAGGGAGCCGAGCACTCCTGTTGAGTTGGCAGTGTTTGGCATGTTGAGAAGCCCAAAAGAGGACAAGACCTACAGAGTTTAAAAAATTGTAAATTTGTTTCCAACTCCTGGCTAAGGCAGACTACCACTAATTGTGTTTGAAGTGCCTGGGTCCAAAGAACGATTTTGTCAGTTGTGAATTATGTATTAAGGTTTGCCCTAAACACACAAGAAAAGGGCTACAAAATTTGACGCCTTATGGCTTCTCAGTCTGCCTCCACATCACCTAAAGGCTCAGAGGAGGGTCCAGCTCCTCAAAGTAAGCAGAAGAATAAGGCTGCTAAGGATGGTCTAGAAGTCAGGGTGTCCGAGTGGGGGAATCCTGAACCCAGTAAAATTTGAAAAAAAAGCTCTGAGCTGACACTGGAATCAGTGCTTGAAAAGAAAAAAAAAGAAAATGTTGCTGTACATCCTCCTGAAGAAGGAAAGGAGACACCAGTGGACAAAACTAAGATGTCCCCAATAGAGGACGGACTAAGGCATGGCACCCTCCAGGCTTTCCAGACTATGGGGATTTTTGTGAGTATGCTCTGTTCCCCTCCCAGGCCTGTGGAGGAGGAGGAGGTTGAATTCTACTATGAGGAGGAAGAAGAAGAAAGAGGAAGGGGAACCCATAGAGCCTAATAGTTCTCCTGAATAAGAGTTCAGTTCATGTCCTCGTCCTTCAAATGACTCGACTACACTTTTGTGAGGCAAATAGTTAATACACACAACATTTCATCACAGGAGACTGCTGAATATGAGAATGAGGTGGAGTTTTAGATGTGACTGACTTAACTCCACAAAAGATTGCTATCTCGACTACACAAATTCTCAAAAAGCCACTATTAAAGTGTTGTCAGCACCTATTTCAGCTGCTGGTATAGACAAGAAAGTGGAGAAAATAGGTGGACAAACAGGGTGCTGAGCACCTGTATTCCCATCATGATCATGAGGAGGGTAGTCTAGACTGTTGCTTGTGGTAAGACCTAAGTGCCCTTTCCTCCCAGCCTCCTAAGAAAAATTCCGGAAACTGGATGATATGGGGAGAAAAGTCTATACCTCATCTGCCCTGCTGTTAAGGCAGACAGCAACATTGCCCACACAGCTCAGTACCAAAAAGCCTTCTGGAGCTCCATTTTGGCAATGAGTGAGAAAGTCACTGGTGACCTGGCATATGATTTAATTGATGTAGTAAAGATTACTGCAAGTATCAGTTCCACGTGGCAGTGGACACCAATGACACTGCATCTAGGGTCATGGCACATGATGCTTGGCTTAGAACCACAGACCCCTCACAGGACACTAAACAAAGCAATGGATTTCCATGTGAGGAAATTCCTTGTTTGGTGACACGACATACATGAAGATGGTGGATGAATAATAAGACCCACCTATATAAGTAATACTGAGAAGGAAAAGGCCTCCACTTCCAGCAGGCCTTATGGAAGGGGAGGCAGAGGAAGTTACTAGGTTACTACTCTGTGCCTGCATTGCTTGTGACTTCATACCTCAAAGGGATTTCATCAGGAGGTAGGGGAAGAAGGATCCCAGGCACACAGATGCAACTCCTGCCCCAAAGCCCAGGTGAAGCAAAACCCTGACAAGTCTGCACAGGTCACCTAGCCATTGCCAGTGGGGGAAGGTGGATTAACTATTTCCAGGATTGGGAAAGAACCTCAGACAAGTGGGTCCTGGAGATAGTGAGTCAGAGTCTGATCTTGCAGTTCAGAAAATTTCCAAAACTGCTGGGTCACAGAATGTTTATCCTCGACTCCAGCAGAAAAACTCTTGTTGGAGTTGGAGGTAAAAAGTTGCAAGCAAATGCAGTGGAGAAAATCCCATCCTCACAATTGGGAAGGGCCTCACCCAGATACTTTCTTACTCAGAAGAAAAATGGGAAGTGGCAAACCCATTTTAGACTTGAGATACCTGACAAACACTTAAAAAGGAAAAGTTCAAAATAGGAACACTGAGATCAGTGATTCCATCTCTGCAACAAGGAGATTGGCTAGGGTCACTGGATCTGAAATATGCCTATTTTCACATACCATTCAGACCCGGTCACAGAAAGCACCTCAGATTCAGAGTACAGAACTGCCATGATCAGTTTGCAGCCTTTGGCTTGTCCTCTGCCTCATCCATTGACACAGCAAGGCACTCCAACAACACGACACCCCGTCGTCAGACCATGTTTTCCTCCTTTATGGAGTTTATTCATTACCTTAATTCTCCTCCAGGACTGACAATGCTGGGCATACTGGGCCAGCCTACATTGACACCAACCATGTCAACATGCCCCTCCAGTGCATCAGCTGCCCATTGCCTTCTCTCTGTCACTGAGCTCCATCGATGAGGATCAGAGTATGTCCCTGACCTCATCCTACAAGAGGAGGAAGAAAACAAGGATAGGAGCCAATCTAGAACTTCTTCCACTGTTTCCTCAGGGAGGCGAGGACTCCATTAGATTATACCCAGAGGTCTCCTCCTAATGGCCCTTCCTTCATCTCAGTGATGAAGCAGCAGCAGCAAACGCCACGGGCTTTGATGCTGAGGAGCAAGACATTATCAGGAGAAACCTGGTCAAATTTCTGGAACTTGCAGATTCTACTCCTTTGATCATTCCTCCTTTGCTGGCTGCATTGGAGGATGCCACCATGGCTGCCTAGTGCAGGCCAAGTATGATTCCTGCCATGCCCCAGAAGGCAGACAAACTGTACAAGGCTCCCTCAGAGAGGCATTTTTCACTAGGCAACCACAGGCTGATTCAGTGGTGATAAATGCAATCCATAATAGGTTCAGAAGACCTCAGCACCTCAGTTCTGTTCCTCCAGATAAGGGTCAAGGAAACTGGACCTTATGGGTAAGAGGACATTTGCCTCTGCCACTCCGGACCTCAGGATAGCTAATTACCAGGCCCATATGATAAAATTCCAGAACACTATCTGGAAAATGGTCAAAGCAGCAGCTCAGGCCCTTCCAGAGGCTCCCCAGAAGCAGGAGATACTTATGGCCCTCCAGACTGGGGCAGAGGTAAGGAAGCACCTCTTGAAGTCTACCTATAATATTTCAGATGCCTCAGTCAGGGCAGCCACAGCTGGCATCTGCCTCAGAAGGCACTCTTGGCTTAGGATGTCTGGCTTTGCTAGTGATGTCCAGCAGTCCACTTTGAATGCCCCTTCAGAGGCTAAAACTCTTTGGGGCAGATGTGCAGGATATCCTGTCTGACCTCACAGGCCTCAGGAAGGACCCTGCAGTCAGTCCATTCCCTTTACCACACTGAACCAAAAAGTGGGCAGCGGGTGCCCTTTTCGTCATGATACCCATAGATCCAAGTTGGGGCCCACCAGCAGGGCAAACACAGAGCAGATACAGCCTTGCCTACCCCTGTCTCCACCATGGAAAAAAACAGCTGCAGGTAATGCCTCAGCAAGACTCTTACTAGATGCCCACTTCCAGTATTCCAGGAGGTGTCGGTAGGGGGTTGCTTCTCCCTCTACCTGATAAGTGGAGGAAATCACCACAGGTGCTTGGGTCCTGCAGCCTCATAGAGCAAGGCCTTACTCTGGAATTTCTGGAGTGGCCCCAGATCTACTACCTATTCATTCAAGCTACCCTCCAGATCACATACCAGTGTTACTTGAGGAAGTCGACATACTGCTGCAGAAGAGGGCCATAGAGCCAGTTCCCAGAGATTAGAGGAACATGTGGTTCTATTCCCACTTCTTTCTAGTTCTCAAGTCCACAGGGGACTTGTGGCCCATCCTGGACCTGAGAAACCTGAACTTCTATATTCAGTACAAAAAGTTCAGGATGGTCACTCTGCAAGGCCTGCTGCCCCACTGCAAAAGGGAGACTGGACATGCTCCCCGGACATGCAGGATGCATACTTAGACATCAATGTGTGCTCTCCTCACAGGACGACATCAGTCTACTGTTTTGTGAGCACTACCAGTTCAAGGTATTGCCCTTGGCTTGTCATCTGCGCCCACGGGTATTTACTAAATGCTTGGTTGTGGTGGTGGCAGCAGCCCTCAGGAGGGGAGGGACTGTACGCCTTCCCCGTCTGGATGACTGGTTGCTCAACGTGTAGTCCACAGAGCATCTGTCTTATACCCCAATGCGTACCAGACAGCTGTTCAAAGCTCTGGGGATCATAGTCAGTCTTCTCAAACCAGTTTTGACCCCTGCCAGTGCCTCCAGACATAGGAGCTATACTAGGCACAGCTTATGGGTTAGTCTTCCTGCCCCAGAAAGGGTGAAGCACCTCGTAGTGCAGGTCCAGTAGCTTTAAGGCAACAGGTATGTCACAGCCAGGACATTCCTGCAGCTACTAGGCCTGATGATGGCAGCCATTGCCATGGTTCCCTTGCACGACTCACACATGCAGATCCCCAGTGGACATTAAGGGTCCAATGGATCAATGTACCAACAATCTAGAACAAAGGGTTCTAGAACCTTGACAGTGAAGAAGGTGCTTCAGTGGTGGATGGTACCAGCAACTTGCTTAAAGGGTTCCCTTCCTGATCCCTTCTCCTCATCAGATCCTCACCATGGACACTTTGGGACTTGGCTGGGGAGCATATCTGGCCTCATCAAACCCAAGGTACTTGGACCGCAGGAGAGTTCCCTCCACATAAACAGTCTAAAGATGAGGGACATCCTGTATGGCCTGCAAGCCTTCCAGAATTACTGGTCCCAGGGGCCTGTGCTGGTGTAGACAGACAATATCAGTGTAGTCCACTACATAAACAAGCAAATGGGGACCATTTGGACCCCTGTCCACAGGAGCAATGAGGGTTTGGTATTGGGCTCTAGAACACAGTCTGGAACTGTCAGCAGTCCATGTCCCAGGCACCAAAACATCTTAGCAGACCGGCAAGGGCTGGTCGCAGTCCAGAATGCACGAGTGGGAACTGCTGACCTCTGTAGCAGAAGACCTGTTCAGTGGGTCATCCAGAGTTGGACATTTCTGCATCCCCATGCAATGCAAAACTGCCACTTTTCTACTCACTCACCCAGGGCCTGGAGTTTTCTGGTGAGACACGTTGTCCTCCTCTTGAAAGGGAGGCTCCTCATGCCTTCCTCCTTCCCTAATTCAGAGGGTGCTGATCAAGCTTCAGATGAAAGGGCGACTCTGATATTCATGGCTCATTTCTGGCCTTATCAAAACACTTGCATCTTAGGGCATTTTAATGAAGAGGAAGCTTGGACACAGGAGCAAAAACACTTTTTATACTAATAGGAGGTTCAGCCAGGAACAACATATTAAAATACTGGATAGAAGAGACAATTCCATCATTTAGAGAAGGTGTAGCTCAATTTCTTGAAGACCTCAGAACAGAGAAATTGGCTCCATCTCTAAATGGTCTTTCATATATATTTGCTAGTAGATATGATGGTTGAGCAATATATAAAAACTAACTTTTAACATGCTAGTTTCATAACAGATGAATCTTAAGGATTACATATATTGTTAAATTTTATTGGTGGCATAGAGCAGGTTGGTTAGTTTTGTTGGTGTCCAACTCTTTAATTGTTTTCTCTCTATTCTTCTCCTCTTGTTGTCCTCTTTGGTTATGGTTTTCTTCTTCTGTATCACCCTGTCTTAATTCTTTCTCCTCTTTTTCTTTATCTAAGTTCTGTCAGTAGAAAATGTTATATATTTAACAGCAGCTCATTGATTATATTGCTTTAAAAGGCTTGTATCAGTTTTTGTATGTAAACTTGAGATATATATGAACTTGTAATGTTGAACATTTATTTTAAATTAAAACTTTTATTGAGAAAAGAATCTGGTTCCCTTTACTGCAGCAGTTGGCAGTGGAACCCCCGATACCCTGCCCCTGTGCAAAGGCTTGCCATCACTGAAGCAGGGTACCCTGGTCCTCACGGACCTCAAGTCACTTCATCTTCATACCTGGCTCCTGAGGACATAGCCGTGGCTAGATTTGGAGTGTCCCAAAAGGTGGCTGAAGTTCTGGTGGCTGCTAGGAAACCCTCCACGAGGGGCCACTCATTCCATGAAGTGGAAGCGTTTTGCTCTGTGGGCTGCTTCCCATCATTTGGATCCCTTCACTTGTCCAGTGAATCAGATTCTGGAGTATTTTCTGTTCCTCTCAGATACTGGGCTACAATACTCTTCCATTAAAGTTCACCTGGTTGCCATTTCAGCATTCCATATGCCCACTGATTTCGGAAGGTGACACAGCTGGAGATGTCCCATACATTTTTATGGGGCATTCTTCATTTGAAGCTTCCCATCTGCAATCCAGTCCTGCCTTGAGACTTAAAAATTTTGTGCTGGAGAAATTTACTTTGGCTCCTTTTGAGCCGGCTGCAAGTTGTGAGCTATGCTTTCTGCCATGGAAAGCATTATTTTTAGTTGCCATTACTTCTGCTCTAAGAATCTCCGAACTTCAGGCTCTAATGTGTGAACCTCCTTATTTGGTTTTCCACAAAGATAGGTTGTCTTTTGTACAACTCAAAGTTCTTGCCAAAGGTGGTGTCTGAGTTTACCTTGAATCAAACCATCAACCTGCCTGTTTATTTTCCGGAGCATGCCAATCCATGGGAAGCATTGCTCCACACCTTAGATGTACACAGAATACTCCAATATTATTTTCACCACACAAGGACTGCAGGAAGTCCTCTCAGCTTTTTGTTTTCTTCATCCCTGGAAAAGAGAGCGTACCAATTTTAAGCAGTGCTTGTCCAAACGGTTGGCCAACCCTATTACTATTTGTTACAGGAAGGATGGTAAGGAACTTCCTGGGATTAATCATGGCCATTCAACCAGAGGCATGGCCACTTCTGTTGCCTATTTCAGGAATGTGTCAGCTGCAGAAATATGTGCTGCTGCAACTTGGAGTACTGTCCACACTTTCACTAAACACTATAGTCTGGACATTGCTTCTAGAAGAAGTCAGGTTTCAGTCTGGCTGTGCTCCAAGGTCTCCTTTCATAGGCCTATAGACTCCAGCCACCCAGACTGGCTGTCTGTCAGAACTGCTTGGGACTAATTCCATAGGTGTGGTCTGTTGCAAGAGATATCCTTGAAGAAGATAGTACAGTTACGTAAGAACTTACGTAACAGTAGATCTTCGAGAGAATCTCTTGCATCAGGCCATGCCTCAGGATTTTTCAGTTCCTGTTTCTCCAGGACAGTCTACCTTCTGTTTTACCTTGCCTGCTGACAGGAACCTCTTGTTCTCCTTTGGTTCCCCAAGAGGAGGCCCTCGTATGGTCTCCAGCAGGGGAACTGAGGAGGGCAGTGGCCGCCCATGTTAATGTGACGCAGGATGTCAGCATCTGATGTCATCATGGTGACTGGATAGACTGCTAGCAAAAAGTTTCCATGTGGTCCTAGTGCTTGGTGGCTGTAGTTGTATAGGTGTGGCTTGATGCAAGAGACTCTCTTGAAGATCTATTACATAACTGTACTTTCAGGTACTGGACTTTATAGGGCAGAGCTAGATACCCACCAAGGAAAGGCATTCCTTCCTCGTGAAAGGGTAACAGAATTGATGGTACTTGCAAAATCTTTTAAAACCGGTCAGCCCTGACCTGCAAGGGATTTCTTACAGCTGCTGTGGCATATGGCCTCAGCCACTGCAGAGGTGCCAGCTTTCAATTGAGAGATATCTAGTACCACCTGGGCAACTTCTGTCCCAGATGTGTGATCCACTGTCAAAACTAGTACCTGCCAAAAGTGTCTTAAGGGCACTGGAGAGGTGAAAGGATGATGACAACCTCAGAGAGGGAACTTCCTTCCTTCAGCAATGACCCACAGTGGTACTAACTACAGATGCCTCTCTCCTGGGCTGGACTGCCCACCCTGGAGGACCTTACTGTAAGCAGTATGTGGAGCCCACAAGAGTCTCCGGAGCACATAAACCTCCTGGAGCTCAAGGCAGTGTATTTGTAATGCAGTCCTTTTCCTCCCACATCAGGTGTCAGTCCATCCTTATCAGGACAGACAACACCACTACCATGTATTATATAAACAAGCAGGGAGGAACAAGATCTTCAGAACCGTGCACAGAAACTATGAAGATCTGGAACCTAGCATATTTCCTGGATGTTCAGCTGTCAGCAGTACACCTGCCAGGAAAAGACACTGCCTTGGCAGATTCCCTAAACAGAATCAGCCAGGGCAGGGTGGGACAAATTAGGTAGCCAATGGCCACTGAAAAATTGGTTTGGCTACCAGATTTTGAAAGTTACCGGCCAACTAGCTACCTTCCCACAAAGTGAGTTTTTAAGCCCTTAAAACGTTTTTCACGAAAATATCGATTTGACTACCAGATTTTGAAGCTGGCAATCAAATTGACCATCAGATGACAAACTGATTTGTCCCACCCTGGGCCAGGGAAACCACAAACACTGAACAAGCAAGTACTGACCACAGTATTCAGAAGGTGGGTATACCAGAAATAGATCTGTATGCATCCAGCGAAAACAACCAGCTCCCACTGTTCTGTTGCAGACCCCTCCCTGTGGGTACAGTCCTAGAGGATGCCCTAGTCCTCATCTGGACAGGAAAGTTTCTGTATGCTTTCCACCATTCCCACTTTTGCTGAGAGCGCTGTGAAAACTGAGAAGGGAGTCTGCAATAGTTATCCGATGGCTTCAGATTGGACCAGTCAGATTTGGTACTTGCTCCTGTCCCTCTCCATCAAACATCCCATCAACCTTCCCTGAAATACAATCTGTTGAACTTGTCTCAAGGCAGGATAGCATTCCAGATCCGATAACTCTGCTCTTCAGACTATGGTATTTGAAGAGCTAGAGTTCTCTGGACTAAACCTCTCTGAGGAGGTTTTGGAAGTGCTCAAGGTATCCAGGAAACCAGCAACTAGGAGAACCTATAAAGAGTTTTTTTTTTTGTTTGTTTTTTTTGGTGCACTTCTAGGCAGCTTCACCCACTTCAGGCAAGCATCCCTTCAATCCTGGACTACCTGGTTCATCTCAGTCCGGGCTTTAGGCCCTCAACCCTGAAAGTGCATCTGGCAACAGTTTCAGCATATGCCTTAGCTGGCAAGGATAGGTCTGTGGCCTTGAAACCCATTTTCAAAAGCTTCTTTAAAGGCCATGCCCTCCCCACGGGACCTGAATCTGTTTATCATTCAGCAGATGGAGATGCTTTTCTAGCCTATGGCAACTGTTGCCCTGAATTTCATCTGAATCAGTCAGTCATAATTCCAGTGTTCTTTACAGAAAAATCCACCCTGGGGAGCAAAAGCTGCACAGTCTGGATGTTAAGAGAGCTCTGAGGTACTCCTTGGACCATACAAAGGATGTCTGGTCTACCAATACACAGCTGTTTGTCACCTACGGTGAAGTAGGGCAGGGTAAATCAGCATCGAGAGAGAACTGTTGCTTATTGGATGGATAGTCTCCTGCATTCAGTTACCAAGGTGGAAAAATGCCACCTGAGGCCTCTGGGCCAACTCTACAAGGGCACGTCTGGCTTTGTGGCAGCTTGAGGTGTCTCTACAGGAAGTCTGTAAAGCAGCTGCTACCCGGAAAACAGTGCACACTTTACAATGTACTACTGTCTGGACATACAGTCCAGAAGGGATGCCAGTTTTGGCACTGCTGTTTTGCAGAACCTTTTCCCCAAGTAGGTTCTGTACCCAGCCTCCCAAGGTCCTTCTATGGGGTCTTCAGTTGTAAACATATGTGAGGGTTTCCTGGGGTCTGAAGAAAAATGACTCAGTGTAGTAATGTTGTTTCTTCCAGGGATCCCTCACTGTACTTAAAATTCCATCCCTACCTCCCCATCAGAACCTGGAAAGGTTCACGCAGAATAGCTCGTTTCAAATTTTCTTGAGCGTTACTTGTTATATTACCTTTTCAGCTGATACTCTGTGATCTAGTCCAAATGTTTTCATAACATTTTAAAGCTTTATTCTGCCATGTTAAAACTGTTGAGAACTTTTAAATTGGTACGTATTTTTGGTAGCCTTTTGCCTATTTAGTTTTAAATTTCATTCTAAGATTCTCTAATTAGCATAACATTCTAGGCTCCAGGGCAGCTCATTCCAGGTGAATGACTGCAGTTTTTAAACATAGTGAGGATCCCTTGGAAGAAACAACATCACTATGGTGCATAATTTCTTCTTACTGTGAACCAGATCTGCAGTTCAGATCCCACCACAGCCACAGATTCATGTGCAATTCTAGGCAAGCCCTTGACCTCTGTGGTTGCTTTGGTCCTAGCTGTAAGATTCACTAAAGCAGAACCATGATGAAAATGAAGATGCATGTCAGTTGAGTTATCCTTGGTAAATAGCAGTGTAAAATAATAAACTCCCTCACCCATTTTGCAGTAATGCCTGTCTGCAGTTGATGCCAGACACATTATAACATGGAACTTGTCTTTATATCTTTACAGTGGTGTGAAGAAGGCCAGTTTTCCTTAAATGTTGGTTACGTGGAAGCTGCAGCTCAATAAAGCAGATTAACCAAGCATGATCGCTTCTTACCTGTGGAGATGCCTAGTTTACTTCTGAAGAAATCAGTCTGTGAACATTTAAAGATATTCTGTATTACCATGGGTAAATGTACACATTCTGACTTTTACGCCTGGCTTCCAAACATTGCCAATGAAGATGTGCCATCCAGTTGGGCTGGAAAATGTGAAGCAAGAGAGCTATATGTACCAAGCTGGGACAAGTTCAAAACCATGGACTTCAAACTTTGTGAACTGTGAAGTAAAAGGGTGGCATCTGAGAAGTACAGAGCAAATGCACTAATGTAGCTATATACTCTGTTAATTATGCAACCAAAATCTATAGGTTTTGTATGGGCTGACTTAAACCACTGCATTTTCCTTTAGCATCTATGCCATTTAAATGTCTTACAGGTTTTTAGCTAACACCTTGAACTTAAATTCCAGCAAACAGTATGTGGAAATTCTACATTTTATATAGAGGGTTGAATACCACTAGTCATGAAATTGTTTATTTCTGTCTGGCTTTGTGACCTAAGGACTGTTTATGTAAGCACACAAACCAGCTGATCTTAATTCTGTTATGCTATATGGAGTCCAGAATGAGAGTATTGGGTAAGTATACAGGAGGTGGTTCTTTTTGTATATGTTTCCTAAATCACTAATCGAAACTTCGAGGAAACTGTACTTTTAAGTCACATAGAATAATTCCATATACTGCATCTTATAAAAGTTTGTATTTAATGTTTTTAATTTGCCTGGTGGTGTTTTATTTACGATCGAAACAAGAACATTAAAACCAATCTTGCTTCATAGATTAAAATTCTGTTCTTGTTTAAAACAGGATTTTGATTGACTTCATACCTTTTCTTTTTGGAAAATGGTTGAAGATTTGGTCAAAGTAAACACGGTACTAAGAGCTTACCATATACAAGTGGACACTACACTCCAGATAGTGTTACAAAAAAAAAAACAACTTTTTTGTTCGCTAGACCCACCAGTATGAGGAAAACTTTGAATAATTATTTAAAATGTACATATGTAATATAGAGCTTTTCAGACTGTCAAATGTTTTTTAAGTCTTATTTAGGTAGTTTCCAGTCAATTTAAAAAAATCTTTCTTGTACTGTGTATGCAGTGTCTTGTTAACAGTCAATTCTCTTTTAAGATTCCATCTGCTAGCCATAGAAATTATGTAAACTAAGTTGCAGATACATATCAGGAAGCAAGAGGTTTTTATAAACAAGTCCCTGAAACAGTTTATGATGCAGCCATGACAACTGTGTAAATTATCTTCTTTAGACCCAGTGTAGCTAATATTTCATGCATTTTCTATATTTCTCTACACCTCTTCGGGTCCAGTTCACAGAGGTGGTCCAGATACAAAGGTCTGCCCTGCAGATCTGAGTGCCAAAGGTGTGATTTACAGACCCTAGCCAGTCATCCACTCACCCCAAGTGCAGGCATCTGTATGAAAGGGGTAGATCAGGGATTGATGGCAGGCATCTAGTTGGTGCCCAAGCCAGCTGTCTCAGGATCCCCTTCTGTCTGGAGCAGGGGAGAGGAACAGGGCAGTCCTTCACGAACTGCCATATCCATAAATGCAGATTTCAATGGTTTAAAAATAATTTAAATCCTTTCACTGACTTCCCTCAGTCCTTCATGTCAGCTCTGAGGGCTTGGGGTGGCCATTGGCAAGGTCAGTCAAGCCCATGTAAGTATTTCACATGCAGTGTTTGATTTACACACTGAGCCAGACTGCATTATGGCAACCCCCTGAGTTGCGTAAAGTGGCTGGCCCACCTGCATGTCCCCAAAAAGCATGCAACACTCTTTGGGGATCACGGCCGACAACCAGGCCACTCAGGTAGACATGCATGCAACTCAGGATCAGGTGCAGAGGAATGTGCATCTTGTTTTATGGTGCCCCACAGGTGCACATCATACCTAAAGGGCACTTAGTATCTTTTCCCAGCCCTCAGCAAATGCAGAAGGGCCAGGAGACTTTTGAGAATTGCTCTGTAAATCATTAATGACATTTAAATGTAAACCAGATCTATGTCCTGAACATTTCACCTGCTCTTGTTGCTTGCCTCACCCATCTTGCCAGAGTCTTCCATTTATGACCTCACGGTTCGTTGCTGAATTCATTATGGCACTGCAAGGATTACAATTTCACTTTAGACTAATAAGAGCAGATGAAATCCATGGGACAAAGATCCTGTTATCAGGTAACTGTCCTTGGCACTAAAGAATGAAAGGAATATAAATACAGAAAATACTTAAACTTAAATGTGTCTAAATACAAAACTTGTCCCTTTAGTGTCAGTAGTTTGCAATCTTGAATGGACAACAGAAGTGGGGAATTGTGTGCTTGTAGATTGTTTTCTATTTCGACAACTGGAATTATTCTAAAAAAACAATTTGGAGATCTAAGGACCTTTGATGTATTGAAGTAGATCTCTGTAGAACTGGGCAGATGGTACATTTATCCTATCCACCAGGATATCCTACAACTCGTATAGTACAATAGCTAACTATATCCAGTCTATGTTTACTAGATAATAGATATAAATAGTACATCTCCAAATCTGCATAGTTAACACAGACTAAAACTGAATGAATGGTATCTGCACAACCCTAATAACCTATTCCACTTTTACCAGTTTTCTTTTATCTGCCCTCGTAATCCCAGCTGCATTTTTCCCATTTACTGTACAGGTATCGTATCATTGAGTCCCAGTTTCCAAAGTCCTGCCACTGTCTGACTTGTAAAAGTGGTGCGTGTAATCTTCTTTGTCATTCCTAACTAAACTTTACAAATGAAAAATATTTTCAATAAAATAGTAAAGATCTTTTTAGAAGAATACCTTATTAAATATGACCTTGGCAAACCATATACAGTTGTTGACATCAGCAGAGCTCAATTACACATGTAAAACATTGATTTAATGTTAAGTTGTTCTGTTATGTTTTATGTAAGCGTAGTTACATGGAAGAGGGAATATTACGAAAGCCGGAATGTAGAAGACCGAGTAACAAGATCCCAAGACTGACTGCCTGAAACTCAGAATCCAGACACTCGGAATTACCTGCAGTAGAGTTTGTTCCACTAAGTGGAGAGGGTGGGGCAGCCCCCCCTGGAAATATGGAAAACTATGCCACAGGCACTGTAATGTGTCGGATTCCGAAGTTTCAGGCAGTCAGTCTGGGATCCTGACACTAATCTTCTAAATTTCAGTCTTTCATATTAAATCCAAAACAAGACCATTGTACCTTAGAGTTCATCTGCTTGGATGCTGATCCACAAATTAAAGTCAGAACCTGAAGTTTGTGGCACAGTCTGTTGCTGTTAAAGCAGTGATGTTTCAGCAGCAGCTGTGACAGTGCCTGTCTGCATACTGTTGCTTTCGCTTCTTTTTATTCATGCTGGTGGATATTAGTCCTAACATATTATAAAATACAATATAGAAGACTGATTGCTTCCCCAACACCTCCCATGTGTTTTGCCTTTTTAGTTTCTTAAGCTTCATTCACTTGGTGTATGTGGTGAAACGACCTCAGGTGTGAAAAAAAGAAAAAACTTGTATCAACACAGTCACACATGCATCATTCTGAATGGCTTAATAAAAAGTGGAATGGCTTTCAGTTTTTTTTTTACATTATATTATGCCATTGAGTTCTGCTGATGCCAGCTGGGACTTTTGTCAATAGTGGAAGACTACAGACCAGAGGGAATAGATTTATGTTGTATAGGGTTAGCTACACAAAAGTGCTATTAGAGTTAGCTGGTAGGGTTGTGATGTTTCTTTTATTCAATTTATTTGAGTTTGGGGTCTCCTCTTCCCCACACATCCCGCTTTACATTTTTTTCAAAACATGGGTAGAGGCAGAGCCCCAGCTCAAATAAATAAATAAATAAATAAATAAAAGTTGCAGCCATACCCTAACCTTAAGTACTGCAAATAGCATAGCATACTGCACTACACTAGTCCGTACTCCTTCCCAATGCCATTTTTTTTAGAGAAGAGTTGCTGGTGATCAAAGACCTCTTTAAAGGTGCTGACTTTTCAAACCCTAGAAATAAAATAGCAAGTTGCAATATATTTTCTTTCTTTATTAGCATGCATTGACATCTGCATAATTTTTCTAGCCTCCTACAATGATATGCAATATGCTTGCAAGATGATTAATGGCCACTATCCACTGTATTTAACACTGGTATCAGTATTAGGACTGCATTTAGGTCTTGGGATTGTAACAAAGCTGGGGTACTCATTTTGGTGTAATAATAGTGTCTTCTCCACTGTTAAACATTACTATGATTTTTTCATAGATTCTATTTCTACGTTCTATTTCTTATCTTTGTTTTTATTCTGACCCTCTGTAAACTTCCTCATGCTAGTAAATAACCAGCAACATAATGGAAAATGTATACATTCTTTTACTGTTGTATTTTATAATGAACTTTATTCATGTTGATTCATTCTAATGTCCTATGTATATTTTGTCAACAATATTTAAAGTTTTAATTTATTTTGTGGTAAATTAATTTTGATTTCTGTAAAATGTTCTGTAATTGAATGTCCTTTTATTTGCCAGGATAATTGATATTTAAAAGAAGTAATCTAAATGCACCTCAGTTTTTAAGATTTCTCATTGTTTTAACTGTATCTGGTGACATCAGTTTTTTATATAAAGGAATTAGCATATTTACTATAACTGTTACATAAATATACTGAATTGCCTTAGCAACTGGAACAGCTGTCACAGTAATGGAAAGCACTTTAAAGAGCATGGTAACATCACAGAAAGAATATATCTGCTTACTGTAGAACAAATGTATTGATTTAATAAAGAAGAACACAGATGCTATCTGTCAATCTTTATTTTATACAGCATGCACAAATAGAATGTATATAGATCAGAGTTTTTACTGTATATATTCTGTACTATTCTATGACATCACAAGTCGCTTCACACAATAAGATGAAGCAAGCAATATCTTGGTCTATTAGAAATCTGGAAAAGCAAAAATGTTTCCTGCAGAGTTTAGAACATTTCCCAAGTGGTCTCCACTCCTCTAGGGAGCTAGGTAGATGTGGAAATGGGTCATCAGGTAGAGGTGCAGGAGCTGAGAGAAATTTGAGGACGAGGAGGGAAAAGGGGTGGAGAGTGGTCCTGATAAATGCCAGGAGCTTAGGAAATAAAATGTCTGAGCTCCAGGTGATGCTAGTTGAGGGGAAGTAGATGTGGCAGCAGTCACTGAGATCTGGGCCACTCAAGGGCATGGTGGACCTAAATCTGGAGTGCTATACTATGTTTAGAAAAGATAGGAGGGAGGGAAGGGGGTGGTGAGCACTGTTAGTCAAAAAGGGCATGGGTATTGTAGGGGTAGAGGAGGCAGAGAACGTGGAGGCTATTTAGGTCACCTTGCTGGCGCAGTGGGGTAAAGAAGTAAAGGTCAAGTGGTGTACAGACCACCAGCACTGGCAGAGGTCCTAGAAGAAAGTTTGGTGGCAAATCCAAGGGACACTGTGGATTGGGAAAGGAAGGGTAATGATAATGGGGACCTCAACATGCCAGGAACAGACTGAGTTACTATGACATCACCAGTGGCCAAGAGCAGAGGCTGCTGGATGTCTTCAGGTTCGTTTCTGACACAACAGGTGGGTGAGCCAACTAGGGAGGCCCGGATACTGGACATGGTCATGGTGGACAGTGATCAGAATAGGGGCCTAGGGTGAGGGACCCTTGGGGGAGTGATCACGTCACAGTTTGGTTCTTCCTGGATGGGGGAGGGAAGCCGAACAAGGACGGTAGTAACAACTTTAGGGGTGCAGACTTCAGGGAGATGGGAAGAATTCTTAAAGATCGCCTGGACAGGATGAGGCCGGATATGGATGCTGACAGCAGGTGGGAGATCATTAGGAGGAATACAGGAGGTTACCAGAACCTGTGTAAGGAAAGGCATACGTTCAATAAGGCCAGAAAACCCTGCTGGTGGACCCAGGAGGTACAGGAGGTGGTGATGGAAAGAGGCGGCCTATAGGCGCTTCAAGTGATCAAGGAGTGAAAGGGATCAGGAGGAATATGAGCTGACAGCCAAGAAAGTCACCAGGGTGGTGAGAGCTAAGGCAAAAAAGAGCAGTCCTTGGCCAGTGGGATCTGGAGGGGGACAAGGAGTTCTTAGATACATAGGGAGAAAAGTTAAAGTAAGGGAAGATCAGCAAGATAAGGGTAGGGATGGTTGGGCACAGGAGGCGGGGAACTGGCAGAAGTCCTAAATGAGTACTTTGCCTCAGTGTTTACCGGGGGATGGAGGAGCTATGTCTTGGCGAGGGTGGGGGCAAACTGGAGGAAGGGTGGGACCGTGGCAGAGGCCAGGGGCCCTAATGGGTCTGGAGAAAGGGAGGCCATCACAAACAGGCAGGGGACCAGCAGTGCAGGGTGAAAAGTGGGAAGACATGGAGTCTGAAATCCTGATAGAGAGAGTAAAGGATCCCTCAGGTCCCTTCAGATGGAGAAAAGTATCTGAGCCAGATAAGATGCATCCCAGAGTGCTGAGGAACTGGCATATATCCTGGCAGTCCCTCTAGTGGAGCTTTTAACATCTTTCTGAGGACTGGGTGGGTGCCCCAAGACTGGAGGGTGGCCCATGTTGTGCCGATCCACAGGGGGTATCAAAAGGAGGCAGTAAATTACAGGCCCATTAGCCTGGCATCAGTGGTCGGCAAGGTGATGGAGGGTATTGTCAAAGAAAGGCTAGGGGTTACTGGAGCAAACTGGGTACTTGGGCGATAGGCAGCATGGCTTTGTCACAGGAAGATCCTGCCAGACAAACCTTGTTGAGTTTTATGACTGGGTGATGGCCCTGGACCAGGGTAGGCCAATGGATGACCTCTTTCTGGACTTTAGTAAGGCATTTGATTCAGTACCCCCAGTCGCCTGCTGGCTAAGCTGAAGGAAATGGGGGTAGGGAGACGGTTGTTAAGATGGATAGGAAATTGACTCTGTGCACACTCAGAAGGTGGTGGTTGGAGGGTTAGCCTCCACCCCAAGATTGGGTTACTAGTGGGGTTCCCCGGGATCAGTGCTGAGGCCACTCCTGTTCAATGCCTATGTTTCAGACATCAGAAGGGGGATCAGGAGTGAGATGAGTCTCTTTGCAGATGACTCAAAACTGTGTGCAGTGGTGGATGAGGAGGAGGAGGAGGCAGGGTGGCCTTGCAGGAGGAGACTTGGAGGCTCTGGAAAGGTGGTCGGAAAATGGAAACTAAAATTCAGTGTGGAAAGTGCAGGTTCTGCACCTGGGAATCAGAACTAGGCCAGGGGTATACCCTGGAAGGAGACATGATTCAAGTCACAGAGGGTGAGATGGACCTGGGAGTGATGGTAGATGTCAAAATGAACAACTCAGATACCTGTAGGAGGGCAGCGGCAAGGGCAAATAGGATGCTGGGATGCATCGCCAGGGGTTACCTCCAGAAAGGTGGAAGTGATTCTTCCATTGTACAACTGCTTGGTTAGGCCACACCTTAGTATTGTGTGCAGTTTGGAGACCACATTTAAAAGGGACATTATACTCCTAGAGAGGGTCCAAAGGAGGCAACCAAAATGATCTGGGCCTGCGGGAAGAGGACCTATGAGGAGGAGGCTCAGGAGCTCGACACGTACACCTTGGAGGGAGGAGGGACGAGGGGACGTGATAGAGGTCTTTAAGTACATGAAAGGATCAATAAAGGAGGCCCGGTCAGGGTGCTCCAAAGGAAGGAGGGTGGGCAACGAGAAGTCAAGGGTGTAAGCTGGAAGGGCAGGCTCAGAGGGAGAGAAGGAGATGTTATTTCCTGAAAGGGTGGTGGAGCCATGGAATGCACTGCCCAGGGAGCTGGTAGAGGTGGAGACTGTGGACAGGTTTAAATGGGGATGGGACTGGTACAGGGAGAGAGTAAATCTGACCAGGCCCAGTACAGGTGGAACATCTAGGACTGGAGACAGTATAACCCAAGGCGGAGACACCAAATCGACCCTCGGTGCAGGTGCTGAAAATCGAGCAGACTCGAGAGACCATTAGGCCTATTCTGATGGCATTTTAGTATGTTGGTATTCTGCAACATGTTTAGGAATGGAATTCCATAATCTTGGAACAAAGCAGCAGACATCACAGTTGCCTTTGGGATTTAAATGGTGTGAAGTACACAGTTAGCATTTGGGGCTTAATGTTTGGCTGCCACCTCTGTAAAAGCACTCTGTATGCTGGTTGTTACAAATGTTGCACTGCCTGGCAGTGCCATGTTATTCCAGAGACAGTCTGGGAAATCCCTCAGTCTGGAGCATAGCCCATGCTGTGCAGGCTCTTGTGCCGAATAAAGTATTTTTCTACTTTTATTTTATGCATCTAAGTCCATTATTCACACGCCCAAGCAAGATGAGGCTGCTAGAGCAGCAAGAGAGGGACATGGTAGCCTGATGAGAAGATAATGGTCCTGGTGGCAGACCAACACCAAAATGCTACATGGTGGAAAATATGGACCTTTCCTGCTCTGGCCCTCTCTCGACTGCCTGCATCAGGACCCTACCGCTAAATGAGTCGCTGGGTACCCAGGCACCATCCCTAGTCCAGCATCCATATGCTTTTGACCTCCAAGCACCTGCACGCAGCCCTGGCAGAAGAAAAATAACCTCCTGCATTCAACTGCAGCCCTTCCTGCAATATTGAGACTGGAAAAATGTGTGGGACATTGCTAAACTAGTTAGAAAATAAACTGTAACCAGTTACCCAGTTATCCAGCCCTGGGCACCATTGAGCTCCATGAATGTACAGCATCCACCCCATGCTGTATCAGTCACCTCACCGCAGGTCTGCATGCAGTTTATCCTTCCAGGTACTCACAATGCAGCTCTGCAAATACATCACAATGCTGCTTTCCTAACAGCAAGGAGTGTGGAAAAATCCCTATACTCTCTCCTTTTAATGCTCAAGCACTGCTGGATTAAAACTGCATATGCTCCCTGTTGCTAAGTGCCTGACTCTGAAGCATTGCTCCACACTATACTCCCTCCTGAGAAGCCCCATTGCTGCTCAGGTGATGTCCACCAGCCTCTGGGACCCCTCAGAGACCCTTTTGGTATTGTTGCCACAAATGCTGCTTTCACTTTACTTCACCATAAGGACAAGTCATGATGCCAAAGGAAACCACAGTTAATAAAACCTCACTCTGTGCTCTACTTGCAGCTTTGAATGGTTCCTCTCAGCCATCTACTCACTCTGCGACACCTGCTCCTGAAGTGGCTCCTCTCTGCACCTTCCTGCCACCTCATCCTGTCTCGGGACACCTTCAGCCAAACCGCAGCTCCCTCAGACTGGTCTGCTCCCAGACTCTCAGCTGATACCGCACTGGACCTCCGCTCAGAACCACGACTCAGTCCTGTTCCCTCCTGCTGTCAACCACATGGCTCAACTCACAGCAACCAGAAGTTGTGAAGCACAGCTCTCTCCAACTTCCCTGTAGGCCAGTACAAATGTGGTTTCACTTTGCATTCCTTACTGTTGGCTGTAGCTGCATGAAGCACTCTGTTCCCACATCAACAGAAGTCCAGAACTACAGATGTTTTACTAATTTAATCACTTCTGTCTCAGCAGGAGTAGTATCTGTTTGGATTCAGCAAACAGATACTAAATTAGAAGAAGGGGTCTCATTTAAGTAAAAATAAAAAAACAAAGTGTGTTTTCTGAAGAGGGCAGTATCACCTTAATTTACTGAGAGCAGAGAGTGAATCTAATTGGGAGTGTGGCTCAGCAGCTTAGGTGTACAAAAGCAGCAGTCTCCAATACAGCCTCGGCTGTTTCTAGCAGAAGAGAACTGGTTGCAGAGCAAGAAACAGAAGTCCAGAACTACAGATTTTTACTAGTTTCCTCCTTCCCACCCTCCACCCAAAGCCATTTCTAGTTTTATAGCCATTGAATTTGACTAACAGGAACTTCCTGTTTGGCAGTAGGAAGGAAGGATCACTGAGACACATTAGTTTCAGCAACCTTGAAGGAACCTTAAAAACAAACAAACAAAAACCTCTCTATTCCCCCACCCCACTCCCCCACCCCGGCTGCTGGAGGTCTGAATCCAAGCAAGGAGGAAGGAAACATTGAAGACTACAAGAAGTTCATGTCCCAGAACAGGAAGGGTGAGAGTTGTAAGGGCACATAGGCAGTAGGAAAGTAAGTGTAAAAATACATAGAGGGAAGAGACAATAAGCATATAAAGCAACAGGAGGGACACAAAATAAGTCAATATGGGAGTGGTGCAGTGCAATGGCTGTGAGCAGCAGTGTTCTGGGAGACATTCCGGAGGCTGTGATGTTGTCTCTATTTGCTGGCACCTCTCTGGTCTGGAGGAGGAGGTTGCCCATATCCAGGCTGACCTGGCTAGATTCATGAAACCTCTTCCCCCACCCAGGGACCACCAGGCCCACCACAGTTATCTCAGAGGTTGCCAAGAAAGAGGAGCGGTTGGACCAAGGTGGGCTCAGGGAGGAGAGGTGGTGGAACAGAGATGCATCCCTCCAGTTGTAACTCTCCACAATTCATATGCTGTTCTGGCAAAGAGTGGTTCCTCTATGGAGGCACCTGCAGTGGAGACCAAGGAGGATGCTGGGATCCTCCACAAAGGAGACCCACAGGAGGGTGGCACGAGACCCCACAGGGAAAGAAACAACTCCTAGAGGGGAATCAATCATTAGGGGGGTAGACGTATGGGAAGAAGGGGATAGGAGGTAGCAGTGCCTGCCTGGCGCCACGGCTTGAGGGACAGGAAGTGAATCCTCAGGATCACGGGAGCAGCTGCATGGGAGGGAGCTGGATGTCATTGTCCACCTGGGACAAATGACCTGGCTATAAATGGGATCAGAGTGGTGTAAGAGGAGTTGGGGAGGGCCTTAGACAAGTAGCATGTGCGGTAACCTTCTCGGAGGTGCTGCCTGTCTATGACAAGGATGATGCTAGGGTGTTCCGCACTATGGGATTCAATGAATGGTTGAAAAACTGGTGTGGAGCTCCAGGGTTTTGGCTTCATTGGGGACTGGAGAGCCACCTGAGGATGCAGGTTTATACTGGCGCATGGTCTGCATCTGTCCAGTGGGGATCCAGGATCCTAGGTGATAGGTTTAAATGCTTCATTGGTAAGCATTTAAACTAGCCAAGGGAGGAGGCACTGAAAAGAACAGGAAATCCAGCCTCCCCACAAAGCGAGTAGTTGGGTCAACTCCAAGGCAGAGAAGTCAGTAGGGAGCAGGACAGGGATAAATGCAGAAAAGGTGTTAAGGACTGGATGGGGCTAAAGGGGTAAGGCCTAAAAAAATAAATGGAAGGTGATGAGTACCAATGCCCGTAGTCTGTGCAATAAGCTCCCTGAACTAGTGGCCTTAATGGAAGAGGGATGCCTGGATATTGTGGCAGTCACTGAAACATGCTACTCAGAGAACCAAGGAGGAAGTCATACCAGGATACACAGTCTACAGGAGGGACAGGGTGGGTAAAGAGGAGGAGGAGTAGCTCTCTATAAGGGAAGGGATTAAACAACAGAACTAAAAAGTAAACAGGAAGTTGATGAGTCACTATGGGTCACCCTGAGACAGGAAATGGCACCATAATCCGCATGGGGTTGTGTACAGACCCCATCTCAGGGGAGGAAATTGACAAGGAATTGATAGAAGGCATCCTTAAAATGGCAGAAAAAGGGGAGATATTGTTGATGGGGGACCTGAATATGCCAGATGTTAACTGAGTACCTTTGCTGTGAGACATCCAAGAGCAGGGTCATTCTTGATGCCCTACAGGGGCATGCCTCAGACAGCTAGTGTTGGAACCCACTCGGGAGGGAGCAATCTTAGACCTGGTACACTCAAATGGGGAAGGAGAAAGGATCTCAGATTTAGAAGTGGGTAGACATCTAGGAACAAGTGACCACCAAACAGTGTGGTTCACAATAACACAGCCATAGAGTCAAGCCATACAAAAACAAGAGTACTGGACTTTAGGAAGGCTGACTTTGGGAAAATGAGAGAGTGCCTTAGAAAAGCACTAGCAAATGGGCATGAAGGAGGGGTGGAGGAAAATGGGGAATAATCAAAACGCCATCACAGAGGTAACAAGCTTTTCTGTGAAGTAAATAAAACAAAATGGAGGAAAAACACTATGGTCCCTCAAAAGAGGTGGCAGGGATGGTTAAGGAAAAGGACAGCATTCAGGAAATATAAGGAAACACAGAAGGAGCAGGACAGAGAACTTATCAGTTAAAGCAGAAGGAGTCAGGAAGGCAGTCAGAATAGCAAAGGCACAAACTGAGGAAAATATAGCCAACTCTGTTAAGAAGGGAGATAAAACTTTTGTGGGTACATTAGGAAGTGAAGAAAGACCAAGGAAGGGATACAGAGACTTAATAAAGGGAGGGAATGGGTAGAGGGTGACAGTGAAAAGCAGGAATACTGAACGAATATTTCTGATCAGTATTCACAACAGATGAGGAGGGGGAGGTGGCTAAACCAAACAAGGAGAAACTCTGAATAGAGGGATCAATACCAGTCCATTCACAGAAGAAAGGGTTTTGAAAGAACTCTTGAAACTGTGGGGTGGACAAAGCAATGGGGCCTGATGTGATTCACCCAAGAATACTGAGAGAACTAAGGGTAGAACTAGTAACACCACTGACAACCTCTTTAACAAATCATGGGAGGATGGAGTGGTACCGAGGACTGGAGGAAGGCAAATGTGATTCCACTTCACAAAAGTGGGAACAGGGCAGAGGCAGGAAACTACAGACCAGTTAGTTTGACTTCAGTGGTAGGAAAATTATGGAATCACTTTGGAGGAAAGAATTTTGAGTACCTAGAGGCCAGTGGGGCACAGAACCGAGTCAGCATGGTTTCACAGCAGGAAGTTTGTGTCAGGCAGACCTAATAGATTTCTTTTGACTGGGTGACCAAAGTAGTAGACCAGGGAGGAGGAGCTGTGGATAAGGCCTACTAGATTTTAGCAAGGCATTAGAGCACAGTCTCACACAAAAGATTAATATACAAGTTAGCCAGCCTTGGAGTGGGTCCCAGGTGGTAGCCTGGATAAAAACTGGCTGGACAACAGGACACAAAAAATAGTAAATGAGTCCACAGTGAAGAAAGGAGGGAGTAGTAGCAGGGTACCACAGGGTTCCGGACTGGGACAGGTCCTCTTTAATATCTTTATAAGTGACATTGAAGAGCACCTGAAGGAGTGTTGTATGCCTCTTTGCAGATGACACAAAGATCTGCAATAGTTGATACACAAGGTGAGGTGGAGAGAATGAAAAGGGATTTGCAAGGTTGGAGGAATGGTCAAATGCGTGACAGCTCAGATTCGATGCAAAGAAGTGCAAGGTAATGCATCTGGGAAACAAAAACCCAGGGAAGAGTACACAATGGGGTGGGTAATAACAACAAAAAATCGAAAGAGACCTAGGAGTAATTATATCAGATGACCTAAAGGTGGGCAAGCAATGGAGAGGCAGTAAGGAGGGGTGGGGGGGATACTGGGATGCATAGGGAGGGCATCAACAGTAGAAAATAGGAAGTTGTTATTCCCTCTACAGCAAGTTAGTGAGACACCATCTGGAGTACTGCGTGCAATTCTAGACCCCATCTCCACAAAGACATAGAGTGGAGGCTGTTCAGAGGAGAAAGAACCAAAATGCAAAGGTCTGCACCAGAAGACATAAGAAGAGAGACTAAAGCAGCTTAATATGTATACCCTTGAAGAAGGGGGGAACATGATAGAAATTTTCAAGTATCTCAAGGGAATTAACAAGGTACAACAGGGTAATATCTTTCAGAAGAAGAGATGTGCAAGAACAAGGGGCACAATTTGAAGATAGTGGGGGACGCTCAGAGGTAATGTTAGAAAGTATTTTTCACAGAAAGAGTTGTGGATGCATGGAACAGCCTTCCTGACGAGGTTGTGGAGTCAGGAACAGTGGAAATTCAAGAATGCATGGGACAGGCATCAAGCAATTCTAGTGGGGGGCAGAGGAGGTAAGCTGTTGATTAACTAGAATCTGCAGCTTATCCATCAGGTAGGAAATGGGCAGACTGGGTGAATTAGGATTTGACGGCAGATGGACCACTTGGCCCACCCAGTCTGCCCATTTCCTACCTAATGGATAAGCTTTAGATCCTAGTTAACCAGCAGCCTACTTCTTCCTACCCCACCCCTAGAATTGCCTTTATGACTGTCCCATGCATGCTTAAATTCCACCACTGTTTTTGACTCCACAACCTCCTCCGAAGGCCATTCCATGCATTCACAACCCTCTCTGTGAAAAATACTCTTAAATTACCTCTGAGCCACCTTTCTATCTTCAAATTGTGCCCCTTGTTCTTGGCACACCTATTTTATTGAAAGATGCTACCTCTTGGACTTTGTTGATTCCCTTGAGGTACTTGAAAGTTTCTATCATGTCCCTCTCCTCCTTTCCTCGAGGTTATATATATTAAGCTCCTTAAGTCTCTCTCTTCATATGTCTTCCGGTGCAGACCCTGCACCATTTTAGTTGTTCTCCTCTGGACAGCTTCCATCCTGTCTGTCTTGTGGAGATTGTCTCCAGAACTGCACGCAGTACTCCAGATGGGGTCTCACTAGCTGTCTGTACAGAGGGATAATAACTCTTGTTTTCTACTGGTGATGCCTCTCCTGTGCATCCCAGTATCCTCAGCCCTCCTTGCTCTCTCTCACATTGCTTGCCCACCTTTAGGTCATCTGATATGACCATCCCAGGTCCCTTTCCATTTTTTGTTGTTAGTATCTCACCCCATGTGTACTCTTCCTGGTTTTTGTTTCCTAGGTGCATTACCTTGCACTTCTTAGCATTGAATCTTAGCTGCCATACATTTGACCATTTCTCTAACCTTGCCATGTCCCTTCTCATCCTTTCCACCCCACCTTGTGCATGAACTCTGTTGCAGATCTTTGTGTCATCTGCAAAGAAACATATTTTCTTCCAGCCCCTCTGCAATGTCGCTTGAAGACATTGAAGGGACTGGTCCTAATACTGAACCCTGCGTGTACCCCAATAGTAACCCCCTTTCTTCAGAGTGGACTCCATTTACTATTACTCTCTGTGTCCTATTCTCCAGCCAATTCTTTACCCAGGCTATCATCTTGGGACCCACTCCCAGGCTGGCTAACTTGTATATTAATATTTTGTGTGGGACTGTGTCAAATGCCTTGCTAAAGTCTAGGTAGACCATTTCCCATGCCCCTCCCCTGATCTACATTGGTCACCCAGTCAAAGATCTCCAAGCGTCCTTATCTGCCATCAAATTCTATGTTTCTATGTTTAGCCAGGAGCCCAGTACAGCTCAATAAATAAATCAAAGCAGATAAAAATAATAAATGAATCCACAGGAGCCAAGCTGGGCACTGCTACAATAAACTGGAGGACCATCCAGAGGAAGCCAAAATATACAGTAAATAAAATAAACTGGGAGACCAGCAAAGAGCCAAAAGAAAAGGGAGATGAAGGCAAAATAAAAATTACAGACTAAACAAACTAGTAACAATAACTACATAATGCCATTCACCAAACAGCTTGCCATTTCTCAAACGGCTCAGGAAGGAGGACACGTGGTGGCGACCACCATTTTCTGCAAAGAAGGGAACCTCAGCCTGTCTCATGGCAAAGAGCAGCCATCTTAGTTTGGGCACAAACAGGAAGGACATTCCTATCTAAACCTTTATGGTGGCCATCTTACAAGGGGCTTTCTACAGGAAATGCACAGCTCTATGCAAATTTCCAGTGGCCATCTTTGTTAAGAGCACCAACCTGCTTCAAAATGGCTTCACTCTGTAGGAATTAATGGTAGCCATCTTTGAAAAGGGCACACCCTACTGAAATAAATAGCTGATTTTGTAAAGAAATCTTTATTCACACCTTCAGCGAGCCATGGCTCCCCACAGACTGACCCTCTCCAGAACTCACAGCTGCTGCTGCATCAGACCTCCACTCAGAACTACAACTTAGTCCTGCTACCTCCTGCCTCCTACACATGGCTCAGCTCCAGCAACCAGAAGCTATGAAGCACGCTGCTCTCCCTGACTTCCTGCATGCCTGTATAAACACTGCTCTCTCTGAACTCCTCACTGTCAGCTGCAACTGCATGAAGCACTCCATTCCAACATCAGCCAGTAGTCCAGTACAGCTCAATAAATAAACCAAAGCAGAAAAAATAATTTATTTTATTTAGTTTTTGTTGACCGGATAAGTGCACTAGACAAATCCTGCCTATTTTCAGGCATGACCGGGGAAGGGGATACAGATGAATGCCAACTGACCTTGGACCAGATTAAGCTGTTGGTGGTATTTTTAGTGAATGAGGGAATCTGGCCAGGACACTGGGGAAACTCCCCTACTCTTTTTTGATATGTGCCATGGGATCTTTAACTCCACCTGAACTAACCAATCCAGGCAGATGGGACCTCAGTTTAACGTTTCCAGGGCCAGATTAACAAGTTGTGGTGCCCTGGGCAATTTTGAATTGATGGGGCCCCTGTGACTTAAACAATAGGCTGGGGTTCAGGCAGCCTAGGCCCCTGAAAGCTGAATGATTTTCAATGCCTTAAATGTATTTGGAGAGCTTTTCAGCTACTCTGAATGCCATTCTTGGGGTGGAAATAGAAGGCTATTGTTTGAAGTTGGATGGCTGGAGTACATTCACACTGAGTGTCAGCACTCAAGCACAGCCGTGCTACTGGCCCTCTACAACAACATCTCACTGCCTGAATAGATAGGGGAAAGGAAATATTTAATAAATGAGTTACTATAATGTGATGGTGTGGGGGCTGCTAACTGCACAGTAGCCTGCTGCAGAGGGGCTGCTGCATGCTGTACTGTATCCAGCTGCTTTAAGAATGATGCAGGCTACACCCAGCTGTGAAGAGGCTGCAAAGTGTACTGCATCCAGCTGTTGTGGGAAGGCTACACTATATCCAACTGCTGGGGAAGTTGCAGACTACACTGTAGCCAGGTTCTCAGGGTGCAAGCTTCACTTTCCAGCTGCTTTTGGGAGGGAGCTGCTAGTTGTATTGTATCTACTTGGTATTACTTGGTTTGATAGAACAGAGGAAGGCCAAGCCCATCGAGACTGTTCCCACACAGTGTGGGACAAATGTTAATAATCTTCCCAAATCCAGACATCAAGTTTATTTTTAAAACTAAGAACACTAGAGGCCTCAATTAGATCCTGAGGAAGAGAGTTCCATACACGTGGTGCCCTTACTGTGAAAAAGTTACCTCTTCTAGATGTTTTATATGGATTAACCTCTAACTGTTTATTGTGTAGTCTTGGAACTAATCTCCTACTGGAAAATAGCAACCCACATTGTTTCATAAGATCTGGTGATTCGAGCAAATTAAAGACTAAGAGCATATCGCCTCTCAATCTTCTGTTTTGAAGTGAAAACAGACCAGTAGCTTGGAGTCTGTCCTGATAGTCCAGCTGAGCTAGTCTGGGTACCATTTTGTTGCTCTCCTTTGGACCTGTTCCAGAATAGCAATATCGTCTTTTAGGTTGGGGTTCCAAAGGGGATCCATAATCAAGATATGGTCTAACATAGGCCCTAAAGAGAGAGGAATAAGGCATTGCTCGGAATGGTTAATAAATGCTCTCTTGATTTGCCTCAAGAGCCCATTAGCTACGTGTGCAATTTTGGTGCAGTGATCCCTAGACGTCGTTTAGTGTTGATGTAAATATCCAAATCTTTCTCACAATTAGAAGAATGAAGTAATAAACCATCAATATGATATTACGTAGTCTGGATTATTTTTGCCAAAATGAATGACCATCACATTTATCTAGACTGAAGTGCATGTCATTTTGTTTTGCCCAAAGCACAGATCTTTCCAGCTCAGCCTTTAGTGATGCCATGTTGTCATAATTATTAACTTTGCCCCTAATTTAGTATCGTCCTGCAAATTTAGAAATGTAATTGTTAGGCCCAGGTTGTAGATCATTAATAAAGAGGTTGAATAATGTAGGACCCGATACTGATCCCTGAGGGACACCACTCGATACCCTACCCAAAACAGAAAATGCATCATTAATACTAACCCTCGGGTCCTATTAGTCAGCCAATCAGATATCCAGTTGACAATATCAGAAGAAAAGCCCAAATTGTGCATTTTAATTAAAAGTTTATTGTGAGGTACTTTATCAAAAGCTCTACTAAAATCGAAGTAATATCAAAGGTGCTGGAACCTGGGGAGGCGAAAGGGGCAGTAGCCACTCCACTTTTATTTCTGTATGGCAAAACTAGTATTAGAAAAAGTGCCCTTTGTACCCTCATAAGTGCCCTTTGGATTAAGCAGCCCCTCAGCTTCCTACCATCTTCCCGGCACCCTTAGTAATATAATATCAGAAGGGATACACGTCCAGTAAAGCACTTATATTATTATAAAAATATATCAAATTGTGGTACATGAGTGTTTAGGAGTGAACCCATGCTGAAGAGAGTCATGGATACCGAGTTTTTCCCATTCTTGTTCGATTAGTGTCTTCATGACTTTTTCCATTACTTTACCAACCACGGAAGTCAAACTGATAGAGACGATAATTCTGAACACAGCCCCTGTTGCCCTTTTAAATATTGGGGTAACAGTAGCTATTTATTGAAAATGCGCAACAAAGGAATCAAAATGTTAGTAGCTGTGTCAATCAGAAACCATGGGTGGATACTATCTGGTCCAGGACTTATAGTTCTTCTTAATTTCTTTAAGGCCAGGAAAATATCAGTTGTAGTAAATTTATGAAACCAGTACGATGAGAGTAAATAAGGGTAGACATGTCTGATGAGAAAATACAGAACAAAAATTATTATTAAAAGATTAGATGTGTTGACATCAGTTAGTGAGAACCATTTTGAATAATGGGACCAATAGACCTAAAATTATCTTTTTTTTTTACTAATACAAGAAAAAGTGATTTGTGACAATCCTTAGTATGAGCTAATTTAAATTCAAGTTTACTTTTAGCCATTTTGATTGAATATTTCAATTTTTAACAGATATCCTGTATTTAGGTAACAAAGTGTTATTAGGTGAATGAGAGCTTTTTTTAAGTTTTCTTAAAGTTTAATTTTCTGATTTATCTGTTTTTAATAGAATTATTAAACCACAGGGGTATTTTACCCTTGCTATTGTATTTCCTTTTATTAGGAATATTTAGGTGTGCTAAATAATGGATAATATTTTTGAAGATATCCCATGCCTGTTGTGCTGTGGCAAAGCAGTAGGCTGCCCCTAGTTCTGGAGAGGCTGCAGTTTGTACTGTATCTAGTTTCTGTAGAGAGGTTGCACTGTACCCAGCTGATGTGAGCAAACTAGTGGCCACACTGCATCCAGCTGCTGTTGGATGCCTGCAGGCTGCATGGTATTTAGCTTCTGTGGGGAGGCTGCAGGCTTCAGTGTATCCAGACATTGTGGGGAGGCTGCAGGCTGATCTGTATCCAGTTGTTCGGGGGTCAGTCTGCACTATAGACAGCTGCTTTGGGGAGGCGTGGAGCATCATTTGCAATTGCTGTTTGAAAGCTGCAGGCACAGTATCACCTTGTTCAGCTGCTGAGGTGGTGGGCTGCAGACTGCACTGTATCCAGCTGCTGTGGAGACTGCAGGCTGCACAGTATTTGTGTTCTGGGGAGGCCACAGGCTGTGTTGCAATCAACCACTGTGGGAGACTGCAGGCTGCATTGTATCCAGCCAGTGTATGGAGGCTGCAGGATGTAGTATCCTGCCACTGTAGGGAAGGCTACTGGCTACATGACTGTATGCAGCTGCTGTGGGAAGACTGAAGGCTTAATTGTATCCAGCAGCTGTGGGAGGCTACAGGCAGCATAGCATCCATTTATGGTAGGAACACTACTGGCTACACTGTGAGAAGGCTACACTGAGGATAGAATTTCTCCTCCCTCTCTACAGTATGATCTTCTTTGGCATTGATGACAAATGAATTACAAAGTGCTGGGGAAGATTAAGAGAAGGTGAAGCTGGCTGGTGTAATGACTAATAGAGACTGAATTTCTCCCACTGTCTTTTCTCACTATAGTATGACCTATCATCCTCTTCTAACTCTAAGTTCTCACAAGTGAAGTCACATCATCTGATTTAGAATTTTTCAAATAAACACATTTTTTTACCTGATAAATAACTGCCTGGTGGTGATTTGGGTTTGACTGTTCACCTCACTACTGAGTGCTGAGTCTGCTGACTGCCTGCGCCCTCACCACCGATGGCTCCTACTTGACAGTCTTACTCTCCCTCAGTCTGAGACCTCACGATGTGGCAGTGGCGCTGGGCGATTCTGTACTGCCTTACTCAACAGTCTCACTTCTTTGGCACGATTCAGCTGTTTTCCGATGTGGACCTCAAGACCCGATGACCAGTCGACAGCCACCACCAGGCCAGTCTGACAGTGAGCCTAGTAAGAAAGGAGGAGACAGTCTCTTTCATTGATGACCCAGGATTCAAGCGGCTCTGAGAGGGAATAAGTTCTGTTGGCGCACTGTGTATGGCACTGTTTTCTTGATCTGGGCAGGACTTACTTCATGAGCATGACGCAACCACCATGCATTATACACAGACCTGAGGGCTGGAAGGACTGAAAAAATCTTGTCCGAGGTGAGGGAGGTGGTGCAAATCATCAATGGACCATATTGGAAGTTCGAACAATTTGATTGGCTAACAAGTAACTGCTGTGCTTCACCAGAGAGAATGTCTGTGGGGAAAGAAAAATACCACAAACGGCCAGCTGTTTGGATGGTCGAGACAGCGGGGCAAAGAAATGGTAGACATTTACTTCCCTCTCCTCACGAGGTTTAGTTCACACAGTAGGTAAGTATGGGGGTCAGGGAAGAAGGAAAAAAACAAAATAAAAAGCAAAAAAAAAAAAAAGAAAATCAGACAGTGGCCCTCAAACTAGGGGCCCAGGGCAGTGCCCTTACTGCCCTATAGTTAATCCGGCCTGAACGTCTCATCCGAAAGATGGCACCTCAAGTGTAGCATCCTTCTAATGCTGCACCACGGCACAGTACTGGATATTAACCCAGGTGCCAGGATGTGGGAACTGAACCACAGCCTCTCTGATCACCTGGCTCTGAGGCAAAGTGTGCTACCTACTGAGCCACTGACACTGCTAATAATATAACAATAATAATAAATGAAGACCAAACTGGATACTGCTACAGTAAAGTAGAGGGCATCCAGGGAAACCAAAGGAAAACAATTCAAATTAAACTGGGGACCACCAAGGAGGGAAAAAAGGGAGATGGCAAAATAGAAAATTAAAACAATTATAGACCAAGGAAACTGGCAACAATAACTACATAATTCTACTCAACACATTTCTCAACCAGTTCTGGGAGGAGACTTTCATGGTGGCATTGCCATTTCTTCAAGGAGAGCACCTCAACCTGCCTCGTGACAAAGAGCAGCTATCGTGATTTGGGCACAAATGACAGGAGGTAGTTGCTGCTAAATATTATGTCCTCTGTTTTCTCTAATATATCAGTAGCTCTTCAGAAGGTGTAAGTTAATTCTGACATTGTATATCAGAATATGTGATCAATGCAGAATTTCAGTGAAAGCCATTGGAGAGATGAAAATTGAGCAAAATGATTGGTTTTGTATGTGTCTCTAGACTAGATGGCAAATTCTGAACAAACTGAAGGTGTGAAATATAGTAAGAAGGGAAACCAGCAAACATGACATAAAGAATAATGTATAGGGACTTTATATTATGATTTGCTTTCACACACAAGGTGTGTGCTGTCCATAAACCTTAAGAGTGAATGAAGCTCAGGAAGTTTATGTAGACAGTACAGACCAAGGAGTGTTTAAAAAAAAAAAATGAGCGACAGTCCTTATATTTAGCTGTGTAGGATTCCAAGTTAGCAGCGTTAAAGTTTTATTTTTTGGGGGAGTTTTTTGTTTTATTAAGAATGGTGCAAAGTGAAGAGCAGGGCTCTTGGGCTATGCATACACAGCAGACGGCCCAAGGGAGGGTGAGAGATAAAGAAGTTATTTCAGTGATTAAATATTGCTGGTACAGTTGGGAATGAGCCAGATAGAGCAGCCTCACAAACTGGAAAAACTGTGGCATAGTAAATTATGTCATTTTTCAGTCATGTTTTATGAGATCGAAGTGTTTACAGTGCAACATCAACTACTGTGATATTTTGAGACTTGAGAGTGAGTGGAGACAATCAGTAGGAGAATTTGAAAACTGTTCACTGGCTGGAGTTGAGTGTGCACAAGGGAAATCCTATAATACACTGGGTGATATACACTGTATGAGTATTATCAGCCACAGATTAGAGGGTTTGAAAGAAGTTGAAATTAAGCACATTATTAACACAATTTAACAGTAATTATATTGCACCTAATTAATTGAACCTAAATAAGACTAATGAAAGTGCTGGTGCCTCCAGGTCTGATGGTGGAAGACATGAATAAAGGCAAGGAATATTTGGAAGAGGGCAGCAGCAATGTTATTGATGTGAAAAATCCCATCAAAAGAAATTGAAAGACTATATACAAATTTTGAATACAACTAAGAAACCAGTTATTTCTGAGGATTAATGACCACGGTCATTAATACAAAGAAAACGACTTCTTTAGAATTGTTATTGCAATTATAAATCAAGTCTCAATAATAGCTTTCTTCTTTACCATTTTTTTTCTTCCTTTTAGGTTTTGAGTGGAGTGGTGTGAATGGCAGCTAGATCTGTCATTTTAAGATGTTAATGACCGATTCAGTAGCCAATCAGGAGTCGCTAGGCTCAGGAATATTTAAATAGCTCCGCATCTAGATTTATGATCTAAATGTAAATCAGCTTTTAAGATTTTAACAAGAAATATATCCCAACCTTTATATTCATCAGCACAGCAATAGGATGGAGATAGTCACCCTGATAGCACAAAGTATGATAAATAGGTATCCTCTGTTTCAGATGACATGAAGCTCAATGCTAAAGGAAACTAACACCCACAAGAAACATACAGAAACTTGGAAAATGGGTACAGAGAAATCGTGCTGCTGGCATAAAACAAGCAATCAGTGAGTCTGGTATGAGGCAACAGAGACTTGGAAATAACAAGTCCCAGTCTCTGTGGCCTCATTTTGTTCTGACAGTACTGAGCCAGTGGAATTTTCTGAAAAGAAATACCACCATGTTTTGTTTTCCACATAGGAGACCCCTCCCCAGACTCAAACTGCCACCACAACGGCAGTCCCCACATTCAGCAGGCAGAAAGTGTGGCACCCCCCATATTTTTGTTCTGTACACCATGTAATGAAGAAAGAAATGTAAACTGTCTTCAGTGAAAACAGTTGTGGTGCTTACCTTGCTGCAGAATAGCACCACAACTGCACCGACTGGTAGTCTTCCCCCAAGACCACATGGCCCCATTCCTGACTGTAGGAAATCACATACCAATGTGTGGTGCACTCCACTTAAAAGTCACTATTCTGGTGACGGCAGGGTGGAGGGGTGGTGGCATGGATCCGCTAGCTGCCAGCTGCTGTCCTGTCCCACTAGCATCACGAACTGTTGTTTGTTTAAAACTCAGATTTAAATCTGTGGTTGGGGACAGAAAGAACAACAGACACTTCTCCCAGCTAGCGCACCTCTGAACAGCTTCTTGGCTGTTCTATATAACCACAATCCCAATCCTCCAGCCACCAGCCCAAGCAACATGACAAGACCAGTAGTTTCTTTGATGTACCTACAACAGGCGGAGGCTGCTGCTGGCTTACAACAATACAATAAGCAGGCATCCGGCTGGAGGATTGGGCTCTATAAGAACAGACCAGAAAGATTTTAGTGGAGTGCCGTAGGATCCGTCCTTGGGCCTCTACTTTTTATATATTGTAGCCAGTATGCAAACAACCAAAGACGTCTGGATAAATAAATATGCAGATGATTGTAAATTAGGCTGCATTGTGAACACAATTGCATCTGCAAACACTCTCCAAGAAAACTTAATTAAACAACTTGGGCATCAAATAATAATATGACATTCAATCCAGCAAGCGTAAGGTAATGCATATGGGAACAAGAAGAAGAAGAAGCACCCATACTCAATACAAAACATGAAATTAATGATCATGACAGAGGAACGAGACTTGGGTATAACAATAACCGATGACTTAAAATTTAATACCCATACCACCAAACTGTTAAAAATGTCACATGATCATAAGCAGTATTTTGAGACATATTAAAAGTAGAGAACCATCTGTCATTTTATCCTCTATATGCAAGCCTGGTTCGTCCTTATTTGGACTACTGTGCCTCATTTTGTGCCCCAACTCTCTCAGCTATTTAAATATGACAGAAAGGGTCCAAGTAGAATAACTGAAAGGACTGATAATATGTCTGAAATTGATTATGGTTCCAGACTGAAATCATTACAGCTATACTCTTTGAAGTATAGAATACTAAGAGGTGACTTAATTTATACTTATAATGCATACCACAATGATTACTTGTTAAATACAATTGGATTAGAAAACATTCAGAAAATCATCACACTATATCCCATAATTTAAAACTCAAATCATTTTTATGCAAAACTAATAAACATTCTAGATTTTTACACAGAGAATACCTCCATTATGGAACACATTGCCTGTTAACATTATAAACAGTGAAATATAGAACAATTTAAGGAAAGTTTTGATAAATACATGGGTGATAAGAAATTTTCTTTCACTGCTAAATCAGCTGGTGGCAAGTTCACAAATGGGCATCTTGCCTTTTGAACTTATATCAGTCCATGAATCAATGAAAAGCAGTCGGGACCCAGCACCCTCTCTCTCAAAAAACATTATTCAAATAAACTGGTGACATTAAACAAACAAACAAGATTAAAAACCTGCAGGATCTAATATGTGGTTGCGGAGAAACAGAACTACTAATTATAAGTCTAATTATTCATGAGCTGAACTAGCTCACTGATTGGCTGCCGTGCGGTCTGAAATCTCTTAAAATGACCAGCACTGACGCGGCGCCCTTGGCTCACGTGCTGTATGATGACAGCTGTGGTGGTGCCAAAACAAAACTGTTTTTCCACACTAAAACCTGAAGAAAAAAAATAATGCAATTAGACATAATCACAATAATGACCACGCGGCGGTCATTTCCTTTGATTAACGACTGGCTGGGTGGGATTGGGCCTCAGCTGCACCTTAGCCACCCCAGCTGGACATTAATCACCAGGAAATGACCAACTGTTAGCCATTATTGCTTAAGTATATAACATTAGGTGGGGGTGAGCTCCTTCTGAATGAAAACAGACATGGACACTAATACTGTTTCCCAGGTGAGAATGTATAGTGGGGAGGTAAACATGACAACCAGCTCAAACACACCATTCTAATGCAGGTGGAAGAACTATGTTTTTGCAAAATAAATGAAACACCTAGCAGTTTAACATTTAAACCAAAAAATTATTTCTAGGGATGTGGATGTGTTGTTCAATCCACACTTTGTAGGCAGGTTCCTTGCCGCTTTAAATCTTGCTGGAAGGTCTTCAAGCTGGCTCCTCCCACCCACCTGGGTGGTAAAACCCTTGGCTCCACCCATGATGCCAGATCTTCCTTACCACTTGGAAGCTCAGGTTCCCTCCTTAGCTCTGCGTTTTGGCCTGGATCCTAATTCGGAAGTTCCAAAATCATTCTAAAATCTCAAGACTTATGTCTTCATTTTCCTCACAGCTGTGATGGACAAATCCACTCCGGCTTCCGTCGGTGTCCTTGCAGGCAGAAAATGTCTCAGACCGACCTACACTCCAAGTGCTTTTATTGACTGGGTCTTGCTCACGATCTGCAGACCTCGCGACCTTTCAAGTCTTTCATGGCCGGAGGTCTGGAAGACGCACTGCCACGACTCAGCTGGGGCACCCGATCAGCAGTACACCTGCCGGGGAAGCCAAGAGGCCCATTGGGTGGTGTCTGCAGCTTTGGGCTCCATGGTGCAGCTGGAGCATTTGTTCGTCCTCAAGGAGGAGGTGGCTCAGGCAGCATCATCTTCCCCTCGGCCTCGGCGTTTATCCACTCTCCTTTGGCTCCTCCTACACTGCTTCTTTCAAGGAGCTTTTTCAGTCCCTCTCCACCGAGGGAGAAGGACCCTCTGGACACTTGAGTAGGTCGAAGAAAAAGAACCGAAGGTAAGTCCCACAGTCGACATTCATGGGAGTGGGAGGGGAAGATCCTCTTCACCAGACAATCGGCTCTCGACTAATGGTTAAGGTTGCGACTAAGGCCTCTGGCTTCACAGTGTCCCGTCAGGTCAACCGAGCCAAGACACCCGTTAGCCTTGGTTGAGATATTTCTCAACCCGTTGGGCCAGGTTTCGACTGGAGAAGCCAACAACCCTTTTTCACGGTCCCTCGGTGGTAACCGAGACTTACCGCTGCTGGCAGCCTTTGTCCTTCTGGACGGATGTGACTGAGTTCAAGGTGGCATTGGACTTCTCAATCTTCTGAAGATAGCCTTCCACCCCAGCCCAAACAAGTCGGTGCCTAGGAAGGGCCTCCTGTGCTGAAGTCCCCAGTCAAGGACCCTGAACCGAGGATGGCGGGTTTCCTCCGCGCCCTCTTTGACTCCACCCTCGGTGACCCGAGGTCTCGGTCCTGTTCTATATTGGGGATCCTGCCCGACATCGGCGGTCTCGGCATTATGGAAGGTGACATTGCGCTAGTCCTCTTTGTCCTCTTAAACACAAGTTGCATCGCCTACGAGGACATGATGTGGCAACAACTCTTGTTGGCTGGTAATAAGCGACTCCGTCGCCTTCTCCAGCCATTAAGTGGTTGTTGCCCGATAGCGAAGCAACCCTCCGTGGTAGTCGAGCAGCCGACCCTGGCACTGGTTGTTCATCCAAAACCATCTGCTCCACCCATTGTGGTGGAACCACCGCCTCCTCATCCTAAGACTGGGGCACCGACCAAGGATTCTCAAGTCGAGATCAGGCGTGCCCACGGGTTGTCAGTTACCCTCACTCTCGATCGGCCTCAGGTGGAGGGTGGCTCAGGCACTCGGCAGCTGTTTGTGGACTCCTCGGGTCTGATGGCGATGACTCCATGTACTCAGGCCCTTTGACCTGGAATCTACAGGAGGTCAGTCAGTGGACGAGCCCATCCTCATTCTTGGGTATCCTTCAGCTCATCTCAGAGTTCACTGGGATGCAGCTTGAACCCGTACAGAGGGTCAGGTATCCCCTCACGGAGAAACTGGACCGAGGGTTCCCCTACTAAGGGGCCTTCCCTGTGGCTGAAGCCATTGTTAGCCTGACCCTGGAGTTGAGGCAGCAGCCAAGATGGCTCAATCAGCAGTCCCCACCAGTTCATCTCCGGTTTCTCGAGCATCCCTCTGTGGAGGGGCTGGTGACCGATAGCATTTTCCAGCATTCTGGGAACACTAGGGACATAGACAAACTGGCGATAAAAGAGTCCAAAAGCTGGACTACTCGGGCGGAAGGTTTATGCTGCTTCCTTCCTAGGTCTTCAACAGGCTAGCTTGGCTGTACTGATGGCACATTTTTCACACGCCCTTTTGTGTTCCCAGGATGAGGTGATTCCCCATCTCTGACTGACCTTCGGACGATGGTCAAGCAGGTGTGGAATCAGGGAAAGCAGTGGCCAAACAACAGCTCTAAACCTCTTTGGATATCAGTGACTCTTGTCCCCAATCTGATAGCAGCCACAGTAGCCATGCGCTGCAGAGCGGCTGCAGATCTCCACCATCTGGCGGACACCCAGCACAAGCTGGCAGGCGTTCCTTCCTGGGCACCAGCTTGTTCGGGCCGGGGTGGAAGGCCATCTCAGAAGATTGAAGTCCAATGCCACCTTGGCCTCAGTCTCATCTGCCCAGAAGGACAAAGGCCACCAGCAGCAGCCTAAGCCCTTTCGCCCTTCCACCCCCGGCACATCCGCCCAGCAGCACCAGCAACAGGGCCAGCAGGCTCACGCCTGCACCCCAAGGCCAGGTCTGCCACTTCCTCCAGCAGGAAGCCTGGAGGAAGGGTTCAGGTGGCCTCTCGCGGCCCTTCCTCCAAGCCTGCAGTGATGGGTTGAGGGTGCTGCCTGTCCTTGTCACTCTCCTCGGGTCCACCCATGGGGACAGTTCTGCCACTTCCTTTCCGATGGGTCTGCTATCACCACAGACCGCTGGGTGCTGGAGTGGTCGTAGTGAGTCTGCCTCTGAATTTGAGCAGTCACCTCCCTACTGAGCCATCACCCCATGGGAGGCTCACGGGCCCCACAGCCTCTCTGTTGGCTCATCTAGCCGACATTGCTCTGCTCCTCCAGAAGGAGGTGATCAGCGAGGTGGCAGATCCTCCTCCAGACCCGGGTTTGTGTCCAGGTACTTCCTGGTCTCAAAGTAGAGCGGGGGCTGGCGCCCCATTCTCAACCTGCCGACCTGAACAAGTTCCTAAGGCCATGCACCTTCAGGATGGTCACTCTGGCTCAGATCATTCCATCCTTGGAACTAGACATGTGGTTCTGCTCTCTGGATCTCCAGGATGCATTCTTTCATGTCCCAATCCATCCATCTCACATCAGCAGTTCTTCCACTTAGGGCAGAGGGATCTCTTTATGAGTTCAAGGCCATGCCCTTGACCTTTCTCCAGCTCCCAGGGTCTTCATGGAAATGCATGGCAGTGGTGACAGCATTCTCTGCGGTGCCAAGGGTTCTGGGTGTACCCTCACCTAGATGACTGACTGATTACAACCCCTCCAGGTTGGAGGTGGGCGGTCCATGGATCTGGCCCTCCAGGTCCTATTGGATTGGCCTCCTGATCAATGAGGCCAAACGGACTCATGCCATCCAGGGTGATTCAGTTCATCGGGGCAGAGCTTGACTCTCTTGATCTAGAGCCTGGTTCGATGAACAGGGCCAAGGTCCTTTCCTCCTTTGCCCAATAATTTCTGGTTGGGCATTGCACCCTGCCGGGACTTCCTGTGCCTTCTGGGCCTCATGGCAGTCTGCACCAATGTGGTCCATTGGGCCCCGCAGGCATATGCACCCCTGCAATGGGAGGCTGGCCCGCCAGTGGTCATAGCGCTCAGTCCTTGGACCAGCTGGTGACCATGACCCAAAAGATGTGGGACAGCCTGCAGTGGTGGCTCATCCCAGCTCATCTGCAGGAGGTATCCCACTTGTCCGCCCGAGCCTACGGTCACTCCTAACGACTGACACCTCTCTGATGGGTTGGGGTGCCCATCTGGGGATCTCTGGGCCCTGGCCTCTGGTCCCCTCAGGGTCTCGATGCCACATCAACCTGTTGGGCTTTGAGCAGTTCGACTAGCCCTCACCACCTTCACTCCATTTGTATGGGGTCAGGTGGTTCAGGTCAGATGGACAACACCACGACCATGTACTATCTCAGCTATCAGGGCAGGATGCAGTCCTTGCCTCTATGCAAGGAAGCACTCTGCATTTGGTCTCTCTCTAATCAGCCTGTAGGCAGATCTCCTAGCCATCCATGTGGCAGGGCCTCCAACAGTCTGGCGATGCCCTCAGCTGGATAGGCGCTGCATCTCACTAGTGGTCTCTCCTGCGGAGTAGCGCCAAGACCTGTTCTCCCATTGGAGCACCCTCAGGTGGACCTGTTCACCTCCAGGAGAATGTGAAGCTGAGGCTGTTTCATGCCTGCCCCCTCAGCAGGGGCTCACTGCAGGGGATGCCTTCTCAAGGCCGTGGACCCCGGGCCTCTTCTGCCTTCCCTCCATTTCCCTTGATCCAAAGGTGCTTCTCAAGGCAAGAGGGACAAGGCGCAGGTGATTCTGGTAGCCCCAGACTGGCCTCGCCAGTTCTGGTACCCATAACTCCTCAGCCTCAGCTCCAGGCTCCCAAGGTGGCTTATAGCCGCCCGAACCTGATCTCAGATGACAGGGGAAGGTTCTCCACCCGGACCTTCAATCCCTGCAATTGGCAGCCTGGTTCCTGAGCAGCTAGAGTTCCAGGCCTTGGGTCTTTCCAACGAGATCCTCTCGTCATTGAGGCATCCCAAGGGTTGATCAGAAAATGCTCACCCTTCAAATGGAAGAGATTATCCATTTGGTGTCAGGACAAGAGGTTACACTCTTCTTCCTGTCCATTGGTTAGTATTTTGGACTACCTGGTCCTTTCTCAGCTAGGGCTTGAGTGATGACCCTTAAGGTGCACCTGGCAGCCATCTCTGCTTGCGGGATGCGGGCGGCAAGCAGTCGGTGCCAGAGGAGAAGGTGAGTACGGTGCTTTTTCAAGGCCCACACCACATATCCCCTCCGTGAGAACCTTCACTTCCATGGGATCTACTGATGGTATTGACTAAGCTCATGGGCAAGCCTTATCTGAAACTGATGCACAGGTGTGACATCTCTCACCTGTCATGGAAGACCGCCTTCTTGGTGACTATTATGTCAGCCAGAAGGATGGGGAGCTTTCAGGCGCTTTTCATCAAGCCCCCTACCTGGTCTTCACAGGGACAAGGTTGTCCTTCACACCCCCACCCGAAGTTCCTTCTGAAGGTGGTGTTGAGTTTCACCTTAACCAGGTGTTGACTCTGCCAGTGTTCTACCCCAATCACACCTCGGAGGCCGATATAGGCTCCATTCCTTGGACCTTAGAAAGGCACTCACTTATTATAAGGAGGCGAATGGCTGAAGTTCAGGGAGAGGTTCACCAGCTGTGTGTGTCACATCACGCTGAGGCCGCACCTGGCATATCTGCAGCCAAGTGGACAATAAGCAGGTGGGTCACCTCCTGCATAGATCTCTCTATAGGTTGGCGGGCATGGAGCCTCCCAAAGGATAAGAGCTCATTCTGCCTGCCATACCACTGCTTGGTGGCTCCTAGAGACATCCCTATCCAGGAAATATGCAGACCTGCTACCTGGAAGTCAGCACACCTTTATTTCCATTACCACATTAACCTAGAGTCCGCCCGGATGCAGGTTTTGGGACCTCAGTTCTCCAGTCCTTATTTCCCCAAGTAGGGGGTGCAGCCTTGCCTCCTCCTCCTGGAGAACTGCTAGGAGTCTGCCACAAAGTGTGGATTGAACAACATATCCATGTCCCTAAATACAGGTTACTCACCTGTAAAGGAGTTCTAGGGTGGTATATGTTGTTCATCCCACCTAACCCTGACCTCCCGGCTTGGCCGTGCAGCCTGGCTTCCAAGCGGCTAGATCTGGCATCATGGGGTGGAGCCAAGGGGTTTACCACCCGGGTGGGGGAAGGAGCCAGCTTGAGACCTTGGCAAGATTTAAAGTGGCAGAGACCTGCCCACTAGGGTATAGATGAACAACATATGCCACTCCCTAGAACTTCTGTTACAGGTGGTAACCTGTATTTTTTCAAACACATATAATACAGTGGCCCATTTTCTAAGTACAATAATGACCTCCAGGGTGGGTGGTATGGGCTATCCCGGGAATTTGCTGGTGCTATAAGGTTCTCCGCTTGTGGCATCAGGGCCCCATTACGCCCCAAGGCAGTCCAGTATAGCCCAATATACTGCCCACCCTGTCGGGTATTATTAAGCTTACATAGATACTGCCAGCAGAAAAAAAGGTCCATCAAGTCTGCCTGAATAGGTATCCCTGCTTCACCCTTGACCTAATGTCCTGATGGGGTTTCTATACCCTTCCCCTGAATTCCTTGCTTCCTAGTTCCCACTGGTGGAACCATCTGTTCTTATACACTATTCCAGCCATGCTTAGAACACATTTGCAGTACCCATCCCCATCACTTCTTCCATCAGACTGTTCCACGGCTCAACCACTCTCTCAGTGGTAAAACTTCTCCACACCCCTCTGGAATTACCCCCCACCAGCTTCCATTTATGCCCCTTCACTACTTCCTATTCATACAATAGGTCCTAGCTTTTCAGTCTACTGATTCATCTTAGAAACTTGTAGGTTTGTCTCTTGTCTATCCCTCCTCTCTTCTGGCCTCCAGTGAGTACCGTTATTGTCTTTTTAACTGCTCCATGTAGGATCTGCTCTGTTGTCCCTGAATCATCCTGAGTCATGTTTACATGGCAGTACCATTGCAAATATGAAACCACAACAGCACGGTCCGAACCACTTGCCACCCGTGAGTCTGTCTGTCTACATGGCCTCTCTGCACTGCTGCAAGCTGTGCTGGTGAGGGGCCGTCATCGCATGGGAGTCGGACATCTGCTGGCTGAGAACAGCAGGTTGCTGCATGGCAGGGCAGTCCACACTGCCATAAGCCACTGTAAGCCACTCACTTCTTGGCATTCCCAGCTTTCAGAGAATCTGGGAACATCTTATCAGGCGCGCTTACCTCGTTTGATGCATTGTCCACAGTCACATTTGTACTGGAGCAACCCAAGCACATGGGTTACTCCATTACAATGTGATTATGTGTAAACAGACTCTTTGTGACCCCTCAGCTCACAAACCCAGTCTATCTTCTTCTCATGTAGACTCCAGAATTGGATGTAATATTCAAGATGGGACCTCACCCAGTGACCTATAGAGGAGTAATGTCACTTCTTTCTCCTAATGTCAAAACCGCTCCCAATACACTCCAACATTCATGTTGCCTTACTGTTAGCCCCTTCACTGACTGATTTATTTGAGGGGTCAACAATACGACCTCGGTCGTCTCTTCCTCAGTTGAAGGACCAATATTACCACTTATCCAGTGCTCAGTCCGTGGGTTCCTCCTTCTTATGTCCATTACCTTGCACTCTTGGTGTTGAATCTTAACTACCATGCTTTTGACCCTCTCTCCAGTCTTGGCTAGATCCCACTGTAAGTCCCTCACCCCTCTTTTCTATCCAATTCTGCTGCATACCTTTTGTAATCATCAAAGGCCCTTTGTCCTCTACCATAGAATACCTGAGCAGAAGTAGTTGTGTAAAACATTTGATTTCTGCTCATCGTCATCTACTACCATCATCCTTCCTCAGTTAACCTAACAGTTCTGCCCATCTTCCTGTTTCCCTAATGTACCAGAAGCATTCTTTCTCCTCACCATTGACCCCCTCATCAATTGACAGATCTGTCTCTACCTTTGCATCCAGACCACCTTCTTGGCCTCTTTTCAGCTTACTATAGTATTCCCCCACCCCTCCTCTCTTTTTTTTTCTTATGCGTGGTAGGGCTCTTTTTGGCCCCTCACTACCTCCCTTACTTCTTTAGAGAACCAGATCGAACTCCTACTCTTGTTACATTTGGTGACTGAGACCATCCTCATGTATGAGCTGGTTGCTTCAAGAATTACCCCTTTAATTGCACCCACTTATCCTCTATCTCCGTGATCTTATCTGCACACTCCATTTTTTCCTGACTCATAGAAACATAGACTTTGACAGCAGATAAGGACCGCTTTTGCTCACCTAGTCTGCCCTAGACTCTTCTCTCATCAGGTCAAATAGTGCCCTTCAGAGTCCAGAACTACAGCTTTTGACAGGGTCTGCCATTACCCAGGGCCAGTTTGAACCTTAAGATGTTAGGGTCGCTGGACTCCAGTAACTCTCCTACCATACCATGCCACCCACTGTCTCTGAGCTGGTAACTACCACATTGAGAATGGCAGTCTGTTGTGGGTTTCCTGACCAGCTGAACCAGTAGCTCTCTGCAGTGTACCCAGCAAGACCTGGTTTCTAGTGCTCTGTGCTGCTTGGAGTTAGCAGGCTATGCCTGGTAGGTTCTGATCCCCACAACCATTACATCCCCTTTGCTTCCCTCCTAATTGCTCCCTCTAATTCCTTATCTGCCTCCTCCTAGTGCGTAACATATGGAAATTTGCCAGCAGATAAAGGCTTAGAGGTTCTACCAAGTCTGCTTGAATGTGCAGCTAGCACCCCTTTATTATACAGCTGCCACCCTTCCCCTTTCCCACCATTGACCCTCCCCTTGCCCTATCCAGCCCCTTTTAGAGCAGTCCACTGTTCTGCAGATACCACTTCTGCCAGTAATGCATTACACCCGAGCTACTACTCTCTGTAAAAAAAGTGTCTTCTCATCTCCCTCCTGAGCCTTTCTCCCTCCAGTATCATAGCATGGCCCTGGGTGTCCCTCCCTCCCTTACTTTGCCTCCTCGTATGATAAGTCCCCAGTCCCTTGATCATCTTTGTCGCTTGGGTTGCACCCCCTCCAGTAACTTCATGTCCCTCTTCAGATCACGGGCACAAGTACTGCATGAAGTACTCAGCTGCGGTCTAACTAATGGCCTATACAGTGGCAGAATCACCTCCTCCCTCCTCGAAGATATACCCTTGCAATGCAACCCAGCATTTTGTTGGCCATTGCAGCTGCCTTCCCACATTGTGCAGAGTTGTTCATTGACCCTGTAATGAACACCCCAGATCCTTCTCCTCCTCTGTCTGGGCTGGCTGCACTCCCCAACTGGTAACTCCTCCTGGGTTCTTCACCCCAAAATGCAGCATCTTGCACTTTTTGGCATTAAACCCAGTTGCCAGGTGTCTGACCAGGTTTCCAGCTTTGCCAGATCATCCTGCAACCCCTGCCATCCCCCTAGGTCATCCACCACGCTCCCATCTTGGTATCATCAGCAAACAGACTGCTCTTGCTCTTGATGTCCAATGACATGTCTGCAATGAATATCCCAAACAACACTTGTCCCAACACAGACCCTATGAGACACTGCTCATCACTACCCTTGGGGATGAGAGCCCCACCCACCACCACCCTCTATTGCCTTCCCTGAAGCCAGTTCTCTACCCATCTCACCAGCTTTGCACCTGCCCCTGTGCCTTCTAGCTACTTCCCAGCCTCCCATGTGGTATCGAGTCAAATGCCTACTGAAGTCCAGATACAGGACATCCACTGCATGGCCCCTGTCCAATTGCATAGTTACCCAGTTATAGAACTCCACCAGGTTGGTTTGCAGGATCTGCCATGTGTGAAGTCATGCTGTCTGCTGTCCTGTAGTCCTTTGGCTCAGGAGGGCCACCAGCCTCTCCTTCAGGATAGTCTCCATCAGCTTACCCACAATGGATGTGAGGCTCACTGGTCTGTAGCTCCCGGTTCATCCTGGGGTCACCTTGTGGGCCCACATGAGCCATTCTCCAGTCATGAGGTACACAACCTGAGTATAGTGAGGGCATTAAACAGGTCTCGCCAGAGGTCCTGCAAGGACCTCTGCCAGCTCCTTCAGTACCCTGGGGTAGATGCCATCTGGGCCTGGCGCCTTGTCCACCCTCATTGCCTTCAAACCCACCAAGAACTCTTCCTCCATGTTTCCACATCTGTCACCCCTCCCACCGTTTCTGCCGCTCCTTCCCTGGTATCACCCCTTCTTCTCCTAGTAATACCGGAAGCAGAAGTAATTTAAGCGCTTCTGCCTTATCGCATCTGCTGCTCCACCCAACCCCTCCTTACTAATCCTTACTATGTGGTCCTTCAGTTCCCTTTCTCCTGATGTACCTAAAGAAGTCCTTATGCCCCTTGTTAATGCCTTGTGCCAACCTGAGTGCCATAGATGCCTTGGCTCTCCTTACTGCCCTTGTCAGCTCCTTCGATTCCTTCAGGTACTCCTCCCTGTCCTCCCCACTCCTTGTTTTCTTGTACGTCCTAAAGGCAGCTCTTTTCCGCCTTACCTTTCCATGGCCTCCTTGCTCACCCAGTTTGGTTTCTTAGCCCTAGCCTTCTTACTCTGGGCTTTGCTGCAGGTTCTGGTTGCCTCCACTATCCCCAACTTCATGAGCTCCCACCTCTAGTCAGTGCCCATACTAGGTTGAATTCTGGCCAGGTACCCTTTACCACTTCCCCATCCTCCCAAAGTTATCCCTCCTGAAGTCCAGCACTCTTGTGCTAGATTCCACTCCTTTCTTGCCCATATCCAATGTGAGCCATACTAAGAAGTGGTTACTCCTGACAGTGGTTCTTCCACCCTAATTTCCTCACAAACTCCCATTTCAGCACAAGGTCAAAGGTATTCCCTAACCTGGTTGGTTCACTGACCACTTGCATCAGGAAGCTGTCCTGGAAGGCATCTAGCAGTACCTGCTCCTTCTATTGCTGGTTGTTGGGTACTCCAGTTCACTCTGGCATGTTGAAGTCTCCACAATCACCACACTACCCTTCTCACAAGTCCTCCTGATCTGTCCTGCTAGTTCCCTGTCTAACTCCTCCGTCTGAGAGGATGACGTGTACACCACTCCCATTCTGACAGTCCTATTCTTGGAATCCTGGATTTTCATCCAAAGTGACTCCGTACTCCCCTTCCTCCCTTACACACTTCAGTCCTTTCTTCACATATAGTGTCGGAGACCCCCCTCCTTTCCCAATCATCTTGTCCCTACAAAATAACAGGTACCCTGGTAGTGAGCTGTGGAATCGAATTGGGCACAGCTAAAGTCCATCCTCCATGGTCCATAGGCCATCCCATTCTTATCATTTCCCAGTAGCTGTTTTAGCAGTGCCCAATTTGATTACACTACTCACTCTTGATGGAGCCATCCTCCATGGCCTCTATGTCATTCCTAGTAAAAGGACTCCTTCTTCCCCTTTTCCTCATCCTCCTAGAACAGTGTATACCTTGATACAGTCGGTACCAGTTGTTATTCCTTGAGGCCCAAGTCTTTGTAATGGCACAAGTCTAACTTGGCATCTGCCACCATCATCTGGAGCTCACTCATTATATTTGTAACCCCTTGCAGATGGGGTTCTTGAAAGCTCCTCGGACCTGTTTAAGTGCTCCCTACCAGGCTAGTGTCCTGCTTTTAGCTGTTAAATGAGTAACAAGAAGGCGTTTGAAGCCTCCGTTTCTGTTTCTTAAGGACTGCCTGTTGTAGTCGTGATTAATCAAAATGGGGAGGGCTGTGGGTTGTATATGCGAGGTCTCGCCTGGGCCGCTGAAAAGTAGCTCCGCTTCTGGGGTCGCTAGTGGCTCAGAGGAGTCTGCTGGGGATATGATTGTCTGTTTTAAATAATCTAAAATAATAATGATAATGTAGTTGTTCTAACCTGTCTTCCTTTGCAGTGAGGACTGTTTCAGTTGTCTCCTCCATTTTGTCTGGAACTGCCAAATTGGACCAATTAGTACTTCAGGGACTCTAGGAGCTGCCTGACCAATAGGGGAGCTGCTCGTAGGATGGAGAAGGCATTATGGATATGGCCTTTTTGCACCCTGAGGGCAGAGGATCGTCTGACTGACAGGCGTGTCAGCCAGGTGGACAGGTGGCGCCGAATCGTTAAGGAGTGCCCGGGCTGAGAAGGGAAGATGCGTAGTGCCTGAGGTGAAGGAAGGAGCTGTGCTTCTGCGCTGGAAGAGTGTTCACACAGGAGGCCGTGATGGCCTGAGGGCGTTTGCCATTTGATCGAGGTCTGAATAATCCTGCTGCATGCGGTCAGAAGAGGCTGGTGCCAGCCCAGCTACCCACCAGGCTTGACCTGTTGGGAAGATTTGAGAATCTGCTGAATCACGCTCAGTCCTTGGAAAAGCTGAAACTGCTGTCGTGGCGCCTTAGCCAGCTGAGAGTTCATGTTATTAACCTTGGAGGCGTGGGCCTGGTGTGGTACCCTCTGGATTCTACCATATAAATGTGTGAGAGGCTGGTGAAACTCAGGCTTAGCCCTGCCCCTTGTGCAGAAACTGTGCTTGCTGGAGTCATGAGTACTAAACCAGGGTAGCTCCCCTAAGTTACAACAGTGGTCTCAAGCTATTTTATTCTATTGCTGGCTGCCTAGCAAAACTTCCTTCCCATCCTGACTTTTATCCGCATTACAAAGGTACTTCTGTGTCAGGGCCCCAACCAGCTGCCACGGTGGACTAGCCATTAGGGCTTGGGTACCCAGGGACAGTAAATACTAGGTTCAGGCCTGTGCACAGAGCCCTAGGTAGATAGGTATATGACAAAGCCAATCAACTTGATTTCCCCCTTTCCTGGTTACTTCCCTTGAATAAATCAGATTGTTTGTTCTGCAACTACACCCTGGCTAGTTTGTGCATTTATGGTAAACTACCGCATAGTACCTGTGATATAACCACACCTTACTTTGGGGTCCTCGGAGGTGCTGAGAGATACCAGGTGGAAGGCAAGTGTACTGGGAAAAGTATTGCTGATACTTTGTGAGCCATTAGCAGGGACGAAGGGGTTGCAGTAACCAGAGGGCTGTGACCGAGGCAATCTCAATAGTGTTAACCCGACCTCCGGATGGAGGCACCTGCCAATGGATCTGGGCCCTTACCTGTCTCCGGGAGGCAGGCAGGGTAGTAGCCCTAAGGGTAGCATCCCTGGGGGTTACAAGTTGAGGCACTGCTGGGATTAGCGTCCCCTAGTGGCCAAGTGGGAAGCACACAAGAAATGGAAAAGTGGAAGGGGATATGTTGGGAAAAATTAAGCTGGAACCTATTAAGACCATGGTACACAGACTGATGGGGTGGGGTGAAGTCAAGAGCTAGACTCCTGAAGATTGTGTTACTGTTAGATGTGCCTTTGGGAACCCCAACTAAACATCATTTCTGCAACAGAAGCGGTAAAGTGTTTGGGCAAAGTGGAGGTAAAGGCGTATGGCTGATTTGCTTGACCAGAGCGTTGCAGGTGTTACTTCTGTGCAGTGTGGCCATCGACCTGAAGGTACCTCCTGTGATTTATCCGGAGGGTGCTTCACGAGGATGGAGACTGATTCATATTCGAAGTGGGTCAGTCACTCCTGGGGTCTCCTCAAATGAATAGTTTAAAGACAAACTGCTTAAATTGTTGGCGTGGAGGAGAACTACCCAGGAACTGCTACAAGCCTTAGATTTATCCAGTGATGCTACCCCTCAGGGCTCCCTCGGTACCTCCTTGCCCGCCCAAGAGTTCTGTCTTGCTTCCTCCCCTAGTGCTCCCACCTATACAGCTCAATTCTTACCGTAAGTTAAACTTTTCTCTGGTATGGTGCCAGTGCCTCCAGGGAGGATGACCTGGAGGCTTGAATGGACTATGCCACCTCGTTGGTCAGGAATGGCAATGCTCTGAGGGAGAAAAGGAAGAGGCTGATGGAAGCTTGCGGGGTCCTGCTTTAGAAGCCATTAGGTTCTTCCTGGCCACCAGTCGGAAGCCACCACTGCAGAGTATCTCTGCTTTAGAAGGGTTTGGGAGTACAGAGACTGGTGAAGACTTATTATGGAAATTCAGGTCTGCTAAGCAGTGGAGAAATGAAAACTGTCCGCTTTTGTCACTAGAGGAGCGGCCTTGCAGAAGGCCTATAGAAATGGGGGATCACTGCTGCAGCCTTGAATCAGGTCCAGTTAGAACATGTTTTAAAATCTGCCAGATTTTCTAGTGTAATACTGCTGAAACTTAAGTTACATGATCGGCGGTCCATCCCGCCTGAATATTGTCAATTAATGAGGGAAATTAGGAAGGTGGAGACTGATGACGAGGGTGGGAGCCATGTGTGGGGGCGGTAAACCTAGTGGGGCCCCTGAGCCTAACACCCTCTGAAGAGGTCAGCCTGTCCAGAGGGTCTGGGGATCCCCATTTTTCTGGTGTTGTGGGAATGAGTTGTTCCTCTGAACCCCCATGTAGAGAGTGAGTTGAGGCCAAGGTCAGGAATTTACGGAACTGGTGAGGGACTTAAAGCAATCTGCTATGTACCCTGTTAGGTCTGGGGCCCTGAAATAAGCTAGAATCAAACCCCGGCCCAGGAGCCCCCCTCACCTCTCTCAGGGCCCCCCCATAAACATGGGGCCCACTGCCAAACAGTGATCTCTGGGACCCCAAGTTCTGTTACCATTCGGAGAAGATGGACATTTCCAACCTGAGTGTCAGAGGCCGGAGAATTTAAGGAAGGTTAATAGCAGACTGATCAGTTGCATCACTGGGCCCAACCTCGCCTCCCCAAGAAAAGTTTTGTGACTGGGCCCCAGGCTCAGTTGACCTTCAATGCTGTGGCCCCGATTGGTCTTGATGTGGTCGGGCCTTCAATGGAGACCTCGTGCAGTGAATGGATTCCAGCTCGAGCTGTATTGAGACAGTGGCTCTCAGATAACCATCATGTTTCAAGACTGGTATCAGACACATTTACCTGAGGTGCCCCTGCAACCTTTAAATGGTCTACATGTGTGGGGGTTGGAGCAACAAGGCATATCCATATTTGGGGTATATTCAAGTTTGGTTATCATTCTTGACATCTGTAGCTGGAATGGATGAGCAAGTGGAAACTTTAGTTTTGGTTGCCCACCCACTGGACTGTACGATGGGGTGCCTATTGATTGGGACGAATGCTCATATGTTTGGACGATTGGCTCATGTGCTCAGAAAAGCAGGCGTTCAAAGCTGGGCGAGTTCTAAAAATTCCTGCTGTGCTCCAAAACACCTTCCGCCACCAGGAGATTGGTCAAGATGAACCAGAGGGCCCGGTGGGGTGGTGTGGAAAAAGGATCCGGCTCCAGTGGTACTTGCCCCAATGCCCAGTGTGTCTTGCATGGAGATGCACGATTAAGGATGGATGTAAAAAAAAATTGTTAATGTTGGATGCGCCTGAGAGGGAAGATTGCCAGAAGGACTGTTGATAAAGCCCAGTACCTTGCCGGCTAGAGCTCATGCTTATGTCAAGAGAGTGATGGTTCAAGTGCATCATATGTCCGACAAAGAGATTCAAATCAGAAGAGGGTACCCGGCAAGTGTCCTTATAGCGGACACGCGGCTGCTGGCAGCAAGGGTCCCAGGCAGACTATCGGGTTACTCCTGATTTGTTGATTTCGTGACCTCCGCTGCCAACTGAATGGAAAGAGGATCAGTAAGAGACTTGACCAACGGGACCAGGTGTTCTCCCTGAAAGAATGGGATGGGATGTGCAAGGGGCTGAGCATCACATTGGCTGCATGACGAAGGCCTTTCCGAGAGAGATCCGGCACCTGGCCCGGCTGACATAGATGATGTACGCGCACCTGCAAGAGATGTTGGCAGCTGTGTGATACAAGAGTCCAGGAGCCCTTATGCTTCCCATTGTGGTGGTAAGGGAAGAAGAATGAGATGGTGCGGATGTGTAGACTATCGCCTTTGAATCGGTCGGACCATCTCGACCAGTACACCATGCCCGAATACAGGAGCCTTGGACTGTTTAAATGGCAGCAAGTGGTTTTCTGTGTTGGATCTCTGCAGTGGTACTATCAGATCCCGATGGCCCAGGGACTGAGAAGACTGCATACATCTGTCCCTAGGTTTCTATGAGTTCATTCGGATGCCTCAAGGATTTCAGGTGCCCAGCCACCTTTCAGCGCTTGATGGAGAGCGTGGGGGATATGAATTTGTAGTGTCTGGTCTATTTAGATGATGTCATAGTGTTTGACGCCGTTGGAAGAACACGAACAGTGACTATTCAAGGTCCTGGATCGGCTGGAGGATTAGGCCTCAAGTTATCTATAGATAAGTGTCAATTTTCCAGACTTCTAAAATAAGTGGGCCACATAGTGTCTACTGAGAGCATAGAGACTGGCCCTAGCAAAGTGGAGCATTGGCTTACTGGCCCCAACCCAGGAACTTGAAGGAGTTGCAACAATTTCTGGGGTTCTGTGGATATTATAGGCGATTTGTCAAGGACTATTCTAGAGTGATTCATCTCTGCTCAACCTCACTCAGGGTACCATCCTACATACAAAAAGTATAAAAAGTTATGCGATCCGGCCTTGAGAAGAGGTATTTTCAGCCAAATGAACTGTTTGGGGACCGTTGGACTGTTGAGTGTGTAGGGCGCTTTCCATGATATCATATATCAGCTCACCCACGCCCTGTTGGCTTATGCTGACCGCGCCAAGCCCTACGTTCTTCATACCGATGCTAGTCTTCAAGGGTTGGGGCCATGTTGTATCAGGAGCACTCAAATGTCCTAAGGCCTGTAGCTTTGCCAGTAGAGTCTGGCCCATCAGAGAAGAATTATCCCGCATAAGCTAGAGTTCCTGGCTCTGAAGTGGGCCATTGTTGATCAGTTCCATGACTATTTGTACGGTGCCAAGATATTAGTAAAGACGGATAACAATCCTCTGACCTATGTGCAAACCTCAGCCAAGTTGGATGCCACTGGCCACAGGTGGCTCTCTGCCTTGGCCACCTATGGATTATGCTGTTGAATACAGGGCCGGTTTAAACCATATAGATGCGATGCCCTTTCTCGGAGGCCTATGCCCCAAGCTGACTGGATCAGGTTGTCTGGGCCCAACATAAGAGCTCTCCCAGCTGAAGTTTGACAAGGAAGATCAGGTGTCCTCGATGCTGTGAACGGTATGGTGGATTGCTTGGGGCTATCTGAGAGCTGTATACCTGCTGCCTACTGTCATTTTTTCACTCTGGACACTAGTTCACTGCCTCAGTTTGACAATACTAGTCTTCAACGGGCTCAATCCCGAGATCCTCTGATAAAACTGGTGGTGAAAGCCCTGCAGGCTGGGCAAGATGTGTCCAAATTGTGTTCCACCAACTTAAGAGCCACTTTGTTATATAAAGAAGGGCCCAAACTAAGGCTGATTAACCAACTACTATACCGAGAGACTGTACATAAAGGGGACCAGATCGTCAAACAACAGCTGGTGCTGCCGGCCGAGTTAAAGGAATTGGTTTAGGTCATTGCATAATCAGATGGGACATCTTGGTATCGACTGAACTCTCGACTTGGTACGAGCCCGGTTTTACTGGCCAAAATGAGTGCAGATGTGAGCGGTATGTCAAGACCTGCAGTCGCTGTTTGCAGAGGAAAGCCTTGCCCCAGAGGGCTGCTCCTATGGTTAACATTACTACTAGCTCCCTATGGAACTAGTCTGCATTGATTTCTTAAGCCTGGAACCCGATCTGAGAATATCAGGAATATATTGGTGGTTACCAATCATTTCACCGGTACACACAGGCGTGCTCCTACTAAGGATCAGAAAGCAACCACGGTGGCCAAGATACTTGTTAAAAACTTTTTGTCCACTACGGGCCCCCAGTGAATCCATTCCAACCAGGGAGGGACTTCGAGAGCCGCTTGATTAAAGAGATGTTGTCTTTATGGGGTGCGAAAGTCAAGGACCACCACTTACCATCCTCAGGGAGATCCCAACCTGAAAGGTTTAATCGCACCCTGTTTGGACATGTTGGGCACATTGCAACCCAAAAGACAAACCGAGATGGAGCCGCAGATCAGTACTCCTGGTTCAGCTTCTCAACTGCACCAAGAGTGATGCCACAGGATTTTTCTGAACTGACTGATGTTTGGGAGAGAGGCTAGGTTGCCCGTGGATGTGTGTTTTGAGTTTCCTGATGGGGTGCAAGCAGAAAATCATCTACAACTTTGGATGTAAATCCAGGATTCCAAGAATAGGATCTTAGAATGGGAGTGGTGTACAGGCCACCATCTCAGATGGAGGAGTTAGACAGGGAACTAGGGGACAGATCAGGAGGACCTGAGAAGGGTAGGTGGGTTATTGTGGGGACTTCAACATGCCAGGAGTGGACTGAGCACCCCAACAACCAGGAACAGAAGGGAGCAGGTACTGCTGGATGCCTTCCAGGACAGCTTCCTGCTGCAATGGTCAGTGAACCAACCAGGTTAGGGAATACCCTGACCTTGTGCTGGCAAATGGGGACTTTGTGAGAGAACTTACAGTGGAGGAATGCTGTCAGGAAGTGACCACCACTCAGTATGGCTCACATGGGATATGGGCAAGGAAGGAGTGGAATCTGGCAATAGTGCTGGACTTCAGGAGGGCCGACTTTGGGAGGATAGGAGAAGTGGTAAAGGGTACCTGGCCAGAATTCAATCTAGTATGGACACTAACCAGAGGTGGTAGCTCATAAAGCTGGGGATAGTGGAGGCAACTAAACCTGCTGCAAAGCCCAGAGCAAGAAGGCTAGGGCTAAGAAACCAATCTGGTTGAGCAAGGAGGTCATGGAAAAGGTAAGGAGGAAAGAGCTGCCTTTAGGAAGTACAAGAAACAGGGAGGGGGAGGACAGGGAGGAGTACTTGACAGAACTGAAGGAGGTGACAAGGGCAGTAGGTGGAGCCAAAGCATCTACGGAACTCAGGCTGGCACAAGGCATTAGAAGGGGAGAAGGACTTTAAGTACATCAGGAAGAAAAGGAGCTGTAAGGCCCACATAGTAAGGATTAGGAAGGAGGGGCTGGTGGAAGCAGGGTGCTATACATGGAAGCACTAAATGAGTACTTCTGCTCAGTATTTACTAAAGAGAGGAGGGGTGACACCTGGTGGGAGAAATGGCAGAAGCAGGGTGGAAGTGGTGACAGATGGGAAATCATGGAGGAGAGTTCTAGAGGGTTTGAAGGCACTGAGGGTGGACAAGGCGCCAGGCCCAGATGGCATCCACCCAGGGTACTGAAGGAGTAGCAGAGGTCCTTGCAGGACCTTTGGCAGACCTATTTAATGCCTCACTACATTTGGGGTGTGTACCCCAGGACTGGAGGATGGCTCATGGTGCCCCTCCACAACAGTGGGCCCCAAGGATGAACCGGGAAACTACAGACCAGTGCGCCTCACATCCATCGTGGGTAAGATAATGGAGACTATCCTGAAGGAGAGGCTGGTGACCCTCCTAGAGGCCAAAGGACTACAGGACAGCAGACAGCATGGCTTCCTCGTGGCAGATCCTGCCAAACCAACCTGGTCAAGTTCTATGACTGGGTAACTAGGCAACTGGACAGGGCCATGCAGTGGATGTCCTGTATCTGGACTTCAGTAAGGCATTCGACTCAGTGCCACATGGAAGGCTGGGAAGGAAGTTAGTAGGCACAGGGCATGTGCAAAGCTGGTGAGATGGGTAGGGAACTGGCTGCAGGGAAGGCAACAGAGGGTGGTGGTGGGTGGGAGCTCTCACACCCAAGGGCAGTGAGTTGTGTTCCACAGGGTTCGTGTTGGGACCAGTGTTGTTTGGGATAGTCACTGCAGATATATCATGGGACATCAAGAGCAAGATCAGTCTGTTTGCTGATGATACTAAGGTAGGCGGCGTGGCGGATGACCTAGGGGATGAGGGGTTGCAGGATGATCTGGCAAAGCTTGAAACCTGGTCAGACACCTGGCAACTGGGCTTTAATGCCAAAAAGTGAAGGCACTGCATTTTGGGATGAAGAACCCAAGGAGGAGTTACCAGCTAGGGGAGTACAGCTAGCCCAGACAGAGGAGGAGGAGGAGGATCTGGGTGTGCTCATTACAGGGTCAATGAACAACTCGGCACAATGTAGGAAGGCAGCTGCAAGGCCAGCAAAATGCTGGGTTGTATTGCAAGGGGTATATCCTCGAGGAGGAGGAGGTGATTCTGCCACTGTATAGGTCATTAGTTGGACCACACCTGAGTACTGCGTGCAGTACTGGCGTCCGTATCTGAAGAGGGACATTAAGTTACTGGAGGTGCAGCGAGAGCAACAAAGATGATCAAGGGGCTGGGGACTTATCATACAAGAGGAGGTTGAAGGAGCTGAACATGTACTCACAGGAGGAGAGGAGAGACAGGGGTGACATGATTGAAACCTTTCAATACATGAAAGGAATAAACAAGACGGGTACAGAGGGGCTGTTCAAAGTAAGGGAGGAAGGCCACCAGGGGCCATGATATGGAGACTGGAGTGAGGAAGGTTCAGGAGGGAGATGAGGAGACACTTTTACAGAGAGGGTGGTGGATGGGTGGAATGCATTACCTGCTGAAGTGGTATGCAGTAGAACAGTGGACTGCTTCAACGAGGATGGGACAGGACAAGGGGAGGGTTAATGAAGGGAAGGGTGGAAGGGAGGGCAGCTGCAGAATAAGGGTGCTAGCTGCACATTCAAGCAGACTTGATAGACCTCTGGGCCTTTATCTGCTGGCAGATTTTGTATGTTCATACAATACGTACAGAAACTGAAGGCCCAGTTAAACCACACTTATCAGTTGGCCCAGACCATGGCGGCTAAAAGAAACTTGGCTAATAAGGAGAGGTATGACAAGAAAGTGAAGACATTGGAGTTAGAGAAGGGACAGGGTGTTGCTGCAGAACCTGGGGCTGCATGGAAAACACAAGATTGCTGACTGATGGCATCACCTCACTCATATTGTTGTGGGACAACTGGCTGATTTGCCTGTGTATAAAGTGCGACCTGAAAACGATTCCAAAATGTAAAGACTATCCATCGAAATCACCTGCTGCCAATCGGACAGATCCTGATTGAAGCTGAACCTTCAACTGCCGCCCTCCCGCCGGGTGACTAGATCTGCTGCCAAGCAAAGAACTAAACCGTGGATCCTTCAGTAAGCCAACCCAGAAAGCCTTGTCCAAGCCCGGGGAAGGAGATGATCAACAATCGGTGTCAGAAGACAATGAAGATGATATTGAATACTATCCTCTTATGAACTGAGCCAGTTGTTTCGGGCAATCTCCTTGTAAATTCTGGAGACGAGATTGACCCGCCTGGACTGTTCGAGCCCCATACTTTAACTCCGAGCTGATACCTCCAGAAGAGGAACTGGGTGGCAAAACAGCCCCGGGTGGGGTCCTTAGACTGGCTGAACTGTCTGGCCTGGCTGCATTATCTGACTTTTCAGACGAAGAGAGTGAGGTGGGGACCAGTTAGTGATATGCCCAACCAGAGGAATATTTTGAATGCCCCGATGGTTCCTTACTAGCAATACACAGCCCTTAGCTGAGCCCAGTGAAGTGGGTCCTGGGGTAGAGGGTCAGGCCATCATAATACTATGGGTACTGAGCCCTATTCCCTGTGGAGGTTCCTGTCCCTACTGTCAGTGGGGCTGAGTTGGAATCAGGACCTGTTTCCGGATCCCGAGACACCTAGGGCGCTCCAGCCGAGAAGTACGGCCTGTAGTAAAATTGAGCTCACGAGTCTTTAGGCCAGCCTGTGGACCTGCCCTTAAATGTGGTCCATAAAGGGGTGTATGTCCCGAGCTCTTTGCCTAAGTTAGCCCTGGGGATGACTCTGGTCTGTTAATATTGCCCTTCGGTGTGGAGCCCCTGCTTCAGGTAACCTGCCAGTAGCTAAAATGGGGGTTCCCCAGACCCGGGGTAAGCAGGAAATATTGACCTGATTGGGAGAAAGAGGAACAAAGGGTTGTGTGCGTACACCAGTGTATAACCCCTAAAATGCGCTGCAAATATTCATGTATGTAATGCAAAGTGTGATGTACTGTCGCTTAGGCTGTGTGCCTTCAGGTGAACTAGTGGTAATTACTTGGCGCGGACGCCATGTTTTTCTAGGCCAGGAAGGTGTAACCCCTTGCAGATGGGGGTTCTTGAAAGCTTCCTCGAGCCTGTTTAAGTGCTCCCTAGTGTCCTGCTTTTAGCTGTTAAATGAGTAACAAGGAGCATTTCAGCCTCCGTTTCTGTTTCTTTAAGGACTGCCTGTTGCAGTCGTGATTAATCGAAATGGGGGCTGTGGGTTGTATGCCCGAGTCCCGCCTGGCCACTGAAAAGTAGCTCACTTCTGAGGTCGCTAGTGACCCAGAGGAGTCTTGCTGGGGGCATATGATTGTCTGTTGTAAATAACCTAAAATAATAATGATAATGTAGTTGTTCTAACCTGCCTTCCTTTGCAGTGAGGACTGTTTGGTTGTCTCCTCCATGTTGGTCCGGAACTGCCAAATTGGACCAATCAGTACTTGGGACTCTGGGGAGCTGCCTGACCAATAGGGGAGCTGCTCATAGGATGGAGAAGGCATTATGGGATATGGCACCTTTTCGCACCCTGAGGGCAGAGGATTGTCTGACTGACAGGCGTGTCAGCCAATGGACACGGTAGCGCCTAAATGTTAAGGAGAGCCCCAGGCTGAGAAGGAGCAGATGCATAGTGCCTGAGGTGAAGGAAGGAGCTGTGTGCTTCTGCACTGGCAGAGTGTTCATGCGGAAGCGCATGACGGCCTGAGGGCCGTTTGCCGCTTGAGTGAGTCTGAATAATCCTGCTGCGATGCGGTCAGAGGAGGCTGGTGCCAGCCCAGCTACCCACCAGGCTTGACCTGTTTGGAGGATTTGAGAATCTGCTCAATCGCGCCAGTCCTTGAAAAGCTGAAACTGCTGTCATGGTGCCTTAGCCAGCTGAGAGAGTTCGTGTTAAGCCTTGGAGGTCATGCCTGGTGTGGTAACCCTCTGGATTCTACCATATAAATGTGTGAAGAGGCTGGTGAAACTCAGGCTTAGCCCTGCCCCTTGTGCAGAAACTGTGCTTGCTGGAGTCATGAGTACTAAACCAAGGTAGCTCCTGCTAAGTTACAACAGTGGTCTCAAGCTATTTTATTCTATTGCTGGCTGCCTAGCAAAACTTCCTTCCCATCCTGACTTTTATCCGCATTACAAAGGTACTTCTGTGTCAGGCCCCACCAGCTGCCACGTGGACTAGCCATTAGGGCTTGGGTACCCAGGGACAGTAAATACTAGGTTCAGGCCTGTGCACAGAGCCCTAGGTAGATAGGTATAGTGACAAAGCCAATCAACTTGATTTCCTTTCCTGGTTACTTCCCTTGAATAAATCAGATTGTTTGTTTTGCAACTACACCCTGGCTAGTTTGTGCATTTATGGTAAACTACCACATAGTACCTGTGATATAACCACACCTTACTTTACATGGGGTCCTCGGAGGGTGCTGAGAGATACCAGCTGGAAGACAAGTGTACTGGGGAAAAGTATTGCTTATACTTTGTGTGAGCCATTAGCAGGATGAAAGGGAGGTTGCAGTAACCCAGAGGGCTGTGACCGAGGCAATCCCAATAGTATTAACCTCGACCTCTGGCTGGAGGCACCGCCCAGCGGATCTAGGCCCTTACCCTGTCTCTGGGGAGGCAGGCAGGGTAGTAGCCCTAAGAGTGAGTGCCCCTGGAGTTACATATTACCCAGACTTCTGGTGTTCAGGCAGACCACCTTCCACTTCCCACTCCTTATAACCTTTTCATACCTGTGCTCCATCTCTTGTCCTTACCCACTTCTTCCTGTGGCACCTATTCCTTGCTGGTTTACTTTGACCCTCCTCTTGAACAAATCTGATCCCTATCAGTGCCAACCCTAGTCTCTCCTTTCCTACTCCCAACTTCCAGAGGAGTCCTTGCCATGCTTCCTTTGTCCATCATTCAAGGGTTTCCAGCAACCTTCCCTCCTTACCTCTTTAGTTTAAAGGAGAACTGCATTAACCTTTAAGTCATTTTTCCCAATAGAAGCTTATTATGTTGGCTTGCACACATGCGCAAACAACGTCTTGATAGTAGCAGTTTCAGAGGTGTGTCAGTGTTGTGGCTAATGCAGGGCATGCTTTAGTAGGTGCATCTCTCATTTCTCAATAAGCCAGCATGCTAGCGCTGACACAAGTATATGCAAAGTGCCACCAACTTGAAAGAAATGTGACACTGCAATCGAGACAAGCTCGTCATGCAGCACAGATGACACGCCTCCCTAAGTGCCTTTCCTGGTGAAAAATTTCAGTAAACATAGTAGCAGCTCCTGCTATCAGCCACACAATGCCCAAAGAAGGCCGACATTGGGTGCAATCCCCATCGATATGTCCATCACCCTTCCACATTGTGTGGCACACTGTGATCCCACCCGGTGCTTGCTGTGAGTAAAGCTGACTGCATCGGCATATTCCTGCCCCGCCCCACTCCCATTGTGTGGCACACTGAAGCCCACCCCAGTGTGCCCAACATTTGTTTGGTTTCACCTGTAAAGAAAGAAAATGGTCCTGCAAGGTCTGGTTTGTTTTTCTGGTACCTGAAAACTGTCCATTGTCCATGGCACCTGCTCTCCCCAACCTGCACCCACCCACCGCATCCCACCTCCCCACCCCTCACCCCATACTTACCTCCAGAGATATGGCGCTGCAATCTTCGGTGGAGCAGGAACACATCTGCACTCTTCAAAGCCGACCCGCGAACTGAAGAAATGCCGGTAAGCTGTATAATGGCATAAATGGGGGGTCAACTTAGGTTGATATCTCTGCCATTTTATTGAATTTTAGCTCCAAATTTTTAACATGGCGTTTTGGGACCCTACCACATAGACATGCACTGTCATCCTACGTTATTCAGTCCGAAGAAGTCATTTCGCGGTCACTGTGCGGAATCACCTTTCGAACTGATTAATGAAATGACAGTGCCACTGTTCATGAGGTGGGGTCCTAAACGCCTATGTTGCAAATTTGGTGAAAAATCCAAAAATTGTCTGTGTTACAAGCGCATTGCACAGCTTCCATGCACGCCGTAAGTTCACCAATTTTTCATATTTTCACTCCAGATTTTCAACATTGCCATTTTTCACACCTCCTTATGAGCACTACAGCTGTTATTTTCACATCCTGCCCAAAATGTGTTTCGCACATGTGGCACTATGGTGCAGTCGCTGTGGAAATCAATGTTCAGGACAGATTAACAAAATCACAGTGACACTGTTCATGAGTGGAGGTCCTAAATGCCTGTGTGGAAAATTTGGTTAAAACATCCCAAAATAATTGTGTTACGGGTATGCATTGCACAGTTTGTCTGCATGCCCGTGACTTCACCAATTTTTCATATTTTACTCCAGATTTTCAACGTGCCATTTTTACACCTCCTTATAAACAGTACAGCTGTCATTTTCACATCCTACCCGAAATGTTTTTCCACACATGTGGCGACAATGGTGCAGTCGCTGTGGAAATCAATTTTGGGTCAGATTAACAAAATCACTGTGACACCATTCATGAGCAGAGGTCCCAAAATGCCTGTGTTGAAAATTTGGTTAAAAATCCCCAAATAATTGCATTACGGAGTGCGTATGCAGTTTCTACACACACGTGACTTCAAGTTTCTATTTTCACTCCAGATTTTCAGCAATGCCATTTTTTACACCTCCTCATGAACAGTACAGCTGTCATTTTCATATCCTGCCGAAATGTGTTTTGCACCTGTGGCGTCAAATGGTGCAGTCATTGTGTAAAATCACCTTCAGCTAACAAGCTGATGGTGCCACTATTCATGAGGTGGGGTCACAAAAGCCTATGTTGAAATTTGGAGGAAAATACCGACAAACGCCAGAGGTGTTAAGGTTTCAACAGAACGCCTGATTTTAGTAGAGACTGACAGGCCAGGGGTGTGACTTGGGATTGTCGGCTGTAATGCTCACACCATTCCACCTCCACCCTGCAGCCAGTGACAGGCATCGAGGTGTGCCTTGGACTCTTCAGCCCCAAAGTTCACCCCATTCTCTATACTGCACCCATCTCAGTGTATTTCCTTATGGAATGGGGTGAGAGCACAATAATATGAAGACCAAAAAGGCTGCTGGCGACAGTTGTCTGTGTCTGCAGGGTAGGGGTGAAGTGAAATGGCATGAATGTTATGGCCGACGACCCAGAGGCACACACCAATGCCTGTCTGTCTCTGCAGGGTGGGTGTGGTTGGTGTCAGTTCAATACTCACTGCCATTCCTATTATGCTCTTTCTAACTCCTGCATTACCAATGCCAATGCCAGCAAGACAACATTTGGCATTGACAAATGCTTGTTTTAAATACAGTACTGGTTCCAATTATGTGACTGTTCCAACTATACAGGCTTTTTGTTTTTCCTGATGGGTATTTCTGATTTAAACACAGTTAGTTAGAACCATTTTAGAACTGTATGATGTAGTTTGTCACTTGCTCTGCTCTTCCATTGTTGGTACAGTGTATCCATGTTCTACTCTTTGGTTAACAGGAAAATAACGACATATAATCCTAAAATGGTACTGAACAACCACTGAGGTTATTAATAGGCCAGTATAGCAGGAATAACTGAATTGGAACCAGTATTTAAACAACAGCTTCTGCAGGAAAATTATTTTCAGATTCAGTGCAGTTCTTTTTAAAAGTTCATCTGTGTAGATATATAGCTTTTGTCCAAGCACACTAGTTCCTCCAGGGTGTAGCTACAAGGGTGCAGGGTGGTAGTGCACCCAGGCCCATGAGGTTTGAGGGGCCCAAATCATAATTTTGATGTCTATTCAAAACCAGGGGCCCTATAACATACCCTTGCACCCAGGCCCTCTGGGAATTTGCTACACTACTGGTTCCCTTCCTCGTCAGGTGAAAGCCATCTTTTAGAGTCTTTCTGTCCCAGAGATCCCCACAAAGTGATATGTTTCTTCCTGACACCACCCTTCAAACATTTCTTGAAAGCCTCTATTTTCTCCTCTGCATCCTTTCCTCTCCCTTTTCCTACATCAGAAGGACCTCTGAAAAGGCCAGCAAAGCTGCTATTTCCCTCAAACTATCCCAGCTTCCAGAAGTTCAGTTTAACAGCTTCTAGTGTCTGATTTGCCATGTCATTGGTACCTAAGTGTACCAGTGTCCCTGTTTCCTCCACCATCCTACTAACCAGTCTCCCTATCCTCTCTACATCCCTAACAGCCAAGTACCTGGAAGGCACCTGTCCACCTCCTCTCTTTCTCACTCTGCACACCACCTCTCCACATCTGTTAACATGCAGTCCTCAACTATCAGAACTCTTCTGTCTGCCTTCTTCTTCCCGATCCCCGTGTCAGATGTTGTCAGATGTTGCTTTCTCAGCAAGTTCTTTCTTCCCAACCAGTCCACTGCCCTCCCCTGGGCAGGTACCTGTGTTTCCTGCAGGGGTGCAAATCAGTTTCCAGTTGCTGTTGAAGGAATCTGATGTACACCCAATTGCCTGTTCTGCTACGCTTCCCTTCCCCACAACACTCAAAACCCCTGAGCCGGTGGGCCTCTGCGGGGGGGGCGGGATGTGGTTGCTGACTCCAGCTTAACTGGCTGCACAGCAGGCATATCACATCCTATCCACCAGCTTTGGCTGGAGTTCTGAACACCTCCTACAGATGGAACACTAACCCACCCTCCAGAGTGTAGCCCAAGGGACAGTTGCCCTACAGTCCTTACAGCTGGATAGAACCCTGTCATATCTGCATTCCATTCCCTTTATAGGACTCTCAGTGATTGCTTCTCTCTTCCACCATCCCTTTAAAGTACCTTTCCTAATTTGCTATTTCACCCTACCCTAGATAGGGTGTTACTTCCAAGCAAGTTAAATAACCTGTTTTGTTTTTTTGTTGTTACCCTGGCTAAATGCCTTTCCTAATTTGCTATTTTTCATCCCTTCTTTCATTTGGTGTTATGTCCCTCACAACAGAGGTACAACTAACAAAATACAGTAATAAATCCCCACAACAGAGAAGAAACTCACAAAATACAGTAAAAACCCAGAAATGGAAACAAATACTTGCAAATGCAGTACAAAAGCCCAGAACAGAGGCAAAACCTGTCACCAACCCCCGCCCATTTTGACAAAACTGTCCCGCCTCCTGCTACTAGCCTCAGGAGACATTTCTTTCTGTCCTTGAGCAGCAAGGAGCAGCTGATTTTAAACCCTACTTCCCGCCTTTCCTCCTGCTTGCTTTTGGCTTCCTCAGATCATGTGACTCTGGTCCTCTCTAAGATGTCTCCCAGGTCCTTCCTGTTGCCCTCACAGCCATGTTCAAGCCCCAGGAAATCTTACTGTATTCTGACTTATGCAGTATGGTCTCACCATAGGACTGCCCTGGAGCTGAAATGGTTAATAGAACCTATGCAAATGATGGAATGCTAGGCTGGAGCTCGGTTTTCAAATCACTGACCCTGGTAAACAGTTCTAAACCGTCAGATTCTTTACTCCGCTTGCCTCAGTAAGGACGCCTCTGGAGAGCTGTCCTTCACCGCTCAAAGAAACTTTATTTTCTCAGTTTATTCACTGGTAGAATTTATTTTATTGGTATTCTTTTCACTGTCTTTGGTTTTCAGGTAGTAATTGTTTAGATTTTAGTCAAGTAGGGTAAGTAGTCGCTTTCCTCCGGTTCTTCAACCAAGGGGAACCGACAGTCTTCCTTTACTTTATTAATTAAATTAGAGTAAATTTTCTGTTCCGACTCGGCATAGTCAGTTTTAGCACTTATCTGTGTTTTAACGGGGTAACTCCTGGTTTCATTTGTGTTTATGTCAACCAGGGTAACTCCTGGTATTTTATTCTATTTTCATTCCGGGTAACTCCTGGTTTTTCTGTCGGTTTATGTAACCAAGAAAAAAAAAAGATTTTACTTTGGTGTGGTGGATTATGTCACAGAAAACTAAAAGAGAACAGGACCCAAAGATTTCCAGCACTGTTCGAGTGCAGGGCACTTTGTGCAAAAGCAGATCCACACTTAATCTGTTTATTCTGATTGGAGTCTGACCACCTACAGACAGGTTGTGAGATTTGTGCCAACTTCGCAGTCCACCTTAAACAGACAGTTTAAAAGACTGTCGGAAAGAATGGCTGATAAGGCTGCTAACCCAGCCGCAGATGAACCAGGAGAGCTGCCCTGTAAGGGCAATAGCTCTTTTCAAAAAATGAATCCAGATAAGGCTGCTGAACCAGCCATTGCAGTCAAGAGAAAGAAGAAGGAAAAGCACCAGGAACCAACTGAAACAAACCACGGTTCCTTCTGCCGAGGAGATCGCTAATGTGATCAGGATTATTCAGTCATTAAGTCCCCGGTTCCAGATGACAAGCAACCGCTTCCACAAACTCCCAGTTCAAATGTTATCCCCAGTTTAACAGACCAAGGTGGGGATCCCTATGGGAACAATGACTTTGGAAATGAGCATGATGATGATGAAGATGATGAGGATTTTGGGACCCTATTGATCCAGACATTTCCCTGATCCTCACAGACCAGATCCCTGACAAGGAACAGAGGATTTTACCTCCTATTTTGCTTTTATGAAGCAAGTGGCTCAATCCCTCAACCTCCCATCCCAGGAATCTGCAGAGGATGAGGAGGAAGAGGATTATAAGGAGATGATGGATGTGTCCATCAAAGAGGCTACTCCTCCCTCTCCATAAGTCTCTAAGAAAGCAGACTATGAAAGTTCTGTAAACCCCACTTCTATTCCAGTCACAGACAGGAAGGTGGATAGGAAATACTGGGTTGCTAAGTCTGAGGCTGAGTTCCTCTTTGGGCACCCCAGCCATGAAGGTATGGTACAGGCTGCAGTTTGTGACAAAGCTGGCATCCCTCTGGCCTCTCACCCTCAGATAAGGATTCTAGGAGGTGGATTCCATAACAATAAAAGTGTACTTGGGTTCTTCTCTGGCTGTTGGGCAGGCATCTTATCATAGCCTATACAGCCAGATATCCAAAAATATGTGGACCACAGCTCTGCAAATTGCTAAGGCAGCCCCCACCCCCATGGGTGCTGACCTAGAGGAGGCTGCAAAAAGGGTATTGAAGCTGTTAAGACAGTTCATTATGGCAGTGGACTCGAATGACACTGCATCCAAACAGATGGCATCTGCTGTGTCCTCAGAAGGTTTGCCTGGCTTAGAACTACTAACCTGACACAAGATACCCAGACTAAGGCCATGGATTTTCCATGTGACCCTGTGTCTCTGTTTGGGGAGCAAACAGAGGCATATATGAAAAAATGGATGAATACAGGCTGTATACAAAGTGCAGCAGCCAAAGAAAGAGCTGCTACCACCCAGAAGCATCATGCAACGGGTGGCAGAGGCAGACTTACTTATAGGCCTTTCTTTTAGCCTCAGGTTTTCCCCAGTATCAACCCAGGGATACTTCAGAGGCAGGGGCAGAAGGGGTAGTGGCCGCACTGCACCCAGTATTCAGCCAGCAGCAGAGTCCAAACAGACACCTTGAGGTGACTGCTCAGGTCGCCTCCCCAACTCCAGTAGGGGCAGGCTGGCCCACTACTTCCAAGAGTGGAAAAATATCACCACAGACAATTGGGTTCTGGAAGTAGTGGGCCAGGGACTTGTCCTCGGCTTCAAAGCTATGCAAAAGCTGAGGTCAAGAGTTTTCAAACCCTCTTCCCCATCAGAAACAGCCCTGCTGGAAAGGAAGTTTCAAGCCTTCTGCTACAAAAGGCAGTGGAGCCAGTCCCTTCCAACCAGATGGGAAAAGGCTTGTATTCAAGGTACTTCCTCACAATAAAGAAAACAGGGAGTGGTGACCATTCTGGATCTCAGATACTTTAACAAGCATCTGTCAAAACCAAAATTCAAGATGGTTACTCTGGCTACCATACTATCCACCCTAAGACAGGGAGACTGGTTAGCATCCTTGGATCTGAAAGGCGCCTACTTTCACATCCCAATCAGAAGGTCACAAGAAAGTACCTCAGGTTCAGGCTGCCATCAGGTCATTACCAGTTTAGGGCAATGCCTTTCAGACTGACATCTGCTCCAAGGGTGTTCACAAAATGTCTAGCTGTGGTAGTGGCACACATAAGGCGACAAGGGTGTCAATGTTCCCCTACCTAGACGACCGGTTCATAGTGGGCCAGTCACACCAGCAAGTACGGGAGGCCCTGTCAATAACACAAGACACTCTCCACTCACTAGGGTTCTTGGTGAACCATGAAAAGTCTGTTTTAAAGCCAGTTCAGCTGCTCAGATTCATAGGGCATAACTGGATACAAAAAGGGATGGCTTACCTGCCTGAGGACAGGGTGGACAACCTTATCCAGGTGGCCAACTCCTTCAAATATCACGTCTCCAGGCCAGCAAGGCACTTCCCTGCAATTAAGCCATATGGCAGCTTCCACAGCAACTGTGTCAGAGGCCAGGTTCAAGATGAGAAACATTCAATTTCATTTAAAAGATCACTGGCTCCAGAGAAGGGATTCTCTCTCAAGCTAGTTCCAGTAACAGTCATTTTCTCCAAGTCCTTCAGTGGTGGCAGGAAAAGGGCAATCTCAGGCAAGGAGTACCTTTCTTGCAGCAGGTTCCCTGTCTGGCACTCATGACAGATGCCTCCCTCCTAGGGTGGGGGCACATCTGGGGATCACACTGCACATGGCACGTGGGAAAAGCAGGAATCCCTCCTGCACATCAACCTCTTGGAGCTCAGAGCAGTTCTTCTGGCTCTTCAGTCATTCCACAATCTGATAAAAGGAAAGGTGGTCCAGGTCAGAACAGACAACACAACCACCATGTATTACATAAATAAGCAGGCATAAGGTCAACTCCCTCTGCACAGAGGCAATGAGAATCTGGGCATTTGCTTACTCCTGAATGTTTTCCTCTCAGCTGTCCACCTTCCAGGCAAGGACAATGTCTTGGTGGATGCCCTCAGCAGAATAAATCAGAACCATCATGAGTGGTCACTGAACAAGCAAGTCTTGGAGACCATTTTCAGGAGGTGAGGCACCCCAGAGGTGGATCTGTTCGCTGCCCCAGACAACCACCAACTCCCACAGTATTGCTGCAGGCCCCTCATCAAGGGCACAATTCCTCTGGATGCACTTCTGCTGGATTGGACAGGAGGTTTCTGCATGCCTTCCCTCCTTTTCCTGTCTTACTGAAAGTGTTAAACAAACTCAGGCTTCAACCAGCCTCAGTGATCCTCATTGCCCCAGACTGGGCCAGACAGCCTTGGTATTCTATGATGCTATCATTGTCAGTAGCCAAGCCAATCAGTCTCCTCAGGAGGCACAACCTGTTGTCATCCTCACAGGGCAAGATCATGTATCCCAATCTGCTATCCCTCAGACTCAAAGCATGGCTCTTAAAGACTTAGAGTATGCAGATTTACATCTTTCAGAAGGAGTCATGGATATACTGAGAGTCTCCAGGAAGCCTTCTCCCAAGAAAACCTATGCTTCAAATGGAAGAGATTTTCGATTTGGTGTCAGGGTAAAGGGTTAGACTATACCCAAGCCAATTTCTCTACAGTTCTGGACTATATGACCCATTTGCATTACACAGGGTTAAGTATTTCCACCTTGAGAGTGCACCTGGCAGCTGTTTCAGCTTATTTATCAGCAGGCATCTTCTTTGGCTTCAAGTCAATATTCAAGAAGTTTTGTAAGGGATTACTGCATTTGCACCCACCACACAGGGAGCCTGCTCCCATGTGGGATTTGAACATTTGTATTGCCCAACTCATGTAGTCTCTCCTTTGAGCCCATGTCTCACCGTGACCTCAAATATGTGACTTGGAAAACAGTGTTCTTGGTAGCCATTACCTCTGCTAGAAGGATCAGCGAGCTCCAGGCACTATCCACGGAGCCTGGGTACATTGCTGTCCATAGAGACAAAATAGTTCTGAGAACTAACAGGAGATTTCTGCTTAAGGTGGTATCAGAGTTCCACCTCAACCAGTTTATGATGTTGCCAGTCTTCTTCACAGACCATTACACCTCAGGTGAGCACAGGCTGCACAGCCTGGATGTGAAAAAGGCAGTCAGCTACAATCTTGACCACACAAAGGGTCACAGACAGGATCAAACTCAGTTCTTCCTCACTTATGGAGGTGGGGAAAAGGAAAACCTGCCACAAAGCGATTCATTGTATGATGGATTGTGGCTTGTATTCAGTTTTGCTATAGCAAGGTGGGCAAGCAACTTCCTGCAGGCCTCAGGGCCCATTCAAATAGGGGTACTGCAGCTTCTCTAGCAGCTGCTAGAGATGCCCCTAGTGGACATTTGCAAGGCTGCAACTTGAAATAAGCCCACACATTCACCAAACATTATTGTCTGGATGTCCAGGCCAGAGGTGATGCCAGGTTTGGCACAGCAGTCCTGCAGAGCTTGTTTTCTAAATAGGTTATAGGCCCACCTCCAAAGGCACTGCTTGGTAATCTGCATAAGTCAGAATACAGTAAGATTTCCTTAGGTTTCAGGAAAAATTACTCACCATAGTAATCTTGTTTCTTCTAGAGTCTTACTGTATTCTGAGCTCCTCCCTTCCTCCCTGCTCAAAACCTATGGTCACTGCACTACAGCTGTGGTAGAGATGTCGCAAACCTGGTGGTGTATTATGTTCTGTTTTGGGCATCTGTGACTTGAGTTTTAGTGATGCCACTTTAATGTTCTTTTTCAAATCCCTTATTCATACCCTACTGTTTGTTGAGGTGGGTATATCCAGATTTGGTTGTCTTTCCTACTTCGGTAGCTGGAGTGGCGGAACAAGTAGAGACCTTAGCCTGGTATGTCCACCTACTGGATTGTATGATGGGTTCCCCTACTAATTGCGGCAAACACGCATATGTTCAGGAGACTGGCGTAGCTATGTTACGAGAAACAGAGTTAGCGGACTGGTAGGGCTCTGAGGATTCCTGCATTGATTAAAAGGGCATATGAGTCACATCAGAATACCGAGGAGGTGGATCAGGATGAACCAGTTGGGGTTTTATGGAGAAGGATCCTGAGTTGATGATCCTGGTCCCCAACACTCAGTGTACTCTACAAGGGAGGTCCGCTACGAAAGATGTCAAGAATAAGATACTCATGCTGGATGCGCCAGGTGATGGAAAATTGCCAGAAGGGTTGCTGGTTAAGCCCAGTATCTTACTCGCTCATGCTGATGCCTGTGCTCGACGGGTAATGGTCCAGGTCCACAATGTATCACATCGAGAAATTCGAGTGAGTAGAGGCTGTACCTAGCTACTGTACACTGTGCAGACACTGCAGTGTTACCCAATAACAAGTATTCTGGAGCGACTGATAGAGTGACCCCGACTTGTTTGACTTTGTGACTCCTGTTGCCAGCCGAATGGAAGACTAGGATCAGCAAGAGACTTGCCCGAGAGACCAAGTGTTTTCCTTTAAAGAGTGGGACGAGGATGTGTCCAAGGAGCGGAGCATCACATTCGCCTGCATGATGAACGGCCATTTCATGAAAGGTTTTTTGCCTAGCACCTGCAGATATAGATGATGTGAGAAGGCACCTGCAGGAAATGCTTGCAGCTGTTGTGATACAAGAATCCAGAAGCCCTTATGCTTCGCCAATGGATAGTGCAGAAAAGAATGGGACAGTAAGAATGTGTGTGGATTATAGAACCCTTAACCACCAGACTATCCCAGACCAATATACCATGCCTTGTAATCAAGATGCTTTGGATTGCCTGAATGGGAGCAAGTGGTTCTCTGTGCTGGACCTTCGTGAGTGGGTACTATCAGATCCCCATGGCCCCAGAGGACTGTGAGAAAACAGCCTTCATCTGTCCACTTGGGTTCTATGAGTTTATGAGGATGCCCCAGGGGTATCGGGTGCTCTGGACACTTTTCAGCGAGTAATGGAGCATGCAGTGGGGGATACGAACTTGTTGGAGTGCCTGGTATACTTGGACAATGTTATTGTGTTCGTAAGTTCATTGGAGGAACATGAGAGTCGACTATTCAAAGTGCTGGACCAGTTGGAGGATTTAACAAATGCCAGTTTTTTCAGACATCAGTGAAGTATGTGGGGCATATAGTGTCCACTGAGGAGATAGAGACTGATCCTAGTAAAGTTGAGGCCTTGACCACCTGACCCCAGCCCCACAACTTGAAAGAATTACAGTGCTTTCTAGGATTTTGTAGCTTTACTGGCGATTCATAAAGGACTACTCAAGGGTGATTCGTCCACTCCTAAATCTTACCCAGGGTTACCCTCCTACAAACCAAAATCACAAGAAAGTGCCCCTACAGGAACGGAAAGAGTATACTTCCACCTGGGTGAACTTTTGGGTCTCCTGGACACCTGACTGCGAAGCTGTGTTCCGTGAAATAATGTATCAGCTCATCCATGGTCCCTGCCCTTGCCTATGCTGACCCTACTAAACCCTATGTGTTGCACACCGATGCTAGCCTCAAGGGTTGGGCTGTGTTATATCAGGAACACGAGAATGGCTTGAGACCGATAATAATCCATTGACCTATGTGCAGACTTCAGCTAAATTGAATGCTACTGGGCATCGGTGGCTTTCTCATGCTGTCTACCTATGATTATGCTGTTGAATACAGATTGGGCATAAATCACATAGATGCTGATGCCCTCTCCTGGAGGCCCACTTCCCGAGGTGATTGGGTCCAGCTATCCAAACCTGACATTCAAGCACTGTGCCAAATGTTTGACAAAGATGAACAGATGGCCACAGACCCAGTGGACTGCTTGGTAGATTGTTTGGGCCCTCTAACACTTGTATACCAGCTGCATTGTCACTTCTCTGCACTAGATATTAGTGCACTGCCTCAATTTGATAATGACAGCATTCAGTGGGCTCAATCCCAAGATCCTATGATCTAGTCAGCACTTGAAGCCCTCTACGCAGGGAAAGATGTGCCTAAGTTGCTCTCCTCTGATTTGCAAACTGCTTTATTGTTTAAGGAAGGCCTAAGCTGAAGCTGATGAATCAGTTGCTGTCACGGAGAGACAGTAGATGGGCGGGGTCAAGTAGACAAGCAACAATTGGTCTTGCCTACAGCCTTAAGAGACTTCATGCTGAGGTCCCTGCAACCACATGGGCCACCTCGGTATCGACCAAACCCTTGACCTAGTGTGGTCCCGATTCTACTGGCCTAAGATGGGTGCCGATGTTGAGCATCATGTACGGACTTGTAGTTGCTGCCTACAGAGAAAGGCCCTGCCCCAGAGGGCTGCCCCCTTGTTAACATCACCACCAGCACACCTATGGACTTTGCAAAGCTGGTCCCAACATCCCCGAATGCTCAGAAGCTGTATGGGGAAAGATCTCGTGCATGCGTGGGAATGTGCTGCTACTGCGCATTCACGGATTTCGCACCAGCTTTGCAAAGTACTCTTTGTGGCTCAACGACTGCTCGGTTTTTATTTAGAAATGCCAGGAATTATTTATGATAACATGCTGTAGTGGATTACATGCTTTTTGCAATGGGGATGGTAAATGTACACATTGGGACAGCGCTACTGATAGACACACGCTCGGTGTGGATCTGCTTGGGGTCAGGAGATTTAACTGCAGACCACAGCAAAGGAAAATAATAAAAATATTCAAAAACTGGTACACCATTTACTTTTTATTTTATGCAGGGGCATTCTAGAGGAACGTCTTACAGATGTGTGTCTTCAAACTCACTGATATAAATTTACAGAAAAACGAGGGCAAAGCTGACATTGTCCGTTTAAGTCAGCTCCTTCAAGTCCCACTCAGACCGCTGTTTCTTTCCTTCAGCCAGAGGCTTTTCTGGGACTCTGCCCCACCCCACTTCTCCCAGTGTTTGTCTGCCACTTTCCCTCGTGGCTTTGGACTTTCTGCTTGGTTTGTGCCATTTCAGCTTTCTAGGTCAGTATTTTGCTTTCTACCTTCCTGGATACAGTTTGTGCTTCTCTCAGTCACCTATTCCTGCTGCCCTCATGTTCTCATGTACCTTTGTTTCTTTAAGTTTTGGTTCATTTTGGGCTTTCTAGTTTTCCCAGTGTCCTGCCTTCATCATGTGCATTTGACTTGTGCTATTCAGGCTCCCATTTTGCTGTTTTCCATACCTTTAGCAATCCCTCAGTTCAACTACAATTCTTAAATGTTTATACCTGGCTTCTTGCCAGGCAGCCAGTCCCTTCTGGGTTCTGTTGTTGTTCACTTCAGCAGTTACTGCTCCCTTCTTTTCCTAGCGGTTTCATTTGTTGTTTCTGCTGTCTCAGCCTACCTGACTTGCAGTTGCATCAGCAGCTAACACTAATCTCCTTATGGAACTGGTTGGCATGCGTTCATCATTCAGTCCAAGCTCGTATCATTCAGTCTCATTTAATGTCCTAGTTGTCATTTGGTGTCTCAATCAGCCATTCAGCCTTACCTAGGTTTCATTTCTTCTGTGTCTCATGGCTGTCAGGCTTCACCATTGGTCTCCCACTACTCCTGCATTCAGATGCATGCCAGCCACAAACATGGCATGGTTTCCAGGCTTCTGCCGGTAAGCTGACAGTCTCACTCAGACACCCTTTAAGTCTGCAGCTTGAGGTGGGTCCCTCAGCTCAGGCGGGGTCCTTCTCTTTCTGCTGTTTGGGTGTGAATGTCCTACGCTTTGGGGAAGCTTTGGCTGTGCAGATTGACTCAATGGCACCTCTTGATGTAGCAATTAAGACTTCAGCTGCCAGATGGTGGGGCCTCTAAGTTCACTGGGGCTTCTTTAGCTGTGAAGAGCACGCTGGCAGCAACTTTGAAAGCTATTTCCACTGCAGCCATCTAAGGTTCACCTGGTCTCCATCTCCTTCCTTCCTCTGCCTCTCAAGGGTGAAGATCATACAACTCCCAAGTCCCAGCTTCTTCAGGGCTCAACTCCCATGCCTTAACATTCAAGGTTCTGGCTTTTCTAGGCCTCCCTCATGGAGGCCAGGTGAATGCCTTTCAGCGTTGTTGTTCTCCTCCTCCTCCTGCCTTTGGGGTGGCCTTCTTCACGGGAAATGTCATTTAGCTGCAGAGAATGACTTCGGCACCCCCATGGCTTTCCCATTAGAGGGATAGAGTGATTAGTGCCCTTCCTTTAAAATCTTTCCCTGAGCTGGCCTGGTGGTGCGGAGGGTTGAGGCACAGGATGTCACACTTCTCGCCATGCTGGCAACCCAGGGTCGGGGTGGACTGGGTTGCAGGGGTCAGCCAGGAGGAGAGGATTGAGTGTCCAGAGGACAGTTCTCCTCTCCTGGGAGGGTGGGGGACAAGAGCCGCTGCAGCATTGACTCCTGGTGGTGGCCAGTGGTGGTGCATGGCAGCATAGAGAGCAATAGGATGGCAAGGGCAGGCGTTGGATGTACGTGTGTGGGTGCACGCTGCATTGTCCTAGACATCATTGTACACCCGCCAACAGCAACAGAAAGGAGGAAAAGGAATCATCCAGCGATATGAGGCCTCCACCCACCAGCGCCACACTGAATGCACAAGATTCTCCTCCCAGCCTGGCTCACCAGGAACTCCCCAGTGTGAGGGATAAGTACCCGCTGGGTCAGAGACATGGGTTGTGTGTAGGGAGGAAGGTTGAGACATGAGCTGCAGCCAGTGAGTCGCCAGAGGTGGAAGGCTAACGGTGAACCAAAGGTACACCCCAGCTGAGGAGGTAGGGTAGAAGAAATAAATAAAATCTTTCCTCAATTGGGTCTCTAAATTTCAGTAGCTGAGACATCACTAATTTATCTCAAGCCTGGAGGAAGTCGACCAAGGCCTTGGATCCCAGAGGTTTCCCCTATAGGGTTTAATCTCTTCTCCATACCAAAGGTCATTAAAGTTAGGTAGTCTCTGCAACAGGTAGTCCATAATGTAGTACTGTTAGTATATTGTTTACCAGGTAGGTTTCCAATGTGAACTGGAGTTGGATGGTGGCCCTTCTTCCATTGCTGTTCCCTCTCCGTATGGAAGTTATGCCTCTTCTGCTATCAGTTCCGATATCTGTCAGTCATTGCTCAGTTCAGTCTCTGTTTCCAGTCATCACTAGTTGCCATCAGCCTGTCCTCGCTGGAGTTCTGTGGTCACTACTTGCTGCTCAGTACTTTTGGGGCTCCTTTCTAAGGTACCTATAGCTTAAAGGAATTATATTCTCTGCACCTCTAGGGGTGGGTTCATTTGCCTTCATGGTACCCCAAAAGGGTGGTAGTTTCCATGGAACAAAGAGTAAATGGTCAAAGTATTCACCTATGACAATCGACAACACATTCATTCAAATACTTTCAGACTATCGAACAAGTTGCACAAGCACAACTCCTCACTAACTTCATGAAGCCACTGAATTATGTATGTATGTCACTGATGGAATACATACACAAAAATAACAAGTAGTTGGTCTCGTATGTGGGATTAGGCCTAGGGCACCGCCAGCTTTGATCTGATTTAAGTCCCTTGTAGAAATTATACTTGCAGCTTGTGCATGTACGAGTTTGAAACAAAAGCAATTTAGTAACTTAATAAATTGTTTAGTCCAGTGGATAAGTTCAGAGCACCAGTACTGCTCATTTGTTCTATGCTTTTAAGAAAGATCTGTGTTATTTTACAATGAATATAGCTCTTTTTCAGTTGTAATGTCAGATTCTAGCCCGTCCTTAATGTAATGTTTTCAAAAGGAATACATTTGGGTCTATTATTTCCTAACAGTCTTACTGTGTAAAGGTTAAATACCAGTCTTGTAACTCTGGTTCATCCCTTGTGTTCTCATTTGAAGCTTCCTGAACTATTAAAGAGGATGGCAATAACTATATTATTTTGGGTGTAATAAAGCAATCTCCCCGCTATACCAGATTAAGATGCTACAAATAGTGATTATCAACTATTTGGGGAATGACAGACATTTATTCTGCCTGTGTTGTACTGTAAGCCTTTATGAGTTTGAAATATGTAAGTTTAACAAAACACACACACACATTCACATTCAAAACTACTCTGAGGATTTGAAATTCCACTCAGACACGTTACTGAGCATTGCCTCATTTCTGTGAGCAGTCAATAATTCGCATTACTACTAATCTGTTTAAGAGCGTCCAATGAAAATGCTACTGGGCAGAACCAAAGAGTCCCCATAAACAGCATGAGACCTCACTAGCATTGACAGGATCTGAAAAGCAACTGAAGCAGAAGCACAAATATGTTCATGTCTCATTTTTTCCTGTTGCCCTAAACTGTATACAACATAACTCTATCTATGGCAACATGTCCCTGGGCCACAGATGCTTAATTTTTATGTTATTTTTACTGTGCTTTGTTGAAATGTTAAGGGCAACTGAACCGTGAAGGACAGTAGAATTAAATTTTAATCACAGCTGAGTGCAAGTTGAAGGAACGGAACATTGTTGGTATCTTGTCATAAGATTGCTTCTACACAGCTTTGAACATCTTCCTCAGAGTTCATTTTCCTTTGAAGTACAGGAGTGTTCAGCTTCCTGTGTCCTTCAAGTGCTGGACTATGCAGTGGAACCACAGGAATGGGGAGACTATGGCAACTGGGAGTTTCTCATCATCTGCACCTCCCATGCACATTCTAGCTACAATGTATGAGGGACTCAAAAGAATGCTAATACACCCTCCCCAAGACAGCACAACAGATCAGAGTCTCCGATACAGATCACAAGTAAGAGTTAGGACAGCAATCTTTGAGTTACAGCAGCAGTTTATACTACAGTGAGAATTCCTACTGTACCTATACCCCTATACCTATAGGCTACATAAAAGACCTCCTGCACCCATACACGAGATACATAGACAGTGACAGCAGAAAAGGCTTGTTTGACCATCCAGTCTGCCCACCCTACTGAACTACTCTGCACTTACCCTAGTGACCATCCTCCCTTTGTTTCTGCCCCTTTAAATAATCCATATGCCTGTCCCATCCCTGTTTGAAGCTGCTCACTGATTTGGCCTGTACCACTTCCTCTGGCAGCGTCTTCCACTTGTCCACTACTCTTTCTGTAAACAAAACTTACATTTCTTTTAAATCCACACACACACACACACACACACACACACACACACACACACAAGTTCAAGTGAATTCCTCTCATCCCTGTATTTGAGCTCAAGGAGGAAGTTCCTCAGCACCCACCCTATTTATCCCATGCAGGTACTGGCAGATCTCGAGCATGTCTCCCCTTTCACATCTTTTTCTTAAGTGTGTACATATTCAAGTCTTGCCCCCTAGTCCATGGACCATCTTGGCTGCCCTGCACTGTACTACTTCCACCATGTTGCTGTTGTTCCTCAGGTGTGGGGTCCTGTGCCTTGCACAGTATTCCAGGTGTGGTTGCACCAGTGACCTGTACAGTGGGTGGATTACCTCCCAACTTCTACTGCTTGTCCTCCTTCCTATGCAGCCCAGTACCTTGCTTGTCTTGCCTCAGTATTAAGTTGAAAAAACATATTTAGCATATGTGAAAAATGACCACACTTCTGCCAAGTATTACCACACAAGCCAACTATTACCACACATGCTGGTGACACACACTTGCCAAGTATTACCACACATGCCAAGTATTACAACACTTGCCAAGTACTACAACACTTGCCAAGTATTACACACATGCTAAGTATGGCACTTTGCAGCTTACTACAACGCAGGGGTCGACATTGTATATCTTTTAAGGTACCACTTAGGTACATGATGATATGGGAGCATTGTTGCTCCAATCACATTACTTCTATTGAGATGCCATGGCTATTTCGAATCCTCTGGAGCATGAGTTCTGAAAGAACAGGTTGTTTGTTTACATTTTATCAAACCTGATAAAACCATGACAAATGAAGAAAATTCAGGCCCTATGGGGAGTAGGCTGAAATCGGTAAATAAGAATATACCTTTCTACAGTTCGATACAAGTGGTCTCCATATGATAAACCCATTGGATTTCTTCACCAGTATCTTTATTTGTAGTAATCTGGGACCTGCTCTGCATAATTCTCACAAAATATGGTAAACATGGGTAAAAGACTGGACAGACCCTTTCTTAAAACAATGAACTGTGGGAAGAGTAAGGTTGCTAGAAATATTCAGGCAAATTACTAGATTTATTTACTGATTACTCTAACAAATTAAAGCATGGGACCTCTCAATAGAACAAGTAATTATAGGCAGTATGTATATCAGTACATTTTAGAAAACTAATGTTGTTGCTGGCCCACCGGCGCAGTGGTAGGATCTCCACTGCAGATGCTGACTTCTCGGGTTCAGGAACGGACTTGGGAGTCAGAGGGCCAGTCAGGGGAGAAGGTTTGAGCATCCTGATGACTGCTGTCCTTCTCCGGGGAGGGAGGGTGGGTTTGGTGTCCGCATCATGATGACATCTAGCGGAGGCTGGGGTTCAACAACTCAACTGCACCTGATGTGCTGAGAGACGGAACAGACGTTGACTTCAATGCATGTTCCACCTCTCTGGGGATACTTCCTTACAAAAATGCTGCCACCTCCCTCTATGACGTTCTGCCCTCTGTGTTCAGTCCACTCCCCAAAGCCCCTGCTCGCGACTGAGCGACGTGTCTCCACTGGTGCATTCCAGTCCCTATGACCCTGCCCTGGGGAGTGAGCCAGGGGTTCCTCTGGTGGGGATGCCTGCTGAAGTCCTGACTTCAAGTCCACAGGTTCTGGTCCAACCAACAGCCACACCTAGTAGGGGGTAAGCCTGGTATCAGGATACAAGTGAGCCCTGGGGACAGCCAGAGCTCAGTGCGGTGGGGCTGGGCCTTGGAGGCGCGCGAGTATCTAAAGTATACTAAATAGCAAAAAAAAAAAGAAAGAAAAGTAATGTTGTTACCTCCCGAGACTCACCGAATGCCCTCCAGGGAAAGTATCAGAGGTGACAAGAAAGTTAGCAGAATCTAAGATCCCTGCAAAATGTGGGACATTGTATGGTTTTGTTGTTATGGCAGGCGGGGTGCTTGTATCACATTAACACAAGAGTTTTGGTGAAAGATTCTGTGCTAGAGACGGTACAACAACCAACTTAAAAACAGAATGCATTTATTTTTGCAATGCCCCTATGTAACGTAATTTTGAAGCTGTTAGCATCCAATTAAGGAGAGCTATTTTCTGTAATCTCTTATGTAAATGTAGTACTTGAGTTAGGACTTAAAACACAAAAGAAATATAATGCCAGCGCATTAATTATAGTATTTATGGTTCTTAAGTTCTGATTTGGCAAAGAAGATGTCATTTGCATCTTCAACAGAAATGTACTTCTCCAGCAGAACTAGTTAAACTAATCACAGTATTCCTGCACCCTTATACCACAGAGAGTATGATTAACTTCCAAAGAAATGCTTATCTTCTATATTGCAGAATTTTATATGACTTACTCATTCATTTCTTCTTTTTGTTTTTCCTTTGTTTTGACTCTGATTGGTGAAGGTCCAGGTTTTTTCAAACGTTACTTTTCTGGTGATGGGATATATTAATCTATGATTATTATGTTATGAATTGCTTTTGAACTGTACTGTTTTGTACTTTTTTCCATTAAGAAATTCCTCTACTTTTGCAATAAGTATTTCCACCTGGACACCAACTAGGACAGCAGCACAGATGGGCAGAAGGGACCCTGGTTTAACATCCCATCCAAAGGACAACACAGTCCAGCAATCCAGCATCTCTGTAGTACTGCACACAGGTGCCAGTGTTTGTGGTATGAGCCCAAGTGTTGCTGTGAGACAAGAACCCATGACCTTCTGGCCCAAAGGCAGATGTGCTACTAATTGAGCCATGCTGACACCTTGAAAGACATGTAGTGAGAGAAGTGTCTGACCTTGAAAGACGGGAGAGATGGAGCAGTAAAGGGAACAGTAATGGGTGGGGGGGCTTTTATGGGCAAACTAACAGAAGGAGGAAAGAAGGGGCCCAGTCTGACCAGGGTGGATTTGAGGCAGTGTTATACACTACAACCTCTGTATTCAAATGCTGAAGAATGATTTTCACAACAATATCCTAACGGAAGAGGAGAAGGATACTGGCTTTGTTCCTGTGAAGCACACCAATCACTGGAAGGAGTTTCATGTGGAAGGCATCAATATGGAAAGAGAATTCAAGATGGCGGTCCAAAAGTAAACCCAGATATTTAAAGGTGGAAAACATCCTCCAGCTGGGGGCATCCAGGGACGACTGACTTTTGGCCAGTCACTACCTAGTGTCAAAGGTCATGGAGCTTGGCATTTAGGTAAGCTGGTTGGCTCTAACTTAGCACTGAATATAGAAACATATAAGTTGATGGCAGATAAGGACCGAAAGGTCCATCCAGTCTGCCCATTTCTTTTTCTACCTTATGAATGTGCCATTGGCCTTTACTCTGACGATGGCCTATCTATTCATACTCATCTGTATTGCCCCTTATGCCTATCCCATACCTGTTTGAAGCCCTGCACTATATTCATATCCACCACTTCCTGAGGTAGGCCGCTCCATGCATCCACCACCCTTTCTGTGAAAAGAACTTCCTCACATTACCCCTTAATCGGCCTCCTTCTAATCTCATGCTGTGTCCTCTTGTCCTGCTATTTTTCTTATATTGAAACATTTAGACTCTTTCACCTTGTTAATGGCCTTAAGGTGTTTGAATGTTTCAATCATATCACTCCTCTCCCACCTTTGCTCTAGGGTATTCATATTGAGCTCCGTTAATCTATCCTCATATGTTTTCTGATGCAGTCCCTGCACCATTTTGGTTGCCCTTCTCTGGACTGCCTCAATTTGGTTAATGTCCTTGTGAAGGTGTGGCCTCCAGTACTGCACGCAGTACTCCAGATGGGGCCTAACCAGTGTCTTGTAGAGAGGGATTATTACTTCCCTCTTCTGACTCAGATGCCCCTACTAATACACCCCAACATCCCCTAGCCTTACCTACTGCTTTAGTGGTCTGCTTGGATGATTTTAGGTCATCTGTGATTATGATGCCCAAGTCTTTTTCTTCCCTTGTGACTGCCAGCAACTCCTCCCAGCCTATAGGTGGCTTCAGGGTTTCTCTTCCCTATGTGCATGATCTTGCACTTCTTTGCTAAACCACTGTTGCCACTCTTTTATGAATGCTACTGTCATCATACTTGAGCTGTGCAGCCAGCTAAAAGAAGAGAGATCACAGGCCAGAAACATGTCACCGTCCATGTACATGTGAATGGGAGATGCATGCCTTTGGGACACTGTTTAGAAAAATCAAGAGCTAAATGGACTAAGGACTGGATCTTAAGAAACACCTCTTCTGATTGTGGGGAGGGGAATTCTCTTGAGGACTGCTTGGGACCTGTCCAGCAAGTAGGTGCTGAACTATTTGAGTTGAGGTCCAATAGTCCAACCCCGCTAGTTTGTCCAGTAGGAGGGACAGCAACAGTGCTGAAGGCCAGGCCAGGTTCACAAAGACGGCAGATGTAATTGGGGCCTGAGCCATCCGTTTTAGGATGGTGTCAGTGTGCCTGATTAGGGGCAACATAGCAAAGTGGGAAAATCAGATTGGAATGGGCTTAGGAAAGAGGAGAAGTCAGGAAGGAGAGAGTTTGGCAAATACTAAATGCTCATGACATTTAGCCAGCACAGGGTAAGAGTGAGAGAGATGGGTGGTAGTTACCTTTGGCAGAGGGCCACCACCGTTATTAACCTGTTATGTTTTTAAGTGGCTCATTCACACCTCCTTTCTGGCATTGTAACAAACCTATCAACAGTTAGTGATTAAGTTTGTCCTGTCCTACACCAACCATATGGAATGGTCTTCTCCTACAACTCAATGTACCAACTCCCTTTCCGTGTCAAGTCCTTACTGAAACCTTTTTCCTTCTGCTTTCCTTCTTTCACTCCTCATGAATTCCTTATATATACTGCACATATCTAATATACTAAAATGCCAGCAGAGTAGGCCTTATGGTCTATCGAGTCTGTTTGGGTCTCAGCACCCTGACTGGGTACCATAGCCATCTACCTGTCTCCTTTCCTGTTTACCCCGCCCCCACTCCTAGCTCTCCCCGGGCAAGCCATCCTCTGCTTCACCCCTTGCATATACCTGTCCCATCCTCTCTTAAACCCGTCCACAGTAGCTACCTGTACCCAGCTCCCCGGCAGCACATTCCATGGTTCCACCACTCTCAGTGAAGTACCTCCTTTCCCCAAGCCTTCCACCCTCAATATCCAACTGTGCCCTCTGGTGACTCCACCCTCCTTCAGCCAAGGATTCCATCTAGGCTTACCTTATTTACTCCCTTGAGGTACTTCAAGACCTCAATCATATCCCTATCCCTCCTCTCCTCCAGTGAGAACAGGTTGCGCTCCTCCAGATGCCCCTCATATGTCATATCCCCAGTCCCCAGATCATTCTAGTTGCCCTCCTCTGAACCCTCTCCAGGAGCTGAATGTCCCTCCTCAGAAGCGGCCACCAGAACTGCACACAGTACTCCAGGTGTGGTCTAACCAGGCCGTTGGCTAGTGGCAAAATCACCTCCTGCTCCTCGAGGTAATCCCTCTGGCGTGCAGGCCAGCATCCTATTTGCCCTGACCGTGGCCCTCCAGCACTGCTCTGAATTATTCATGTTGACGCTCACCAAGACTCACAGGTCTTTTCACCTGCCAAAGTCTGCAACTCTCCCCACTGAGCTGTACACATATTGAGGTTCCCCCTCTATGTGTTAGCACCTTGCACTGGAGGGTTAAATTGTGATCTCCAGGTGTGTGACCATCTTTTCAGAGTATCCAGATCCCTTGCAGGGCTGATCTCCTTCATCTCCTCCACTACGGCCCTAGTTTAGAGTCATCCGCAAAGAGACTCATTTGCAGCTGGTATCTTCCTGATATCAGAGATGTAGGCATTAAACAGGAGCGCCCCAGAACTGACCTCTGTGGGACTCCACTAATGACCTCCCTAGGAGACGAGACCTCCCCCACACCCTACCCACTGGGTGTGCTCGAAAGCCAAATTCCAGTCCGCCCTAACCATCAGTGGTCCTACCCCATTCTCCTTAGCTTCTCCAGTAGACCCTTGTGAGGGACCGAATCAAATGCCTTGCTGAAGTCCAGGAACAGTACATCCACCAGTCTCCCTGGTCGAGTGCTGATATCACCCACTGGTAGAACTCCACAAGGTTAGTCTGACATGACCTACCTGGCACAAACCCATGCTGCAGTCATCTATGTATCCTTTCTCATTCAAGAAACCCCCAGCCTCTCCTAAGTATGTCCTCCATTAACTTTCCCATCACCTACTTCCATCTACTCAACTATATGTATATAGTATATAGGAACATAGGAATGTGATGGAAGAAAGGACCGCCAGGCCTCGCAAGTCTGCCCAGTTTGCCTAGATATCTATAGGCCTGTTCAGTTAACTCCTCCCTGGGCCAGCATCCTCTGTGCCTGTCCCAAGCCCTCTTGAACCCTCCCCTGTCCCTCTCTCCCACCACCTTCCTTGGCAGACCATTCCAGCTGTCTACCACCCTCTCGGTGAAGAAGTACTTCCTAATGTTACCCCTGAGCCTTCCCACTTTGATTTGGAATTCATGGTCCCTCATCCTAGGCCATTCTTTTACCTCGAAGAGGCTTTCCACCTGCACTATAACTGCTTCTTTTTCTTGTATTGTCTGTGTTCTCACTTCTGTGTATTCCAAGCATTTATTGTACATTCTCTCAATTTTGTACCTTACTTACATTGCTTTTAATGTTATGTTTCCATCATCCAGGTTCACTCTTGCAAATGAGTTTCAACTCAATGGTGTCTCACCTGGTAAAATAAAGACTGATTGATAGATTTCCTTTGGCTACAACTGCTGATACCACTTTTATTGCTGTGTTATAAATGAGTGTGCTCAGTCTCTGCCTGCCAAATCTGTTCTGTAAGTGAGGTGCTTGGCTGGAAATAATATCTCTGTAACAGATCTTGAGTCTGTGAATGATCTTTCACATTGCATTACCTGTTTGCATGCTCATTATAAAGCATTTTGCAATGCACAGTATGAAAGATGCTACATTAAAAAGAACAGAAGAGCCGGCCCAGTGGCGCTGGAGTGTTGAGGTGCTGGATGCCACGCCGCAAACCAGGTTCGGGAGCAGACTCTGGCCACTGGGGTCGGCAGGAGGGAGAGACTGCGCCTGGAGGACTGCTCTCTTCCGGGTGGGTTCTAGGGCTGCGTCCAGACAAGCGCAACCTCTGGCGGTGGCTGGAGGAAGCAAGATTGTGTCGCTGTGGTATGCGAGGAGCTGAGCTGTGGCAGGCATTGGCATTCATGCCAAGATGCCATTGCATGACCGAGTACCAGGGGAAACAGAAACATGGGAAAAAAACCTCTGGAGGATAGGCGAGGCTCCTCCGCCTGCACCACTCCCAACGCTAGGCTCCCCACTTTCCCCAGGCCCTTGCTCCAACTGGCACACTAAACTATAGATAGAGTGCCCTGCGAGGATAGGCAGCCCTTCCCCATGGGGGCTTAGATCCGGAGCGTGCCAGTTGGTGTGAGGGGAGAGGCTGCGGATGTCACAGCGGGAGGTAGAGAGCAGGTTAGATGGATGCTGGAGAGAGTTCCTTCAGTAGGGGTGTAGAAATAAATGAGTAAAAAAAGAACAGAAGTGACTTCAGTTAACACCAGTAACATGGTTATCCTTTGCATATAGTAGATTCTCTTCCTTGGTCACCTTTTAAGTACCCATCAACACTTTACAAAAGGCAGACATTTCTTTTACATCTTTTCTATGTGGGGATTTGCACTGTAGAGCACTTTAAATTCAGAATTCTTCTCTTTTCTCTTGTAAATACAGATATCCCCAGACAACACTCAACAATTTAGAGACAAACACAAATCCAGTAGTGGCAAGTTGATGTTCAAGGCAGCTTATTGACTTCTCTGACTCAGACTCTGAGTCTTTTCCACATCTATGACTTCATCTTTGCACGGCGAAAGGGTGATAATGGTAAGCCACATGTTTTGCACATCTGTTTTTGTTCAGTACACAAAAATGTGATATGATTTTATTTAAGTAAAGGCGTAGCATGTTATCACTGAAATAGGATTATTATTACTCAGAGAGCATTACTGTGAGTTCCTTAACCATGAAAAACACAAACAGATATTATTGGATAAAGGCTGGCATACTTGTTCACAGCAATTATCTTACAGTGCCTCATAATCTTTATGATGCCGTAAGTATTATATTCCAATAGTGAGATTTGGTATATGCATCATTCCTTTGTAATACTGTAGCATCATGGACAGGGCTTTTCCTTTATCACAAAGTCATGGCAGTCTTGGAGTCCATGGCTTTTCCCATTTTATGACAATGCCATGCTTTGGCATGTTCCATGACAACCCCATGATTTTTGGCATTTTCCATTTCATCACCAAGATTTTTAGCAATTTCCATTAAAACGCTGCGTTTTAGTGTTTGCAAATGACAGATCCCAATTTTGAGCCTCACCAGCACAATGTGATTGGTCCCCAGTTGGCCCCAGTGTGGAATTTTGGGGTCTTGCATGTAGACCTGGTCTCCGAGATTGCAATGCAATATGCAGCTTCCAGAGACTAAGCCAGCCTCACCAATGTAATCTTAAACCATTTACATCTTTACTCATGTGCTTGTATAAAGGATATGTTAAAATAAATATAATGTGTATTATAGATAATGGCCATGACATTTAATGATATTTACTATGAAGTCTGAGAATTTTATTTAAACCATGGAAATACTATGATTTTCCCCAGAATTTTCCTTGGCAGAAGTGCAGCCTTGATTGTGGAACACTGACACATTATAAGAGAGGCATTTATATGAAAGGAAGCTATTCCCAAAATAGGAGGATGTCCTTTCATAGCTCTAAAAGAACTACAAAAACCCCAGAGTGAATGCACTAAGGCAAGGGTTATCCCGGAGGATACTGTCCATACAGCCAAATTTTTAAAGAGAACACAAATTGCACATATGCTAATAATGTGAAGCATCGTGGAGGCGATGCAAATGCCCATGAATTAATTGTGAATTGGCAGTACAGCACAGTGGTTTAAGGCTCTGAGCTGCAATCCTGGAGACCTGGTTTGAATCTCACAGCCCACACATCTGTGTGACCCTGAGCAAGTCACTTAACTTCCTTGTGCTCCCAGGTTATACTGCAAACAAGCTTTCAGCTTAGTGTGTCTCTCCTGGTTAAAAGAAAACAAAAAATAATCCTCTGGGATAACCTTGCCCCACTGCATTCCTCTGGGGTTCTTTTGTAGTTCTTTTCTCTCTCTACTTTGGGCTGCCATGACCCAAACCAATAAGATCCCTATAGGGTAGCTGGCTCCCTCTTCCCTGGGCTGAGATACAGATATGGCACACTGATGAGTCCAAATGAGGACAAATCACGTGTCTCGTCTGCTGTTCTCAGCCTTGCTGATAGTATTGTGAGGCCTTCTGGCACCAGGCAATTCTGCTTATAGTTGAGCCAGTCCAAATTAATTCATGAGCATTTGCATATGCTTCCCATGATGCTTTGCATTATTGGGGTATGTGCAATTTGTGTTCTCTTTCATAACTCTGTTGTTTATTGTGGTTCTTGTGGCAACTGGACGGTGGTTTGAAATACATAGTGCTGTGCAGCAATTTAGCTCCAGTGTGCTTGGCATGCAGCACTGCAGCCATTTCTTGCACATTCACACACTGGTGTGGCATACAGTGCTGCAGCTAATTCCTGACCCTTTACACATGGGTGTGGCATGCAGCTTTGCAGCCATTTCTAGTACCTTGTTCACATATATGTGTGTGTCATGCAGTGCTGTAGCCATTTCCTGTACTTTTGCACATGGGTGTGACACGCAGTGCTGCAGCCATTCTGAGCCTTCACACACAGGTGTGGCATGTAGCACTGCTGTCATTTCCTGTACTTTCACACACAGGTGTGGCATGCAGCACTGCAGCCATTTTTACCTTTACACACAGGTGTGCATGTCCCACTGCAGTCATTTACTGTACCTTCACACACAGGTGTGGCATGCAGCACGTCAGCCATTTTCTTACACTTTACACACAGGTGTGGCATGCAGGCGCTTCAGCCATTTCCTACACTTTCATGCATGGTGTGGCATGCAGGCGCTTCAGCCATTTCCTACACTATCGCACACAGATGTGGCATGCAACACTGCAGCCATTTTCTGTACCTTCACACACAGATGTGACATGCAGTGCTGCAGCCATTTTCTTCACTTTCACACACAGTGAGGCTTGCAGCACTAAGCCATTATCGTGCCTTCATGCATGAATGTGGCATGCAGCTCTGCAGCCATTTCCTGTACTTTCACACACAGGTGTGGTATGCAGTGCTGCTGACATTTTCTGTGCCTTCACATGAATGTGGAATGCAGTTCTGCAGCCATCTCGTGTACCCTTCACACACAGGTGAGCATGCAGCACTTCAGCCATTTCCTGCACTTTCATATACAGGTTTTGCATGCAGCACTGTAACCATTTTCTGTACCTTCACATACATATGTGGCATGCATCACTTCAGCCATTTCCTGCACTTTCATATGCAGGTTTTGGTATGCAGCACTGTAACCATTTTCTGTACCTTCACACACATATGTGGCATGCAATGCTGCAGCCATTGTCTTCACTTTCACACACAGTGAGGCTTGCAGCACTTCAGCCATTTCTGCACTTTCATATACAGGTTTTGCATGCAGCACTGTAACCATTTTCTGTACCTTCACATACATGTGGCATGCATCACTTCAGCCATTTCCTGCACTTTCATATGCAGGTTTTGTATGCAGCACTGTAACCATTTTCTGTACCCACACACATATGTGGCATGCATCACTTCAGCCATTTCCTGCACTTTCATATGCAGGTTTTGTATGCAGCGCTGTAACCAATTTCTGTACCTTCACACACATAGTGAGATGCAGTGCTGCAGCCATTTCCTGCACTTTCAGACACAGGTTTTGCATGCAGCACTGTAACCATTTTCTGTACCTTCACACACATATGTGGCATGCAGTGCTGCAGCCATTTCCTGCACTTTCAGACACAGGTTTGGCATGCTCTTCCACATAATTAGCAGTGAAGTGGAGGATGGGGTAGTGAATGACACTGAGCTAACTCAGGGTGGCAGACTCATAAGGATCAGGGACAAACTTCAAAAAGAGCCGTAGAATAAACTGGGTGATCGACTGGTCTGACTCCAGAGTCTCAAATTCAGTGTAGCCAAATGCAGTGTTGTTACACTTGGCAGGAAAACCAGAGGTGGGACTACACAGTGTGTGGGGCTCTCTTGCTGCAGTCAGGAGGAAAAGAACCTTTGCTGGTCACAACAGACTATGGGCTGATGCGGGACAAGCAGTGTGCAGCCACTCTCAAGAAGATCAGCAGAATGCTGCGGTGCCTCAACAGAGGGGTGGCTGCACAGCAGGAAGCAATCTCTTTACAAGGCTCTGGTCAGGCCCCACCTGGCATACTGGATGCAGCTTTGGTTTTCAGAGCAAAAAACAACACTGAGGCACTCAACAAGATGTAACTCAAGGACACCAAATGATCAGCAGGATGGGTGATAAAAACTATTACGAAAGGCTTGAGGCCTTTATCATGCTTACCTTAGGACAAAGGGGCTGAGTGGGGAAACAGTCTCAGTTTTAAGCATACTCAAGGTTATTGACAAGATTGAATAGTTGGAGATGTTTGTTTTGGTGTCCTACAGTGAGATGCAGGAACACACCTTAGCTTTGGGGTGTTAAATTCAGGGGTAATATTAGACTGGCACTTTGCTCCCAGAGGTGGTGAACCCTACGGCACAACCTGCAAGTGGTGACAGTGGACATGAATACAATACAGGTATTAGGATAAGCCTGGGCATGTTTCTGCAGATGTTGGATCATGTTACTATGCACTTGATTTTGCACTGGCAATAAGCTCCAATGACATTTTTGTTAAACATATCACCACCCCTGCCCCCTTCTTTTACCCATTTCCCTTCCTCCCTTCCCCATTTCCTCCTTCCTCCCTTGGATTGTTCAACGACAGTATATTTGGACTATCTTTAAAGAACATGGGTACTGTATAAATTGTTAGAGGACCCACCAAACTCCACCCCTGAGGAAGGTTCAGTCGGGCCAAAGCACTGGGGTGTTTGGTTAGAGGCCGTTGGTGTATGAATTGAGTTTTGTATTTGCACAAAGTTGTACCTGTGTACTTTGTGACTTTGGCAATAAATCAGTATTTGCATGTAAGCTCTTTGCTTTATGTTGTTTATGTTGCAATTATCCGCTTTGCCTTCTGGCTGAGTGATGGCATATGTGTGTGGTATATCCTAGTGAGCCGTTCCTGCTCCTTTTCTCCACTGCATCTGCTGCTCGTCCAGTTTATCTTATCTGTGTCAATCTTCACCATTAATCACTAGTGGGGTATAGCCCTTGAGCTTGGACCCCAAGGAGACTTATTCTTTTTCCCTATGGGCAGAGTTGGCGTAGGACAGCACCGTCCCGAGGCTGACTTACTATGTGGCGCTCGCGGTTGGCTGTTAACTGTCATCAACTTCTCCGCAACCTCAGTTCTTCTCCTGCCATTGAGTGAGGACCTTGTGAGAGACTACTAGCAAAACTGCGTGTACTCTGTGGCCTAGTTCACTCAGGTTATTATCTCAGTTCTGTTTCGCCCAGCTCAATGTCACTTTGTTTGCTGGTAAGACCATTCCTTTTTCTTTCTAAAGCAATGTCGGTACTGTGTTTATTTAATTTTCCACTCAGTCATGTCTTGTCCAGGGGAAAAGTCATCAAAGCGGGCAGCCACCTATGCATTGGTGTCCCTGTACGCCTTTATTCCGTCACATACCAGCATGACCGCTGTTTTTCCTGCCTCGGCCTAGCCCATGACTTAGACAACTTCAATGCCTGCTTCTCTATGGAATGCCAAGTTCTTGAGTTGCATGCATTTAAAGATGGACATGTGCCATTGACTTTTTGGGGGTGGGTTTGCAGCTGGTGGACCAAGGTTAAGACTTGACCCTTCCTTCAGATCCCTCCCAGTCCATATGACCCATGGAGGAGGGGCCTCTGCCATTTCCAGCCTTGCTATGGTGGGGGCTTCTTCCATGGTGCAGGAGACCCAGTCTGGCCCTCTTGGAGTTGAGCGGGAGGCACCACTTTTGGCAGTCACCTCCTTGGAGGCAAAGGCTCCCCAGTGTTGCATCCTGGGGCCTGCAGGCCTGGGCTGACACCGTCCTCAACACCATCTGTCAGTGCCGCCCTTGGCTCCAGTGCCACTTACTGCGGCACAGAGGCCAGGCCATCCCTTGGTGCCGCTTCCTCCTGGTGCCATTCCGCGGTGCCGGGGATGAGGTTGGTGCCATTGGAGGTGTGGATTCTAGTTTTGGGACCATTTCTGGTCTCAGTGTTGTGTCTTGATTGCTGGGCTGGTATGGCAGCGTCTCTGCTCCCAGTGCTGTTTGGTACTGGGAGTGTGGGGAGGCACCACGATGGGCGCTGTCTCTGACTCAGTGCCGTTCGTGGAGCAGGGACAAGGGTGGTGCTGCAGTCAGCAGCGCCTCCAACTCAGTGCCATTCTTTGCTCGGGGTGGGAGCATGGTGTTGCGGTCTGTGCCGCTTCCAACTCCAGCACTGTTTGTGATGCCTAGGTGGTTTGAGGCACCAGGTGCTGTGTCGCACTTGGCTCCTGGTGCACGGCGGTGTCAGGGCTGATGGTGGCCTGGCTAATGGTCCAGGAACTGGTGGGGATCAGGGTGACCTGTTATCGGACCTCTCTCTCCACCTCCTCCTCAGAAGGGACTCGGGGTCCAATTCAGATTGGCTCCCAGACTCTTTGGAGTCCTCTGATCCCTCCATATCCAGCACCTCAACCCCCACTACGCCTCCTTCTGTAGGTGGGACTATTCTGGGTGATTCTGGGATCAGTGGGACTGACCAGCCAGTGGGGCCCAGGTGGCCTCTGCTGTGCAGCCCAAAGTCACTAGTTCATCTGCTTCTCCAGTTGGGACACCCCTTCCATGGTGTGCCTGGATAGTCCACCCTTGGGACAGCCGGAGCACCCCAGGAGGAGGGGTATTGCACCTGGGTAGATTCTTTGAGTTGCTAGGGTTGCCAGTTGCCTAGGCTAATGGCAATAAGGAAAAGGGCTCTTTCATAGATACATAGATACATAGACAGTGTCGGCAGATAAGGGCCTATGGCCCACCCAGTCTGCCCATTTGAGCTTGTAAGTTCAGTTTATGTTTTCCAAGAAGTCTGTTGCCCCTTACTGACCTCCAGAATTCCTTTATGTCTATCCATGCATTCTTAAATCCCGTGATTGTTTCAGCCCCGCCACTTCCTCTGGCAGGGTGTTCCACTTGTCCACCACCCATTCTGTGAAGAAATTCTTCCTCACGTTTCCTCTCAATTGTCCTCCTCCAACTTCATCCCATGCCCTCTAGTCCTGGAACATCTTTTCCGCTTATAAATAGTGTATTCCTGCACCTGTTCCTCCCTGTAAGATACTTGTATGTCTCTATCATATCCTCTCTCCTCCTCTCCTCCAGGGAGTACATGTTCAGTTCCTTCAACCTGTCCTCATAGGACTTGTGATGCAATCCATGCACCATCTTTGTTGCCCTCCTCTGAACCTTCTCTATCCTTTCTATGTCCTTACATAGGTAAGGTCTCCAGAACTGTACAGTGTACTCAGGTGGGGCCTCACTAGTGTCTTGTATAGTGGAATTATGACCTCCCTTTTCCTGCTGGTGATGCCCCTGCCTATGCATCCCAGCATCTTATTTGCTTTACCTGCTGCCTTGTCACACTGTTTCCTGCCTTGAGGTCATCAGAGATGATAACCCCAAGATCCCTTTCCTGCTTGGTGCATGCTATATCCTCACCCCAACTGATATATTGTGCCAGGGTTTTGTGCCCCATATGCATTATCTTACACTTCCTTGTATTGAATTTCAACTGCCAAACCCTTGACCATTCTTCAAGTTTCTGCAGGTCCTTCTCATTCTGTCTACACCCTCTGGTGTGTCTAAAGGTTGAGGGTAGGGGTTTGGTGCAGCGTCCTCCCTGGGACCCGCCCAGGTTCTGGAAGGAGCCGTAACGTGGATCCTTGCCTTTCCTCTGATCGCTCCTCAAGAGGGGTCTCTACTTTGGAGGTCAGGGCTGCCCTTTTGGGCTCAAATGGTCCCAGTCACCTCACAGGGGATTTCTTCCCATGGGCACAGCTCTAACCATTCTAACCCAGTAGAATGGCTGTTAGCTGCTGGGACTTCTGGGTATCCCTCTCAGTTGGGCGCTACCACTAGTCCTCCTGCCTGGACAGAGGCTGTTCTCCTTCTGCTAGGAGCTTTGTCACTATGCCTCTGTCTCCATCTCCTTCTTTCCCAGATATTCCCAGTCCTAGGAGACCACTGACCTGAGAGCAATTCAGAGCTCAGCTGCACATTTCCCCACCTATATCAGAGCCATGGAGGAACAGTTGTTCCACCATGCCTCCACGTAGCCTGACCCTGAATCTCTGGAATCGTCAGCCTCCTTATCCCCTCCTCGGAGGAAAGGAACCATCTGTCCACATTCTCCAGTGTCTGATCTCTTCGTATTAGCACTTCCTCGCAAGGATGCTAGATGAGCTCCATCTTATCCCTTCCTCTGTAGGCAATCCAGACCAGTGGACGTGCATCTTCCTTGGTGAGTACAGTGCAGCCAACATGGTGGTTCCCACCTGGCCTGTCCCCTTCTGGGATGCATCACTTCAGGTCTGGCAGTGCCCTTTTCCACTGTTCAAGCCCCAAGGGACCTGCACCAGTGGTATTGCACTCCCAGAGTCTCCAGGTATGATGCCTCACTCTTCTTTGGGTCTGTCGTGCCTGGACACTCCTCCTGGGCTTCGCACCCCACACGTGACCGACCCCCAGACTCAGACTCTATGGATTTTGATTTCTGGAGAGAAGGACCTTCTACTCGGCACAGCTTCTTCTTTCCATAGCTTTGCATCAGGCCCACTATGCTTCCTATGATAGGTTCTTGTGGTCCAGGCTAGGACAGCTCCTAGCCTCAATGCCTGACATGGAGGAAATCAGGCAGGCCATCGTCCTCTCTGCTCAAGGCCAGAGCTAGCAAGGCACCTAGCAAGGGCATCTTACTGTGCCAACGGGTAGCATCCAGGATTGTAGGGACAGCAGTCTGCACTAGGTGAACGGGCGGCTTCACCTATCCCAGTTGTCACACTTTGCCCGGTGTAGGGTGATTTCCTCTGCCTTCCAGAGAACCCACCTTTTCTCCCATAGGCTGAGATGGCAGTTTTGGGGCACCTTCCCTCTCCTACTGGGAGTTCTGTGTCTCACCCAGACCTCTCTCGGGCCTCTTCAGGCCCTTGGTACTTCCCCTCCGTGTCTCCCACTGGAGGCTAAGGGACTTAGTCCATTAGGGATGTGTTGGACCCCTTCAGGGGTCTTGGTATCATCCACTAGTGATGAATGGTGAAGACTGACACAGATAAGATATGAAAATTACGACTCTACTATAATTTTTGATCTTTCTGTGTATCTTCACCATTCATCACTAAATCCCATCCACCTTCCCGTCGGGCCTCAGTCTCTGGGTTTAACCTTCCCTGTGTGTCTTCCTGTTGTTTCAGCTCTCTCCTCTGTCCTTCCCTTGCGGCCAGGAGGGAGGAGACCCTGAGACATGCAGGGAGGAGATTCTCCTTTTTTGGGGTCTTGGGGGGGGGTGGTCTCTTCCTTCTCCCTCACCTTTGGTGATCTCCCCCCCTTTGTTCAGAGGCGGGATAGGGGGACTGAGACCTCCCCCAGACCCCTAGTGTTCTTGTTTCAAATGTCCCATGAGACTAATCCTTTTTATACTTTAGGTTTTCCTTGGAGTTCTCCCTTTTGTTTTGGGGAGAGAGAGAGAGACACTCTTGACTACCTGGATCTCTGTTTCTCCTAAAATTGTTGCCCGTGAGAGCCTTGTTGCTGCCTTAGCCAGGCTTGCCTCCTTGGCAATCTTCTCCCCCTCTAAATGGGCAGACTGGTTGGACCAGGCAGTCCTGTTCTCTTCAACCCCTTGAGGTGGGATCTGGGTCCATAAGGTCGGGAGTGGAGTCCCTCCGTCACCCAACTGTTTTTCTCTTCCTTCTTCCTTCTCCCTCCCACCCCTCCTCTTTTCCAGAGATTGGGGCCCCTCCCAATCTCTAAGTTTAGTTATTTTCTTATTCTGTCCTCTCTGTCATTTATTTCTCCTTTTGATTTTTATATCATTTCCTTTATCTATCTCTTGGGCTCTCTTGCCCCAACCTCCACCCTCTTCTCTTCTCTCTCTCTCTCTGGCAACTCAGAACTGAAGTTGGGGCAGGCGGCGACAGTTAACGGCCAGCCCACAGTGCCGCGGTATGTCGGCCCCTCGGGGTGGTGCCGTCCCTACTCGCCTCAACTCAAAGTCTCCAGCGGGGTCCTAGCTCTGGAGGGCTATACCCACTAGTGATGAATGGTAAAGATACACAGAAAGATCAAGAATCACAGTAAGCACGTCATTTTCATATTTCCTCGTGAAGCTATAATGGTATTCAAATGTAAGCAGCACAGAGCTCTGATCTCCAGCATCACTGATTGGCTGCTGCAAGTCATGAGGTTTGCCAACACCTGGACATGCTCAGTGTGTTAAAAAGTTTTGTGTCATGACATCAAAGTGCTAAAAGGAAACCAAGTTCCATCAGGCCAGCTTCTCTAGTATCCAAAAGAAGGATTTTGGCTTGTTCACTGAATGCAAATTCACCATTTGCTTATCCTTACTCGGTGGTAGTCATGTGAGATACAGTGCATCATAGAAACACAGAAACATAAAACTTGTCAACAGAAAGGACGCCAGGCCCCCAATCTGCCAGTATGCTAGCAAGGCGCTGGGACTTCCGTACCGCCCCCCTGCCCTGGAACTACCAGTCCCTTGTGTCTGTCCCACACTCTCTTGAAACCCCCACAGTTCCTACCTCCACCACCTCCCCGAAGTCTGTTCCATCTGTCCACCACCCTCCTGTAAAGTAGAATTTTCTGATGTTCCCTGAATCTCCCCTCTTACCTGCAGATCATGTCCCTTGTTTTTAATTATTCCTTTAGCTGGAAGATATCCCTGCTGGTACCATGTTGAAACCTTAATATACTTGAAGGTTTCAATCATGTCCTCCACTTTCTCTCCTCTGCTCGAGGGAGTACATGTTGAGGTCCTTCAGCTATTCCTCATATAACAGATGCCTGAGTCCCACTACCATTTTTGTTGCAGCTCTGGATCTGCGCCACCTCTTTCCACACTTTTCTAGGTATGGCCTTCAGAACTGGACTCCATACTCAAGGTGTGGCCTGACAAGCTGCCTGTACATGGGCATTATAACTTCCTTCCTCCTGCTAGTAATTAACATGCCCGATACAACCCAGCATCCTGCTGGCCTTTTGCCACTGCCTTCTCACATTGCTCTGCCACTTTCAGGTCCCGTGAAATGCTTATGCCAAGGTCTCTTTTAGCTCGGTAACATCTAAGGCTTGTCCTCCCATAATGTATTCTCTATGCCTTTATTATTCCTGGTTAAATGCATGATTTCGCATTGTTTGGTGTTGAAGGTCAATTGCCATTCCCTGGACCATTCCTCCAGTTTCTCCAGATCCCTGTGCATGCTCTCAACCCTTCAGGCGTATCTACTCTACTGCAGACCTTCATGTCATCCGCGAATAGACACACTTTTCCCTTTAGCCCTCTGCTATGCCCTTGTAAATATATTGAAAAGGTGGCCCCAGCACTGATCCCAAGGCACCCTACTGGTGATCATACTCTCCTTGACAGTACCCCATTAACATACCCTCTGCCTCCCACCCCAGCCAGTTTAGCACCCACCTAACCACTAGCGGCCTCAGCCCAAGGCATCTTATTTTGTGCAGTAGTCTCCTGTGCAGCACAGAATCAAACATCTGGGACAGTATGTACTATACTACATGAATCATCTTGAAACGTATGTGTGTGTGTTTTGTATTGTATACCTTGACACAGGAGATGGGCGGTCACTAGGTCAATGCAAGCCTGCAACCTAGGCAAAAAACATGGCCGGCCATTTTTGTGGTATCACCAACAAAGGGCATGTGACCTCACCAGATAGTAATATAGTACCATAGTATTGTCGCAACAGAAGGGACTTAGGGTCCATCTTGTCTACCCCTCCTGCCACCCAACAATGGCTATGCCAGGTTTGACTATGGATATATATCCAAATGTCTCAGCTGGACTGCTACCTCTACTCATGCTGTGTAACCATCAGTTGCCATTCTCCTAGGGAATCTGTCTAGATCTGCTTTAAAGCCTGAACTCTGCTAGCTTCTACAACCTCACCAGGTAGGATATTCCTCATGTCAACCACCTCTTTGTGAAGCAATGTTGTCTAATGCTTTCCTTATTCTGCCCCTGCCCCCAGTTTAAATAAATACCCTGTAGTTCTGTCTACTAGTACTTAACTGCTTTAGCACAAACAGCTGTGTATACTGTACCCACACTGCCTGTACTTTTAATATTTGGAACACTGTGATCATGTTCCATCTCAAACGTCTCTTCTGTAGTGAAAATAATATCAGTTTGTCAAATCACTTCTCATGATTTCTGTCCCTGAAGTCATTGCTCATCAGCTTGGTGGTGCTGTGCTGAACCCTTTCAGGCCATTTAATGTCTTTCCGATACTGCTGTGACAAGAACTGGATGCAGTACTCAGGTGTGGTCTACCAAGGCTTTGTAGAGTTTGGGGAGGATCACCTCACCTGACTGATTCCTTACCCTCTCCTAATGCATCCCAGGATTTTGTTTGCTCTTGACAGCAGCAGTACATTGCCTGCCTGACTTTTGCATACTGTCCGCAATTATCCATCAATCCCATTCTTCAGCTGTGTTGTCGAGTGTTGCACTACATAGAGTGCACAGTAGATACCACCAAGATTCTCACCCCTAGGCATAATATGTTGTGCTTCCCTACATTAAAGTTAAGCCCCATTTCAGACCACGCCCTAATGTATGCAGGCCTCCCTGCAGTGCATCAGGGGATGATTCTGCTTCTTTGCCCCATTTACTCTTCTTGCCAGTTTAGACTCATCGGCAGTCTCTGCTGCTGATCCTTGCATCCTCCTTATCAATGAATATGCTAAAGAGGAAAGAACCCAGAACCAACCATTGGAGCCGGATACTCCCTTGGAACATCCGCCACTCGAAATGTCAAACAGGCCCCAGTTGGGATGGCAGGCTGTAGGAGTATAAAGACCTTGATAAAACAAAACAAAGCCAAGCGATTAGATATGGACTCATACTTACGGAATACAATGAGATATGAAGTGTGTTGTCACAGTTCCTACTCAAAACAAGTAACATGCCCAGTCTTGTTAAGCACACTCACCAAGATATCTACCGTTAGGAAATAATGTGATCATCCCCTGATTTACAGCTTATCTGTTCTTTCTGTAGGAACTTGCAGTTAGACTGCAATAGACATACTGTGATCGATAATAAAAAGCTTTCTCTCAGCTTCTCTTGAGCTCACAGAAATGTTCTGGTGAGGTCGCGTTAGCTTGTTTGTGTGTTCCTCAGCTTAGTGTGCAGTGGCAGTCACCGTGCTGTCATATTGAACTTTTATGAGATCTCAGGAACTGCAAAATATGTTGTTTTCTGGTGACATGCCATGTCCTAGCAATATATATATATATTTTATTAAAAATATTGCTAATGTACATTTAGAAATCATTATGATCTGCAAGCGTATTATTTGTTGTTTCTGATCATGGTTTATCTCACATAACGGTGGGACTGTTTCATCAAGTCATATAATAAAGGACATAAAGTTAACAAAATTGCAGCAAGCAGAGCTTAAACGTATTTTTCTTTTTAATTTTCATTCATATTCGGACTACCTTCAGACCTGAGCTCGACTAGTAAATTTTCTAGAGAATATTGTACTATAACATCTTTCATATATATTTTTGTTCCTTTTTATAGTTACATATTTTTGATGGCTTTAGATAACATGATATTATGATTATTTAAAGTATGTCATCTGATTTTATTTATAGTCAAATATTTATAAAAGGAAGAAACCAAATTACCCTGTTAATTTATCATCTCTGTAATAAAATAAAAATACCAAACATAAAAGTAATATATATGTATACAATGACCAGTATTTTAATATGCAGTTTATTTCCATTTGTGAGGACAGGATCATAACTCATGAGTGGCTAAACCACAAGTATTATTATTATTATAGTTTTGCCCTCACAAATGGAAAGAAATTATATTTAAAGGGAACAGTCTCAGCATCAAAGGCCTCACAGTCCAGTGTGGGGCTGGTCCCACTGTGCAGTTTTGTGTAAAACATGTTGGTTTACTTACTATTTACTTTAGTAGAGGAGATTGTGTCAGACTAATTTTGTTTACTTCTAGGCTGACATCTTTGTTACCACATATCCCAGAATCCACTGCTGCTGACATAAGAGCTGTAAGTATCAGCGGAGATTCAATAGCCATGACCTGCAGTGCATGCTAGAGTTTATATAAACTGTGATTGTTTGTTTGCTGGTTCTGCTATCCTATGTACGGTGACAGAGGACTGTACTTAGCTTCTGGAGGAAACAGGACTGGAAAACTCTGATAGGGGATTATAAAGCTAAAACATACACTGCAGACTATTGAATCTCCCACTGCTGCCTACTGTTCTGATGTCAGCTGCAGTGGATTCTGGTATATATAGTAACAGAAGATGCCAGCCTATCAGTAAGCAAAATTAGTTTGATACTGTTTATTAGTATAGTAGACTGTAAGTAAACATAAAATGGGCTTTTGCACATACGCATTGAAGCAGCCAAGGTGTAGACAGGCATGCTCACTGTACACATTCGCGGTACAATTTTGTTGAGTGCCTGTCACAAACCATATGCCTTTCTGTTAACATTTTCATTCTAACCTGTAGTATTTAGGTAGTGTAGGCCATCGAGGAGTGTCTGTGTTTAAACTTCTGCTGTTTAGGAGACAGATACATGTATAAATCCTCTTTAGAGATGAGAGAAATCATCTGACAACAATCTGACTTGTTTGGAAGAGGTGCCTTTTAAAGGATGTGTACATTTTTAATTGGGGGTGTAACTGTCAAGATTCTGTGCGAAACGGAAATTCTGGCTACACCCTTGAACCAGCCCCACACTTGAGTGGGCCTTTGTGCTGTTTCCCTTAAACGCAGACTATTGTATGTGCTATGTAAACAAATTTAGCAACATTTATTTTCTTGGTTTCATTATTTTATTTGTGTGTGTTTGTACATTTAGTCACAGGTTGTGCTGGACTCCCCCTCTCGAAAGTGCTGGTTTCCCCCACCCAAAACACTGTGCCGAATACCTGCTGTCCTTCAGTGTGGTGGGTTGCAGGTTGTAATTTGTGAAGGGATACCAATGTCAACAGAAGGAAACTTAATCTGAAATTAAATTGTGAGTCTTCTTTTATGTGCAGTGTATGGTCACGAGGAGCGGAGTACAGCTAGTTAGAGCTGTGTCTGGTCAGACTCAGGAAGATAGTAAAGTGCGGCAACAGGAAAAGCGACCTTCTGATTTTTTCAGCCCTATTGGCATTTGAGATGCCTACTGAGCCACTGAGACTGATAACAGCTGAAACATTATGAAACTACATATGGAAGTGCAGAGTTGCTCTTCAAGTTACATTAACAGATATTCTATCACATTACAACTTGAAACAACAACTAAAATAAATAAATAAATGCAAGCGTGTGGAAGAGTTGTCATTAAGATAGCTTAAGAGGTATACTGGCTAGTTCTGTCTTATGAAGAACACTGAATTGGCTTCAATGGGTATTACATACTAGGCATCACCATCACATCACTGCAAAGCAGGCAAGTTGCCAGAGACAGTTAATGTAACCCCCGGTCACAGTCTGACAGAATGCCTTTTGTCCAACTGTCAATTTGTCTGTTTCACTGAAATGCTCATGTGAGGTATGCAGTCTCTTTGAAGGATGTTTAGCTTCAGCACAAGGCACTGTAGACTATTATGCTGTCCAGACTGGACCAATCAGAACATTCTCCTATGTTGCAGCTCCAATTAAAACAAAGCCTTTTTTTATTTAGTTATTGTTTACCTGGTACATGCACTAGACATACAGTGCCTATTTTCAGGCACAGCCTGGGAGACTAATGGAACGGAATACGCATTACATCACGATCAGAAGCTAGCGAACATGACTTGATCAGTTAGGTCTGCAGGAGTTTTCCATAGCGATGCAGCAGTTAGCCATAGATTAGTTCTCAATGGAAAACCAAGCCCCTGCTGTTACAGAAGGTTCATTGCAGGGTGAGGAAAGTTATCCATCTCTCATGGATATTCACTTTATAAGTGATCTGTCAGATACTGAGACTGGGTATTCACTGTTTTCATTATCTTCAGATTCCGTTTTTAAAACGGTCCTAATAGACACTCGTTAGCCTCACCCATCCAACCAACTGCACACATATACTACCACCCACAGTCAGGTGGATCTTAACAATCAAAACTGCCCCATACCCCAAATGCCCATGCCCCAGATTTGGTCCCCATGCTTCCAGTTTCCCCACTGCAGCCTGGGTCCTTCTCCTCTCAGTGAAGGTGACCCTCTCAGACACCTGGCCAAAGTGACAACACAGTAGCAGGGTGTGCTCCATAGAGAAGATATACTTGCCTGTATCTCTTATTTATTTATTTATTCTCCATTCCATTGTACTGAAGTTAGTCTCCTGCCTCTCCTTGTGGTGAGGGTGACCACTGCATCTGTACCGTTAGAAGAATTAGCTAACAACAGCAGGATTCCATGGGCAGGACACAGCAACAATGCCAACACCACCCTCTGGTGTTTTCCTGTCCAGTGCATGATAGCCACATAAACGAGATCCATTCCACCTCAGGTTTCATGAAATCCACTTCTCTGCTTTGTTCCTCAGCTCCCAGCTAGGCGGTGCCCCCGTTTGGGAATCCCATGTAGTCAAGCTAAAACAATGATACTTGCTTCGAAAGAGTAAGCAGTGACTCCAGGCATGTGCATCAGTGCTGATGCTGCTGCACATGCACAGAGTTATGCTTACTTTTCAAACCAGCTGCAGTTAGATAAAACACTTGTTTTGGAATACAACTTACTTTTGTCCAGCTCAATGAATATCGTACTTTCTCTTTTCACTGAACTCTTAGGTCTTTAAAAAAAACTGTACTCGTTCATGAACCATTTTATTGGTGCTTCTGCACCACATTCATTTGGGGACATGCAGGAGCAGCTAGCTACATGCTATGGTCGGGGGCATAGGATATGATTTAAAACAAATACTGCATTACTGTTAATTATATGTAAACTGGAGACCAGATATGCTATCAGTGTATAAACAGATGGCAAGAGGCACAAGATTATGCGCTTTTAAAAAATAATCACCAAAAGCTGACAGTGTCCCTTTAAAAGAACCCACCTTTATTATTTCAATTAAAACATGCTAAAGCAGACACAAATGAGGAAAATGGGTATCTTACAAGATGGAAGATATGAGGTAATCCAAAACAAATAAACAAGTGTAGGTTACATTTTTCAGGATGTCATGCACTGCTGCATTGCTGCTCCATTGGGATATTTAAACCAACCCTCAAAGCGCAGGGCAATATCTTGTCAATCTGCTGTACCCTGCTGTATCTTGCCACATTTTGTAACTATGCAACCTTTCTACTTGCACTTTATATCCTAAATGTCTGTACTATGCACCTTACATATCATATAATTATATGTACCTCTTTTTGTAACTAATTCGCATCCCCTAAAAGGGGACTTTTAGTTCTAGTGGGACTACCTGGTTAACAAAAACAAGCAAATATGTAAATATGTACAAGCCAAGAACACTGTACTAAAACACCCCAGGAACACAGAATGGCACAAACATTTCTCTCTCTTGTCCAAAACCTGAAAGTGTATTCATTAATTTACTTGAATCACAAACAACATAATCATTCAGTTACTAAGGAACTATTACTTCAAGAGTCTCCTCCTAAACCTACCACTTATCTGTAAAATAATTGCTTAATACATTGTTGGTATCCTCTTAGCCAGACTCTGATGTAGGCAAATTTTTATTTGAAGTATGCAACTTTGTAGAACATGTGTAAACAGGGACAGTTTTTCTGTCATCGACATTAATGATTTCCCATTCTTTAAAGTTATTCCACACCCAGCCATGTTTTCATTGGGAAATTCCTGTTTCTTTGTTTTGTTTTGTAGTTTGAAAACCACTGCTATTGAAACAAAGGAACTGCAACAAAATCAGTATCATACTGTTATGTCCTTAACGCATGTTAATGTCAATGTTAACCTGTTGACTGCTGCTGTCCTCTGTGGGACCTCCATGAAAACAAGATGTGGCATCTCATAAGTTTATCTCAATTTGAGTAAATTCAAATGAAAAATAAACAAAGCTAGCAAATAAATAAATCTAGCACATTTGTCAGTTTTCAGAAAACTTTAAAAATCATAATACTTAGACACAATTCACATTAAATTTGATAGATTTTTCTGTATTTCTGTTTCTTTTGTTCATCTGTATTAGGTTTATTTACATGGAAATATGGCCCTTGTTCCTTACAAATAATCTGCTCTTGTTGTTAAATCCTTTGTTGGAGTCCTAATCCTCTGTTTGTGGTATCACAGTCATTTCCACAGCAGTAGACTGTGATGTCACGTACAATGGGTTATGATTTCAGAAGCGGATTCAGCAGCAGGAGCAGATGCAAGCAATCTATGGGGACAAGACAGGATCCTTTGTCCATGCAAATTAGTGTAGTAATGAAGAACAAATGGAAGAGAAAGGCAGACTTTTTAAATGTAATCTGAACTTTGTCTAAATGTTTTCACTAACTTTAAACAGCTAGTGTACTGCCTAAACTAATATTAGGCTTTAAAAGCAGCCAACCATTACCCCTTACATCTGAGGTACTTTTTCTTTTCCTTTGTTTAATTAGAAGATTGTTTACCTAATGTTAGTATTTGTGAGTGTGGAGCAGCTCTTAGCCTGGCAACAGACATATTTTGCTCTACTACTGCACACTACATCATCAGCATTGTGACCTCATGGCTGTGACATTACTGCTACTTAGGAACAGCAAGTGAGTGCCTGCCAGGTCATTCACCTGTGATGTCACTGTCAGTGAGATCATAATGCTGATGATGTAGTGTGGGCAGTGGAGTTGGATATGTCAACTGCCAGGCTAAGAGATGTTAGACCCTTGGGGCAACGTGCATTCTACTATAGGGCCCTCTGGATGAATGACCTACCTGTAGACATCTCCTCGGGATTGAAACTAGCCCTTCAAACCAAAATGTAGAGAGTCATCTTCTCCTCCTGTGTTCACATTGCTTATAACCTTCCTCCCTCCCCTGCTCTCCTTACACCCTTACTTTTCCCCCAACTAGCTTTCACAGACAAAGTCCACCACCACCTCCTTCCTCCTCCATACCTTCTCCCATCTCTAAAGTGGTGTGTCTGTATCTGCCTCCTGAGTGGTCCCCTCATCTCTGAAATGATAGGCTTGTACCTGCTCCTGAGTGTTCTCAAATATATTGCTGTTCTATGTTACTTATTGTACTAGCCTAATGTAATATGTGGTTTGTTGCTTATCTACTTGTCATGACTCAGGGTATAGTCGCTACCCCTCTGTATGTCATGTACCCAGCTCTGTACCTCATGTATCCACTTGTTCTTTAAATTTGTATTGTACAGTTAACTTCTATTTTGATGTGGAGCCTTTGCAAAGGAGTCTCTAACTCAAAGGTTTGTAATTCGATATGATCACATAGAAGACTTTCTGATGAGCGAAAAGAAAAAGAAAATGCTTCACAAATAAAAGTTACAATTGACTACTACTTAGAATTTGTATTATTTTCCTGTCTGCCTGTTTTGGCTCCACTAGCTCCTTAAGGCCATGCACACCTCCCATCGTCCGGTTATGCAGCATGAATATGAATACCCACATGGTGGAGAGGTGGCAGCAGCGATAGCCAGACAGGGCAAAGACAGACATGAGCCAATTGCCTGGGAACAGAGCAGAAGACCGGCTAGAGAAGGGCTGTGCTATCTTCAAAACCTAAACCAACAAATTCAGCAATTAACATGTGACTGTACTGATGACCAAAACACATCACTGATGTTTATTGATTTCTTTTGTTTTTGTTTACCAGCTAAGCATGCTAGGCTAACATATACCTATTTTCAGGCATGACCCAGAGACTTGCAACACAGTACACAATGGAATGACAATACAGACATTAGCCGAAGTACTAACGGTTACCAAACAAGAGAGGGACCAAGGGTTATTCAGATCCGAGGATCACAAGCTGGTAGAGAAAGGCCAAGCAGTGATCAAAGCTAGTGGAATGCTGGGTTGCATATCGAGGGCCCTCCAGCAGGTGGAGAGAGTGGTTTTGCTATTATATCACTCACTGGTGTGATCTCACCTGGACTACCATGTACAATTTTTGACACTTGACCTCAAAAAGCACATAGACAGATCAGAGGTGGTCCAGACAAGGGCAACTAAAATGGTATATGGTTTGCATGAGAAGACCTACGAAGACTGATTTTGGGATTCAGCATGTATACCCTACAAGAAAGAAGAGACAGAGAGAGACAGGGATATGATACAGACCCACAAGTACATCAAGGAATGAACAGGGTACAGTTAGAGTCTCTTTCAAACGAGAACACCACGACCAAGGAGCATGCAATGAGGTCAAGGGGAAATTCAAGAGTAATGTGAGAAAATATTTCTTCACTGAAAGAACAGAGTGCCAGCGGAAGTAGTGGAGGCCAAAATAGAGTGTGTGTTGGGGGGGTTCAAGCATGAATGGATAGACATGGGATATATTAGATAGGAGGCTGAGAGGTTGAGGTCGACATAGACCAGATTGGGTCTGCAGAGACAGAACAGATAGGAAACAGATGGGCAGACTAGATGGGCTAAGCAGTCCTCTTCTGCCATCAAATTCTATGTTTCTATGAGATGCAATATACATGGAAACAAGTTCACATATGATTAGTTTGGTATAACAAGTCAATGCAGTACACAACAAACATAATAGCATCAGTAGTAGAAACAAGTCCTCTGATGGCTAATGGACCAGAGGAATATAGGCAATGCTAAAGTTAAATGCCACATAACAAGGAACACAAGATCCTGTATAACAAATTTAGGAGAACTGCACTGAACCAATGAGTCATTTCCCTATTGAAGCCGACTTTTATGGTGATTGCATGCAGGCGCAAGAAACTTATTGGGGCAGCTTGCTGAGAGCAGGCAGTGGAGGAGGGCACTGTTGTGGCTAATGCTCCCACAGCCTGCAAAGGCTTGTCCCGCTCCCACAATGCCATTGCAAGCTGCTGGTGACAGCAGTTTGGAACGCTGGCACCAAGTTCTGAGAATTTCAGCTGCTGTTATCAGGGGTCGTCACATTGGAGCGTTAGCTATCCGCTGCAATGATGGCGCCGACCATTGCAGGCGAGATGTAAATCCCTTGATATTGTTTGTGAACATATGCGTGCTTGCAGCCATGTTCACAAACAATATAACCCCTCTCACCATGTTTACTTGCCAACAGGAGGCCCTAATCCCCATAGGCTTTGGTGGCCCCTGCATTTCGTTGTTGCCGACGGGGAGCCCACTCCCATCGGCATTCTGTATCCTCATGACTTCTGGCCGACGGGTACCCAATCCCCGCCGGCATAATGATATCCCTCTTGTTTACAACGGGGTGCCCAACTCTGTTGGCTACTGATGGCCCCCAAACAAAACTCTCTGCTGGCACACTGGGAGTCCACCCCAGCTGCAGATGCCCCTGTGAAGAAAAACGGTCCCGCGACATCTTTTTGTTTTTTTTTTCCTGAAAAAGGAAACTGTCCCACTGCACACCCTGCCTCCCCACACCCCTCTCACCCCATACTTACCTCCAGAGCTCGGTGTAATGATCTTCAGTGGACCAGGAACACATCTGCACTCTTCAAAGCCGACCGCGAACTGAGAAAATGCCGTAAGCTGTATAATGTAATAAATAGGGTTTTTAAACTTTAGTGCATATCTCGGGCATTTTTGGGAATTTTTTCACCAACTTTTCAACTTAGGGTTTTGGACCCTCCTCATGAATGCTTGAACTTGTCATGGCATTAATCGTCCCCGAAAGGTGATTTCGCGGTCACTGCATGGAATCACCTTTGGGCAATTAATGAAACAACAGTGCCAGTGTTCATGAGGTGGGCTCTCAAAAAGTCGATGTGCAAATTTGGTGGAAAAAATCAAAAATGACTGTTTTACTAGCGATGCTTTTGCAGTTGCTACGCACGTCAGAACTTCCGATGAATTTGCAATATTTTCATGCCAGATTTTCAACATTGCCATTTTGTCACATCGCCCTTGTGAACAGCATAGCTGTCATTGTTCCCATCCTGGCAGAAATAATGCCAAGGCCCAGCGCAGAATAGCACGGTCGCTGTGGGAAATCAGTGTTTGGGACAGATTAAGAAAATGACAGTGACACTGTTCATGAGTAGAGGTCCTGAAATGGCTATGTTGAAAATTTGGTGACAATACTCGTAAATGACTGTATTACTGAGCTGCTTTGCACAGTTTGCCACGCACGTCAGAAATTTCCGCAAATTTATAACATTTCACCAGATTTAACATTGCCATTTTCCACACCTACTTATGGGCAGTATAGTTGTCATTTTTCCCATCCTGGACCAAATGTGTTTTTGCACTTCGGCGCAGAATAGAGCAATCGCTGTAGAAAATCACTGTCCAAGGCAGATTAAGAAAATGACAGTGATACTGTTCATGAGCAGAGGTCCTAAAACGCCTATGTTGAAAAATTTGGTGACGATAGCTCCATCGAATGACTGTGTTACAAGTGTGTGTTGCACACTTTCCACGCACCCTTGTAACTTCACGAGATTTATAATATTGTCACGCCAGATTTTCACCAGTGGAATTTTTTCACACCTCCTTATGAGCAGACAGCTGTAATTTTTCACATCCTGACTGAAATGTGTTGTCACAGTTCCGCGCACAATAATGCGCCGCTGTGGGAAATCACTGTTCATGACAGATTAAGAAAATGACAGTGGCACTGTTCATGAGCAGAGGTCCTAAAATGCCTATGTTGAAAATTTGGTGATGAAACTCCATAACATGACTCTGTTATAAGTGTGCGTTGAACTGTTTCCACACACCCTTGTAACTTCACAATTTTGTAATATTTTCACGCCACATTTTCAACAGTGGCATTTTCCACAACCCTTTGAACAGTACAGCTGCCATTTTTCACATCCTGGCTAAAATATGTTTTGCACTCCTTCCACAGAATATTACGGTCACTGTGGAAATCACTGTTTGGAACACATTAAGATCGAACGACAGTGAGAGGGGAGGAGTGACCGAGCTCAACTGAACTCTGTCGGGACTGCTGCAGATTTGTTTGTGGGCAGAAAGGCGCCAATGTAGGCAGGAGTCCCATGCAGAAGGGCTGTTTGCAGCACCAGGGCAAACAGAATGAGCACGTGACAGAGGGAGACTGAATGACCTCAACGGAGCTCTGTTGGGACAGCTACAGATTTGTTTGTGGACGGACAAAGGTGCCAACGCAGCCAGGAGCCCCTGACACAAGCCGCAGCCTGCAGCGCCAAGAGAAACAGAATGAGTGAGTGACAGAGCAGTAGTGAACGAGCTCAACAGAGCTTTATTTGACAGCTGCAGATTTCTTTGTGGGCAGAAAATGTGGCAATGTAGGCAGGAGGCCAGTACAACAGGACAGCGTGCAGCAGCAGGCGAAACGGCATGAGTGAGTGGAGAGATCTCTATGGAGCTGTGTCAGGACTGCAACAGACTTCTTTCTGGCCAGAATAAGCCACCAATGCAGGCAGGAGCCCAGTACAAAGGGCAACCTAGCAGCAGGAGACACAGACCCGGCGGTGAGGGAGGAGTGAGTGAGCTCAATGGAGGTCTGTTGGAACTGCTGCAGATTTGTTTGTGGGCAGAAAAAGGCAGCAATACATGCAGGGTCCCAGTACAAAGGGCGGCCTGCGGTGCCAGCAGAAAGCGGACCCAGGCGAACTGACAGAGAAATTAAGCGAGCTCAGCAGAGCTTTGTCAGGACTGCTGCAGATTTCTTTGTGGGCAGAAAAAGGCACCAGCAGAGCCAGGGCCCAGTACAAAGGGCAGCCTGCAGCGCCATGAGAAACAGAATGAGTGGAGATGGGAGTGAGTGACCTCAACGGAGCTCTGTCGGGACAGCTGTGGATTTCTTTTGGGCAGACCATGGGTCAAACACAGGCAGCAGCCTAGCATACAAAAGGGGCAGCCTGCAGCTCCGGAGAAACACAACAAGTGAGTGAGAATGGGGAGTGGCGAGCTCAGTGGAGCTCTATTGTGACTGCTGCGTATTTATTTGGCAGAAAGGCGGCAATGCAGGCCCAGGCCCAGTACAAAAGGCCAGCCTGCAGCGCGGCAGAAATGGAGCAGTGAGTGAGAGAGGGAGGCGAGGCTCAAGACCTGTGTTGGGACTGCTGCAGATTTCTTTGTGGGCAGAAAAGCCACCAACAGAGGCAGGAACCCAGTATAAAGGGCAGCCTGCAGCACCAGGAGAAACAGAATGAGCGAGTGAGAGAGGGGAGTGAGCCACCTCAACGGAGCTCTGTCAGGACAGATGTGGATTTCTTAGTGGCCAGAACTAGGTGCCAATGCAGGCAGGAGCCCAGTACAAAAGAGCAGCCTGCAGCACCGGGAGAAACAGACTGAGCAAGTGACACAGGGCAGTGAGCGAGCTCAACAGACCAACGTAATCAACATTTGGCATTGACAAAAGCTTGTTAAATAGTGGTTCCAGTTCTTTACTGTTCCATCTCTATAGGCTGTTTAGTTGTCCTAGTGGGTGTTTCTGATTTACATACAGTTCTAAAAGGTATTTACTACCTCTATCACTAAGCAGTAGGGCATGACAGGGGATGTGTTTTGGTGGGATAACAATCCGCCTGGGTGAGTTGAAACAGGGTGAAGCCGAGTGCTTCCACCAGCTGAAAACAACCATTAGCCCACCATAATGCAACCCCCAGAGTGCCTTATTGTGGTTATGAACTGGGTCCTTTTTAGTAAAGTGGATGTATTTTTAAACATATGGTTGTTGAGCTACTTTCTGTCGTGCTGTTGTGCTGGGATAATGGCCCAACTGAGAGTACCTCCTGGTCAGTCAGCAGCCAGCATTCTTCCTACCCGTGTCATAAAGCAGTTTATGTCCTTGCTGAGCTCTTCCACTGTTGGCACAATGCATCCATGTTCTACTATAGAACTCTGTAGTTAGGAGGAACATTAACTACGTCACACAGTTCTAAAATGGTACTGACCACCAGAGTGAATTAGAAACAACCACTGAGGGTTACTAATGGGCCTGTATAGATGGAGTTATGACAGAACTGGAACCAGTATTTACAAAAACTGCTGCTACTGGGAAAATAACTTTCAGGTTCAGCACAGTTCTTCTTTAAATATAACAATCCAGCAGGCACAGGAAGTATAGTATCAGCAACAATTCAAGTTGTATACAAATTCTAGCACCAGCAGTAGTGAGAACTAAATATCCAGCAGATACCAGTACTAGGGTAGGGGGCATTGCTAGAACATAAATAGGGGTTGCATACTGAATCACCTCTTATGCCCTCATGTTAGGGTTGTGGCCTTCTGTGTTCCTGGGAAGGCCACAGCCAGTATCTGAATGGAAATCCTGAAGGCTATCAATGCCAGTGGTGACACCAACAGGGCTCTGGCCGACATTAGCCACAAGTGGCAGGACACACAAGTGGTTATCAAGCAGAAGCTGGTGAGCATTCACCAGTCACAGAGTGGACCAGCCACATGTGCTAGAGTTTGCCCCACTGAAGAAACTGATGGACACTTGAGGATGAGCACAACACTGGACATCTGTGCATTCTGTCCAAGGTTTTGCTGGACCCTGATGGTCCCCTTTCCGATCTTTAACGCCTGTATTAGACAGCCAGTGAGCAGGGAGAAGAAGTACCAGTGGTGGATACAGTTCCTGTAAGACCATCCATCACCTTACACACACTTATTGGAAGATGAGTACTGGCACTGCTGGGGTGGATTTTTGGCAGAAGGAGGTAGAGGACCAGAGGCCATGTCCTTATTTTAAACTACCTGGACCCAGTCCTTACACCATGATCTTCTTCCACGCTGGCCTAGATGATCAGAATGACACCAGTGACACCTTGCAAGACATGTATATGCCACAGTTCTATGTACATTGTCACTGTGTTGTACATGGAAGGTAGACCACCGAGCCTGTGTTCTCCCACACCACAGATCCTCTCTCAGAACAGTCTGGGGGGGACACAACCTCTGTGTCAGGTTATCTAGTCTCACGCAGTCTGTTTACCTTATACAGCCAGCACCACCTGATAGGCATCACAAGGCATTACTAGAAACCAACAGGCTATGGAAACAGTAGTGACATTGCGAGTGTACACATCACTGAGTAAACAGTAGTGACATTGTTGAGTGTACCACATCGCTGAGGAAACAGTAGTGACATTGCTGAGTATACCACATCACTGAGTATATGTTTGCTGTACAGGAAAGACTCCTGCTGAGCACCCAAGATGGCAAAATCCTATGAGAGACCCCAGGACCATCAGACATGGTCAGCAGAACCAGGAACAGATGCCCACACCCCAACCTTGGCACACTCTCTCACCCTCACTAGTCAAGTGCCCCAAGATGGCAGCATTATGGACCTGGAATTGGACTACATTCTCTTGACCTCCCAAGCAGTTCACCCAGTTTCCCGTATGGAAAAGGATGAGGGTCCCTACAGCCCTCCAGACTTATCAGGAAGATGAAAGGAAAACATTGACTTACTGCTAACGTGCTTATAATCCAGCATCTTGAGCTATAGTGGCTGGTCACAATTAAAGCCCACCTGCTGGAGTTTGACAAGAGTTTTGACTGTTAGAGACATCAGAGATCAGATGCACCAAACTAGGAACCATTTTTGTGTCACCTTCAGACACAGTAGAGGCCCACACATGACATCCAGATAATATCCATACATCCTCCATACAGTCTGTAACAGAGGCACATTCTGCAGCCCCAGTCCCAGTTCCAAGACCTCCACATGGCCAGCCCTGGCATGGCAGCACCATCCACAGATCTAGCACCAACAACGGGCGTGTGGCTGTGAGGTCACCACTAAAGCATAATACATTGCCACTAACTGCCACCCTTGTTGCCAGCGCCACATGAGAAATGAAGGGCTCAATGAGGATGGAGTCTGAATTACCCACTACCTATGCAGTTATCCCTCCATGGCAGGGCTGAGGGACATTGGCAGGGCAGTATGGGGAAGCTTGCAGTGCAATTGCCCATGCTGTACCTGTGATGTGGATAAACAGAGGACTTCAGATTCCAGTGCTGTCAATCCAGCACCTTTCGTGAGCACTAAATTCACAAACATAAAAAGCATAACACATTGGCACCTCCTGGTGTTGTGCACAGAAGTCTGTGTGATGCCCCCTACTCAAACAAACACACCCTCTACCCACCCCTGTACACAGAGATTCTCACCCAACACTGTCCTCAGTATATGTGTGCTCTCAGTGCTTCTCATTCACAGGACTGCATCACTGAGGCACATTTCTACAGGGAGGTGTTGTGTAACATGTAGAAAGCAATGCACACTACATACATATTGCAGGAAGCAACTTCACGGTTCTACCTGCACTATCCAAACAGTAGAATCAGACCTTTAGCAGACCAAAGGTGCACTTCTCAATGCTCTGGGTCTTTCTACACAAGATAGATAGAGATAGAGATATAGATAGATAGATAGATAGATAGATAGATAGATAGATAGATAGATAGATAGAAAGACAGACAGACATTTCAGTACAAGATCTACATCAAATTAAACAACACACAATGAATACATAATAAGAAAGAAAATACATAAATTTAAATTATAAATATCCCAATGAATAAATCATATAAAAAGTGGGTTGTGCAACAAGGTAAAGGAATCCAGTTAAGAACCATCAAAGACATACATAAAAATCCAAGCTTTCATCTTATTTTGAAAATGAAGACATGAGAGTGAACTGTATAGCCATGGGAGGTTGTTTCATATAAAGGGGGCAGCAATAGAGAACACTCTATCCCCAGCACATGTCAGTCTTGATTTAAGAAGAACCAGTAATCCCATACCAGAGGATCATAACACATGGGTATCTGTGCAAATTGCAGGAAACTCCCTAGGGTAAAAGGGTCACAGTCTGTCAAGGGCCTTATTGGTCAAAAGCAATATTTTAAAATCAATCTGCTGTCTGACAGCCAGTGCAAGGAATGCAGCACAGGTGTGATATGCTCTCACCTCCTGCAGGAAGTAGCGAGCCTAGGTGCTGTTTTCTGCACAAACTCTAAATGGTGGATCCGACCTGTAGGAAGGCATGGTAGAATACATTGCAGTAGGCACTGCAAACAGTAATGTGGGTGAGCTCCCATAACTGATGGGTATCAGAAAGGTTGTCATTTATGGCCTGAGGGGTAAGCCCCCAGTCCCTGTGGAAGAGTATATAGTGAGGTTAGCTATCTTTTAAGGCTCTTGCATGCTGAAAAGGAGGTAATACCCAGTAATACAGCTCTACATCACAGCCTCCTCGTGCCTCCTAGGAACCAAAACCCAGCTTTCCTGTCACTCATAGAGTATCTCTCAACTCTCCTCACAATGCTGAACAAGTCTTATTAGGGGACCTTAACGTCAATTGGCTTGGCACCTCAGCTTTACAAGCGAGGATTCCTTTGCCACTTGACATGACCCACTTAGTCTCCCAGCCCACTGGACTTAACCCCACCAGAGGAACCAGCACCCTCCTGGACAGCATAGTCTCCAGCGCCCCCAAAAGTCCAGGATATTAAAATCCTTTCGGACTCCTTAAGGACCACTCCCTATCTTCTTCCTCTGGTCCTCTGCCACCTCAAACCAGTAACTCAATCCACTCTTCGTAGGTGCCTCCACCTAGGTGGCCTTAAAAACTCAGGCACTATCTCGCCCAGATTGACTGGTCCACCATGCCCAAGCATTGATGCCGCGCCGACCTCTTCACACAGACCTTCAACAAGGCCTGCAATCTCTATGCTCCGCCTCCAAACATCATTCAATCAAAATCCAAAATGCACCTTGGGTCACCCCATCCCTGCTCCAAAAACTCCAGAAGAGGATAACCTCTGGCATATTTCTCTGAGTCAGGCAAAGTGTTGGATAGGCAAGCCTACAATGCTGCACACAATCAGTGCGCATGGGCCATCCACAAGGCCAAAGCAGTGCACTACCAGGCCACCTTACCTCCTCCTGGGGCTCATTCCGGACTTTCTGAAATAATATAAAAGAGCTGAATGGGAAAACACATCCTCCCCATCCCAGCTTTCTATTGATGGCTCTATTACCACGGACCACCTCAACATAGCTAACTGCCTTAATACCACCTTCACTGATCTTAGTTCTGTCCTCCCCAGTAGTTTCTTTGACCCGTGCTGGAATCTCAACCACCTGTCCTACAACGCACTCACTTCCACCTACACAAGAGTTCTACCCAAGAAACTAGACTGTACCTGCAAAAGCCCTGGGTAGCAATAGCCCTAGCAACAACACTCTGGATACCAGGATCCTGTGCCTAGTACTTGATGATGTCCTTATCCCGCTGAATGACTTACCTGAGTCAATCCTCTGTCTAGATCAATTCCCAGTGTCTGGAAAATGGCTATCATCACACCCATACACAAAAGTGGTGATAGGTCCTCCCCAAACAACTATAGGCCAATCTCCTTACTCCCCTTTCACCAAAGCTATCAAAAGTGGTGGCCACTCAGCTCACAGTACCTGACCAAATATGACATACTATGCCCTGAGCATCACGGTTTCTGCACAGGACATAGTACCACCACAACCCTCCTTGAATTCTCCAACTATCTGCACTCCTCCCTAGACTCTGGCAATCTAGCTGGTGCAGTGTTCATTGACCTTTCAAAGCCTTTAACACTGTTGCCATCCTCCTGCTTGACTCCCTCTACCAAATCGGTTTCTCCACTGGTCCTCTCGCCTGGTGCTCCAAATACCTCTCAGCTCATTCCCAGTGCATAAAAATCAATGGGACTTAATCCAGCATCCAACCTGTTCACTCCGGGGTCCTCCCGGGCTCTATCCTGGGACCCCTCTTGTTCAGTCTCTACCTCTACATTCTGCCCAGTGCCTGCTCCAGCAAAAATTCTTCTTTATGCAGATGATGCCATTCTCTTTGCCTTTCACCACAAACCTGCCTCACTCCAGGACTCTCTCAGCTCACCTTTACTAAGCTGAAAATGGTTCAAGGATCATAGACTTGTTATCAATCTGAAAAAGACCAAGTCTATGCTATTCACCCACCACCAAAACAAGTCCAGAAATGCCTCCTCCTAATCCTCCCCCGCACACAGCACCCCTAGAGCAAGTGTCACATATCAATACCTAGAGATTACCTTTGATACTGCTCTCACTTTTCACCACCACATAAATGCCCTCTCAGCAGCCACCAACTCTCGGTTAGGCCTTCTCTACTGGCACAAGGACTGCCTTCCTCCACATGCTGGCCATCACATCCTCTGTCCTGTCCCTGGTGGATTATGGCCTGCTGAGATACGGTGCTGCAGATAACACTGCTATCAGTAAAATCCAAATCTCTATAAACAAGGCCTGCAGGCTCCTGACTGGGGCACCCAGACTCACCCCATACTTGCCTACTCTGTGTGACTGCAAACCTCCTCAATCTTGAAGAAAGACTCCATTACCAAACCTGCCTACTATCCATGAAAATTCTTCTCAGGCTCTCCCTCCCCAGGGATGGCTGCATCCCTTCAACTCGCCACCCCAACAGTGGCAACCGCAGCTCGGATAAGGTCTCCCTACTGGTGCCCAGGACCAGGACCTCCCTAGCCCAGTGATTCTTCTTCTACAGGGCTCCTCCTGGTTCAGCTCTCTCCCAGTCAACATCACCAACACGCTCAAAATTGGTCCTTTAAATCGCCCTTGGCCACCTTTTCAACACACGCTGCTGTAAATGCAACTAACTAAATCCCTGTGCCCTCCTCAGGCCTCCAAAGACTCATGCCATCCTGCTGTCTCCAACCTCGACAAAGTCCTCTGGACTGCTCACCCCCCCATTAGCTGCTCCTATCTGAAAATATTTTTCTGCCCTCATTGTTACTGCATTACAGGATATAGATCTCCCATTCGTAGCACATGTTACCTATGTACATTGACTGTACATAATGCTCTATATCACTGTAATAATGCTTTTATCACTGTTACCTATGTATTTTATGTATCACTGTCTGTATTTAGAACTTTGTGTTATTGTTTTGTCCTCACTGTGACGAGGCACCTTTGTAAACGAGCCTCTGACTCAAAGGTTGTAAATCCGATTGCACAAATAAATAAATAAAAATAAATAAATACCCAGCACTGCTCCTGGATTTACACTACAAATTGTGTTATCTGCTTCACAAATCCTGCAGTGGTGCTTTGTTCAATGGGACATAGTACACTTTTATAAAGAGGACTGGAGAGCTCTAAAGCACAAATAGCCACTGAAATGAAGAGTCTATGCAAAATTGTATAATTGTATTGTGGCAAAACTTAGTGAAAACAGGAGCAAATTAAATACTAAAATCTACTCACATACAGATACTGGCTTGGAGCCTCTGTGGTTCATTCATGAGCTTCATCAGGGTGCAGGTGGCCCCTAAACTAGACACACCTTTAAATGCTACATGGCAACAACTGACAACTTAAGGATAGAAAGGTGAACATCATCAGCATGTTATCCCAGGTTAAATAATACTACAAAGCAACCTGAATAGGAGAGAGTAGTAGATTAAGATGGGAGGGCTAAGTGCACATGCCTATAGTCAGACACAGAATGTGGAGCGAGCTGAGTACGCTGGGCCTAATTCACTATATTAATTAAAGTTCTGGTTTGGCTGAGCATTGCTCAGTTGGAGCACTTATTGGGGAGGGAGCTGTGCTCTTAAATTCCACCCTGTAGCTATAGGTCATCTGCATGTGCAGTACCTTGTGCAAACACTAGAGATACAGAAAGTAAGGTGAATATATGGTTTGGGTCCTTTTGTGACCTAATACTTTCATACCTAAATGAATCAGAGTGCCTCGTCTAGTTTTCTTTGATTGCTGAGAAAATTGATATAGCAGATTCCCTTTGATGACAGCACAGTATCCAAGAGCAACCAAAGTTTTCTACAAGATTTTAACCTCAGTCTATATAGTTGTCAATCTGTAAATACTATATATCAAACTGCTACTCAAATACCACTAAACAATGGTAGTCAAACATTTTCTGACATAATATATAATATTGTAGTAACATTGTTTAAAATGATGGCATACTGCAAAATATTTTGACAAATATAGGTCAACATAATGGCCAGAATGTCAAAGAAATATTTGCTTCATGGATTATTAATTTTATTCGCTGCACAGTATTTGAAGATTTCTTAGTAGATCATTGTGCTTTATGAAGCACCCAACCTAGGACACACAGATGAGATTATAACTGAAAGATGGTGGCATGATGCTTCAGAAGAGTCTAGTTTTTGGTCCCTTACATTGTAGCTGCTGATAGTTCACAGATCAGAAACTTCCAAGCATGCATTAAAGCATAGCATCTGCAGCCCAGGCACAAATATAAGGTCCACTGCTATACATACTGAAATTAAATAGCAGAAGAACAAGAAGCATCCTAAAATTTGTAAAAGCAAAGAGAAACTGGTAGTGAAGTGACTGTAAACATGTTAGTGGCAGCCATTTCATACATTAACATCCACACACAGCCTTGGACAATTGCATGGGTCAGTATATGGAAGGGAATGTTGGCCAGGTCTCTGGGGAAAATCCTACTCTTGCAAAAAGTGTCCTGTGTTTTTTACTTCCTACTGGACAGCCACAATACAGCAACAGAAATGGGCAGAAGGGACCTCAGTTTAACGCCTCAAGGGACATCCTGTCCCAAAAGTACAGCATCCCGCTAGTGTTGCGCTTGGTGCCAGCATTTATGGTATGAGCGCAGTCCTGGTGAGGGACCAGAACCCACAACCTTTAGGCTTACAGGCAAATGTGCTTCCAGATGAACTACGCTTAAGAAAGAGAAGAGGCCATTCATTGGTCCGTAGGGTTTTTCCCCACCTGAGAAGTGGATTCATCCTGTCACTGTTTTTTTTTTAGTACCTGCCACATCTAAAGTTTAAGGTAGCTAATATGCTCTCTTTTTCTGTAATTTGCATTTTCTGTTTTCACAAAGCAATATGCTGCTTGCATCTAACTGACATCATACTGAGACAGTATCCTTACATTTATAAATTATTCATTCTCGCCTCAGCTTAGGCAGGCAGTGTGGTCTGAATATTGGAGCAGTGACCTTGAAAACAGAACTCTGGCTAAAATCCAAGTACTGTCACTGGCTTGTTGTGTGACCCTAGCAAATTACTTGTTCTCCTTATGCTTCAGTTCCTCCTATTTGTAAATTTTAAGTGAAAGCAGGATCCCGCTGCACTGTTAATGAGACACTTCAACTCCACTGGCCTAGTCCTATTTAAAAAATCATAAAGTAATAAAAAAGTCTGAGCTCACTGCAAACTCTGGTAGAGAATGGTGTATTGCATCATTCCTCTCACAGGAGGATCCTCTATTTGAAATGAAGGTCGGAGGCTAAGAGATCAAAGGCACCGGTGGATGACAGATGGCAAAACATCAAAGAGTGATCAAAGTCCGATGAATTGTCCAGGTGTGCCAACATTACCTGAACCGTTCTTTCCTAAGTTTACATCTAGTTATAAAAATGCAGTCAGAAAAATAATGATCTGATTGGTCTTCTACATTCTATGAAGGTTGCAAACCACACAGTAGGTCTGGACTGCACAGAATATACTCAAACAGGCACGTTTTAAACTACAATACATTGTTAGATTTTCTTTGAAAACTTTTAATATTTCAAGATGCAGTTAATATTTTTGGGTAGAACTCAGAAACTTCAAAGGATCCAACTTTAAGTCATTCCAGTTTTTTTTTAATCAGTATACCTTGTGGGTCCCAAATGTGGGAGCCAGTATTCTAAGAACAATTGTTAGAAGTTAGCATAAAATATTACTTATAAGTACCCTTTTCAAATAATTACATCTCTTCTATAGTTGCCAAACTGGATGTCAAGTAATTTTCCTTTTCCCATTTGGAAGTCCAATATTTCCCTACCCTACCAATTCCCACCATCACCACTACTATCACACACACACGCGCACACACACACACATACACTCACAATTGCACAAATACACACACACACATATACACATGGCACACACACACACATACACATGCCGCACACACACACACACGCGCACACATGCACACATTATCGCGACACACACGTATGCACTCATGCGCATGCACATACACACTCACACAAATGCACACACATACACACACACACACACACATGCATACACATGTGCACATGCAACACACATGAACACACACATATATACATGCGTGCACTCACACACACAGACACACACACACACACACACATATCTTTGGGTACAGTATTTCCAATTATAAATCAACAGAATTTTTCTAGCCAATCGAATCAAGACTCTGCATACCTCTTATTATGTGCATACTAACAAACTGTCTCCCACTCTGACAGCGTCCACTGTCACACAATCGTGCCTTCATGTTTGACCTCACAGAAAGGCACAAAATAGAGATAACGATGGGTAGCAGAGTGTAACAATGCTATGTTTGCCTTCAAGTGTTTCATTTGGTGTCTCTTCGCTCTCGAGGTTTACAGTGTCGCCAAGGAAACCACAAGAAGGCAAACGCATGGTTGTGACATACCGCTGACCATACGTTGTCTTTTATAGTGTATGGTCAGTGGAGAAAAACATAATGGCAATGTTGGAAACAATAAGCTTGTACTATACAACAGGCTGCAGGCTTACCTTGCAATGAAGGATGACATAGCCGCTCATGGGTTTTCAAAGCGAGCATGTTTATTTTGAGAAATAATTTTTATTAATGCCAGGAAAACACTACATGAATAATTACATTAAGAGAGAATAAACACTATGTTTACTGTCAGAAACTATGCAGTCTCGAAAAAAATGTAATGGCCTGTTGTTTTGATCACGTGGTTGGCTATGCCAATCAGGGTGCGCGGAAGAGCGTGGTCTGTGTTGCAAACCAAGCCCAGTGATCACGCAGATCTAAAGAGAGAGAAGAACAAAACAACGGCATTTTTAGTAACCATAAAGGTATGTTTATTTTGTTTTGGAAAGTAAAATGCTCAGTTTAAACTAACCTGCTACAAGTCGTCTTCTGAAGAGGAGTCAGTATAGCTGCAGCACGTTTCTTCTTCTGAGGCAGCAATAGTTGTTGTTGGTAACATTCACGGTAATTCCCTGTTGGAATATGCAACTGTCCCTACACAGGTTGAAATTTGTTAGGTCTGATAGTGGGAACAGTGGTCCCTTGCTGCATGGGTTTGCTACTTCTGGTGCATTGTCAGCAGAAACAGCAGCCCTGGCATTGAGGCAGCCAGCTGTTGGTTACCGTTGTTGCCTGCCTGGCATCCAAAAATAACAGAATTTTTTTTTTGTTTTGCTACTGACATGTAGCTGTAATTACTGATGGACTGTAGGCTACAGTGTCCTGATACTTGCTGTACCTCCATGAGGGGGACTGAATTATCTACCAAGCACTGCATGGCTGTCTTTAAGTGTTGAATGGTTAGTTATGCGCTTTCTCGACTGGTAACCCTGCTGAGGTCTTTATGACTTTCATCATTGTGTGGATTTTGTTCTCACCCAGTGTCATTGATCAGAACCATAATGACACTCCAGGCTTGAAATATAGGTTTGGAGCTGGGTAAAATGGGGTGTCGGGTGCCAACATGGCCTGTGGTCTTTGGGCTGCATATATGGTATAGGCCTTTATTGGATCCCTGTCTGGATAATCGCTGTTTGCATACATTCTTGGCTTGACAGCCCTTATGTCCCTAGGGTTTTCGCCCAAGCAGGTTTTTGTCAGATGCTCTGTATACTCCAGAAATTGCTGCCTATTCTGTGTCCTGCAACAAAATAAGGTCTCCCCATCTTAAGGCATACTGCTCTGCTGTCACGGAGGGCATAGTAAAGGCAGTTGTTGAAAACAACATGTTTAGGAGGGACACAGGACTATGCATGCCAAGGGTGCCAGTAGTGTATAGTTTTCAATGTCTTTCGTGTTAGGGCTTCTGACCTGCTAGGTTTGCTATCTTTACCCATTATTTTAAGAAATTTTTGTTTCACTGACAAGGTAGCTAGGGTGTCAGGAAGTCCTTTGTGTTGCCGTGGAAGATGAAGTGCCCATAATCCTTTTGCTGTGAATGTCTATCTATGCTGCCCAGTATCCCTCTTAATGTTGAGGGCTCGTATTCAGTGCCGTCATGCCTTTTATTGGGCAGATGAACTCTGCGATGAGAGTATCCAGTTCTTTTATGGGAATGGAAGAGATATTGCGCAGTTCCCCACATCCGTGAGGTATGACCTGAGCAACCGCACATCAGATTCCGTTTTCCTTAAGGTAGATTTGTTCCACTGCTCTTCTATGAATGCTTGTCAGGCACTGAGGTCTGGCTTAGAATAGATAGCTGCCGCCATTGTGTGCTTGTGCTGCTTTGCTGAAATTTACTGTCAGTTTCTTTTTTTAAAAAACATGTTCCAGTTTGGCGTTATGGGTGTCATGGCAACAACAAAGCATTGTCGTCCATGTTGCTACACTATCGATGTTAGCAGTGGCAGTAGTATAACAAGGTCATTACATCACATTGATGGTGTAACAAAGCCATAAAAAGATGATATTTGACTCGTAACTGCGTTCTACCATACATTATAACATTTTAAACAGAAAAAATTGATCAGACACATGTTAACTGTTCCAGTCCTGACCACGCTAGCCAATGTGATGTCCTGTAACTGTTGAATTATACCATCTTTGAATTCAAAACAGAAAGAAGCCGCACTAGTAAGTGGGTGGTCACAGTCAGAAAACAACTGCTTCAAGAACAAGAACACTGGACACTCCCACCTCAAAAATGCCACAAATTCCAGCTGGCTCGAGCAAACAGCTTTATTCAGGTGCCAGGAGTTGCAAAAGTTACGACAGACCCTAAAGTGTTCTGCCTGTCCTGTTTCACACAAATGAGTGCTCTTTTAAAGGCCTTTATGTACTGTGGCACGTAGGGCTGGAGGCCATTTGTACATAGGGCCCCATGTGATTCAAACCCCAGAACAAGGTCTTAAAGAGAAACAGTCAGCAGTGGAAACCTACACTCAAGTGTGGTGCTGAGCTCAATTTGCAGTTGTGTGCAAAAATATTAATTTGGTTATTGTTCACTGCAGTATAGTAGATCGTATAAGGCTGATTCTGCTGACTCCCAAGCTGCCATTTGCTGTAATCAGAAATCCCAGAATCCCTGCAGCTGATATCAGAGCTGGGCTGCAGCAGTGGGAGATTCAATAGCCTACAATGTATGTTAGAGTTTTTTGTAGCTCTGATCTTCACTGTCGTCCCAGTGCTAAGTGTATTACAGAGGACTGTACATAGCCCCAGGCTAACAGCAAGACCAGTAAACATCTGATCTAAGTTTATAAAACTCTTATATGCACTGCAAGCTATGTAAAAACATGTTTTAGCCTTGTATTTTGAAATTAGGATTTTGGAGTGTGATTCTTAAAATTCTAGTTCCAGAGATCGGGTCAGAATCCAACCAATCCGATTCCTTGACTCAGAATCCAACAAACCCTAAATGTGAGCCATCCATCTACTGATCTCCAAACAGAGTAGTTTCAAGCACTGTAACCAGTAAGCTCTGTCTGGATTTAAATGACAGATATAGCTGGGTATCATCCACATGTCAGTGAAACCCAAGTTATACTTTCAGATTATCTCACCAAGCAAGTAAAAATACCAGAGCAACAGTGGAGACAAAATGGAGTCTTGAGTGATGCCATTCAGTGTCACAAGGGAAGATAAAATTCCACTAACTGATGACAATAGCTGAAAAAGGTCTAGAACCAGCAGAGACGCAGTACCAGCCATCCCAACAGCCCTCTTCATACGCATCAAAAGTTCCAAGTGTTTCATGGCGTCAAAGGCTATTAAGTCCAGAAAGACCACAAAAGAAAGCTCTCTGTGATCCCTCACAAGGTGGAGATCATTCAAAACTCTCACCAGAGCTCCTAAGCACTGTGCCGAGGGTGAAAACCAGATTGGAGAGGTTCATAGATTTTAAATTCCTCTGGATGCTCTCTTAGCCTTGCTGCCACCACCATATTCTCAATCACTCTGCCCAAAAAGACAGGTTAGAGACAGGTCTGAAATGTAAGAAATCATCAGCATCTGAAGATGCCTTTTCAGGAGGGATCAAACCACTGCCTCATTTTTGCTTTAAAATGACATTTTCAGACAAGTAAACAGTGATATAGATACAGAATACATAGTAGAAAGCCAGCAGTACATACCTTAGACATTGTTAGGTCTCAAGGTATGGGTTTACTGCATAAGTAAATACATTAATCAAGCTGTTCAATATAAGGATACTGGTTCACTGATGTGTATTGTTATACTTAGTAAGACATACATTTTATGTATTTATATGGCCCTCAGACCCACTCGTTGCTGAAAATGAGTGGTTTCACATGCCTTCAGCTGGAGTGAGAACAGGAAGTGAAGCTGAGCTGTTCTGTCTCTAACTGAAGGCAAAGTGAAACCACTCATTTTCAGCAACAAGTGGTCACGGGGATTTGATATTATATTATTGATCAAGAGCGATCAATAATATATTTTAAAAAAAATCTTTCCCAAATGAGCCTGTTTCCAGGACATCTGCGCGTGAGATGCTCTTTCACGGAATAAGAGTGCCTATACAAGAGAGGAAAGGAGCACTCCAATTGGTCGTAGAAGCCTCCCCATCTATAATAGGTATAATAGAAACATTCAGGTACATTTTCTGAGATTTTCCTGCTTGCTTCATGAGCTACCAAGGTGATTGAGGAAGGGGCCCACATAGTTTCAAACAGTTCAAATTTACCAGAAGCTAAAAGAGCTAATCTTTCATTATTAAGTACCTAACTCATTTTGTTAACCCATTCTCTAAATTCAGGAGGGTCTGAAGATTTTCTAATGAGATAATAAAATCCTTTTAAAAGTCAAAACTGCTGACCATACAATGACCATTTGATGTTTGCTTAGAGTTCCAGACACTTCTTTTATCCCAAGATGAGAAAATTAGGGTTAAAAGAATAATCACCCTAGAGCAGATTTACAAGTGTATGTATTCTTAACCAAACCCCTTTAATACAATGACAGGACCACAACATATGTAAGAGGCATGCCTGATCATTTTGACACCCCAGCATTTCCCATCAGGTTGGAAGCCCATTGGCCGCCAGTCTTTTGGGGAATAATAATAGTAATATAATAACTGGCCAGCAATTTTGAATGGGCTGACCGAGTTATAATTTGCTACCGTTATAACCTGCGAGTTATAACGGCAAACCTAACAAATCACTCAGACACAGCTGCTCCCTCATTGGTTGTTTACGTCCTGTGGGTGAGCTAAACTGTTTTCAAACATGGCGGCTCCTCAGTAGCTTAGCGAGCAGCTGCCAGGAAGCAGAGTTCTCCGCGCATTATCTTTAAAAAAAAAAAAAAAAAAAAACAGGCATATTAGGATCCTGTTGATCTCCATTTGGAAAATGGCGCACAACATTTTCAACTCTCACTCTGCAGTTTGCTCACTTGTTCGGCAGTCACACAGAACAGGAAGTGACAAACGCAGGTAACTTCATCCTCAAAGAAATCAAAATAAAAATTGCTAACCAGCAGTTGTAAATAATAAAGGATGGGGCCGTTTTCTTGCTTAAGATTTAATGATTGCCCTCAGTGTGGGATGCTGTAATAAACCCCTAGGGCTTCGCCTCAGGGTTTATGTAGCATTCCACACCTTGGGCAATCATTAAATCCTCTTAAGAACACATGCCCCATCCATTAATTATATGTAAAATCTTATACTGTATTGTTCTAGCTTGGACTTTCCTACTACTGGAATAAGCATTGTCCCAAACTAAGGCCCACTCTGAGTCAGAAATGTTGTCCCCATCTCTGTCTCCCATTTCAATTTCACTGAGAGTGTCAAACTAGCAGGGTCATTTGTATTCATTAAAAGTTTATAAATCAAACTCACCTCTTTCTCAGATTGCTCATCTTCAGAGCTGTGTCCCACTCGAAACTTTCCTTCTGGAGAAGTTGGGCCTAGCACAGAGTCCTGTAAGGCTTTCCATAACTGAAGATATCTGACAAAATGAAATCAAGGTAAACTGTATTTAGCTCTAAGGAGTTCAAAGGAAAGCAGTTCTCCCCGAGCTCCCAGTAGATCAGACAAGCTCATAACTCCTGCACAAAACAAGTAAGAAAAAGCCAAGGCAGCCTTCTACACAGCTGAACTAGATGCCTCCTATAACAACCCTTCCAGGTTCTGGGGTACCATAAAAGGCATCCTAGGTCAAACTTCTACCCCTGTCTTACCACCCAAAATTCATTTAAATAGTATTGAAATCACAGACAAGCAAAATATCTTGAATGCCTTTAACGATCATTTCATTACAGCTGGCCTGGCTTTCGACTCCTCTCCTGCAAACCTATTAAGATCATCTCTAAACCTACAATCTACTGAGGGTCAAAAGGTTGCTTCCACATTCTCATTCAAACCAATATTCTTCAAAGTAGAAGACCTTCTACTCCAGCTAGATACCACCAAAGTGCAGGTGCAGACTCCCTGGACCCCTACTTTCTAAAGTAGCTCTGCATGCCTTAACACGCCCCCTCACCCACCTCTTCAATCTATCACTTGCCACTGGTTCTATCCCTCAATAGGAAAACAGCTCAAGTGTTTCCATTACTTAAGGCAGGTGATCCCATGGACCTCAATAATTATAGGCCATCTCCATCTTACCAGTACTATCCAAGATGCTTGAGAAGCTGGTAAACTCTCAGTTAACTGCCTACCTTGATTCCAACAATCTCCTAAACCCAGCTCAATCTGGGTTCAGATCTATACATAGCACCATCTCTGCACTAGCAAAAGTCACAAATGACTTGGCAGTCTGCCTAGACAAAAAGAATAATACCTGTGCTGTGTTTCTGGATCTAAGCAAAGCCTTTGACACTGTGGATCATGATCTTCTAATCTCCTCTCTGAACTCCATAGGCCTTGACTCACTCTCTCTTAAATGGTTCAGATGCTATCTCTGAAGATTACAACTGGTAAAAATGAAGGTGATCTATCTACCTCTAAACCACTCCTAAGAGGTGTACCGCAAGGCTCCATCCTGGGTCCCATCCTTTTGCCATTTACATCAACAATATTGATTCCAATCTCTCACTTTCTAATATCCACCTTTGCAGATGACACTGTACTATATGTGAGCAATCCCTCACCATCAAAAGCCTGTGAGCTCCTACAGTCTGAATTCTCCATCCTTCAGCACAACCTATTAGAAAAAATTATTATTAAATGCCAAGAAACCAAAGCTATGTTCTTTGCCACCAAGAACTGTTCTTCTACTATCCCACCATTCACCCTCCACAACTCTCTACATCCTTGGTGAAAATCTGGAATATGTTGACAAATTCAAATACCTAGGAGTATGGATAGACAATAAACTAGACTATACTACCCACGTTGAAGAGCTCCTGAAAAAGCTAAGACAAAGACTTGGTCTATTCTATAGGATCAAACACTACCTGACCAAAGATTCCAAACAAAGATTAATCCTAGCATCATTCCTGTCCCTCATTGATTATGCTGACTTCCTCTATGGTCATTGCTCCCTCTCCCATCTAAACAAATTAGACACCCTGTATCATAGAGCTATTAGATTCATTACTGACCTTCCCTCTAGCACCCATCATTGCTCTCTCTACAATGCAGTCAGTTGGACATCCCTGCAACATAGAAGAAAAAAAAAATGCTGCTATCTGGATCTACAAAGCTCTGACAAACAAACTCCTTCCTACATCTCAGACTGCTTCAACGGATCACATCCAGGCCCTACACCTTGAGGATCAACAAACTGATCCTGCTGAAGATTCCTATCACCTGCACAGTATAGAAGAGCTGCAATCAGTTATTCCCTGGTACTTATCTGGAATTCTATCAAAAGTCATTGAAAATGGATACACTGATTCCTCTTACATCCTTCAAAAGCTGTATACCAGCCTAATCCCAGATTCGTGCAATTGCTTCCACAAGGCCTAGTCCTCCCACCCCACCCCTCCCACACACCCTCTCTCCTCCACCCCTCTTTAAAGCTCCTCCCTATTCTTCTATCATTCCTCTGGTCCTTTCCCCATCAAACCTCATACATCTATGCCACCATGTACCATTATCCAAGCCTTATCCCTACTAGACTGTTTGTTTTCTCTCCTTTATTAGATTTTAGGTTTACTGTCCTTTGCCTTGTATATATGTAAATATTTGTACATCTATCTCACTCATAAATGGTTGTATTTGTGCTTATTCAATATCATGTTTTGTATACAATCTGTAACCTTTTGTTATGACCACTCAGGTCCATCTTGTAAATGAGCTATGCTCAATGATGTTCACCTGAATAAATAAAGATTTTGATTGATTGATTGATTGATAATGCCTAATTTGGCCCACCCAAAGTCTGTGATAGGAAGATTATTATATAATAAATTAGTATTATTCCAAATTGTTATCAGCCATGAAGGTAGTTTGTCTAATAGCAATAGGAGTTATTACTCAAATGGATGAAGAGATGCATAAATTGTCATGATAAGGTAATGGAAGTTTGATAGAGATAGTCTGATAATTTATAAGGCAGTAGCAATTGCTGTTCGACTTTGACCCACAGCGGTTGTTGGCCCTCTGACTGGGTTCCAGATATCAATTACTTTGTTTGAAGCAAAAGGTAAGATAGTATTTCTCCCAGTTAGGAAGGCCAAAACCTCCATTCGATCTATGTGCCCTAAATTTGGATAGCCAAAGTCCAGGAGATGCTGTGCCCCATAGAAGAATCTGGTTATTTTATTTAGTTGATCAAAGATAGCTTTTCCAACTTTAAGAGGAAAGGTCTGAAAAGATAAAACATTTTGGGAGCCAAAACCATTTTGATTGAATTGATTTTACCCAAAATAGCTAAGTTTAATCCTTGCCATTTTTAAGGTCTCTACTTAGTGTCTTTAATTATTGGACATAGATTCAGCTTTCCTAAGTTGCGAGTATCCTTAGGAATTTGTATACCCAGATATGTTTAGATAATCTGAACATCTCAAACCTGACTGTATTGCCCCTAAAGAGTCTCCTGGGCTCATATGTGAGCATAGATAAAGAACTTGAGTTTTCTCCCAGTTCAATTTGAGGTCAGAGACGGAGGCAAAAGTATTGAATATTTTACTCAAGTATCCCACTGAGACTCTGGGATTCAAGATAGTTAATAGCAGATCATCTGCATATGCAAATAATTTGTTATTGGTTTCCCAGTTCTAATTCCTTTAACCTCCTTACAGCTCGAGATGGTTCTTATTAGAGGTTCAATAGCAAAATAAAAGATAAGGAGACAGAAGGAAACCTTGTCTAGAACCTTTACTAAGGAAAAAGTTTGAAATAAAACCATTGGTAATTACTCTTGCAGAGGGCTTCTTATAAAGAATTTGCATCCACTTAATAAGTGTGTGCAGTTAAATTTAAGTGCTTGGAAAAGATACCCCCACTCCAGAGAATTAAAGGCTTTACAAAAATCAAAGGCTAGTACAGCAGTTAAGTCTTTAATTTATTTGCCCTCAGATTACATTTAAAAGCCTGTGCACAGGCTGGCCCACTGGCGCAGAGTAGCGCTATCACTTGTGATGCGGTGACCGGGTTCAGTAGTGAACCCGGGTGGTGAACGACGACCAGGAGGAGAGGATTGAGCACCCATCAGGCTGCTTTCCCTTTCTGGAGATCTGGAGAGGAGTAAGCACTCCTTGCCACAATACCACCACCACCTCAGTGAACTCGGGTGGTGATGGTGCTGGCAGAGGAGGCAGGAACTTAGGGAGGGAAGACAGCCGAGGACTAAAATGGAGGTGTGTATCTCCACGCCTCCAGCTCATTGGTCCTCCCAGTGTGTCAGCATCTGGGGTGGGGAGAAACCAGGAAAAAGAAGAAGCACTCCACAACCGAGGGCGAGGGTCCCCAGTGATACAGCTCCAGTGCACCTCCCTCCTGAGGCATGGAGGAGAAGGAGCTCTCCCACCCCAGCTGGGGGTAATCTGGGCTTGAGAATCCTATGGGATCAAGGGCACTAATAGGAGCCTGCAGGTGCATTAGGACCCCAAAGAGTGGGGAGTCATAGGCGAAGGAGCAAAAATCGTAAGTAAAAAAAAATTAGCAGTGCGTTTCAGCTCCACTTCTACCAGGTACAAGTCCAACTTGTTCCTCCCCAATAACAAAATTAAATGAATCTTAAGCCTAGAGGCTAAAATTTGAGCAAGAATTTTGTACTCTGCATTAAGTAGGAAATAGGCCTATAGCTTTCACAGTGGAGTGGGTCCTTACCCTCTTTTAGTATAGTAATATCGCTTGATACATGAAGTCAGGTAGAGACTCTGAGAAAGAGCATTAGAGATAACCTTAAAAAGATGGTCCTTGGTTTTAACACTTAAGACTTTATAAAGTTCCCCATGAGACCATCTGGACCAGGCATTTTATTGGGTGTCAGTGTTTGCATAGTGTTATCAAACTCTACTTTAGAAAGGGAGAATGTAAAGCCAACCTATTTCATTAAGTTCTGGGAGGAAAACTGCATCCAGAAAGGTTTGAGGAGTCCACAGAAGATTGAGAAGTTGAACTGGTATAAAGACTCTTAAAAGATTTTCAAAACTTGCACTTATTTCTTTATTTGAAACTTTGGTGATACCTAGGATATTTGAAACACAGGATTAAATTCAGCCTACCTGTTTTTAAGTCTATAAGCCAATAGTTTCACTGCTTTTCCCCAACTTCCCAAAGGTTTGCTTTGCTCTGTAAAGAAAGTATTCTGTTTTGTCTGAGTATAATCTATTTATTTCATATTTAAGATGTAAAATGTTATTTAATAGTGTTCCCTTCTTATCACAATTCTTTTTAAATTTGGATTCTAGATTAAAGTTCTGATTCTTTTTGGGTTAGAATTGTGTCTCTTTCTTTTTTTTTAAAGGTTGAATAGCTAATGATCCTGCCTCTCAAGTAGGCTTTAAAAGTATCCCATAAGACATTCATCAAAACTGTCCCATTATCGTTTCTTTTAAAAAATCCTCAGCTTCTTGGTTAATCCAGGTTATAAAGCTAGGGTCTTGCAACAGGGACACTTATAATCTCAAATGGGTACAATTGCTTTTAGATGCTCAAGATGTAATGATGACTGTAACAAAGCATGGTCAGATGGAGACATTTCCTTGATATTGGCAGAAATCAGATTTGTCACTAGGTGTTTAGAAATCAGTAGAAGGTCAGGTCTACTAAACATAGAGTGTCTGGGTGAGCAAAGAGTAATCTCTGGTTGATGGGTTCAAAAGACACCAAGTGTCCACTAAATTTAGATCAGATATGAACTTATGAATACTACATTGAGCTGGAGAAGCCCTGAAAGAAGCAGAAGAAAAGCTCCTGTCCGTCAGGTTGTCCAGGACTTCATTAAAATCTCCCCTAAAATCAGTGTTTGTGGGTTACAAGTACTCAGTCTCAAATTAAGATCATTAAAAAATGTAGTTTGGTCAGAGTTGGGAGCATAAATGTTACAGATCGTGACTTCCTCCATTGATAGCACCTTCATGATCTGAGTCTGCCCTCGGGTCAGCGTAATGAGGGCTCTTAACAAAATTTACTCACTACCTAATCAAAATAGCAGTACTCTTTTTTTTTTTAATTAAAGGAGCTAAATTCCACCTGGGCAACCCACATTTTAGCAGTTTTTGGCTAATTCTCCTCCATGTGTGTTTCTTGAAATAAAACAATATCTATCTTATTTCTGTTTAAGTATGTGAGGATCTTTTCCTCTTGATTGGTGACCCCAGACCCTTAACATTCCAAGTACCTAGTATAAGACTACACATTTATAGAAACCTAGATAACAAACAAAACTTAGCCAAATAGTTATGCAATAAAAGAAGAATAGTATTAGCTTGAATTAACAAGTATAGTACTATGAAACAATTACAGTAAAAAAGAAAAGAAAGGGCTAAGTTATTAACAAGCTATATAAATAAAAACAGTTTATAAGAACAGTATCTATAATAACAGAATACTAGAGCAGTTCTTAAATGAATTACAGCTAAGTAAAAAAATAAATAAGTGTGATTGATTAAAATAAGTAATTGTAAGCAAGCTAATAAATAACCTAAAGGCTACAGCACAGATGCAGGGGCTAATGTCAAAACACTAAGGCCCAAGGTGCCTGTAGTGAACTATTATGGGTAAATAAAACACTGATCAACCCACACAAACAAAGGAAAAAGTCCGAATAACATATAATCTAAAGAGGTTCAACATAACTATAACAAACTACAGTTATTCCTTTAATTAAAATTAACTTCAAATTCAAAAGAACATTTATTTAGAAAAAGCCCAACTGATTAATGAGGGACATCTGAAAGAGTCGTAATGCACAGTATGAGTATTTACTGCTCTCAACAGCCAATCATAGTTGCATCCCCAAATGAGGATAAGTGTGACCAAACCACTGCCTCCTTCAAAGCAGATGATAATAGCCCCTCTCTGAAAGAGGCAGTGACAGGTTCTATGAAAATAGGTACCAGAAAATCACCTTCAGTTTTCACCAGAAAAGCAGGTGCTGGGTCAAGACACAAATAATAATAATAATAATAATAATTATGGTGGGGCAAAGATCCAAGAGCAGCTGTTGAATTTCATCCACATCAGATGGATAGAAGCAATCCCAAACTAACCGAGCTACACTCGTCTCCAAGACTGGACCATATAAAAGAAATGGGAAAGTGAAAATCCAGCCAGTTGTCTTGTGCTGGCAGCAAAGAACCAGTTTGTGGGGATAGAGGTGATTACAAACCCTGCCTGTCACTGATTGGCCTGCAAAACACCAGGCACGAGGTAATTGTCAGTGAAAACCATTTTACTAAAAAAAAAACATGTGCAAACCTTCAATCTAAGATCTAGAAGATTTACAATATAGATTAAAAGGAGAAAGATTTATTTATTTGGTTTTGTGACGGAATGCGTGCACTAGACAAATCCTGCTTATTTTCAGGCACGACCGGAGGAGGGGATACAGATGAATGCCAATGACCTTGAACCAGATTAAGCTATCTGATTATCAAGTGTGGTCACATGGAAGTGTTATTCAGCACCAGTAGTGGTTAAGTTTTCGACCCTTATAATTTAGTTTAAAATAAAAAATGGGGATCCACTCTCCAGGTATGACAAGGCACTCATGGGATTGTGTAATTGTACAACAGCAGCACTTCTTGGGTGTCTAATGCAATAGACCTTCTCTCATACCTCACTTCCCAATGTGAGTTGTTATTCTGTACTATAAAAATGGGGTTTAAAAATTGTGAAGTCTGACTGGCTGAGGTCATCTTTACCTATGCTGTTATCTCCGTAACTCCGTCCTTCAGATGAGACTTTAAACTGAGATACTGTCTGCCCATCTCTGGTGTTGTTCTGGTGGGTGCCCAGGTGGAAGTAAAATAACCCAATGCACCTCTTGAAAGAGTAAAGAATTTTCTCTTTGTCCTGCTCAACCTTCACCTTCATAAAAAAGTGGTTCATGAAACTGTCCAAGGCTGTGTATGGGAGCTGATGTGCAAAATGGTTGTCACTACATGTTTAGGTCACGTCGTACCAGTCTCTATATGATACATTGTGAATGAAAAGCACCTATATAAATGCTAATTCTTGTTGTTGTTCTTCTCCACCTCCTCCTTCTTCTGCTTCGTATTCTTTTCTGCAGCAGCCTCTTCACAATCAAATCAGTATTAACCGTACATTCCTGACTGCCATCACAAAACACGACCACCAACCTGACTGACTAGAACCAAAAATAAAACTGCCATAAATGCAAAAAAAAAAAGATTTGCTGCCATAATCCTCTTCTTACAAATACATTCACAAATTATTAATTACTACAGTACTGGCAGTTCTAATTTCTGCTGTTTCTTTGGAGACCATGAAAACTCCCCTCCTGTCTCACCTACTTACTAGAGAAATCTCTGCTGCTTAACCGCTACCTATAAAACAGAAGCCCTGGCTTCATATGAGAGCCTTCTATAGTGTATGGTAGAACATGATTCAGTATAAAATTTGGTTACTGGAATCACGTTGTGCTGCAGCAGTGATGTAAAATGTTGTTTTGCTGCACTAAGTATGTCACTATTGCAGCACAACTTAAACTATCTTAAGTGAATGTGCGATGAGGCGTACCATGGTGGTAAGATCAGAACAGAAAGTGAGCGGTGCTAGAAAGAACTGGGCCACAGTAAGGTACTTTTTAGTACTGGGGGACTTTTTTGGAAACAGGATTGAAAAATAGTTGCCCATACACTACAAAAAGATTATGTATAAGCAACCATACATAAACAAGGCAATTTTTCAATCTCGTGGTTTCCATGGTAATGAGACCTCTCGAGCCACTCGATTGAAAAACTGCCTTGTTGTGTATGATTGCTCATACACAATCCACTATGTTGTGTGACTGTGGTGTAAACATTCTGCCAGTAGAAATTAGTAGAGATTTTAATTATTATATTCTATAAGAAACATTCCATCGGTTAAATGAAGGAAAAATAAAAAGAAATAGGGTGCGGAAAGCCAGAAAATAATATAAAAAGGATGAAAGGTAAGGAAACAGGTAAATGGGTGGGCTATGGCAAATAGAGAGCTGAAGCTAATTAAAATATATATTTGCTGGGCAAAATATTTGGAATTGAAATGGCATGCCAATGCTGGGATGTGTTAGGGCTATTTTGGTCTCAACAACGCCTTGTGCCTTAAAACACACAGGAGGTGTGCCACTGTCTTACAACAACGTACATCCTGTCATGTTTTATTGCTAAATAATAAAATCCATGTAGGACACACACTACTGTACTGAAAAGCATCTAGCCTACCAACCACTGGGATTAATAATTTATATTTATATAATTTATATAATTTAGATAGCTATTTAAATTTCTTCTTATTTCTTTAATTGACAATCTCTCATCAAATCATATAATGCTGAACCTACCTTGTATTTATTTCTTTTACTTTTTGTTTTTGCTCACCAACATTCTGCTTTAATATTACTGAATATACAATGTAAAATATCCATGTATTTCATATGCTATTTTTGTATTTTTATTTATGAGTTTGCCTATTATTTGTTTTGTAATGTACTTTGTTGTATACCGTCTGCTTTACATTGTATTATTTGTCCAGGGCCATGCTTGAAAAGGGCACCAGTTGCCCAAGAACCCTCCGAGTTAACAAATAAATTAAATTAAATAGTGTTTCCATTTTATAGTTTGTTTTATAATTCTGTTCTATAGTTATAATTTTGTTCCATTTTGAGATATAATTTGTATTGAAAATGTTATACAAACAAAATGGTACTGTATTGTATTGTACTGCATTGCATGGTATTGTATTGTATTGTTCAAGTTCAAGTTTATTGTCAGGAAAACTCCATTGAGCATGCTCGTTTACAAGGAGATCCTGTTAGGACAATTTTAAACAACAGTGTAAATTGTATAGTGTTGACATACAATACAAATATGATCCATAATATACAATACAGCTAGATTATGGAGACAGAAAAACAATGGCATACAATACAGCTGACAATAATGAGGCAGTCATACATTTGTAGCAGGCAAACAATGCAAAACTACATCTATACATTGTTAATTTTAACAGATACTAGAGGTAGACAGAGGACACGTATAATGTACTAACTTTGTCAAAGCTGGATCGCTAGCTGAGATGGCAATGACAAGTTTCCATAAGTGCCTTATTAAACAAGGATTTAAAAAGTTTAAGGAAACTAGTTGAGAGAGCTTAAGTAAGGCCTGTATTTTATTCCAGGAATTGTATTGTATTGTATTGTATTGTATTGTATTGTGTTGTATTGTATTGTATTGTATTGTATTGTGCTGTGTTGTACTGTATTATATTGTGTTGTATTGTGTTGTGTTGTGTTGTGTTGTGTTGTGTTGTATTATATTGTATTGTACTACGATTTAGGAAAACAATTATGCACTGCTGCCTAAAATATATTCACTACAGATAAATCATTGAAATTTCCATATCACATTCTACGACCCATGGGGAGTAATGGAAACAACTGGACATGGGAGAAATTCTGACAGCTAAAAAGCTGCTGCTTTCCAGATACAGAGGAACAGCACCCACCCACCCCACCCCATTTGTGCAAAATGGGTCAGTAGGTTGACAAAGGTGGCCATTGATTACCAAATACTATTTTGCTATTAATAAACTAGACATGTTCTGTAATATCTAGGAATCATCGTTGGCATTGACTTGATACCATGTCCCAGAATCCCATAAGGTTACACCACCCTACTCAGTGGGTAACCAGTGTAAGTTTTAAAATGTTTTGGGAAATTTAAGCAATCAAATATGTCAGCACAACCCACACGTCTGCACAAATGTTTCTGCCTAGGCCATACCAGTGAAAAACTGCAGTGCTTTCACCCTCAAACAGATTTAGTATTTCACAACATGAAAACGTGTTTAATTTTTGTCATAATGAAACAGGCATTTTACTCACACAATTACTGACTCCAAAATTAAGCAACATCTGTTGTGGCTGGAGCCTCGAAGATATTACATTGTGCTGGTGCTACCACCCTGCGTTAGCAGCCAGTTTGAGTGGTGCATCACCTTCAAGGCATGCTTGATGACTACGCCAGTGACCTGGGTTCAGGAATGAGCCCAGGCCATCAAGGGTCAGCGGGGGTCTGGAGATGGATTGAGCTGCTGTCAGGCAGCTCTCCACTCCCAGGTGCAGACCAGCCACTCCAGCTGCAAAGCTGCCCCAGGCGGAGGCCGGAGGTAGTGCAGTCAGGGAGTGACTCAAATAGGGAGGGTGCGCGGGGTTGCTGTGTGTGTGTACCTCCACACATGTGCCGCACCCGTGGCAAGGGGTGGGAGAAAACAACAAGAATGTTGAAGCTGGCAGGCTCCATGATGGCTTCCACTGTGCCCGATTCAGCCCCCAGAATCTGGGGAGGAGTTGATGCCCTCACCCTTGGCCCTGCCATGGGGGGATAACCCATGAGGGATTGTCAGGAGGGATGAAGATCAGGAAGGTGTGAAGCCAGAGACTGAGTCCCTCAAGGGAGGGCAGGGGCTGCCTGACAGAGCCACAATGTGCCCCCATCGCTGAGGAAGGAGGTAGCAATGGAGGGCCATACAGCTAATAAAAAAAAAGACATGCTTGATTACATACAAGGGCCAGCATTGTCTGGGTCCTAATTACCTAAAAGAGCTAATGTTCATTTATACTCCTGATTCCCTGTCTGCTCCATCAGCATGAGCCTGTTAGCAGTCTCCCAATCTCAGCTTAGGTTGTTGGGGAACAGCACGCTTGGGGTGACTACACCAGTTTTGCAGAATTTTTGCCCCCTAATGTCTGTAGTGTTCCCAGAATGGAGGTCTTTAATGATGCCTTAAAACTCACTTATTCAAAGATGCCTATCGATTTCATTAGTTCTGTAATATCTGGGAATTATCCTTGGCCTTGACAAGGAGCCATGTCCCAGTATCCCAAGAGTAACCAATGTATCAATTTTATTAAAGCAATAAGGCATGACAGGGTGTGCATTACTATGGGATAACGCACACCTCAGGAAGTGAAGCCCAAGGCAAAGCAGAGTGCTTTATATACCCTAGAAGTGCCGTTATCCCTCAATTACACACACCTTGGAATGCCTTATTGCAATTATAAAATGGTTTCCCTGATTTTTTATTTTAGGACCAAGTAATGAGGCTAAGAACATTAAGCATTTCTGACCTGTGCTGTTGTGCTTGGATAATGGCATGGTCATGTGACTTGATTCCACCAGTTACAGTACAGTACAGTATTTCTCTTACCATTTTATAATTATTCGTTATTTATTTTATTCATATTTATTGCATTTATTCTATATCCCTATAGGGTAACCCAAGCCTGTGGGGAAGGGTGCCCTAAAAATAAGCTCTGCCTTGCCTTGTGTTATTGCTTACCTGTACAGCCTCTCCTTTCTCCTAAACACACTTCTAAATAATCTTCTTCAAAATCTGTGGTATCTTTCTTGGAGGTAGTAAAGTGTAGTGGTTAAGGGCACTGAGCAGAGACCTGAGTTTGAATCCCATAAGGTCCCCATTTGCATACTTTGTGACCTTGAGTAAGTCACTTACTTCCTTGTGCTCCCAGGTCGCCCTGGAAATAAACTCTGGCTTAGTGTGCCTTTCCTGGTTAAACAATTTCCCTTTCCCTTTCCTTCCTGAAGTGTTGTAATCCTTCTTATATTTGGTTTCTTTGTTTGAGGTTCATTTTTCCCATTTCAGTTTTTTCCACCTCTCCAAATTTGCCCAGATTGGTATATGGTAAATTAATTTAACCCAAGCTTTTCGGAGCTTAAAGAGCTAGTGTACTGCCTAAAACTAATATCAGATTTTAAAAGCAGCCAACGATATTAGTAGGTGTGATGTGGGATAACTCTTAGCCTGGCAGCTGACATATCTAGCTGTACTGCCCTACACTCGCCATCAGCATTTTGACCTCATTGACTGTGACATCACTTCTACTTAGGAACAGCAAGTGAGTGAGTGATTTCAGGTCATTCACCTGTGATGTCACTGTCACTGAGATCACAGTGCTGATGATGTAGTGTGGGGCAGGAGAGCAAGATATGTCAGCTGCCAGGCTAAGAGCTGTTTCATACATCCAGCACAATATTATCAGATAAAATACTTCCGATGAGCAAAAGGAAAAATACGTCAGAAATGAAAGGTTCAACTGACTACTTCTTAAAATTTGTATTATTTTCTGTCTGCCTGTTTTGGCTCCACTAGCTCTTTAATGCAACATGCCAGCTATTCTGGAACACAGATCACATACTGCACTCTGGAAGAATAAATGTTTCTTATTATGTTATGCTTTGTACCTCTAAGTGTATTCTTGATGAAATGTGCTGTTGGTTAGCTATAGCCCAAGACAGTGCATCCGCTTCTAGAAATTAATGCACGCCCCGGGTGACTTGGCTTCAATGCACCATTGAAGCACATTAACTCTCAAGAAGCCTGTGCCCTGGAGTGGGTTATTGTGCTTATAAAATGAAAAAGGTTTTATTTTCATGTAGTTAGGCTGTTACTGGGTTGAATATGTTTATGTGGCAGCGAGGCCAAGTGCATTTGAATACACCTGGAAGGTGCATTAATTCTAAAGAAATCCATGCCCTGGTGTGGGTTATTGCATTTATCAAATGGAAAGCATGTTTTATATGGAAAAGATTTAATTGTTATGTAGCTAGGCTATTGCTAGGTATGTTAGATTACATTTGTTATGAACTATGAATTTTTCTTGGGGATTAATATACGATTGGAGAATGTTGCTTTGACCAATGAATTCTCGGGTTATACACTTTCTGAAGCCCCATTTTATGATATCAATTGTTATGTATTTACTGCTATACTTTTCATCTTCAATACCAACACGTTACAAAAATATCTGCATATTATACCAGCTTGGTTGCAGAGCAGTTGTGGAACCATTTGCCTTCCTGCAACCAGTGTTCGTGTTCTTACCCCAGGATGACAGGCGCTAACTGCTGAGGCAGAGAGAGTGTAACAGTCTCACCTGGGGTTTGGGGAAGCTCCTGAAGGAACATGACTGCCCCCTGGTGGGGGTGATGGCATGGGAATACATGCTGCAAAGTGTAATGCTGCCCTACCCCTCCGGCTGGCATGTGCACGTACACTTGACACTGATACAGAAGCGTGGCATGTGCACACACCTTGACACTGATACAGAAGCTGGCATGTGCATACACACTGACACTGATACAGAAGTGCTGGCATGTGCACACACACTTGACACTGATACAGAAGTGCTGGCATGTACACACACTTGACACTGATACAAGTGCTGGCATGTGCACATACACTATGACACTGATACAGAAGCGCTGGCATGTGCACACACTTGACACTGATACAGAAGTGCTGGCATGTGCACACACATTGACACTGATACAGAAGCGCTAGCATGCGCACACACTTGACACTGATACAGAGCGCTGGCATGTGCACCACACTTGACACTGATACAGAGTGCTGGCATGTGCACACACACTTGACACTGATACAAGTGCTGGCATGTGCACACACACTTGACACTGATACAGAAGCGCTGGCATGGCACACACACTTGACACTGATACAGAAGTGCTGGCATGTGCACATACACTTGACACTGATACAGAAGCGCTGGCATGTGCACACACTTGACACTGATACAGAGTGCTGGCATGTGCACATACACTTGACACTGATACAGAAGCTGGCATGTGCACATACACTTGACACTGATACAGAAGCGCTGGCATGTGCACATACACTTGACACTGATACAGAAGCGCTGGCATGCACACACACTTGACACTGATACAGAAGCGCTGGCATGTGCACACACACTTGACACTGATACAGAAGCGCTGGCATGTGCACACACTTGACACTGATACAGAAGAGCTGGCATGTGCACACACACTCTTGACACTGATACAGAAGTGCTGGCATGTGCACACACACTTGACACTGATACAGAAGCGCTGGCATGTGCACACACACTTGACACTGATACAGAAGTGCTGGCATGTGCACACACACTTGACACTGATACAGAAGCGCTGGCATGTGCACACACACTTGACACTGATAGAAGCGCTGGCATGTGCACATACACTTGACACTGATACAGAAGTGCTGGCATGTGACACACACTGACACTGATACAGAAGCGCTGGCATGTGACATACACTTGACACTGATACAGAAGTGCTGGCATCCAAGGGCATGCACTGTTGCAATGATGTTGGGTATTAGGCTTGGGCAAAGGCCTCAGACTTCCTGATCATCCATAAGGCCATCATGGTACAGCTCAAAAGGAGAAGGGCATGGCAGGGACAAATAGGAGGGCATTGGTGATGAAGTTGAGACCATCTCTCCAACACATCCAATGAGGTTAATTTTCTTCTCCCGTGTGCCAGCTCAAAGTTGGACTGTGCCAAATCACATAGAACTAGTTTGTCCAGGAGGTGTTATTTATTTATTTATTGAGTATTCAGATATACCTTTGAGTCAGAGACTCATTTACAAAGGTTCCACGTCACACAGAATAACAACAGAACAGATAATTAGAAGATAATTCAACAAGCAAGACAGTCCAGCATTGTTTACAAAGATCAGTGAAGGCTAGCAGGTGGCTGACAGGTTACTTTGTGCAAGTCTTTAGGAAGACAAATTAAACACAGAAACCTGCCCGCTCAAATGAACAAATGTTTCTACACTGGAGCCCAATACAAATTAAGGGGAAAGTGGAGCTGGTCCAAAGAAAGTGGACTAGTGCAAAAAGTCCTACTCTAGTTGAATTCAGGCAGTACAGGTAATTAAAGTTAGGATACACAGCAAGCAGCAGTACTTCCTTAAGTAAGAACTAATGCAATCATTAATTAAAGGTTCTCAAGTTCACTTTAAGGTACAACAGTAGTTATTGCAGGACTAATAAACAGCACAATATTTAGTTAAAGGCTCCCGGGTTCCTTAAGGTACAAGACCGGTTATTCCAGGGTTATAAAGAGTAGCACTAAAATTCATTAAAGGATCCTGGTATCCTAAAGGTACAAATGCAGTAGTTTCATGCTTTAACAGTAGAGAAAAACTATCTTCACATGTATCCTGACTAAATTTAGAAAAAAGGCACCAAACACAACTGCCAGTGAGCAAATGCTGGTGTGCAACTGAGCTGCATTCCTCTGTGAACTGATCTGTACCTTGTGGTTTCGGTGGGGAGGGCGAACTTGCTGGCCCTCAAGACCTCCAGGGACCCTCACAGGAATCCCAGTGAGTGGTGCTTGCGGTTTCTGGGGTGGAGGAGGGCGACGTGCTGGCCCTCACGACCTCCAGGGACACTCACAGGAATCTCGGTGAGTGGTGCTTGTGATTTTGGGGGTGGGGAGGTGAAACTTGCAGGCCGTGACGACCTCCAGGGGCTCCTCACAGGAATCCCGGCAAGTGGTGCTTGTGGTTCTGGGGGAGGGGCAATGTTGGCCCTCATGACCTCCAGGGACCCTCACAGGAATCCCGGTGAGTGGTGCTTGTGGTTTCAAGGGTGGGGAGGGCAAAACTTGCTGGCCTCATGATCTCAGGGACCCTCACAGGAATGCCGGCATGTGGTTACCATGGCATAACCAGGGAGGTTCATAGGTTCCTGAAATTGTCCTCCCATCCTGCTACCATTATTGTTTCATTAAGTGCACCTGAGCTACATAATGGGATGCATCTTGGCGGACCTCCTCTCCCAGTTCTAAAATTCTAGCTAATCATCTGGGCGGAGGATCAGGAGGCCCCACCACCACCAAAACCACATGTGGCTATGGGAAGAACACCACTGGAGTTCAGCGAAGATGCATGAAGTGGTAATCAGTGGGGCTTCTTGGAAAATGGTAGAAACAAGGAAAGTAAAAAAATAACTGTATATCTTAAAGTCTTATTGTAATAGGAAGTATAATTTGTGTGGGAAGCCTCTGGCTTGTACAGCTGAGCATCAACAATAATATCAGAACAGGCCTCCTAACCATGATAATGTTCACGAGAACAGTCATAAGGCACTTTAAAATGAAACAGAGGCCATCTATGTGACTAATCTTTAAAATTCCAAAACTCCTCACATGAATGTGCCTAAATAGTTCTTGCGCGGTATGTCCTGTAATTGTTTGTGAGCCTTTGCGGAAAAGTATGCAGTCTTAGGCAAGATACTGTCGTAAACAATGGGATTTATAAGCTGCCGGTAAAAATAACTTTATAAAATGCATCTCCAGTTTCTGTGCCCTGATTGGCTGAGAGGTACCTCTGGCCGTGTCCTTATCAGAGCATAATGTGCCACCCAGCACCGCTTCAGCCTGTCAGGATGCAGAACAACAGATATCAGTATGCCAACACACCTTGCTGACCTGCAGAACAATGAACCTCATTTGCTATTGCCAATCTGCAGAGGGAAACACAGTGGGTGATTAACAGTATGTGGAGAGGAAAGGACAGTGGGATTAACAGTATTTGGAAAGGGAGGACAGTGTGGGATTAACAGTATGTGAAGAGGGAGAGGACAGTGGGATTAACAGTATGTGGAGAGGGAGGGGACAGTGGGGAGTAACAGTTTGTGGAGGGGAGAACAGTAGGGGATTAACAGTATGTGGAGAGGGAAGGACAGTGGGGTGTAACAGTATGTGGAGAGGGAGAGGACAGTGTGGGATTAACAGTATGTGGAGAGGTGGAGGACAGTGGGGATTAACAGTATGTGGAGGTGGAGGACAGTGGGGATTAACTGTATGTGGAGAAGGGAGAACAGTGTGGGAGTAACAGTATGTGGAGAGGGGAGGACAGTGGGGAGTAACAGTGTGTGGAGAAGGAGAGGACATGGTGATTAACAGTATGTGGAGGGAGGACAGAGGGGATTAACAGTATGTGGAGGGGAGTAGCAGATTAACCATATGTTGAGAGGGGAGGACAGTGAGGGATTAACAGTGTGTGGAGAGGGGAGGACAGTGTGTGATTAACAGTATGTGGAGAGGGGAGGACACTAGGAATTAACAGTATGTGGAGAGGGGAGGACAATGGGGGATTAACTATTGTGTCAAGAGGCGGAGAACAGTGGGGATTAACAGTATGTGGAGAGGGGAGGACAGTGTGGGATTAACAGTATGTGGAGAGGGAGGACAGTGCTGGATTAACAGTAGGTGGAGAGGGGAGGACAGTACAGGATTAACAGTATGTGGAGGGGGAGCACAGTCTGGGATTAACAGTATGTGCAGAGTGGGAGGACAGTGCGGATTAACAGTATGTGCAGAGTGGGAGGACAGTGCGGGATTAACAGTATGTGGAAGGGGGAGGACAGTGGGGATTAACAATATGTGAGAGGGGAGAACAGTGCAGGATTAATAGTATGTGGAGAGGGGAGGACAGTTGGGGATTAACAGTTTGTGGAGAGGGGAGGACAGTGGGGATTAACAGTATGTGGAGGGGGAGGACAGTGGGGGACTAACTGTGTGTGGAGAGGGGAGGACAACCTGACCAGTATCTGTGTGTATGTGAGGGAGGCATGCAGTAGACATCACACAGTACAGAAAGTGCTTAAATTGAGGGACTATGTTACTGCTTCAGGTATTAAGACCTTAGAATGTTGAAATATTTTGCCTTGTTTGTTCATTTTTTCCCTTAAATAGTTGAGGACCCATGTTATAAATCCAGTAACACATAACGAGGTGTGGATTATGTCCTGATAAGAGCACTTACAGGTGCTTATGGCACTCGGCTCAAGCGCCTCGTGCCTTATAATACACCTGGGCATGCTATTATCAGGACATAACCCACATCTCGTTATGTGTTATACTATATAATCAACACATTTTGTGTTTTCACATGTTCATAGTGCAGTCCCAGCCACATGTGATTTTATGTTCACTCCAGCGTGACCACTGCCAGCAGAAACTGAGCGATTTGTTGGCTTCAGAATTAGGCACTGCCTGTTCTCATCATAAAATGATACTGGCAACTGGGATACCATTTCTTACCATAGTTATAGTGTGGGTGGGGGGATATCAGGCAGGTACTGTAACCACATTTAGAAAGTCATCAGTGGTCCCTAAAATGTGACAGGTGTTTGAGTATTTTTTCCCAAACACTCGTGAATAGTTGTGTTTGACACCCCAGATACTTAGCTCATCATTACTGGTTACTCATTTCTCAGGCAAACAGACTGAAAGATAAAACAATATATACCCCATTTCTCCCCAGGTAGCCAGAAGTTGCCCATTAGCCACCCCTCCTCCACCCCAGTCATTTCCTGCCTTCACACTCCCCAATCCCCTTGCCTGACTGTTTACAAAGGTCTTCTGACCTTTAAAGCCCTACATGGATAGGCCCGGACTATCTACAAGAGCTCCTGGTACCTTACTGCCCGCTCGATCCTCTGCTCAGCTGATGAGGGGTTATTAGAATTCCCAAGTGCGGTTGAAAACCTTTGGCTGCATGCTTTTATGTTTGCAGTCCCGACCCTGTGGAATTCTTTGCCTCATCAGATTCATGAGTGCCAGACCGTGAGGAGCTTTAAAACAGCTTTAAATACTTTTTATTCTGCCAGGCATTCAGTGGCTTAGCTATGTTATACGCTCCTGCTTGTTTCTGTATTTTTACTACTTGATTTTAACTGTTTTGATATTTATGTTCTGATGTTTTTATGAATTGTACAGTGCTTTGATTTTAGAGATTGCGCTCTATAAATAAAATTATTATTATATTAAAACTACAGATCTTGGCTGGCACTCTGCCAAAATCAACACAATCTTTGTAAGGGCCCACTTCCCTAACGCCCTACCAATCCCCAAAGTTACATTATTTTAAATTGGGTCCCCGCTGACCTTATCTCTACTTCACAAAGTTGGGAGGCCAGTAATGTGAAATCAGCTAACTCACTTATACCCTCCCTCATGCACAGCCTCACCATCTTAGTCTAGCGTATATCTCAGTACAAGATGTGTGTGACCAAGTTAAGGGTGGAGCAGTATGCATCATTGATGAGACTAGGTAGGCAACAATATAATTCTCAAGTTAAATATTAATTGGTAGCATGCTGAAGTCATGAAATGGGACAAATTTAATTCAAAATAAACACATTTCCATGGACATATAGTAATTGCTGTGGGACTCTTGCTCCATTGACATAAGATTGTTTTAGGCTCCATTCATGGCAGGAGCTTTATCAGCAAGCCTAAGTTTCTTTAGATACTGAAAATGTTATGAAACAATGTTAGAAACATAGAAACATAGAAGTTGATGGCATAAGGAGACTGCTAGGTCCATCTAGTCTGCCCATTTGTTTTAGACCTATTTTGACACTCTAGTTGCCCTTTGCAGTCAGGGCTCCCTTGTGTCTATCCCATGCATTCTTGAATCCCCACAGTGTTGACCCCACAACCCCTTGGAGCAGGCTGTTCCAGCGTCCACCACTCTTTCTGTGAAGAAAAACTTCCTGGTGTTGGTAAAGAACCTCCCTCCTTGCAGCCTGGGGTCATGTCCCTGGTCCTGGAGCTCTTCTTTAAGTGAAAAGTTTCTGTGCCTGTACCTTGTTAATGATTTTATGTACTTGAGTGTTTCAATCATGTGCCTCTCTCTCTCTCTTTCTTCTCTGCTCCAGGAGTACATATTCAGTTCCCCAAGTCTTTCCCATAGGACATGTACTGCAGACCCTGAATCATTTTTGTCACCTTTCTCTGTACTGTTCCACCCAGTCACTGTCCTTACTGAGGTGAGGCCTCCAGAGTGGACTCCATATTTCACTGAGGACTTTGGGGTAAAACTAATCCATAGTTCAATAGGTACCACTCTCTACTACAAGGTATGCCGACCGAACAACAAAACTTAAACAGCGAAATCCCTCACGTCAACAATCTCAACAGGTTTTGAGATTGTCGCTGTGAGGACAGAAGGTGAAATTTCACACTTTGCCATCTTTCCCCCTTCAAAACAACTTCAACTCAGAGTCAGTAATCTAGGTGAGATGTGGGGGCTTCAGGGCACAGCCCTACTACAGCACCCTGGTATTCGGTGTTATAATTGCAGATCAGCATTTTAAATTGTGTGAGTGTCTGTTAAACACAGAATAATACCCTGTGTTTAAAGGAGCCTCTGACACCGTTAGAAAAACTTGGAAAAATGTGAGCTTTAGACAGTTCAGTTTATATTTCATGTATTTTCTATAATTCTTTGCCTGTTTTCTTTATTACCAAGGACAGTTATGCGAAAGAGGCTTACTCTCCTTAGATTTTATCTGCTGTTTCTGCTATCCTACAAATGACATCATAATCCGGGTTGCACCTGGGAATGAACTTCTGGTAATGGTTCTTTTCCGGTTACCAACTTTAAATAAGTAAATAAATAAAATACATAATCCCCATTTATGGCATCATAATTATCCATACAGCAACAGACTGTGACATCATAAACAGAACTGTGATGTCATATGTAGGCAAGCAGCCAGAACAGATAGGGCAGTAATCCTGTTTACATACAAATGTCCTTAGTCATAAGGAAGAATGAGAAACACACAAACAATATTAAAATATAAGTCACTTGTGCTAATCGTTACATTTTCTGAAAGTTGTCACAATAGTGTCAGGGGCTCTTTAAGACCTTATAATCAGGTACCTTTATTTTATTTTTAATTTCAAAAGAAACACAGGGCACCATATCAGTGTGGTAACACCAAAACACAAGCCCTGTTTAGCTGTGTTGAGCATGGTCACAGCATGTAAAGTATAACAGTAGCGTGTTATTGTGCCATCATGCTTACAACATATTATTTTTACGCCTAGACTTTGTTAAGAGGTCTTAGACACACATTGAAAATGTTGTGTTGATCACACTTTAACCCCAACTTTAGATTTAAAGGAACAAAAACTGAGGGTTGACCAAGTCCCTTCAGTTTTCCCATTTAAGTTATGAAATTGCTTTTCAGTACATTGCCCTTATTTTTGGAACAGACACTAGGCCAAGATCAAGTTAGAACACTTATCCTCCCACCACCCTTGCATGAAAACAACCCCTCCCGATTAGGCTTTTAAGCCTAAATATAATTTTTAATCACCTCTGTATTATAACATCTGATCCAATCTATTAGCTGTAATGTAATATAAATGATACAATGGAGCAGTGTGGGGCCGCACTGAGCATGTGAAATGGTGCTGCGCTGCTCCAGACATGTTTACATTGATGACGAACAGATCGATCAGATATTATGACACAAGAGGTAATTAAACATTATTTTTTAGGCTTAAAGTCAAATTGGGGGTTCGGTTTAGGTGGTGGGCGGATAAGTGTTCTCCTTTGACCAGTTTTAAAAGTTTGCTTGACAGTGCATTTAAAGCATGTTTGCAAAACTGAATGTATGTGTATTGTCTCTTTGTAACTTGAACTTACTCATCTACAGGATCCCAGGATATCCTCACAGAAGGTGTAAGTTCAATGTCCTTCCTGGTCCAACAATAAAACCTAACTGTGGCACAGGAGAATGGAGACTCACCCACCATGTTGGAGTTCCAGGATCGAGTCTCCATTCCAGCTCCCCACCCTGGGCCAGTGGGATCTGAGCGTGATACAGAAGCATCTTTTGCTGCTCCTAGGACAGGTGCTATCCCCTCCCACAGGAAGAGCATCACAGGCACTCACTGGCTATGCCTGGGGAGCTAGCAGGGTACAAAGGAGGGAGGAAAATGCCAGAAGTTGTATCGGCCCCATCATGGGGGAGGAAGCCAGGATGAAGTAGGACCTGGACAAGAGCACACAGGTGAGTATATGTGCATGGGGAATAGGAAGATGTGCATCACATTGTAATGCAAAGTGTATGGAACAATAAAAAGAAAATGTAAAAAATGTCACTTTTATAGTTCTATGGAGAAAAAATTTATTTTGCCTGATTTCCACTATAAAATGGCAGCTGGAACAGGAAGAATATGATCTGCTGACCTACATCATGTGACTGTGTGGTAAGATTTGTCATACCACACAGCTGCTGTCAGTCAAATTAGCATTTGTCTTAAACTCATAAAATGTCTCCTTTAGGCATTTTCTACCTAACAAGCCTTTCATGAGCGCACTAACCTCCTCCATGGTGTGCAGTAAGACAGATCTTACTGCAGTTGCCAGATGGCAGAAAGCACTCACCTGCACCGCGACTTCACAACCCGGCTAGGGCGTGCGGTAAGATCTTTTTTTTGCACTTCTTTTCCTGCCCTCACCATTGGCCTCTCTCTCTAGCATGGTCGTAGGTGATGGCTTCCACCCATCCAGCCTGAAGCCCTTACAGCCCCTCTCTGGCAGGAAGCACCCCATCTCCAAGTGCAGCTACCCTGACCCCTTGGTCTGGGTCCCCCAAGGAAGGACCGCCATACTCCTTACCAACGCCTATCTATAGTACTGGAAGTGCTGGGACTGGAGGAGGGACCAGAGCGGGCATCCTGATACCAGGCAGAAGACATGGGGCCACAACCTCTAGGCCAGTCTTCACCACCAGTGGAAGGGGTTTTCCTTGTTGTGTTTCTCCCAACTCGGCGCGCAATGATGCTCTGCATGTTGCGGCACACATTTGTGCACACCATAAGGCATCCACTGCAGCTGTAGTCCTTCTTGTTGTGGGTCGCTAGTTGTGGTGCCCCAGCTGATGCAAGGGTCCGCTCGAACAGCGCCCAGCTGAACCCCTCAGGAAAGGAGAGCTGTCCTCCAGATGCTCAATTTTCCTGCCCCTGCCAACCCTGATGGCCCGGGCCGTGCCCCAAACCCGGATCACTGGCATGGCGCGAGGTGTGGCATGCAGTGCTCAACCCACAGCACCACTGCTGCCTAGCATGCGTAAGATCTGTTTTTCTGCATACCCTGTTCCGAGATCTTTCTTGGACCACTCAGGAATACTAACATGAATGCTGTCATTATCAGTTTGTATCTTGTTACTTTTTTTTTTCCTTTTCTGCCAACCAGATCTTTGGACCCCTCTCAGATCCCGCTTGTGCCCCACCCTCATCACCCTGCCATCTCCCAGGTAGCTACCTTCCTCCTATAGAAACCACTGTAGTTTACCCTCCAAGGTGGGGTTGTTGGAGCAGGGACCAGGAGGACCTTCTGGATATACTTCATTCGGTTCTACGGTGGAAGCAGCTTGAGTCGGCAGGTGTGAGATCAATTGCTATGTTTACATGTACTAAGAATCAATTACTTTGTAATCAATTCACTTCATTCAGATTGTAATTCTTTTGGTTTACATGCTGTTGGATTGATGAGAATGAACTGGATTGATTATAAGGTGACAGAGTCCCATTACATGTAAACACACAACAACTGAGGATTTTGAATCTGGCTGCATTCCTTTTGCTACAGTTTCAACAGTACGTATTGCAGAATAATTTCACAATCATGTTTACATGCACAAGTTAACCGGGTTCAAAATAATCAATGCAATTTAACCACTGCACTTGAATCTGGTTCAGTCTGAAGCATGAACCTAACTTGAATGAGTTTACATGAGTTTCCAACTGAGGAATGCAGCACTGATTCCACTGAAATTGGAGTCTGAACCTGGTTCCAGTTTGCAGATAAACAAGTGAGAGCCTGCATTGATGCCTTTATTCTGCGTGGTGGAGATTTTCATGGTGTTCTTCCATCGCCATAAGACGCCGCACACATTGACATCTGTGCATACACCCACACTACATGTGAGTGTGCATCACCGAAAATGGCACTCTGTCCTCCTAAAATGGACTGAATAGCACCAGCCCCTGTGGTCACCACAGGATAATAGTGTAGTGTGATGCATTGCCCACACTCCCAAAAGGATGAAGCATCCTCTAGGATGCCCAGTCTTCCTCCCTCAGCTAGGCCCCGACAACCCAGGATCAGTCTCAAACCGGTCCCCAGCATCATAAGTGGAAGTGCTTCCACTGCACTGATGGCCTGGCTATATCCCATTTCCTTTTACGAAATTAACTTTTCATGAAGGGCTGGGGTAGAAATAATTGAACAGAGAAAATGGTTAAAGTCACGTAATCAGCATAATGTCAGTCTGAGAGATCAGGAAAGCAGAAAACATTGACACTGTTCAATAGTAAGTCTGAACTAAAATTTCTAAGTTAAAAACATTATTTTGGTACTAGTGCATATGTAATTGCTTGATATTTTAATAAATACTGATGATGATGATGATGAATTGTAAATGTGTGTGTGCCACATTTTATATTTTAAAATGTCCATTGCTCTTTAAAACTGCAGCGTTGATTATAATGTAATGTGACACACTAAGCCAGCCAGCAAGTTCTGTGAGCCTTCTTATTTGTATTCAAGATGAAAGGAGTGTCAATGAGGTCAAAGAATCCATCCTTAATGTATCAAGGAAAATGCTGTATTGAATGAACATCAGAGCCACAGTATTGTTTCTGTTGTTTCTGCCTGTGTTCACAATAGCCTGCTGCAGTATGTGTAGGTGGAGCACATATAAGGTGTGATCCTGTGGTTTTCCACTTAGTTACCTTACCTTTACTTCAAAGCATTTGCTACAATCTCGCCTTTGTTGCAAGAGTCTCTTTGCTGCCTCAAGAGAAACTGAAGGTGTTCCCTGCTGCGGCACTTTGAAAGGGGAATCCAGAATGACTGCTTAACAGAAACTGCAACGTCTCAACAAAATGTTTTCCTTTCATTACTTGCCAGGAGTACTGTAACCACCCAGGTCTGTCAGCTAGTCTTGCATTCACGTAAGCATGGCATATTTGTGTGTAGAGAGGCTTGCCCAACATTACTATAGCTTCAGCACATTCTAAGCGTAGAAGGACTGGTTGACAAATCCATGCCAGTTCCCATGGTTATGCCAAGTTATTGTGTAACAGAGTGCTGATTTATGTGTTTCTTATGAGCCCACTTTGGAATACGTAGATTTTTTTTGTTATTTCTGTTTATGCCCTTCGCTCTGCCAGAACTCCTTCGGGACCCCAAGGTCACCCAGCTGCCACCCTTACCTGACAGTGCCAAGGGGTTTGTCCCCACAGAACTGTGGTTTGCTCCCCCAGTGGGGATGAGGTGAGGAGGTGAGCCTTCAAGCTTCCAAGTGTCATTGGGACCCGAGCTGGGATGTCAGGCATGGGATCAAGCTGGCACTGGGGATCTATCATCTCCTGATCAAGACCAAAGCTTTTTGTGGTAAGGTTTCCCAGTCCATCTCAGAGTTGTGCATGTGATGGCTGTAGTCTGTACATCACCGTCACATGCCACCAGTGTGACTCCGCCCACCCCGAGTCATGCTGGGCCCACTCACCCTCTGCTTCAGGGTGCAGTATAGTGCCACCTTCTTTTGTGGGATGCCAACAGGGAGCTCTGGTCCCTCCCTTGGAAGGACTCATCCTCTGACCTGACAGTTGGTCATCGAGATCCTATCGGCTCCCAATTTTGCTGTTTTTTCCCCAGGCCCACAACCATGCAATGGGCAGAGTGGCTGGCTCCGCCTCACGGAGGCAGCCCCACGCCCTGGATGTGGGCCTCTCCTTCTAGGGTGGCATGCCTGTGCCACACCCAGCCACCACTGGGTGTCAGTCTATAGCACGCCACGCGATCCCACCCTCCCGAGGAAGGAGAGCTGTCAACAAACGCTGAATCCTTCCTTGCCCGCTGACCTCTCAAGCAACCCAAGTTCCATTCCTGAACTCGGGTTCCAGCATGGTATGAGGTGTGGCATCTAGCGTCAAACTCAGCACCACCAGGCTGGCAGTGTATCGCCAACTGATGGAACCTTCCTCCCAGGGAAGGAAAATGCCCTCTGAGATGCTTAATCCTTCACCTAGCTGGCCCCTAATGACCTGGGCTGGCTACCAAACCCTGGTTGCCGATGTATGAGCTGTAGCACTACCGCTGCACTGATGGGCCAGCCCAGAATATGTAGAAAATTATGACAAACTTTCATGACTGAAGAATATGGATGAGCCAGCCCATCAGCACAGCAGTAGTACTACCGCTCGTGACACCGTGACCTGGTTCAGGAATGCGCCGAGTCATCGAGCGCCAGCAGGGGAGGATTGAGTATCCCAGAGGATGCCTCCTTCCTTGGGCAGGAGGGAGGCTTGCAGTTCCCACTGTTACACTGCCACCTGAGTGACTACAGGTGATAGTGTAGCAGGAAACAAGAGGGAGGGGCAACTGCCGACTGAGAGTCATGTGGTAGCACACAGTAGCATGTGTGTACAGTTGATGCTCCTCGGTACCAGCTTCCATGTGGGAGGGATTCAGACCTACAATTGCAAAAGCAGAGGAGGAAAAAATAGGATGACAGGCATACTCAGGCTTGGGCTCCAGTGACTGGCTATCCCCACCACACTACTAAGGATGTCTCTAGATAGAGGAACCAAATACTCCACTGACCCTGTCCCAGTTGGGGGGGTTCCTTAAGGGTAAGCTGAGGAGTTCCATGGGGAGGGGTGTAAGTGCCAGAGATGCAGAGGGTACTGGGATGGTCAGTAGCCACTGATGGGGTTGCTAGGAGATTGGTGCATAAACTCTAAGTAAAAAAATAATATATATATATATGTATATTATATATATATATATATATATATATATATATATATATACACATATATATATATATATAAAATATCCCAGTATGAATCATAGAAAGCTTCCAACAGAAAAAAGACCCTAGGCCCATCCAGTCTCTCGTAACCCCCCAGGAAGATTCCCTCCATCCCTTGCAGCCTGCACTCTGCCTGCCAGCCCCATGTGCTTGTCCCAGGCCCTCTTAAACTCTCCACTGTATCCATCCCCACCACCCACTCCGCAGCCTGTTCCATGGCTATATCACCCTCTCGTGAAGAACCTCCCTTGATGTCCCTCTGGACCTGCCTCCTCCAGTTTGAGGTATGTCCCTAGTGGAATTGTTCTTAGTTTGAATATGCTGTCGACTCACCCTCTTTATGCTCTTCTTGTATTTGAATGTCTCCACCATACCCCTCCTCCGGTGAGTACAGGCCCAGTTCCCCAGCCTCTCCTCATATGTCTGCCCTGCATCCCCACGCCATTTTGGTTGCTCTTCTCTGGATCCTTTCCAGCCTGTCCTTGTTCCCTTGCAGGTATGGCCTCCAGGACGGACCCCATATTCCATGTGTGGTCTGACCATGGTTTTGTACAGCGGCAAGATCACCTCCCTCCTCCTGCTTGTGAAACCCCTCTCTATGCAAGCCAGCATTCTTAGTGCCTTCACTGCTGCTCTGTTGCACTGACTCGGATTTTCAGATTGTCTGAGATGGTTATCCCCAGGTCTTTTTCCTGCTCTGTCTCCTCAAGCACCTTCCCCCAGTCAGTATTTCAGGTTCTGCTATATTATTACAAAGTACTTCTGCCAAACTATAAAAAGTCGAGTCAGACATTGGTAGAATGTCAGCAACAGAATGTCTGCTGGCAAACTGAGCAGCCGCCATGCTCTTAATGACATCCCATACGTCGTCATGGACAGATGCAGCAGGAACTGATGTGCGGAGAAAGAAATTTTGGCAAGCACACCAAGAACAGCTCCTCTACTTCTTCTAAAAGTACCACAAGATCTTTAACCACCACACAGAAAGTCATAAGAGATAGCAGATGAAGTCCTAATGTACTACCTCATTCACAAGACTGCACCTCTGACTGTGCAGCAGTGAGGAGTTGTAATTATGTCATAGCCTCCTAGCTCTGACTGTGCAGCAGTGAGGAGTTGTAATTATGTCATAGCTTCCCTAGCTTTGACTGTGCAGTAGTGAGGAGTTGTAATTATGTCATAGCCTCCCTAGCTCTGACTGTGCAGCAGTGAGGAGTTGTAATTATGTCATAGCTTCTAGCTTTGACTGTGCAGTAGTGAGGGAGTTGTAATTATGTCATAGCCTCCTAGCTCTGACTGTGTGCAGTGAGACAGGTGAGAAAAATCTGTGGCACTGACAGGAGTCTGCTCATTCTCTTTTAAACTTTTTCAAAAATGAAAAATCCAGCATCTTTTCATTGTCCAACAGGATCCCCTGCCAACAGGACCAACCAGTTCTCATCAGCCACCTCACTACATACTGCTTTTTTTTTTTACTTTATTACACTCCTGTCATGGCCCAGGGGTCCTCTCTCAGACATCTTGTCCCTGTCCCTGCCCACCTGGGGATCCTCAAACTGTGCCTTCTCTCGTCCCCCTCTCCGCAGCCAGCACCCCCAGTTTGACCCATTGGTCACCCTCCTTCTTGGGCACTCTTAGTAAGTCAGTCTCCAGCAGTGGATGAGGGGCAGCAGTGGAATTTGAAAGGCCAGTAAAGGAAACCCACTGTAGGGTAGGGCATGGCGGATAGGTGCCATCGCCCGATCCACGGCGCTGGTTTTCCTTGATCTGCTGTAGTTCCCCCCATGCATGGGCATGCCCGGATGCTCTGGCACATGGCAACCCTGCCAGCGTCGGCCACGCTTAGTACGCACTTACCTGGCTTGCTGCAGTGCCGCCCGGTCTCCACCAGTGGTCCCTGGCTCACCAGGCCAACCTATCCCCTTTTGTCCGGGAGGAGAGCTCCACATGGGCGCCTGTCCTCAACCCTCCCTGCTGACCCATGACACCCGAGTCCATTCCCAACCTGGGTCACCGGTGCAGTGTGAGGTGTGGCATCCAGAGCCTCAACCTTCAGCACCACCGGCGGCCGCACTACATACTGTTAAAATTTAGATTTAGTATTTGCCATAATGGTCCTTGTAAGAACAGATCCAGAAGCAAATGATTTGATACTTTTAATGGACCAACTTAGGTGTAACAACAAGAACAGAGTGCTCTAGCTTTCAGACCAACAAGTCCTTCATCAGAAGCGTAATGACAGTTATTCAGAAAACAATATTTTTAACAACTAGATCATGCAGAAAAAACAGAAAAAATCCCCATTGATTTAAAATACTCATTTAAAAACAGAAGATGTTGTCAGAGAAGTGTAACAGTACCATGTTACCTTAAGCTGGAGGGTCAAAGGTGCTTGGTGCAACACACATACAAGAATTATACTGCATATAAATTCAACTGACATGAGATAACACTACTTGAGCAGATGGCTCTTAAATCAAGCTATGAGTGTGAGAAATTGACAGGACAACAGAACGTGCACGCAAGTACCAAGACAACAACTACTTCCGTGTAAAGAAAAGACAGCTACATACAGAATACCCTTAGTAGTCACATATCATCCGGACTTTGAACTTCTGGTGAAGATTATTAAAGACCTCCACCCGATATTTAGTGAGGATGAGACCCTTAATTGTATTTTAAGGAACTACCACTACTATCTTTTAAACAACCACCAAATTTAGCCAGCCTGATTATTAGAAGCAAGCTTTTGCCAGAACAGAATACCATGACACAAAATGGCACAAGACCCTGCAATCAACGCACCTGTAAGACTTGTGAGCTTATCTCCACTTCAGACTGTGTGGTTACATCACAAAACAAACAATTCAAGGTACATGGGAGTTATACATGTACATCACAACATGTTGTTTATTTCATTTGGTGAAAGAGATGTCCACAAACAGGTTATGTTGGAGAGACAAGCCAACAGCTCCACACTAGAATGAACTTGCACAGACATACTATTAAAACAAAGAAGACTGAAAAACCAGTGCGGCAACACTTCTCCCAGCCTGACCACTCAATTTTGGCTATGTCAGTAATGGTCTTAAAGGAAATCTCAAAACACACAACAGAGATGAGCTTTTGAGATTAAATTTATTTTACATCTCAATATGGTAGCAGATCAGATGAACATAGATCTCGGTTTTATGGGACATTACAGAACTTAACATCCACAGACCTCTTCTTCTTCAGACCAGCACATTATAGGACTTCAGCACGTTGTGTGTGTGTGTGTGTGTGTGTGTGTGTGTGTGTGAGTGTGTGTGTTGGGAGGTATGTGAATATAGCAGGTGTGGGGCTTGCTGTTACATTGAGGTAGGCTTCTCTTTAGAAACATGGAGTTACAGTGTGTTGTTACTCTTATTCACACATATAATGAATATTAATACCTCTTTACTATTTACCTTCACCCGGAAGGGTTGATTCCATTGCACCCTATTCAGATTCCTTAGCCTGTTACTGTACATACAGCAGTTTATTATAGACTGTCACTTTTTTTTTTTAACTCAGAACATATTGTGTGTAGATCTTATTTGCATGGGGTCCTTGACAGATCTATTTACATTAGGCTAATATTGTAGTGATTTGTGGAAATGTAGGTATGTTGGGACTCTTGCCTTACACATAGGCCCGGATATTCAAACTGCACCAGGCTGTGGCGCAAGCCTGGCTGCTCCTTGGTTGAGCAGAGGGTGTGGCCTGGGCTATAGACAACAGAGCTGCACTATGGTGCAGCAGCTTTGAGCTCTCGCACCCTCGCCACCCCACTGTGCATGGCATAGTGGCACTCGCGCCAGCGCAAGTGGCCTGAGTGGAGCATGGAGATCGCTGGCCCAGTGCCATTGTGCCATGCACAGCACCCTGCGATATTCAAAGGGACATGCAAATGGGGCCATAATTTATGCAAGGTGCACATGGGGCCATTGCATGTCATTATGGCCCCATTTGCATTCCATTAGCATGCAGGTGTGCTGGTCCCGGCGGGCTTGCGGCTGGCCCTGCCAGGCAGCAGCCATCGGACTGACACCCCCTGAAGCCCGATCGCGGGCATTTGTGTAAAAATCTCGTCTAATATCCCTGGTGGTCCAGTGGACCGAGTGCTGCCCAATCGCAGGCATCTGGTTAAATAACCCCTCCCGTTCTATACCCGGTGGTTCAGTGGACGCTATTTGTCGATTGCGGGCATTTGTCTACCAAAAAAGCCTCGTCTAATATCCCTGGTGGTCCAGTGGACCGCACTCTGCCTGATCGCGGCATCTGTAAAACATAAAAGACCTATTACCCTGGTGGTCTAGTGTACCCCCACCCGCCCACTGGAGCCCCACCACCCCGCTCCCCAGTCAGCCAGCGGGTGGCATCACCCCACCTGCCTGCCACCCCGCTGCCCACCAACTGACAGTTGGTGAGGTGCATGCCCATTGGTTCATGCGTGAGCCAATGGGCGCAGCCCATAACGAGACACATTCAAGATATGTCCTAATGTCTTACACCTTATCTGCAAAGAACCAGAGCAAGCTCTTCACACTGAGATTGTGAAAAGGCTCTATGAACCTGTAGACAGGCTGGGTTGCACAGTCTGTCCACAGTTCGAAGAGGTGAGCCGGTCAGTTCTGTGCAGCAGCAATTTCCGGACAGGAACACTGCCTTCTTACGGGTAATTGCTGACTGACAGAGTTGATAATGCTCTAACAGTCTAAGATGGTCGGCATTCAAGCGGGATTTCGCCAATATCTCTAACCTGCATCCTAATGTCACATCTCCCCAGGTCTCCATAGAACCATGGGGACCGAGGATAAGGGAGAGCGGACTTATTACAGAATGATGCAGTGGAATCCAGAGCAGAGGTAATGGCCTTATTACAGGCCAGAACCAAAACCTCTAGATCTGAGCATATCACAGGGAGTTCTGATAGGTCAAGCGCCACAGTTAGACCATTGGGAGTCACATCACGTAAAGGGCAGTACCAAAATTTAATCTCACAGTGTGATGGTCAGACCATCTGACGGGTTCCACCCCATGCGGAGGTCTCCATCCCCAGGAGGAAGACCAGATCAAGGGAATGGCCGCGATTTATGAGTGGCAGAGGTAACCACCTGTGAGGCCCAATGAATTCATCAACTGGAGGAAGTGCTGTCCAAATTGCGAGAGTTCATCGTCGATCCAGGCACTGAAGTCACCCAGCACCATCAACCTGGGGGACTCAATACCAGGTCAACGATGAAGTCCGCCACTTCCTTAAGGAAGGAAGGAAGTTAAGGCATAATAACAATTGAACATCTTACATGCATAAATAGAAACATAGAATTTGTTGGCAGAAAAGGACTGCTTGCCTCACCCAGTCTGCCCAGTTTTTCCCTACCTATTCTGTCCCAGCAGACCCTAACTGGTCTCCAGTTACCCTCCCAACCCACCCCTTGATATTAACTAGTATTTCCTATGTCTATCCCATGCATGTTTGAAACCCCCAATATTTGATGGCCTAGTACATCTTGTGGCAGGTTTTTCCAGGTGTCCACCACTCTTTCAGTGAAGTTGTGTTTCTCACATCCTCTTAATTTCCTCCCCTATAGCTTTGTTGCATGCCTTCTTGTTTTGTTACACTTTTTCATTTGAAACAGGCTCCCCACCTGTTCCCTGTTCACTCCCTGAGGTACTTTTAGATCTCAATCATATTTCCTCTCCTTCCTCTCTTCCAGGGTGTACATATTGAGTTCTTTCAGTTTTCATGCAACCCACGACCATTTTAGTTGCCTTCCTCTGGACTGCCTCTGCCTTGTCCATGTCTTTTCTGAGATGTGGCCCAGAACTGTACACTATTCCAGGTGTGGTCTCAACAAAGATCTGTACTGTGGTAATATCACCTCCTTCCTCATGCTCGTGATACCTCTCCTATGCAACCCAGCAATCTACTGGCCCTGCCCACTGAATTGTAACACTGCCCTGTGACTTTAAGGTCATCAGGTATTATAGTAACCTAACTACCTTTTCTTCTTAGTGACTGGCAGTACTTCCATCCCATTTTTACCCATCTCCTGGGTTTTATGCCCCAGTTGCATGATTTTACATTTTCTGTCATTGAATCCCAGCTGTTATCCCTAGATCACGCTTTAAATTTTCTAAGGTCCTTCTCATTTTCTCCACCCTCCTGAGTATCCACCCTGTTACAGATCTTGGTGTCATATAAAAAGCATACCTTCCCTTCAAGCTCATCTGCAGTGTCACTTATGAAGATGTTGAACAAGACTGCTCCACGACCGGCATCCCACTGATCACTTCCCTCATTACAGTGAGTGCCATTTTCCCACCTTCTGCTGCCTATCCATTAACATGTTTTTACCCAGTTAACAACTTTGGCTCCTAGACTATCCAGTTTCTTTAACAGTCTCCTGTGTGGTACAGTGTTGAAGGCTTTGCTGAAGTCCAAATAGGTAACATCCATTGCTCTTCCCTGATCCATTTCCCTGGTCACCCAGTCCACGAAATCTATCAAATTTGTCTGGCATGACCTCCTCTCGTGAATCCATGCTGTCTTTGGTCTTGCAACCCCATGGGTTCAAGATATTCCATTAGCCTTTCTTTAACAGGGTTTCCATTAATTTCCCCACCACTGATGTGGAGACTGACAGGTCTATGGTTGTTAGCTTCTTCTGCTGCCGCTTATTTATGGAACAGAACTACATCAGCTCTCCTCCAGTCCCCTGGAACCTCTCTTTGCCAGTGATATGTTGACTAAGGCTGCCAGTGATGCAGTAAGCTCTTCTGTCATCTGGTCCCATGGCCTTGTCCAATGTCAGGTTTGCAAGTCCCTTCAAGGCTTTTTCCTATGTAAGTGGACCTGTGTTTCTCTCACCCTTCTGTGTTCCTGCTGCTCCTTGTTGGTCTGTCCCTCCCTCTCCATGAGAAGACCGAACAGAAGTATCTGTTCAGGATGTTAACGCTTCCTGATCATCTTCTGCAGAGTCATCACCTACCCACTTCTTCATCCTCATTATCCCTCCCTCTGCCTTCTCTCTCGCTTATACCTGAAGAAAGTGCTGTCCCTTCTGCCACTCCTTTAGCTATCCTTTCCTCTGTTTGTGCTTTTGTTGCCTACCTGCCCTCCTGTTCCTATATGTTACCTGGTACTTCTCTCAATCCTACTTCCTCTGTGTTTCTTTGTACCTTCTGAATGCCATCTTTTTTTTTTCACTTTCATGGTCACCTCCTGTAGTACCATAGTGGGCTTTTTTCTTCCTGTTTTTTATTTACTTCTTTCACACAGAGGCTAGTGCTAGATATGGTGTCCAACTTACAAGACATTGTAGTGCTTACATAGGCATAACAAAGTTTCAGGTGCAAGGTGAAGCTCATGCTGAGGGTGTAGGGATGGAAGCTCATGGTTATTGCTACCAGTGTTACACCCTGGTATGATGGCAGCAAGGTTTTACCAAGAGAATAAAAAGAAACATTCCATGACTTTCATACTGGAGGGGTGGTTTATCAGGCACAAGGATTCTGGCATGGAGTTCCACAAAGTCAGGCATCTGTGTCTGAGAAGCGAGGGACCTGCAAGTCATATTTATGTGGGACCATCATCTCCACTGATCCAGTGGAGCACAAGGGTCAAAGACAGGACCTGCAGCTAAGCCTTAAGTGCAAATATGAGGGTGTAATGTATTTGATGTACTTCAGAGAGAGCAGGATGAGCGTAATTCCCTCTGTCACCCAGGGACAGCCAGTTTAATGTAATGTAGAGCTTACAATGGTGAGTGTCGTAAGGGCAATTGTGAAGGCTTCTTGTTTGACCAGCAGGGGCTGCAAATTCTGGACAGACAGCTCATAGCACTGGGACTCACATGTGAACCTCTGTGTTCCCAGGTGGAAGAGCAACACCATGCAGCCATGCTGCTGGAATGCAGACGTCCTCCACAAAACCGAACTTTGTACTGGATGATATGGACATTTTGTCTTTAAAACTGTTATTGTATAAAACAGAGATTCTTTATGTCTGACTAGAAATGCTGATAAAAACGTGCATTTATGTTCAAACCTGGTGTTCCTCAGGTTTATTTTCTTTTCTTCTGGTTATTTGGGTCTGATACTTGTTTTTCATAATGGCCTCATCTGTGTACCGCCTCTTAGCAATGCTTACTGAAAATACACAAGTATGTGTGGGATTGCTGCTGTTGATTGAAATGTGTTGTTATTGTACTTCTGTTCCTGCCATGTGCCCTGCCAACCCCTCCCACCCCCATCACATCTAGGAACGACCTTCATCTCAGTGTGCAGTTACACATTTCTAAATAAATAAATTGTATGAGGCATATAAACATTTCCTTTCTGTTTTATACATTTTAACTATGTAAACATCCCTGTATTTATGTACTTAAATACTAAACTGCTATGTATTGTATACTATTTGAAACTTCCTGTGATTTTTTGTTTTTGTACTACGAGGACATCATTGGAAATGAGCTTGTCTCAAATGAGTTTCCTATTCTTTTTTTTACTATTATCTATCCTCCTACAGCCCCCAGACCCCCTTCTCTCAGTTCCTCCAAGTCTGCCACTCATCCAAGTCTGCGGTGGAGTCTGCCCCTAGAGTGTCGCCCACCTCAGGTTACTCAAGTTACTCCCAGTTAACCCTCTGGACAGGGCAGGAAGGCCCCACTTACCTCTCCCTGGACCTCAGGGCAGCGTGTACACACAGGAGTCTGCCCTTTGCATCATGAAAGCGGAGCGGGGATTGTCACCTGGATTGTCTGGGGATTTTCCCCACTGATTTGATCCTTTGATGTCGGCGTGCAATGAGGACCATCAAGCTGGTGCACGCCGAGACGTGCGTCTGCTCCTGTCCTCTGCCAGCGCCAGCCCTCTATGCTGTCTCGACCACGCCGGCACCTCCGGGTTCCCCAGAAGGGGCAGTGAAGCAGCGAGATGGTCTCCCCAGCCCTCCCCAGAGAAGGAAAGCAGCCATTGGACACTCAATCCTTCTCTCCCCGCCAGCCCCTAACAGCCCAAACAGCCCAAGCTTGCACCCAAACCCAGGTCGCCAGCAAGGAGCAGGTGGCATCCAGCACCTCAACCTCAGTGCCACCGGCCGCTCAAGTTTCCTATTCATTTTGATGAATAAAATATTTTACTACTACTTTCTTAGTGCTGGTACCTCTGTTTAACTTACTTGGTTGAAGGGTACCTAGTTTAAATACTTTATTTATTTTATTTATTTATTCATTTGTTTACGGATAAGTGTACTGATCCCATGGATTGTTTTCAGGCACGACCGGGCCACTAAGTTGGCACAAAAATACAATACATCATGGGAACAAATACATCAGAGTCAGTACAATTCACAAGGTAACCATAGTGAAAAATTATACAGAGGTTCAGTAAGGAATGTAGGGGTATAATATTCAAAGTACACAAGAATACAGTGAGAATCAAAGCACAAATTCATATGAAACCAGATTGATTGTAAACATCCAGATAGGCAATAACATTAGAAGGGGTAACCTGGGAAGGCAAATACATGAGATCATCCAGGAGAGCAAGAACAGGAAGTGGTGGTCAGTAGATGCGTCCTGAGGAGACTGCTGAAGTGCGTGAGGTCAGCAGCTCTCAGAGGGTGGCAGGCTGTTCCAGAGGGTAGGGGCAGCAGAGGAGAAAGCCCTCTGATCCATGTAAGTGGCAACTGTGGACACTCCAACATCAAGCTTTCAGCGTGGCAAAGTTTAAGTGGCTAAACGCCTTTTTGGCTGGAAGTAGGAGGGAGAGAGGGATGTCGCAAGACTGCGGATCACCATGCCAACGGTGCAGGCTGGGAGGTAGTGCTGCCTGCCTTGAGGGGAGCCACCAAGCATCTGATATAGGGTGCAGTGGTGGAGGAATAAGGAGCCTGAAGTGCAAAACTGCAGATGTTGTTGTAGATGGTGTTTAGTTTCGATAAGTTAGTGGAGGAGGTTTGTGAGTAGATGGGGAGCCATAGTCCAGAAGAGGAGGGGCCTGCTCTGGGCAATGGAAAGATGGGCTTCAGGAGTATAGCAGCTGATTAGTCGGTAGCTAGTCCTTAGTTTTGATTTATGCGATATTACCGACTCAATATGGTGAGAGAAGGACAGAGCAGGATCTATGGTGACACCCAGGTATTTAAAAGAGCTAACATTTTCAAGGGGTGAGCTGTCAGGAAAGGATGTTCAGAGAGTTATTGATTTGGGCTAGTTTGCCAAGTTTGGGTTTGGAGCCAAACAGTATGGTCTTAGTCTTCTGGCGTTAACCAACAGTCTGTTTGTGGTGAACCACTTGTGAGTGTTACAGTAATTTGTGGTGAGAGAGGAGAGGGTGGACAAGGACTAGTCATTAAGTAGAGGATTAAATCATCTGCATATAGTAGGGAATGGCAGAGAGGCAATCCTGGAGGAGGCAGTTCATGTAGAGGGGAAGAGAATGGGCCCCAGGATAGATTCCTGGGGACACCAGTTAAGACAGGCAGGGTAGATGAGCTTGCACTCCTGGAACAGACCTTTGGGTGTGGCAGGTGAGGTAATCTCTGAACCAGGTAGTGGCAGTGGAGGAAAAGCCTAGGTTTTCAAGTTTATCAAGGAGGATATTATGGTTCACCATGTCAAAAACTTTGGATAGGTCCACAAAGACAGCACCTGTAAGCTCTCCCAATATCCATGTTTCAGAGAACATGGTCTGTAAAGTTGGTCAAGACAGTGGTTCTGCTACGTCCCTTTCTAAAGCCGTCCTGCTGTGGGCTGAGGAGGTTATATTTTGTAATGTAGTCAGTGATTTGGCAGTGTACAATCTTCTCCAACAGTTTACTGAGGTGGGAGAAGATGAATATCAGGGTAATTGTCCATATTACTAGGGTCACCCATTTAATGACAGAGGTGATCCTGGCCTGTTTCCAAACAGAGGGAACAGAGGCAGTAGAGAGGAGAGGTTGAAAACCAAGGTGAGGAGTTTTGGCAATGGCATAGGCAGCAATTTTGAGTAATCAGGGGAGAGGCCATCACTCCCGGCACTACCTCAATTGGGGAGGCTCATGAGGAGTTTGAGTGCAGTGCTGGAGGATATGGACTGGAGTAGAATGGAGGTATGCTAGGGTTCTTGGCAGGAGAGTCTGGGAGGGGCAGACTGGGTAAGTGTGGAGAGATAGCAAAGTAATTGTTAAGATTAGTACATTTGGCATTAAGTGCATTTGCTACATCAGAAGGATCTTTCAGGGGGACTGTTAGGGGAGTGGAGGTGGGGTGACTGCTTAGCCCCAGGGGCAAGCAGGAAGCAAATAGCTGACCAGAAGCACCTGGGGTTCCCAAGGCTCTGGGACTGTAGGTTGCAGAAGTAGGTAGTCTTACAGGAACCGACTTGACGCTTTCAAAGGTTTCACAAGATTCTGTACTCATTCCAGAGTGAAAGGGGGCTTTTTGTAAGCAGCCCACTTGGCATCCCTTTCCTTCATTTTTAAGGAGATCCCTGGAGAGCCAGCAGGTATCACCCCATGTACTCTATGAGCGGTAAGAAGGAAATGCTTATCTTGAATGAATGAGAGGCAGCAGTGAAGAAACCAAGGGCTAAAGGAATGTCTTTCGAGTTATAGAGGGAGACCAGTCAATAGTCATGAGGTCAGCACGTAGTTGGAAGGAGTCACAGATTGAGTAGTTATGGAAAGTAAGAACATTGGGAGGGAGTGAGGGGTTTAGTGAACCAGATACAATAAGTAGGAGAGTGGTCACTGATGGAGTCAGCTAATCATGGACAGCTGCATTTCTTTTCTTTTTTTTCTTGGGCCCTTACCCAATTGTTCTGGACATATATATCTGGAATGTTGCAGAATCTGGGGTTTTGAAATCTTCCTATGAAAACCTAGCATGTTGTCAGTCCTCCTCCCCCAATGTGTGGTGGACAGGACAGGGGTACATTACTGGTGATATTCTCACTCTTGAGGCTTTTTGTGTTCACACAAGTTAGATAACAGGTATCCATAAAACAACAGAGATGTGCTCAAAGGCAGTGGCACAACAGTTCATGGATGACCTGAGGAAGTTTTATTCTCTAGAAAGAAAATCTCGAGGCACATAATTTAGAATTTTGAGCAAGAGTCTTAGGTTGACTTTTGATTTGTTTCTTTTTTTTATACATGGCAACCTATTGTATTTATCTTAATGAAACACTACAGTATAGTACAATATAGCAAAATACAGCCTGGGGAACAATGCAGAAATTAAATGGGAGGAAACCCTCAACCCTAACAAATAAAATAAAACAAAGTATTCCCCAAATTGTTAACAATATCACAAGAGTAGAAAACAATAAGCAGTGCTAAATAAGTCCTCCAGTGGGCTCCCAAAAGCAAGTCAATGAGCACATGGCAAATTCCAAAGTAAGGTAAGTAATAAAGTCCACCCAATAAATGAATAACGGGGTGTTTCATTGTATAGTCGCTAAAGAAATAAATATCCTTTAAAAGAGAAACCAAGACCATGGTATAATATCAACATGCAAATGGTGTATATAATTTTAACAATCATTTGTTTTTATTCATGAGAAATGGATACATTATGACTCAGGGACTCCTTTCCAATGGTTTCCAATGGACTATCTCAAGATGTGTCCAGGGAGCACAGTGTGGTTAAAGGCTTGTTTACACAATCGTTTGCACTGGAGCAACCTGACTTCTTGTTTTTGCACTGGTGCAAATTTTATATATTTTGAAAAGTTTCACTAGGAAAGGCATACTGAGCTACAATAGCTTGTTTCAGATGCGCCCTGGGGAAGAGGAGTAAAGGAGATACATTTTTGCATATTTGAATATGAGATCCAAATAAATTATATATAGAGCTAAACCAGTTCATACAGTCGAATACATTTAAAGCGAAGCCAAACATTTTTGGGAATGGGCAGGCAGTACTAGTATCCAGATATAGTCTATGTACATATAGTATTAATACATATACAGTCACACACACACATATATATATATATACACACATATATATACACACACATATACACACACATATATATATACACACACACACACACACACACACATATATATATATACACACACATATATACACACACACACGTATATATATATACACACACACACACACACACACATATATACACACACACAGACGATATATATATATATATATATATATATATATATATATATACACACACATACACTTCACTTATAAGCTCATATACATAATCATATACATACACCCAAAATACTTCAACACAGATAGGTGAGAGTTAGGAGAACCTTCACCCTTCCGAGATGTATACCCGTAAAGGGACTGGTTGGGAACAGAAGATGAGTGAGGTGGGGTGGGTGGCTTCCCTCAGGCATGGAAACCCAAGGATATGAACACACTGATTTTAAACCCAGCTAGTGCTATAGGCTTTTGGCATGCCTAGGAGGGGTAGAAGGAGGAGGGAGAGCAGTGAAAATAGAACAGAAGTAAGGGCAGGGCAGGGCATTGAAGGAGATGTGGGTCAGGTGCAATTGCAGGATGGGAAATGTATTGCGAAGAAGATAGGACAACAAACAAGTAGATGAATCAGAATGGATATCTAAGGGGAGGAGTTCCAAAAGTTTGGAAAGTGGTAGGAGAAGGCAGCTCTCCTGAAGTGGCAGTTTGGGCAGGGAGGGTGAGGGTCCAGTAGGGGAGTTGGGGAGTAGGTGGAGGTAGGAAGGTTGGAGAGGAGGGCATTGAGTTTGGGTGGAAGGAAGCCATGACAGAACTTTCCAACTAATGATGCACTAATGACAAGGTGTCTGGTCCCCAGCGGGGAAGGAGAGGTGGTTTAAAGGTCACAGTGGTGTGTACGAGGTGGACAGGCAAGTGCAAAATGACAGAGGGAGTTGAAAAGGTGTCCAGTCTGGCAAGTGTGGTCTTAGGGGCAATACTAAAGACTATGTCACCAAAGTCAAAAATTGGGAGGATTATCTTCTGATGATCTTCCAGCCGGCTGGCAGGGGAAGGCAGCTACAGTGTCTGTACAGAGCTCCTAGTTTGGGAAGTAGCTTTGTGGCTAGCATCCACATGACCAGTGAAGTCAAGGTTCCTGTTGAGCCAGAGGTATTTGAAAGAGGAGACATCCTCTAATATCAACCCTTCAAGGGTATGGAAGGTAGGGGTGGCAGTAAGCCTGGCTAGCTTTTGCCTAGTACCACAGGTCATGGAGATCTTTTTTGGCATTTAGTGGCAGTTGATTTGTGCAAAACCAGCACTGGACATTACTGAAATCCAGCAGTAGGCTGGTCCCCACATCAGAGGGAGGTACCAGTGGCATACAAAGTAGTATCATCCACATACATGTGGATGTTAGCTGAGAGCAGGCAGGTAAGCCATTTAAAAGACTGAGAGTATCGGTCTGAGTACCGAACCTTGAGGACACCTGTTTTAATGGGGGAGGGAGTTGCCAATTCTGACTGATTGGGTCCTACCCATAAGATAGGAACAGAATCAGCAGGTGGCTGTCTCAGAGAGACCAGCTGCTGCAAGCTTGTTGAGGAGAAGGAGTGGGTAACAGTGTTGAAGGCTTTGGCCAGGTCGACAAAGATGGCAGAGGTGATGCGTCCCTGAGCCATGCCAGAGAGAATGGAGTCAGTGAGCCGGAGAAGGAGGTTGTGGTGGAGGGCCTTATGGAAACCAGATTGGAAAGGGATGAAGAAGGAAGAGGAATCAAGGAATGGAGAAAGCTGAACCAGTACCAGGTGCTCTTGGAGTTTTGCAAGATTGGGAGCAGAGATATTGGTCAGTAATTACCTGGGTTTGAGAAGTCACCACCCTGGGAAGAGGGATGACAGTGGCAAGCTTCCAGGTGTTAGGAGAGTGGCAAGTGTGAAGGAGAATTCAGAAGGGAAAAGAGTAGGAGGGCAATAGCATGGGCGGAAGGTGCAGGAGCTTGGGGTCAAGCCCATGGCTTTGCCCTTGTGGGAATTAACAGCTAGAAGATCTTGCAGGGTGTCAACTGGAGAGACTGGTAGGAGGAGAAGCTGGGGAAGAGGAAGTAGGTGCAGAAGGAGCTGGCAGGGGAGGAGCTGAGGGGTAGGGATGCTAGAAAGGTGGAAGCACAGATGATGAAGAAGATGTTGAATTCTATAGCTACAGAGGAGGGTCTGAGATGGCGATGTCACCTACTGTAGGACTAGGGAGGGATTGGGCTGGGGAAATAGGGCATGAACTATCTTCCAGAATTTGGAGGGCTGTTAAGGTTCTCCTGGAAGGTGGATGTGAAATATTCTGCTTTGATAAGACAGATAGCCCTGGTGCAGTCATTACAGAGTGTTCAATATCTAATCAGATCTCCAAGACCACCTGAAGCTTTGTATGCCATCCATACCAGGTCATAAGCACGCTGACAGGCCAGCAGTTCTGCTGATACCCAGGGAGGTGAGAGCCTTGGACCTTGGTCTTCCTAAAAAGAGTGTGCGGTCCCAAGCATTTAGAAAATGTTTTTGAAGTAACTCAGGGCTGAGTCAACAGAGGAGGCATTTGCAATGGGAGACCAGTCAGTTCCAACAAGTTCCTCATGAAGGAGGACAAATCTAAAGACCTAAAGGAGTAGAGGTGAAGGATATTTGGCAGGGCTTTGGGTGATGGATTTTACCCACGCTGTAGACCATGTGGTGGTCACTGAGTTCATCTAGCAGGATTCCTGATGTAACTACACGGTGGGGGTGTTGCTAGAACCCAGTCTAGCATGGTATGCCTACCTGACTTGTGGTTTAAGCGGGTTGGTTCGGAGATCAGTTGTGTTAGATTCAGGGAAGAGATGTGGTTACAGATTTTAGATTGGGTGCTGGACAGCTAGTTTATGTTAAAATCACCAAGGATGATGAGTTCAACAGTTGAGAGTGTGGTGAAAGTGAGATGACATCTGTGATAAAGGAGGAAAGGAGGCTAGGGCAGTAAACACAACCCACAAAGATAGGGAGGGAGCAGGGAAGAGATAGTTTTAGTAGCAAAAGTTCATACACAGAGGGGAAGAGATGGAGAGGCAGATGGTATACTGATGGAGGATGAGATGTAAATGGCCACCCCCCCCTGGTTAACCGGTCCTGCCAAATGATGGAGATGGCAGTGTCAGGGATTTTCGATGAGACCCATGATTCGGTGATGATCAGTACATTAGGTTTCAAGCTAATCATAATAGGTTGGAGAAGGTCAATCTTTGGGAGAAGGCTCCTGATGTTGAGGTGGACTATTTTAGTCCTTTGGGAGGTCAATAGGGAGAGGTCTGGATGGCCCAGGGTTGGATTCAATGTCCCCTGCTGTTAGGAACAGTAAAATGATGAGCAGCTTAGAGGATGGACATGTGTCTCCAAGGAGGGGAGGACGTATGGGGATAAAAAGAGGGATATGATTGGGGTGGAGCTATGTGTGGATAGAATGGAATGAAGTGACTCTAAGTGAAGGCTGAGTGAGTGGAGGATGGAAGATCCTGGGCGCCATTGTGAGTGAAGAAGGGTGGAGACATGAGGATGGAAAAGTGGGGAGGAGGAGAGGGCAGAGGATTGACATTGGCAGGGCAGGAAGGAAGTGAGAGGGATATATATCGGGTGAACAGGTGAGAAAGAGTGACAAAGACAAGGAGGAGCATAGTGAGAAGGGGGGAAAAGAGACGGATGGTGAAGATGGTGAGAAATAGGAGGGTGACAGAAAAGGAGAAGAAATTAATTGAGAATTTAGGTGGGGAGGTAAGGGAGAGAGTAAAGGAGAACAGGTATAGAGTAGAGTGTACTGGCAATAAAGGTGGGATACAGTACCTAATTATTACTGCACAGCGGAATTAGCTAACAGACCGCTGTTATAATATACTCAACAAGGTGGCTCAGAATGCAGATATTGGCTCTGTAGCAGGGAATACTTATATCAGAAACTTAGGAAATGGGCTTCACATTTCCAGCCCTCCAATGGCTTGTCAGCCCTGTGCTGACAGTGTCTAGTGCACGGCGAAATCAAGAACAGGCATGCTGGACACAGTAAGAAGGACAGTAAATTAATGAGCATTTAGAATGTTTAAAAGAAATAGAATGTTAGTATCTGCCATTTTTTTTTCAAATACCAGTTGTAGCTCATTATAAAAGTAATGCCACGCAGTGCAAATCATTATTTCTCTCCCACCAAAAAACAAGCAAGATTATTTGTCATTAAACTTATACTGTCATTCAAGTTTGTCACATTTTGACCCTGACTTACTGCCCGCCCACTCGACAGCTGACCTGCCATCCACTCACAGATCCTTCAGTGAATCCTGCATTGTTTTCCCTTCACTGATCTTAATTTATGTCTCATCAAGTTCTGGTAAGTTGGATGCAGCACTCTAAAAAAATCCATACCTGCTACAGTCTTTGCCCGCATGCTCACTCGATCACTTTCTGACTGACAGCAGTGCAACATTCTCAATGCTCACCTGACCACCCGCTCGCACACCCTTCACTGAACCTCTCCTTGGTTACCTCCCTTTAGTTGCTCACTCCTTCTAGACACTCACTAACCTTTTTTATTTACAACAATGTTGCCATTTGTGCTTCTCTTTGTGTGACTCCATCATATAACTGCAGTGTCGAGTGTTCTAGTTGGCGTCCCCCCAGTGCTGCAGACACTCAGTGGCATCTCCTCACTGGTGCTGTCACAACAACAATACAGTAGTGGCCACCTCCAAACATGGATTTTCAAAATTAAACCACAACAGTAGTGTCTAAGTGTGTATGTTGGGGGGTGCCATGACAACGTGTTCACAAGACCTGCAACTATGGTGGCCATAGTAGGACAGAAGCTCTCAACTCAAAACGAAATAGAGTAAATGATGCAGGTGGAGGAACTATTTTATTTCAAAATTAGGCAAAGATTTAACTTTTTGTACTTAATCCCATGAATTTTAATTTTGACATATTTAAACAGCCAAGATGCCCATTTCATTAGCACAGGTGTGCTAGGTAGTAATAATATTACCAGACAGGGTGGGCATTATTGGGATATAACGGACCCGCCCAGGGCGAATGAGGCCTGACATTGCAGGCGGAGGGCCTTTATAGCCCCTGGAAGGTCCATTATATCCATAACGCCCACCCTGGAGGGTATTATTACACTTAGAAAATGGGCCACTGTATTTAATGTTTTAAAAAATAATAATGTTATGTTTAGATGTTTAAATTCTTACATTTCATTTAATGAATAATAAAATAGTTCCTCCGTTTGTATTTACATGAGGGTTTGTGTTGTTACTGTGGGACTCTTGTCCTTGTGCAGCCTCCGTAGTATAAGCTTTTAAAGTGGTTGTCATGGTAACTTCTGTGCTCGCCCGCTTGTGCCTCTACCCCCCTCCCCAGTTGAAGACATGGGAAAATTCTGTCTGACCAGAGAAAAAGTGGATTATTTTTTTCTTTTCATTTTTTACTGTAATTCAGTCAGTGGATTTAGATTGAGTGGGCAGACACTGGTGAAATGTCGGGCTCGGAGTTGCATACCAAACAAAGTCAGGTGAGCCAATACCGAAGAAAAATGTAAGTTTGAAAAACAAATTAGTTTTTCACATCTATAGTTATGAAGAATGTGAATTACTGTGAGGTTGTGAGTACAAGTGAGGGCGAGGTTCACAAAGCTGTATCTTGAGGATTTGTTATGGGTATTGAGCAGTTGCGGTGAATCTCATTAGCGACACAAAAACATGGCGAATGGCAAGTTTGGCAATTCAGGAAGCCCAAGAATAGTGTAAGTAATGGGGCACCCAATTGGTACTTGTTTTCACTGGGCGTTATTAAGAAATAACAGCCGGGTGCCAGGCTGTTTCAGCCAATCAGGGTGTGAGTTTTCATTTACCCATTTTCTAAACACTTCTAGCGCATGGGCGGGGACTGAGGCTGGAAGGCCTCGACCTGCGGCCCGCGCCTCACTAAACTCCTGACCATGTGCTAGGAAGTGTCTAGGGCACACCCTTATGTCTTATTGCTTATATTACGGCGGACAATGGAGAAGCCCACAGGATGAACTATGGGTAAAAACACTGTAAGACTTAGGACTAAAATTTTATGTAAGATTTCAAGTCATTTATAAAGTAAAGTAGAAGAACCCTAGTAATTGTTAAGCAACGACTAAGGCAGGTGTACTCAGGGATATAACCTTAGCTTGTATCTACTAGAACATTGGTAAGAGCCTGAAATTAGCTGATCAGCCCTAATTAAGCAGTCACTATCCAGCATTAACAGGGAATATACTTAAATATACTTTAACAGCAACAACATGGTGGTGAGCTGAGATACATGTAACAAAGTTGCATAATTGCATCAACAGTGGCTCTTTTGTTATATCTCTCCAACAGCTAGCAGTTTTAAGTTTAAGTTTGTGTTTCCCAGGACTAACTAGTCCCCCACCTGACAAGGCCTCCTGGATTCCACTACCTACTTTAACAAATCCTTACCTGCCCTGCTTTCCCTCCATCCCTCATTACCTTACACTGCCCCTTCCCTTCCTCCTGTCTCCTACCTGACAAGGCCTCCTGGCTGATTCCCTGACCTGTTTCCTTGCTTACGTCTCTCCTCTTCATGTATATATTACCTGCCATACATTGTACAATGCCAGTTATAGCTACTGTCTGTGCTCTTTCTGTTCCCCACAATTGTTGCAATCCTTTGTTTGTGTATTCTCCTGTGATGTGGAACCTATGTAAAGAGCTCCGCTCATAGGTGTAAATCCAAGATCTTAATAAATAAAAATAAATAAAACTAAGACCCATCAGTTTGAACTCAACAGCCCCGCAACAGTAACTTTCAAAGATCTTACCAGTGTGACCTTATTAATCTCTGCCAAGCCCTAACTGTTTAAACTGGATAGCACAGCTTCATTGACTTATCTTATTTCTAACAGAGTGAAATTGCTAAGATCCTGCAGTTTAAGTGTACAGTTATCCGCTATCGTGATGTTATCATCAGCTCCGCCTCCTTTTCATTTTATTTCTCTTTAGCTATCAGCCCGCCCTGGGCAGAGCCATATGCTCCTCCCAACTAACTGAGCATTTAATAATGTGTGGAGGTGGGGCAGGTGGGAGGCATAAAAACTTCTCCCAACAGCTGCCCGATTTAGAGCTGGCCAAGAAACAAATTGATTACTACAAAATCCAAGTCAAAGAAAGATAAACTTCCAGCCGCCCATGCCTGACTGGTCTGAATTTAAAACTTTTGTTGCTGGGCAAAAACTTCTCCCCAGCAGCTGCCGAGTTAGAACTGGCCAAGAAACAAACTAATTACTGCAAAATCCAAGTAAAAGAAAGATAAACTTCCAACTGCTCCCTGATTGGCCCAATTTAAATAAATGCTTCCATGTAGACACTTATCACATTGCGTAAGTCAATCATTATTAGCTCCCAGTTCCTGTCTTAAAGAAAACTGTATTAATCTGTGGCTCCCACCCCGAAAAGCTTACCCTCCGGTTTAGCTTTTCATATATTAAACATTTTTTCCGCCCAAACCAATTTAATTTTATTTAGTAAAATCTGTGACCCGGAACTATGGTGGACACTACGAGGTTCCATTATCTGTAAAAGGTGCAGCACCGCACTGCTCACTTCAATACAAAATGTATTGAAGCGAGCAGCATGGCGCTGTACCTTACTGTTAATGTAGCCTCGTAGTGTCCACTATAGTTCCGGTTCTGACTTTACTAATTAAAATTAAATTGGTTCGGCAGCGACAAAAAAGACTTAAATATATGAAAAAGCTAAACTGAGGGTAGCTTTTCAGGGCGGAGCCCCAGATTAATACAGTTTCTTCTTGTTGAGAACACTCATCAGAGTGAGCAGGGACTATGGCTTAAGCAGCCATGTAGACTGGCTGCGCCTGCTCACTCTGATGTAACACGGCCTGTTGGAGGTGACGGACAGTGCTGCGACTGGATGGAGATCAGTGTGTGTCATCGCTGACATCACAGCAGAGCCCTCCCCAAGTCACAGTCCTCAACAGCATGACTTCGTCGACCCTGAGAGGGGCCATGTAACATAAGCCAGCAGCACTGTCTAATGTTGGGAGACCAGTACAGCGAGACAGCGTAGGCAAGCTGAGCGGCCGTCAGTAAACATGGCTTAGTGACTTGCTCATAGTCACACAGTATGCAAGAGGAGGTTGTAGAAATCAAACCCAGGTCTGCTTGGTGCACCTAGCTCATGCATAGCTCATTAATCTAATCTCTAGGCTATACTGCCACCCAATATACAGTCCAAGATCTGGAACTAACAGTCATAGAAACATAGAAACATAGAATTTGACAGCAGATAAGGACTGCTTGGCCCACCCAGTCTGCCCATTTCCCTACTTAATGGATAAGCTGCAGATCCTAGTTAACCAGCAGCCTACTTCTTCTACCCCCACCCCTAGAATTGCCTTATGACTGTCCCATGCATGCTTGAATTCCACCACTGTTTTTGACTCCACAACCTCCTCCAGAAGGCCGCTCCATGCATCCGCAACACTCTGTGAAAAATACTTCCTTACATTACCTCTGAGCCGCCCCCATCTTCAAATTGTGCCCCTTGTTCTTGCACACCTCTTTTTGAAAGATGCTACCCACTTGGACTTTGTTGATTCCTTGAGGTAATGAGGTCACAAAAAGGAAATATACCACATGAAACAAATAGAACCAGACTTCAATCTACTGCTACATTTCTGAAAGTGATCTGACAGGGCCACTTAATGAGTCCCCTGACAGGTGTCTAGCTCGGCACATTAAGGTGGGCATGATTTAAGGACACTGCAGCACCGTACAGGTTGCTGTGCTTTTTGTTACCTGAATAAACCTGAAGAAAGAGATACTGTATTACTGACCCAATGATAGTTTAGGATTATTCCCAAAAGGAACAGCTGAATGACGAGGGCCGAGGATGAGCATATCTTTATTCTCCCAATCCACCTTCCCCATCCTGCCACAACTCATAACAGATGGTGTGTAGGTGACTAAGAGGATATTGAGCTCACTGCATCGCATTACCAAGGATCTTAGAGACAATGTGCTTTAACAATGAGAAAGCACTGCTGACAGCTTATATAGCAGCTACTGAATCTCTTATCTGCTTAAGAAATCTGTTTTTTGCACTAAGCCAATATGTGTATTCAAACTTCATCCAGCAGGCCAACAGAGCTGGCTCTAGGGTTTCTTGACCTCTTTGCAGAGGATGAAAGTCACCACACACACACATGCACACCCACACACGAAGCAAGACATCCACGCTGCGACACACACACACACACACACACACACACACACACACACACACATCCACACACTCCTAATCAAATCAGATGGGAGCTGTAACCATCAAACTTGAGAGCAGAAATGTCCTGTAAATGGCAAAGGTAATTCTCCTTGTAGTGAAAGATAGAACCTCACCAATCATGCTTCTCAACTGTCTCAAAGCTTTCCTCCATCTCTTTACTTGTGGCATTTCTCAGTTTTTGTCAATGAAGAGTACGGCTCTGAATCCTTAGATCATGCTGGACATTAATATTACAGTATAGTTCTCCTTCAAAAATGTTTTTCATCCTAATTTCACCACATTGTAACAGCTTCCAGAGCTGAAATGATTATTCTTTAAGACGATCTGGGATTTCTGAATTCCTGTTACCTTGATTTGTGAGGCATGGGGGTACATCACCAATAAGCCTTTATAGCCAAGACAGGCTAGTGGTTTAGGTCCCAGTGCTTGCAGGATTAACCTTCCGAGACTAGAATGTTCTATGGCCTTAGATGAGGCCTACTGCTGGCATCTGGGCCTGCAGTTGTTTGTCATAAACTAAGCCACTGCTCACCCAAGTGATCTTAATAAGAATACTTCTAACTGACCCAAACACCAGTGAAGGCTTGCTGTAAGCTACTGGACCTGTGGCCACATGTATGGAGTCAGATAAGTACCCAATTTGGTAACCTCAAGGGATAGAAAAAGGCTGATGATACTAGCAGGCAGGACTGAATCAGTGCAGTTAGATGTCTGAATTAAGCATCTGAGAGGTCCAGGGGTACCCATGATGCCACTTGAGATATACACTAACATATTAACGCATTAACATGCCAGCAGATTAGGCCTAAAAGTCTATCGAGTCTGCTTGAAAATCAGCACCTGGTCAGGACACTGTTGCTGCCTCCCCTCCTCCCCAGTAAATCCCCCAACCCCATCCCCAATAGAGTTACACCTCCAGATCTGGCATTCCTCAGTTTTACCTTCCCCTTATATCTGTCCTAGCCCCTCTTGAATCCTGCACTATATCAACAGCCACCAGCTCCATAGGCAGTGCTTCCATGGGTCAGTAAGTAGCATCTTCTAGTCTCCCCTCCTTAGCCTCCCTCCAACCAGCTTCATGGAATGCCCCTAGTGGCCCCCACCTTCAGCTTCAACACCCTATTTAGGCTGACCCTGTTCCCTCCCCTTTAGGTATTTAAAGACGTCAATCATATCCCCTCTGTCCCTCCTCTCCTCCAGGAGTACAAGTTTAGCTCCTCAAGTCTCTCCTCATAGGATCTCTCCCCAGGCCCTGTATCATCCTGGTTGCTCTCCTCTGGACCCTCTTCAGAAGTACAATGTCCTTTTTAAGTACGGGCACCAAAACTGCATGCAGTACTCTTGGTGTGGTCTAATCAGGCAGTTGTACAGAGGAGAAGCACCCCTCCTGCCCCCACCCTCTGGCAATGACCAGCATTTTATTTGGTTTTAGCCGCAGCTCCTCCTTACACTGCTCAGAATTATTCATTTTGGCATCCACGACCACCCCAAGATCCTACCCCGAAACCTGCAGTTTCTCCCCACCCAAAAGTACTCATGATCCGGTTCCTAAGCCCCAAGTGGAGAACACTGCATTTTGGCATTAAACCTCAATTTCAAGTGCATGACCACCTCTCCAGAGTCTCCAGGTCCCTTGCAGGGCTCTTCTACCTTCCTTCCCATCCATCACTGCCCCAAGCTTCGAGTCATCAGCAAAGAGGCTCCTCTCACTCCTGATACCATCCCTGATGTCTGAGATGTAAGCATTAAACAGGAGGGCCCAACACCGACCTCTTGTGGGACCTCGCTAATGACGCCCTTGAAGATAATACCTCTCCCCTGACCACCACCCTCTGAAATGGCCCAGTTAGCCAGTTCCCTATCAATCTCACCATCCTATCCCCACCCCAATCCCCTAGCTTGTCCAGCAACCCTGGGTGTGGCACCAAGTCAAACGCCTTGCTGAAGTCTAGAATGAGGACACCCTTTGGCCTTTCCTGGTCCAGCATCTTTGTCACCCAATCATAGAACTCCACAAGGTTAGTCTGACATGATCTGCCCTGAATGAAGCCATGTTGATGATCATCCAGATGGCTCCATGTCTCCAGGAACACCTCCAGCCTCTCTTTCAAGATGGCCTCCATCATCTTGCCCACCACCGACATCAGACTGACAGGCCTATAGTTACCCATATATATATATATATATATACACACACACACACTAGAGATAGCAGAAAATACTGCAGAGACTAAATAAATCCTATCCCTCCAAATGTCAGTCACATTGAATCTCAACCTACCTCAAATCAAACTCTGTTCCACGTTATTCTAGCCAGAAGTGTGACATTCAAAAACAGAGAAAACGTAAAAGCCAGGAGCCTCTCTATATTATGGAACCACATGCAACTGAGTCTTTTGTCTGTACATTTCATCTGACCCTGCTATTGAAGCAAGGGTACTTACTGCAAGTAAATGGGCTTGCAGCGGGGGTTGTCTGGTCTGTACGTCTGTTTCCCATCATGTACAGCTACTAGCCCAACCTTGAGATGCTGGGAAGGTGTTGCATGGGGCACCATGTATGCAGCCAATTGACTGGAGCCCAGCAGCGACCACATCCGCAGTCCAAGCTGCACATGTCATAGCAAGCTAGCCAGGTCTCGCCAGGTCAGGCAAGTTCACGGTTGCAGAGCTGGATAAGGAGTCGAGCAGCCATCCTCTTCCTGGCAAGGACCTTGTCATTATCCTTGTCCTCATTCTTGTCACACAGACTCGATGGTGGTGGTGGAATAAAACTGTGCTATTATTGACTCAGTGTAATTTGTTTTTCCAAATAAAGAGCTACAGCCTTTTCCTTCAAAGTACTGTCTCCAGTAGTATAATCTTCTCCTTTATACCTTAAGAGTGAGGGTTAACCAGGGATACTGGGTAATGCACCGTATTAACAATGAGAAAGCTCTGTGGATGGCTTACATAACAGCTACTGATTCTCTGATCTGCTTAAGGAATCTGTTTTTGCACTAAGCCAATTTGAAGCATACTATAAGACAGGGAGTCTGCTGAAATTAGTCTTTCACTGAAGTAAAGACCCAAGCCAAAGACTGAGTTAGGCAATCTGACAAGTGAAATGATAGGTGATAAAAATCTAAAGTGCCATGCCAATGAGGCAAGAGGACATGTGTCCTGGCAAAATAAAATATTTATAGTACATGATAGGGCTTTACTGTAGATGATTTTCAATTGGGCACAAAAAGGTGCTGTAGGACAGTTCAAGGTTAAAAAATCATTGTAGTATAGTAGCTACATGCTATTAGACTACAAAAACTTTTTCGTCCCACGTGCCTGCATTCTGTCACGCGTGCTGTCACTAACACGGCTCTCAAGAAGCAGCTGCTGCTGACTCAGCGCCAGATCTGGGTCACCATTACTGACTCAATCTAGAGCCTCTCCTGGAATCCTCCACCAGTTTATTTCTTGTACCAACTGTTTCTCCACACTCATTGACTCTTCCACAGCTCAAATTTTGAGCAGACTCGAATCTGGTCTGTGTCTGCTGGCAGTTTCAGTATGTTCATAAATTTCCAGACTTCTCAGTGCTGCAGTCTGACCTCACGCTGCAGCTCAGGTATTTTTTTTAAATCAGAAATAAAAAAAAAGAAATTACAATTTTAAAAATCATGTACTGTATAAAATAAAGATAGGTAAGTGTGCACAGGCTGTATTTCCATCTCGGGGTTGATGACATCATAGGAACTCTTGAGGGTCTATGATATTATTAACCCTCTTGATGGAAACTCGACTCTGTTGTACTACTACTAACTGTTATTCTAGATATATATCACAAAGGCTATGCCTGCAGTTCAGTGGACGGTGCTACCAGCCACACCCCCATTACTGAACTATTTAATAGCCAGCCGCCTCCAGCCTAATTTGGAAGCACTGTTTCTTTGCTGCAGCCAGAGGTTCTACTGGGCTTTAGCCCTCCCTTTCTCCACATGTTTGTCTGCTGCTTTACCTTTGTGCTTTTGGGCTTTCTGTTCAGTCTATGCATTCAGTGGCTTTCTAGATCAGTATTTTGTTTTCTGCCTCTTCTTGGCTACAGTCTGTGCTTCCTTCTTTCTCTTAGTCAGCTACTTCTCTGCACTCTTGTCCTCATGTAACTCCTGTGTTTCCTTCTGTTTAAGTTCTGTGTGTACTTATTAGTTTCTACAGTATGTTCTTTCTGTGTCATGCTGTTGTTTTGGCTTGTGTTCTTTCAGGCTTTTCCATTTTGCTGTTTATACCAGGCCACTTGCAACCTCTCCGTTCAACTGCATTCACCTGGCATTCTAGCAAGGCAGCTGCTCCCATTTTGTACTATTATTTTAGTCAGTTTACTTAGTAAGTCTGCTTCAGCATTTACCACTCTAGACTTAGTGTGGTTACAGCTTCTAGCTTTTTCCGCTGTGGCTGGGTTTTACCTCTCATTTTGACCTTGAAATATGTTCAAATTTCAGTATCTTTCAATGGTTGTATTTTCCATCAGTGTTAGTCATTCCATTCCGCAGTCATTCTTCAGTTAGACTCTTGCCTCAGAGGTATCCCAACAGCTCTTGCTCCCTTGAAGTATGCATCTTGAGGGTGAATCCTCATCTCAGGTGGGGTTCCTTCTCTGTAGGCAGCTTGCCTCTGGCACCACACAGCAGTCCCATCAGGTGGTAAGGTCCAATGCTCTGAGGGATGCTTTAGCCATGCAGACCTTTGGTTCCCGGCACCTCCAGGTGTAGTATTTAAGACTTCAGCTCTCAGAGGGTGGGGCTATAAGCCCACAGGGTTCCTTCAGCTGTGCAGACCACGCCAGCAGCACCTCTGAAAGCTATTCTTCCTGCATCTGCCTAAGGTCCACCTAGTCTCAATCCATATCCCTTCCTTTAGTTTCCATTCAAGGTTAGGCCTCCTCATGGTCTTGAGCCTGGGTGATAGCCTTTCAGCATAAACTACTCTCCTCATTCCATGCTTTGATGGATAGAGCTCTTTCATGGGAATTTTCTTTAGCTGCAGAGATCAACTTATGGGTCCCCAGCTGGACAGCTGGCACAGCAGTTGTATTTCACTTAGGACACCAGCAACCGGGTTCAGAAACGGACCTGGGAGCTGGAGGGCTGGCCGGTCAGGAAGGAGTGAGCACCCTAGGGCTGCTCTCCTTCTCCGGGAGGGTTAGGAGAATGCCCAGCATGTGAGGACTCCTAGCGGAGGCCATGAGTGCTCGCTAGTGCCAGCGTCCAAATGCTCTGAGGGGGGGCAGACACTGGACATCATTGCATGTCCCCAGCAAAACCTTGCTTGTGGCCACCATTAATGACACCTTCCCTGGCCCTGATTAGCCTCCAGGCTGACTCCCAACTCTAGACTCATGTTTGTGGCGTTGGCCAAATGCCACAACCCCACCCTGAGAGGGAAAGCCAGGGTGTCAGAGTTGTGGCCATATGGAGGTGGGGGTCCAGGGGTCCATGACCGGGTGGAAGACCCAGCAGATGCAAGCAGAATAAAGAAGAAAACAAAAATGTGTGGCACCCTACAGCAGTATCCCATTAGAGGGATGGAGAGAGTGTTATCCCTCCAAAACTTCCCTTGAATTTCAAACTCCAAATTAGCATTCTCAGCTGTCATATTAATAAGTTCTCATGTCAGGAGAGATGGCAGCCGAGGCCATGAATCTCAGAGGTTTCCTCCACAGGAGGTGAGGTTCTTCCTGAGAGTATTTAAGTATAGTGTTTACTCTAGTAGTAGATTTCTGCTGTGAGTTGGGGTTGGGTGGTGGCTCTCTTATCCTTGAATCCTGTAATTCCTCTCTCCTTATGGAAGTCAAACCTCTGTCTGCTGTCAGTTACCAGTGGCTGTCAATCATTGCTCAATCAATCTCCATCTGTTATCAGTCATCACCAGTTGTGTCAGTCAGTACTCCACTCAGTCTCTGTGTTCACCACCTGCTATGCAGTACTTTTGGGCTTTTCCTAAGGTAATTTTAGCCTAAAGGAATTATGTTCCCATGGCACCTCTAGGGTGGACTCCTCCTCAAGAGGGTTCCTTTGCCTTCATGGTACCCTGACAGGGTGGTAGTCCCCATAGGACAGAGATTGCAAACAGCCGGAGTATCCAGGTATAACAGTCAAACAACACATTCATTCAACTACCTTCAGCCTATCAACAAAGTTGCACAAGCACAACTCCTCACTAGTTGTTAATGCCCACTGAACACAAAGACTATGCCTGCAGTTCAATGGGCAGGAGCTACCAGCCACACCCCACTTTCTGAGCTAGTTAAGCTAACTTCCTCCAACCTCATTTGGAAGCACTGTTATTTTGTCCCACCATCCTTTGTCATCCTCCAGCGGTGCACTTCTCTAACCTCTAACCTCTAGGCAGTACAGCCTAGAGGTTAGAGTAACAAGCTGTGAATGAGCTTGGTACATCCAGCAGACCTGGGTTTGATTCTCACGAAGTCCACTCTGCATACTGTGTGACTCTGAGCAAGTCACTTAACCTCCCAGTACTCTGGTCGCCCCTGAAAACAGGCTCTTGTGCCTAGTGGACCTCACCTTGTTATCAAAGAATAAATAAATAAAGATGTAACCCCCTATAAATGGGGTTCCCTAAAAGTCTTCCTTGAGCTTGCAAATGCTCACTGCCAGGCTGGTGTTCTATGCTTTAGCAGATTAAATGTATTGCCAGAGAGTGCCTGTATAGCCTCTGTGTGTTGTCTTTAAGAGCTGCCTGATTGCAGTCTTAATTAATCTACAAGGAGCTCTGTTAAAAGGTGTGCTTGTTCACTGATCATTTGTTAGAGCAGTAATAATATTGAGGTTTGTTCTAACCTGCCTTCTTTGCAGCAAGGACTGTTCTGTTTATCTCCACCAGCTTGGCCTGGGACTGTCAGAAGGGCCAATCAGTACTGTTGGAACTCTAAAATGGAGCCTGCCTACAGGGCTTGGTGGGATCAAAACTTGTAGGAACTGTAGTTTTGCATTTTGGCACATAAAATAACCTGGGGCCCTTGTGGCGAACAGACAAATCAGCCAACTGAACCTTTTGATCTTGGGAAATTCTCAAGCTGCTTGTAACTAGTTTCAGTTCTGAGTTGGGAAGTGAAGAGATAACAGCTTGAATGAATCAAGCAGCAGCCCGGCGTAGATTCACACAGGGAACTGTGGAAAGGCCTCACGTTTTGGCCTGCATGCCTGCCTGCTGTCCTTGAGAGGGAACTTGTGCCTTTTCAGACTGAATCCGAACTTGGAGAGTGAAGTAAGCTCTGAATTGTGACCAGGCTCCTACCTGAAGAAGACTGAAGATTTGCTAAATGCGATCGCCTGTCTGGACTTCCAGCCACCTCTGAACTCCTGGATTGTGCAGAGACTCTGTAATTGTGACCGAGAGCCTTTTGCCTTGTACAGTGGAATTTCCTTACATGTGAATGTGTTGTGTGCTTATAGTTGGTTGTGATTTGGTTCCCACTGTGGTTTGAACTGTATTCTGCTTTCTGGAAGCTGCATCCAGCCCCACGGACTGAGTCCAAAACAATCTCCATTGGGCCTGAGCCTTGCCACACTGGCCCAGCCCGACTACCTACTGCACAGAAAAGCCATCAACGATAGACCTGCCTGGGGATCGGCCCTGCTCAACACTTGAACAGGAACAATGCCTCAGTGATTCTGTGGGCCCTACTTCTCTGGGCACTCAAGCTCAACAAACCTGCAGTCTCGATTTCATCCTGCCTGTGTCCAGTATTGGGGGTATTGAGTAAACATCAGGGTAGCTCCCTGCAACAACAGCTAAATCTAAAGTGTTGTTATCTGATTGTTTGGTTGCTTTTTCTTTCAAAACTGAGGTCTCCAGCTCCGGATTACAAATAGTGTGTGTTGTGAATGTTGTTTTCTTCCACCACAGGGCCCCAACCAGCTGCAATGTTCCTGGCTAGCCCATCATCTCCCTACCTGGGTACCCAGAGATGTGACTCTGTGGGGCTTAAAGCGCATGCATAACTGTTTGATTAATATAGCCTTTAAGCCAATCAATCTGATTACGCCTTCCTTGTTCAAGTCCCCTGAATAAATCAGTTCTGACTTTTTGCTGCATTTAACCTGATTGTGGTTCCAGTTTGTGCCAAGAGTACTGTACTGTTGCTATTTACTGTGCATAACCTTGTTTTACAGGGGTCCCCAGGGTTGAACCAGAAGAACCAGCCCTGGTGGTAAGTGCAAACAGTGTGGGTACCGGTATGGTGTACAAGGGTACTGCAAAAGTGATTATCGTATATTGCTCAGGCCACTAGCAGGGAAGGGGGGTTACAGTGTCCTGGAGGGCTGTGCCCACATTAGTTTGACCACTACCAACCCTGACCTCTGGGTGGAGGCACCTGCTTTCAGAACTCAGGCCCTTAACCTGCTACTAGCCACGAGGCAGGGTAGTAGCCCTTGGGATAGCACCACCAAGGTTACAAATAAATAAGGTGCCTTTCTAAGGTACCTTTAGCCTAAAGGAATTTTTTATTTTTATTTAGTATGCTTTTGGGTGCAAGTCCTCCGAGAACTCAGCCCCCAACTCCTCTGCCCTCCCACCCCAAACTTACTTGGAGCAGCAATCCACCCAGGTTTGACCCTCTGAGTGGGGCCATCAGGCAGGCATGGCCCTCTTGGAAGACGGTGGCATGTTTTGGCTTACCCCATGGTAGGGCCATGGGGCCAGGCTGCACCAGTGGAGACTCTTGCTCAGTCGCCAGTCAAGCATCACAGAGGGTGGCATGTGGGCCAGAGATGTGGGGTGTCATGAACAGAGCTGGCAGTGGCTTTTCCTGATAATGGCTCCCTGGATGCATAGCATGCAATGATGGAATGCGAAGCACAAACATCCAGCACACCTCCCTAAGAGCTCGGCTCTGACAGCTGCATTCCCCTGCTACCACCAGGGGTCAGTCATGTGCTGTTTCCCCACCCACGGAGGAGGAGAGCAGTCCCCAGGACAAGCAATCCCCCGGCCAGTCCTCTGATGTCTGGAGTCTGGTCTCGAACCTGGTTGCCGCGCCACAGTCGAACGCCAAATCTGTGCCAGTGGGGCAGCCAAAAGGAATTATGTTCTGCTGCACCTCTAGGGGTGGAACCCTCTCAAAAGGGTTCCTTTGCATTCATGATACCCCAATAGGGTGGTAGTCTCCCATAGGACAGAGAGTGCGAATGGCCAAAGTATCCACATATAAAAGTCAAAACACATTCACTCAACTACCTTCAGACTATCAACAACGTTGCAGTCTTAGAAGCATAACTGCTCACTAAGGTGCATACGCCTATTGAACTTTAGCCTGAGAGCAAGATACCCATTTGCCACGTGGAGGATCTGATTTAGTGTTCTCAGAATGGATCCTAGTGAGGCTCAGTGGAAGACCAGAGTGATATCCCAGAGGATGCACGTCATCTTTGGAAGTGATGGCTACACTTGCTGCTCTTTGCCTGCCTCCTGGTGGAGTGAGAGGCAAGCACATAACCTCCTGGCCTACTCAACTGAATGCTTTCTGGGAGGGTGGAGGTGTGGCTCAGTATTGATTAATGGGCACCAGATGTATTGGGTTCAGTGACCCCTCACATGAAGTGGCAAGGGCTCAGCTGTGACATACACTGATGCTGAAGACATCTTCTCTCAGTAGTCCTGGGAACTGACCTGTGTCAGAGACTGCTCAAAATAAACCACTCACACAGGTAGCAATGAGGAGGGGAACTGAAGGAAGAAAAGACACCGACCTGGTTCAGTCTCACCAGGGCAACCACTGCTTCCACAAAGGCTGCCAATGGGGTAGACCCATGAGGTGGGCTAGCCAAGTGAGAGAGAATAAACAAAGAATGAAACTAAATATAACCATTATCCTACTATTTCCTGAGGGCTGCACTAGGCAAACCTATACCAGTTTAATGCATTTATGCCCTCCCCATTTTTTTGTTTTGTTTTATGTAATAGCTCTGGATAAACTCATGCCTGAGATATGAAATAGGAGGCTCAAGGAGAGAATGCTATAGGAGTCCGTCAGACCTCCTCTCACAGATGATGACAGGTATATGCACAGCAATAGAGTCTAGCAAAGCCCAAATATAGATAGGTGTGAAGAGTTAGTTTTCATTCTGTTATATCATCTCCAAATTCAGACATATCTAAGAGCAGAGAAAGGGAAGACTGTTATCCCACTAACACAGAGCTGCCCATGGTGAGAAACAGGAAGCTGCCTCAGCCAGTACCAGCAGTGTGGGCATAAGCACTATAGCTGTCTGGTATATGGGAAACATGCCACCAATGGAAAAGCACACCCATCTGGCAGAAATGTTTCAGGTTCAGACAATGACACATACACTGAAGAAACACATCATACAGGCATATGCTTGTAGGATAAGAGTTCCATAAGAAGAGTGAATGACAGCAGAGGAGATGGGAGCTGTGACGTACAGTGATTGGGGTACATGGAGCCTCAGTAAAGTTTGCATTATACACTGATGTAACAGATGCAGGGCTGGAGGGCTGGGGATCAGTCAGAGAATGAGACAGAGCTACTAAATGGGCACTCAGCCTAACCATTACCAGTGATAGACTGGTTCAGCATAGAGAGGTCCTGGCAGAATTGACAGACAAGTTATTTTATTTCTGGCTGCACAATTCCATGTTTCCATGCCTCTATGATGCCCAAGTCAATTTGCTGTCCAATGAATGTCTCCAAAGGAATACCAGACCCCAAGGTCTTAGCTAAGACAGCTATAAACGGGTCCCCTAGCTCTCTGTGACACTTCAGGACTCATTTCTGCAGCAGGGCTCCTAGGCTTCAAGCCAGTGCTTGTTTGTTCCTGCAGCATTTATTATTCATTTCTGTGGCAGAATGCAGTTCTGCCATCGGTTAAATATGATGTGATGTCATTGATGACATCTTATGTTAACATAGGGAAGTGGCTTCAGGATAAACAAGTGGGGGGAGAGAGCAGGCACTTTGGAAAAACAAGACATTTGAATGAAACAGCTCAAAGAGCAATGAATTCTGTGGCACTACATATATTCTGTGTCATGGTACAAGTTCTACAGAAAATCCCACACCCAGGGACCGCTTTGTGATAATGTAACTTTGCACTTTGTCTGTTGTTGCTTGAATTGCATGTCTAGTGTACTCAGTGATTATGGAATGTATATTTATTTATTGAAATTTGTTAACCGGTAATCCCACTGAGACAGAGTCCCTTTTTCAGGGGTGACTTGGAGTTAATTATATCTAATTAAAAGCAGCAACATACACAGTCATGTAAGCAATCATCAATAACGGTTTGTGACAGCAAATAAATAACAGTTTACATACAGAGGCAGGTTAATAACCACAATTTACACATTGAGACAGCTACGAAAAGTATACATAAAATAAGCACAACTCACAACGCATTCATACACTGTAAATATTCAAGCGCACGAGACCCAACAATATGGTGGAGAAAAGTGAAGACCCAGAAGGGTAATACATGTACCTAGTAATAGATCAAGAAAGGTACCAGGTAAGTGGTAGGAAATGCACCCAAGGCATCAGTTGCAACTGCACCTATCTACCACTAGTAAGTGTGATTTCAGTGCAGCCTCAAATGCATTTAGAGAAGTACAGTGAGACTCTTCTAGTGGCTGACTGTTCCAGAGGATGGGGCAGATAAGGCAAAGGACCAATCACCTGCACAGATTCTGGCTCTAGGGACCTCAAGAGTAGCGCAGGCAGATGACCTAAGAACCCTCTTGTGAGTTCTATACCAAGTAGTCCATTGAGGCTGGGTGGGGCATCCATTTTGATCATTTTAAAGACGCACGCAGAGAGTAGGTAAGCTAGTCTTGTTTCAAGAGAGGGCCAGTTAAGTGAGGAGAGTATGCTACAGTGGTGATCTCAGGGATGTGCAGCCACTACAAAGCGAGCAACTTTGTGGTAGAGCACTTTAGTTTCAAGTTCAGCACATCAGAGAGGTTGTAGGGAGGAGCACTATATAGCAACACGAGAAGGAGGGTTCCTGTTATGATGGCCAAATGAGCTTCACTTGAAACACCCACTGACTCTATACAGGAGCCCAATTTTTGGGCTGAGAGACTTTGTAGTTGGCTTCACGTGATGTTTCAGTGTAAGCTCCTGGTCCAGATGTACACCGAGATATTTTATGGAGTCACAGACTTCCAGCCTAGTGCCGCTTATCGAGGATAGCTGAAGAATGTTATTTCTCTCAGTACCAGGTGACTATGACCAAATAATATTGTTTTGCATTTCTTTAGGTTAAGGACTAGTTTGTTGTCTGTGAGCCATTTTTCGAGGATTCTGAAGTCTTCATTTAGGTCATGGTTGATCCAGTTAATGTCATTAGAGCTCCTATAAATAACAATGTTGTCTGCATATAGTTGGATCCTGGCTCTCACAATGTTTAGGCAAATTATAAATATTGAAAATACCAGGGTCCAAGAATGAACCCTTGAGGACACCTTGATTAACAGGCTTAAGGTCAGACATGGTGCCTTCCACTTCTCCAGTTGTCTTCTCTCCGTATATAGTGTTGAAACCAGTTGCAAGCATGAGTGTCCAGACTCAGATGGCCAAGCTTGGTGAGAAGGAGATCATGGTTCACCAGGTCAAATGCCTTTTTAAGTCTAAGAATAGGGTGCCAGTTGCAAAACCATGATCCACTGGGCCCAAGTACATCGGTAGAAAATTGGGCAAGGGCTGTGTCCGTACTGTGATTTTGTAAATCCGTGTTGTACATCAGTAAGAAGGTGATGTAGCTCTATGTAATCTTAAACCTGTCTGTATACCAACTTCTCCAATTCTTTTGCAAGTACACTGAAGTAGGTATAGGTCTATAATTCTCCATCAAGTCTTTTGCACCTCCTTTGTGAATAGGGACAACCATCGTTGGTTTCCACTTGATAGGAACTGCCCAAGCAGAAGGGATTTGTTAAACAGATTTTGAGTGGTCCAGCTATAGTTGGAGCTGCTATTTTCAAGTTTAGGTTCCAGTTTGTCAAAACCTGGGGAGCCATTGGGTTTAAACGACTTCAGTAGAGTGAGCAGTTCTTTCAGGGTGATGAGCTGGAAGTGGAATTGGAGGGAGGGTTACTTATCGAGAGGGAGCTGCCCATGTTCCCAGGACTAGGAGCAATGTATTTGTTCAAGCTGGTGAAGAAGTTGTTGAAAGCATTTGCTAGGGCAACAGGTTCAGATATGACTGGCCATCAGCTGTGATACTCATGAGTGTCAGCGGCATGTCCTTTTACAAGATAGCTGATCTGCTTCCAAAAGTTTTTGAGTCAGATAAATTTGAGGTCTGGGGAGCTTTGATGTAAGTTCTTTAACATTTTTGATATCCTTCTTACAGGAGCTTCTTAGGGTCCTGTATTTGATCCAGTCTGAGTATTCACTGGATTGTTTAAATTTCCCCAGGCCTTGTCCCTGAGTTTCATGAGTTTCCTAGATCACCATCCAGCCAGTATGAACATTTTCTTAGGGGGTGTGCTTGTTGAGGACACTTTGGAAATTATGTATGATGAAGTCCAAAGCATGGTCAATGTCGGAGTGGTTGTTTAGATCATTCCAATGTATTTCTCCTAGGCTGTTGAGAAAGTCTGCCTTATGAACCTGGAGAGGTCCCAAGTGAGCAAAATCTTTGAGGGAGGGTTGGGGAGTTGTTCCTCCAGATACAGAATTACTGTGGAGTAGTCGCTGAGGGAGTCAGGTAACAGGCCAGCTGCTTTTATCCTATCAGGCCTGTTGGCTAGTATCCAGTCAAGTAGTGTGTGATTTCGGATTTAAGGTTGAGCCTAGTTGGTTCACTAATTTATTAGGAGAGAGATACCTCTGATAGAGCAGTCTTATTTACCCCATTGCTCAACCAACTTAGGTCAAAGTCCCCATAAGTATCAGCTCAGGGGATTTTGCCCCACCCATTTCAAGAAGAAGTCCAGTGCACATTTGGCCATCTTTAGGGGTTGTGAACACATCCATTCTTTAGGTATTTAGTCCCACCTCCACCAATTTAAGAAGGAGCCATTCTGTGGTCATTATTTCCAGGCCTGGGGTTTGGTTGTAGAGCATTCAGGAATTCCTGACATATGTTAGCACACCTCCACTTTTCTTTCCAATCCTGTCCTTCGGAAGGTGTTATACCCCGAGAGCAATTTCTTGGTCAGATGTATAGGGTTTAACCATGTTTCCGTGAGGCCTATAATGTCCGGGGAGTAGAGATCAGACCACACTTCGAGTTCATGTATCTTAGTCCTTAGACTACAGATGTTAATCAGTACTATTTTTAAACCCTTGGTAAACTTCCATATAGGATCAGCAGGAGAGGAGATCTTGCAATCCACAGGCCCTGGGTTAGTTTCAACATCTCCTGAAAGTAGAAGGATGAGTTTCTTTTAGACTGTTGAGCAGGATGGGATCTGTCAGTCGAGGTCTTGCCTGGGTACTAATAAGAAATGATGCCAGTTTGTAGCAGTCTCCCAACTTTGAGACCATGGAGTATCAGTAGTGCAGGAGAGTAACCATTTACAGAGTGGTATGTTCATATTAGACATTGATGTTCTTGTAACTGGTTGTAATCTGAAGCTGGGTTTAGTGAGAGAATCAAGTCTGCAAAATTAGGGAGACAAGAATATCAAGTGGAGTTGTACATCCTTTAGGAGCATTTGCAGGTAGTTTGGGAATTATGTATTGTATAGGAGAGAAAGGAAAATAAATATAAGGCGGGGAGTAGTTACCAATGTCTGGCTGTGGTTAGCTTTTAGGGCTACATATAATTATTATTTTTTTTTTAGTTGTTTAACCAGGAGTAGCACACTAAGCTGAAAGCTTTTACAGGAGCGACCTGGGAGCACAGGAAGTTAAGTGACTTGCTCAGGGTCACACAGTATGCAAGTGGAAGCTGTGGGATTCAAACCCAGGTCTGGTCTGCTCTGCTAGATGTCACCAGATTTGCAGCTCAGAGCCTTAAACCACTGCGCTTATACTGCCTTATAACTTCTATCAGAAGAAATACTAAAATAGGAAAAGCTTCCTTCAAAGCATTGTGTGCCAGTATCTAGCTATCCACAAAGATTGAGATTAAACATTTATGACATGAGTCAAAGTGAACCAACTGTTTCAGAGCTAAGATAATGTAATATTTGAGCTTTTGGCAGAAAAACACGGCAAGCAAGCACAAGCACTTTCACCACTGTTAATACAGGCTAAGCCTCTATAGCACAGAATTTCTGGTCAGTATGAATTGTCTCGATAACTAGGACAAGACTGCTGAGAAATGTACACAGTAAGCATGGCAGGCAAGCTTTAGTCACTTTCTCAGCTACTAGCACAGTGGCTCCTAAACATATCCAACTTGTTAATACTTAATTACTTAATTGCCTAAATATGAACACATAAATGCACTCATGGTTAGGTGGCACCTATAGACACAGTTAAGTAACAACAGCCGAGGAACCAAAATTCTATGCTCATAGGATCAGTGATTAGAGGCACATGCACTATCACTGAATACTTCACCACTTGAGAAGCCAATGGGCTGCCCCTGCTATCCCGTGAGTTCCTATATTGTGACTCTATGGATTTATGTTGTTTCTGACTCTGGATCCTTTGAAAATAGGCATCTGCCTAAAGGATTCTTTGAGGAAGAAAGGAAGGAAAGAAGGAAGGAAGGAAGGAGGAAACGAAATGAAAGAAACTGAGGAATTCTAGTGGCCTTGGGTAAACTCTGTTAGCATATGGCAGGTTTGTAACTAAGTCCCTGGAGATTATGCACCTATTTTGTTTTGCAGTTTATTTACCTAGGATAGAAAACTGATACACAACTTCTCATTTTCAGGATGGTCTGGGTTCCGTACACGAGATGGAGGACTGAAGCAAAGTCAAAGGAGACTGATTGGGTTTCTCAAGGCACTTCACTAAGTGGTCCGGATTGGATGCAGCTTTACGCTTCCTGGTTCAGTCTCTGTCCTAACCTCTACACTATATTGATTTCTTAAAATACTTAGCTGTGATGTGTTTTCCCTTCCATGTGATGGATGTTTTATCTACCACACTGCTTCAGGAAAAGCATGCAATCAGCTAAATTGACTGATCATAGTACAGACATTAACCACTCAATGTCCAATCACTAAGGAATCTCTGCTAGCAGAGTTTGGCAATATGTTTAAAAGTGTGGACCAATACAACAGAGAGCACTATATATATATATATATATATATATATATATATATATATTAGAGGCAAAACTCCGCTTAATGCATTAGTTAGGGTTGTTCCACAGCGACATAAAGTGAGGAAATTCGCTGTTAGGGTTGAAAGCCCTAACTCCGAATTCACCCCCCAGCACCACACACACAGACACACACACACATTCAAGTATGGGGAGGACCAAGTCACAACCAATGACAGACATCCAGCAGCAGGTGACAGAAATAACAAACAATTGTCTAAATGTACTACGAGACATCCCCACCCACCTGACCAGGTACTGCATGCTCAGTGGAGATCAACAGCAAAACTGAGGCCATGTACACCAAACGTACACATCCCTGATTGCAGCTGCACACAATGTACCACACTTAGTAGTTGCATGGCCTTACCTACCGATGCCCCACACCACACCACACCACACCACTTGTGGTGGGCCACCTGAGCAATAGAGTTAAGCAAAACCAAGGAGTTGTACAGGTATAATATCTTTGATTATAACAAGGGTTTGAGAAATGCAGCTCTCTAATTGACTGTAAACATTGTAACAGCCTTATGTTTAGTTTTATTAACATACATGTAGAGCCTAACCATATGATGAACATGGTTTAATGTTGTTTAAAAAACAGTTTTATTATGATAGCAATAAGCCACTCCAGGTATTATGTTAATGGTCAGTTTATCACTGTCTAGCGGACATGTGGCACTCGGATATGCCTCATTCAACATTAAACCCCTACAGGATGATTAACAGACCATTTAACATAACTGTTGGTCTTGCCTTATTGCTTAATTGTCTTTATGAGTAAATACTCTCCTCTGCTAGGCACTGCAGCAGCTTTGAACACAGTGTCCCACCCAGTTACACCATACACTGTCTAGTTGCTGAGAATGGCTGTGAATATGAACTCATGAAGATGAACAGTGTAACTTGATCATTACAGTCATCGAAACCCTAGTGTGATTATAACTGACAGACTCAGTGATAGAGGATAACCCCTGCTGTCCTAGTACATTTACCCCATTATGAGTTAAATCAATACTAAAAGACATTCTGTTTATATCTACACCATACCTACTTGATTCCTGTTGTAGCAGAATTAACATAGTTATCACTTTGATAGCATCAGTGACAGAAGTGTGGCAAACCCAAACAGTAGGCATACAGCCTGAGTATGAAACAACTGTTAAAAAATCACACTGTGTCCATTAGTGGCATAGATCACTCATTGCAACAATAGCAAATGTATTACTATTTGAATAAGTTAGTCATCACAGATGCAATGAGATTGTCTTTATCAGGTACAACATACTCAGTAAGTGCCTACAGGAAAATCTATCCTATATACATGTCCGATACAGGTACATCATTGTTGGCTCAGTAGTGCTATGATATTTAGAAGTTGCTTGGCCTGATCCATGCACTTACAATCTTTCTGACAAAGAATACTTACTGCATCTTTAATATTGAAACACACTGAAGGTCTATGTATGTACATCAGCAGTGCACCTTCATCAGTAAGAATGCATGTGATACTGGCAGTACCAATTTCACAGCGTTGAACAGGCAATGCTTTTCCATACGCTTACATCAGCCTCTCATGTTGAGTAAACCATTGCAGTAAATGTACTACTATGTAAATCACCTACTAAATGTATCACTACTTTTATCTTGAGCATGCTAGTGTCTTGTAGTTAATTTATGTGCTTCTTTAATTAATGTATACTCAGTAGTGTTAAACCTTTCTACAACTGTCATCATGCACCTTCAGCATTTATATTGAATAACGGCACAGTACCAGTTGTGGTGTGGTGGGATCGGTAGGTAAGGCCATGCAACTATTAAGTGTGGTACTGCTGTGCAGCTGCAATCAGGGATGTGTACGCTTGGTGTACATGGCCTCAGTTTTGCTGTTGATCTCCACTGAGCATGCAGTACCTGGTCAGGTGGGTGGGGATGTCTCGTGGTACATTTAGACAATTGTTTGTTATTTCTGTCACCTGCTGCTGGATGTCTGTCATTGGTTGTGTTGACTTGGTCCTCCCCATACTTGAATGTGTGTGTCTGTGTGTGTGTGTGGTGCTGGGGGTGGGTCGGAGTTAGGGTTTCAGCCCTAACAGCGGAATTTCCTCACTTTTGTCGCTGTGGAACAACCTAACTAATGCATTAAATGGAGTTTTTGCCTCTAATTTCCTTTTTTTGAGAATGATATTGAGAAATAGTGAATGTAAGGCTCAAGCCACCCGCCACATGATGTCTTGTGGCATAGTAACAGGAGCAGCAATGCAAACAGAAATGCTAACAGTGGCACATGGTAACACAAGCACGTAATGATAACAGAAAGGGTAACGACACGGTGGCGTAGACGGAATGGTGTGCCACGTGATGTCTGGTCACATAGTAACATGGTGCCTGTAAATGAAAATGTCAATGGGCATGGTGACGCAAAGTGAAACAGAAAGAGAAACAGTCGGTACACACAAATGGCAAAAAGTAACAGAAATGCAAGCGCAAATGAAAAGCGCAAATGATGACGCATGGTGGCATTGGTGTGCATTGGGATCATCAGCCTAACTCTCACCCCATGACCTGTGTAAAGCAGCAGAAGTATAGGAGAATGGGGTGAGAGTTAGGACTCATGATCCCAATGCACACCCCAATGCCGTTGGGGGTGGGTGGGGTGCAAGGGGTTTTCAACCCTAACAGCGATTTCCTCACTTTTGTCGCTGTGAACAACTCTAACTAATGCATTAAACTGAGTTTTTGCCTCTAATTTCCTTCTTTTTGAGAATGATAACAAGAAATAGTAGATATATTGTGCAACAGCGGATGTGTGTGCCCTCTGGGTCCCGCATGGCTCCACCAAGTATATTCGCGGTAGGAGTGCGAGTCTTTGGGCCCCACGCTCCCGCCCACATGATGTCTTGTGGCTTACTAACAGGGACAGCAACGCAAACAGAAATGCTAACAGTGGCGCATATGGTAACACAAGCACTAATGAGAACAGAAAGGGTAACGACATGGTGGCATAGACGGGATGGTCTGCCATGTGATGTGTTGTCACAAATAGTAACATGGTGCCTGCAAACAGAAATGTCAATGGGCATGGTGATGTAAAAGTGAAACAGTAAGATAAACAGTACTGTAGACAGAAATGGCAAAAAATAACAGAAATGCAAGCGCAAATGAAAACGCAAAGGATAACGCATATGGTGGCACAGACGCCAATGGTAAGTGAACGGTACGGATCCAAGCCGAAAGGGCAACAGTAACAGTAATGTGCTTTACTAGGCTGGTTTTCCCAAAATCTGCATTGAGAAAGACAGTGAGTACAAATAATGTATGCAAAATAATGAGTATCAGCGAGAAAATGAGATCTTGGAATACTAAATACATTATATCTCAGGAACCGACGTACGTGAGAAAAAATTTAAAAGTCATATTATTTACAACTGTCCTGGCTAATTTGAATCTTAACCCATTAAGGGCTAAGAAGTTTTCCAACGAAAAGTCTGTATCTCGACCGCTTCCGAGATACGGGCCCTGAAAGGCCAAGAACACCGTAATGTTATCCTATGGGAAAAAAGAAAGTTCGAGCACCATAACTTTGCCTCCTGTAATGTTTTTCACCAAACTACTGAAAGGCACATCTGTGGGCTGTTGGCTGTCTTCCTCCAAATTTCAGGAAAAAGACCAAACCGTTATTTTGCAGCAGGATGCCAAGGATTCCTGTAATGCTTGGCGCCCGTAATGTTATCCTATGGAAAAACTGTCAACTTTGAGTGCCGTAACTTTGCCGCCATGTAATATTTTTTCAATACAACACTGAAAGGCACATCTGTGAGATGTCAGCTGCGTTTCCTCCAAATTTCAGCCCAAAACTCCCAACAGTTATTTTGCAGTGCAGTGCCAAAGAATTGCTGTCATTTTCCCACAGACTAGAAAATTACTGTCTCAATTATGAAAGCTTAAAAATTTCAGACACTTTCGTGAGCATGAAAGTAATTTATGAAGTACTTTTCCAGAAATTTGAAAACATATTTCTGGGGTGTTTTACCACAAAATAAAGACATGGCAAGCATCCTCAGGGGCCACTAGGTGAATACAAAAAATTAGGTTGTTAGAGGGTCCCAAATTTAAATGCCAACCATTTTATGATCACTAACTGAAAACAAAATGGCCGATTGGCGAAAGTAACAGGCCCATTTATAAAGTAAAATGCATTTTGAAAGTGTTGAACTTTTTGTTAACTTTTCCCATTGACTTATAATGGGAAATTGTTTTTTGAATAACTTTTGAACCGTTTAATATTTTTTCACGAAATCTTTGAAAGGCACATCGGGGACCCTGGCTGCATGTTCCCTGAAGATTTTGGGCGTCACATAAACCGTCACGATCTGTAGGCGACCACAGAATTCCAGAAAAGCGAACACAGCAGACAGATCACACTTAATAACTCCACAGCCAGATATCCAACCAGTATGAAACTTGGCAGATCCCAAGTCCTATGGTTCTTGATCATAATTCAAAATTTCAGGCAAATCCATCAAACGGTTGCAAAGTTATTAAGGTGCAATGTTTTGGGGTTTAACATAAAATGGCTCCTCAACCTAACTATGGTAGCACTACCGCTACCATAATACACACACACACACACACACACACACACACTCGATACTGGCATACATCCACCCTGAGCTCCTTGACGCTATAGGATGTCAGCCAGCTGGCTGGGAAACTAGATGACATGTTGAGACAGCTGAAGGTGTTTAATAGCTAAGCCAAGTTGGACATTCCTACAGGTTGAGTGAGCAGCTTGCCATAACCGAAAAGAAAATGAGTCACTCAAGTAACCAACCCATGGGTGGAATTGATACTTCAGGTATGGGATAGGGTTTGCACCAAATATAAGCTGAATAATGATGTATTAGCATAGTAACCTAACATTAGCCTGCTTGAACTTTGCCCCAGTCAGACTCAACGCCAGTTTCCGCAGGTGGGAGAGAACAGGGTTTTGCCAGATTGGGAACTCTATGGGAAATGCTGGAGTCCTTCTCTCAATTACTTCAATAATTTGGTCTCCTACACCAAGATTTCTTTAGGCTCATGCAGCTGCACCACTACCTGACTAGAGACTCTAAAGTGGCAATGCTTCAGGCACAACATTCAAAAAATAAATAAATGAGAGAATCCACTGAGAACCTTGCTGCATTCTTTGCCAATCCAGCCTCAGGCTGGAAAGATTTCTACAGTGTGTGGTACAACGTTGTTCTGGGTAGAAATCCATACCTATAATAATGTTGCTGTACTGTAGTAGCTATGTCATTTTGTTGTTGCACTGCACTAGATACGTAGCTACTGCAGCACAACTTCAAACCTATGCACGCCGCTTCCTTATCAAATTGTGGTCTGACCGCTGGTGCTCACACACACTGCACAGCATCAATGATCATGATAGCCACTTGTTTTTTATTCATATCATTGGTAGCAATAGTGGGCCCAGAATGAATGGAGAACAATTAGGCTGCAGAGATGAGATTAATATAGCATTCTTCATAATTGTGCATTGGTGTGCAGTCTGATGTGGAAGGGGTGGCACATATACCGACCCAGCGAGGAGGGTGCTGGCCTTGTTCAGCACTTCAGACCTAGATTCCTACTGTTGTGTGGAGGTGACCATACACTATAGAAGAAATGTATGGACTATTCCTACACAACAGCATGAGTAGTTACATCAAGGTTGCCGTGGAGACCAAACTCTCGAGCTTTCACTCGAGGTTGAAATGGTCGTCATGGCAACCTCTCAATGGCTACAGATGCTTGTTGTGAATAGTGGACACACATCATCCTCTATATCCTACATGCAGCCATCCATAATTTTAAGGTAGACCAAACAGTGGCCCTTATGAGAAAATGGGAAGAAGAGGCCGCATGTACCTTAAAGGACCAGGAATGGGGAAGGGTATGGGTAAGAGTGCACAAGACCATGGCCTCCACCTCCTGGCATGAGTTCTGCTGACACATAGTTGTGAGGTACTTTCATACCCCAACTATCTCCAAAACACTATGGAGCCTACTGTTCTAACCAGTGTTGGAAACAATGTGGGATGGTGGGCACCTACACACATGTATTTTGGAACTACCCAATCATCAGAGACTATTGGGAGGCAGTGTTGCAGACCACGGGGTGAATTTTAGATATCACACTGGCAAACCTTTTCCAAAATTGGATACTGGGCTTGCCCCCGGCTTGGAAAGATAAAGCCAAGACTGATTTCTAGAACATCTTGTGTGGCCACGGCCACAAAGGTGATAACCATGGCTGACAGCCATCCCACCTATGGCAGAACACTGACTGAAAACTGCCAGAATCTGCAATAAATGGAAAGGGTGACTGCCCAACTGAGGCATCAGAAAGAAAAACACCAAGGTAGATGGCTTCCTTTTCTTAGCAAGCCGAGAAGGAGGGAAGAAATGTGGTAGAGGTTCTAGCTAACTTGGAGTAAAGGGCCCATATAAAAAGCAATCCTACCAGCTATAGATGGGTGTTGATAAGCCTCCGCCCACCCCTAGACCCCACCTCACATGATATAAGAATCTAAAATTTTCAGTATCTCAGTTAAGTAAAGAATCTTAGCCTGGCTCAGTTTGTAGCACATCCACATTTGGACCAGAATGTTGTGGGTTCTAGTCCCACACTGGGATTGGGCTCATACCTTAACGCTGGCACCTGAGTGCAGTATTGGGGGTATTGTACTGTTTGGGTGTGCTGTTCTTCAGATGAGACATTAAACCGAGGTCCCTTCTACCCATCCTGGTGCTGTCATGTTGGGTGTCCAGGTGGAAGTAAAAGATCCCAGGACACTCTTCGCAAACAGTAGGAGACATTCCTGGTGTCCTGGCCAATATTCCCTTCCCATAAAACCATTTCATGCAATTGTCCAAGGTGTGTGGGTGTTGATGTGCCAAATGGCTGCCACTACACATTCAGTCACTTCACTACCAGTCTAGCATTGCTTGTAAAGTGCTTCGTTCCCACACCAAATAGTTGTTACTTGCACTAGGTCCAAGGTAGAGCCCTAACTGAGGTTTATCCCAGTATTCTCACTGAGAGTTGTATTTCTTGTGTCTTTTCCTTTCTTTGTATTATTAATGTAGTGCTTGAATTTCTGTACTTTACACAGTTCTGTCTGTAAGGCATAGAACTACATGATTGTATGTTAAATGCTTGTGGAAAATCAATCAAGTTTAATTTGAAAAGAAAATGAGTCGCTCAGAAAATGTTTCAATCCAAGGGAGCTGAACGTTGCAGTTAAATGCTAACACTATCACATCTCAGCTCTGAAAGCTGTCCTGGGTCAACTGTCCACAAGATGATATTCACCTTTCTGCATGAGCAGGATAGATACCGGCAGGAAAGCTGTTTAACAATATGGTCGTCAGAACTAGTTCTAAAAGGATTAGAACCCAGGGCTTGCATTCTAATTTAGAACTAGAACACCAATAGCTTGTAAATATTTAGGGTTCTAAATACTAAATATTTTTATGTTTGTTCAGACATTTCAGATATAGGAGATGCCAGCATGAAGAAACATCCTAAAAGTTTAAGATGGACACACAACGGTCATTGCTCACATGCAAAATGTGCCAAACTACAACACATGGAACTGTGACTCTTGGTATTTGCATTTTGATGGCTCACATTGTTTCTCTTTTCTTTCTGCATGTGCTGTTAAACAATGTTATCGCTTCTACTGAGAGGATGGACCTTTTTAGTTTTCCTCCTCTCATTCTTTCTGTCTCTCTCTCTCTCTCTCTCTGTACTTTGCTTCCAGACCTATGCACATTAAGTGTTTTGCATCAAAAGAAGATTAGAACCCTAGAACTATTTGACAAGTACTAGGTTTAAGCAGAACCCATATATTCAGTGGGTTCTAAGAAACCTAGTTGACAAATCATGCAACGCTTGCATACTTGAACCTCCCTTGTGGGGTTTCTGCCTGCCCCCCAGCTTTAGGATTCTTAACCCAGTTGGAGTTACTCGTGGGGTGCAGGACTGGAGACAGTGTGCCCCTGTCTCGGCACACCAACACAGCGACCTGTCGGGCAAAGTGTCGATTTTGCTAACAGGATTGTAGTTCGCTGTGTTGGTGTCATCCTAAAGGGCACATACCCGCATGGCTCAACACCTCATGCATACACAGCTAATTCATTCCTCCTCCTTTTGGTATCAGGTCTGCCAGTGCGGTATTCTGAAGCAGAATCAGAAGACATTTGACAGTACTGAAGGTGTCCATGTCATTGCTGATGCATGAGAGTTACAGCGACAAATCAACAAGAGCATAAAACCATATTTAGCATAGTCATGGAGCAGACAACTCAAACAATAATGCACAACAGAGTGGGCATTAAAGCATTTGTGATACATGCCCCAGGGGTTTTGTGAGGCATTAGGCTGAAAGCTAAGTTTCATCACAAACCCTGGAAAGATAGGCCAACCTAGTGAAGGAGCAGTTGTAAGTGGCTCCCCCACCCCCCACGCCAATGATCCAGATTGGGAATGGATGAGGGTTGCTCGGTGGGCGCCAGGTAAGGAAGGATCGAGCACCTGATAGCAGCGCTTCTTCCTCGGGGTGGGGGTGGTGGGAAAAACACCAGGTCACACTAGGGACTGCCACCTAGTGCAGGCTGGGTGACAGTGCGGCAGGAATGCACAAAGGGGCAGGGCTGGAGCATGGCCTGCTGCTGCACACATCCTGATGCTCTTGCCCAGAGGGAGAAAATGGTGGGAAAAAAGATGCCAGGCTGCCCTTATTGGACCCCCATGGGCTCTGCCTCACTGACACAGCGACCGCCCACCCAACAAGGTACTGAGCAAGAGGTGGATAACTGGTAAGTCTGTGAGAAAGTCAGTGATAGGACTGGGTGGGGGTGTCTGGCAGACCCAGAGGGAAAAATGCTAACTGAAGAAAAACAAACCTGGAAAGTGCATCACAAATGCTTTAAGTGCTGATGCACACCCTGAAGAGTATTTTACACTTATAAAATAATTTTGTGTAATGAGAACGGGCTTTGGGAGTATAGAAAGAAGATGGACCTGACAGTGCATTTGTAGGGATTTAATGCACAGTTGGATGACCTGTTCTAACCAATTAGGTTTCTAGATTTTGTTTTACGATTTAATAATGCATTTTACATACTACTGCTAGAAATGAAAGTTGGTTTGTAACCTTATTTAAAGTTATTACGAGTCAGCATGGTCTTGTGATCAGAAAAAAGACAGAATCAGGAGATACAGGTTCAAATCCCTTGGAGTCATTCACTTGCTGTGTGACCCTGAGCAAGTCGCTACTCTCCCTGTGCTTCATTCCACCATGTTGAAAAAACAGGTCAAGACAAGACCCCACTGAATATGAGAAAATGATGAATTACATCTCAGCTGGGCTATCCTGGGTAAATAAATTGTAAAAGTAAAAAGGTAAATAGCCCCTGCCCATTCAGCTATTCACTCCATAGAATATGATCTAGCCCTGTTCTCAAAAGGTTGGTTTAAGGGCAGGGCTACAGCAGAACTCAAGAGCAGGACTGTCGCCTCAGTATGATCAGAAACTACTACAGTATATCATTATTCAATTACGGGCAACAATCTTTTATAGTCGCTGGGTTAGGCAGCACCAGGTAGGGATGTGCGCTAGGGCTGAAATGGTGTCATTTGCTCTTTAACTCATTATACCCTGGGTGGCCATTTTGTGTCAGGTAAACAGTGGACATTTTGGACTTCTGAAGACGCTATTGGAAGTAATGAGTGTTTAGTCGGACCATGCCATCGACTCCAAGCTTGGGAATAGCTTCACTTCTCAGCCCCAATGGGTTGGCACTGGGTTCTGCTAGGGCAGCACAAGGGGTCAGGAGCTTGTTCCTTTGTGAGGGAGGAGGCACATATGTTGAGAGTCACTGGACTGAGTGAGGGCCAACAAAGGCACTGCAGAAATCCTAGGAGGTGGGAGACCTCAGGGAGAGATGTGGGGAATCTACAGGGTCATCAGGATGGCAGTCAATGATACTAAAGGTCCTACTTGGGGTGACTGTCACCAGAGGGATGGCAGTCAATGATACTAAAGGTCCTATCTGGGGTGACTGTCACCAGAGGGATGGCAGTCAATGATACTAAAGGTCCTACTCTGGGGTGACTGTCACCAGAGGGATGGCAGCAGTAGTGGCTGACACTGATGGAAGGTTGGTACCACAGAACCACCTACAAGCAGATAAAGCAGCAACTCCAAGTGCAAACTCCAGACACTGCAAAGAATTTAATTAGAATTTATCCACATGGATACAGCACCAGTGAAGCAGAGACTTTACAAGGTGCCCGGCACTCGACCAGATGGGGCTTAGTGAAGTGGTCTAGTTCACTGGTGCTACATTCATGTGATTATAAAGATTTATTTTTCCACTTTTCACAAATGCATTGCTCTCAAATAGCTTTCCTCCTCTCTGTCACAAGACAGGGTTGAACCCTTCACCCTTCTTGTTAATATGTATCTTCTTGTGTCCCTCCTACTTAAAAACAGGAAGTAACACAGACAATAAATGTGCTAAAGAGGCATTACATGTCACTCTCTGTTACACTGACTCAGGAAATCTTCAATGAGTCAGTACTCCTTCTCATTTAGATTTGCCAAATTTTGGAATCACACTATGGATATGTTAAGAGGTGTGACCCTATTGCCTCATTTAAAACTCAGCTGATTGCTATATTTTTTTTCTTTCTCCTCCTCCTCCTCCTCCTCCTCCTCCTCCCCTCCCCCCCAGGGTGGGCTGCTCCTTCCACCAACCCCCATCCCCTTTACCCCAGTGTCCCAGGGACTTACCTTGGTCCTGGTCTTCCCGATGGCTTGCCTCCCATGGCAGGGCCAGTGGCTCCTGTCTGCCAATGGAATGGATCTGGTTTCCAGGTGAGGGCCCTCTAGCTTGGGTGCAGAGCTCTGCAAGGGTCGGTGTCATCCTGCCCTCTGCCGACAACCATATTATACTGTTTTCCTCCCAGAGGAGAGGATGTGCAATGCTGTCCAGACATGCCCACACACCCTATGCACAGGACATTGACAGCCACCACTCCTCCATGCCCTACGCTGCAGTCTGGGCTGCCTGTACCCAGTCACTGGTAGTGGTCAGGCGAATGCTGGAGCTGATGTCTCCCCACCAGAGAAGAAGAACTGTCCTCTAGATGCTCGATCCTCCTTTCTTCGGATGCCCCCCAGTGCCCCGAGACTGCTTCTGACCCTAGGTCACCAGCGTGGTGGCAGGTGAGGCTTGATGCCTCAGCTTTCCACACCACCAGGCCAGCTGCTGATGGATACATGTGATTGCTTCTAAGATCATATATACCCTGACTATGGGCTGGATTTTCAAAGGTTGGCGCTGGGCTTACAGCAAGCCCTGTGTCAAACCCTTGCATTGGTGCAGCTGCCTAGTCCCAATTACCACAACTGCATCTGACTTTACAACCTTGGGAGCAGTTGCGATATTTTCCAAATATCTGTGCAAGCGCCATAGAAATGACCACCCCCCACATGATTGCCGCAGGCTAAACCACAAAAAGTGAGTCTATCTCGTGGCAATTGCCGCACAGGATAGCAAATCTTGTTAGAGTGCCGCAATCCTGGTGCACCCTATGATCAACACACTCAGGGCTTGTGGCAATCTAAGTCATCTGAAAATCTGGCCCAGTGTATTCTTATGTATACTGCACTTGTTTGTCTAAATACCCATCACTTAACCTAATATGGTACATTGTTTTAGCCATAATCTTTTATGTATGTATTTAACGCCTGTATACCTGATTCAAGAGCTTTCAAAATACTGTAGGCATTTGCCTAAAGGATTTTACGTGAAATAAAAACTTAACTGAAGAAGCATCATTCTGTTGTTTCATACCACTTCACCCACGCAGAACATTCCTGCTATTTTGAAATCTTGAAAGAATTTCCTAATCTCTCGAATTACAAAAAAAATTGGATTAATGTCAAATCCTTCTTTGTCCTCCAAGTGAAGTCAACTACTTTCTCTAAATCCTGATGTGATATATAAATTGAAATACTTAGGGTAGATATTTTTCCTAGTGTTAAAACTATAGGCTCTATATTTTATGATGAACCACCAAGTTACCTGTGTTCAGAACCATACATCAGGTCTCAAGAAAATAAAGCAGGGACAATTTAAATTAATCTGTTTCTTTCTAGTATGCAAAATGTTTTGTATAACCTTTTACAGCTATGTTGAACACAGTGAGGGAGAGATTTGAATTAATGGATACACATACCCAAGGTCTGTGGGGTGAATTAATTTGATCAAAGTGATCATTCTACTGAATGTCTTGTTTTATTCTTAATATGACTCCTTTGTTAATTTGAAAAGCTGATTTATGAAACTAAAAATGTACTAGTCAACATTTCTTTCTTTCTTTATTTATTTCATTGTTCAGACAACACCTTTGGGCATTTCCGACTCATTTACAAAGGTTCCACATCAGGCAGCTTTTGACAAGAAACATATTAAACAGTGATTACAATTACACAATAAAAGACAACAGTCAGGTTACATGACTACCTCATCTCCTACATGAAGAGAATTTGGGTGGAAAATCCAGGTCCGATTTTTCTTAGTACAAGCAGCAAACGACACATAATTCAGGGACCTCAGAGTACTGGAGGAGGTACGGGAGACACATGATACCCAAGCACATATCTTCTGGGGTGCCTGCTAACAACTCTTTGCAGAGAGGTAGGAAACCATATGACTCGCTTTATTCACCATTTCAATTCAGCCAGCCCAGAACACTTGGTCTCGGGTATTTGTCCGCTTGAACTGAGGGTAGGGATGAAAGGTATTTATGGCCTTATTATCAGTCACTGCCTTAAAAACAATAACAAGGAGGTGGCTAAAGCAAGAGCCACCAACCATACCAGAGTGGGTAGAGAGGGTGCAGAAATATCCAGAGGCTTGAGAAACTAACCTTAGCATTAGCACAGCAGACTTTGATGGACCAGCTGGATCCTGTATGAAGATCAGATAACCCAGAATAGTTAAAGGCGATTTTCCATCTTAGAATTCTTCCTCTCATGCATTAAAATGTGAGGGTGGGCTGATTGCTGGGTAGAGATGAAATCAGAGGTATAATACTATATTCCTACCTGGTTTGGGGATGGGTCATTGTAGCAGGGAAAGGTATCAAGGCAAACATGAAATAGAGACAGACACAATTTATTTTACAAAATAAAAATATAAACTGAAGTAATTTACTTTTACATAGACATACTTAAGACATATGAAGACTTTTAGTTTAGTTGCTTTGTTTTTTCTTTTTCTTTTAATAGCAATTCAATTTTTTAAATATCCTTTGTATAGATTAATTTTTCCTTTTATCAAGAGAACATGTTGGAGAAGGGACTGAATTGTAAGGGAAATGCTCAGCAGTTGTAAGGACAAGTTGGTTGTGTTATTTTAATCCATGATGGTGATGTAATATGTTTCTTGTCTGGCTGTAAAACAAGTTAATGTACAGCAAACAGAAGTATAAAAAAAACAGGTTACATGACTATTTACAGGTTACAGACTATTGCTGTAGAAACTAGTAACAATTAAGTTTAACAATAGGACAGGGCAGGCAAATATAGGTACTCTGGCAGCCCAAGAGGGCATTGCCGCATTTGAGACAGGGAGGAATTATAGCAGTGACAGTCCACAGTGGGAGTAATTAGACTTCTGAGTTGTTTTTAAACTGGCCTACCTTGTCGAGACTGAGAATAGAATCAGGGAGCTCATTAAGCCACTTTGGTGTTCTGACATCAAAAGCTCTCATAGCATGGGTAGTTTTGTAGAATGGTACTTTGAGTGTGTTCCTAGCCATAGCCCTGGTGGGTAGGGGTTAACTTATGGGCGTAGGGGTTTGTAATCCCATGGTACAAGCCCCATCATTGCTTTTTTCCCTAGGATACAGGACTGAATTTGAATCTGTCCTCGCGGGAGGCGAATATTGGTTAGTGAATACAGGGTCCAGGAGTGTGTTAGTCTATTTGAGTTTAGCATTAAGTGACAGGCCTTGTTCAGGACTAGTTCACTTCTATGGAGGGGTAGCATCTGGTCATGGCCAGTTATATTGTTATAGGTTCTACATTCAAAAGTATGAAGACTCTAGGAACTGAAAACACATTCTATGTTAAATTAAAGAACATGATCTCAGTTGAAACTCATGAGTTTTTGCTTCAGTCACCAGGCAATTAAAATAGAAACATAGAAAAGTGATGGCAGAAGGAAACCATGGTCCATCTAGTCTGCCCAAATATTTTCAAGACCTCTTACAGGCCTCGGGGTTTAACCCCTTACTGAATTTAACCTTCTACTGATCCAGCTGTCCCCTTTGTGCCCTTGCTTTATCCCACAATTGCTGAAAGTTGCCATGGTCTTCACCTCACCACCTCTGCCGGTAGGCTGTTCCAGGGTTCCATCACTCTTTCCATGAAAAATGCTTTCTTAGATCTTTTCTGAGCTCTCTCCTCCACAGCTTCCATTCATGCCCCTGGTAGTGGAGGAGGTGGCCCTTGAATAGCTCCTGCTTGGCACCTTATTTATGCCATTCAGGAACTTGAAAGTCTCAATCATGTCCCCGCCTCCCTCTGTTTCCAGTGAGAATAAGTTTAGCTCCTTCAGGCATTCCTCATACAAGAGACCACGAAGGCCCTGAATCATCTTGGTCACTGTTCTCTGAACAGTCTCCAGCCTTGTCTTTTTGAGGTGCAAACTCCAAAACTGGATGCAGTACTCAGGTGTGACATCACCAGGGACCTGTAAAGTGGGAGGATTGCTTCCTTTCTCCTGCTGTTGAATCCTCTCCCTATGCACCCCAGCATTCTATTTGCCTTGCTGTAAGTTTTGTGGCACAGGCTTGCCTTGCTTGTTTAAGGTGTCACATATGATGACTCCTGGGTCCCTTTCTTCTTTGGAGGTGCAGAGTTTTACCCTGTTGTGCCAGTACTCTATCCTAGGATTCTCTACCCCAGATGCAACACATTGCATTTTGCATTGAACTTCAGTTGCCAGATGTTAGACCATTTTCCAGCCTTTGTAAGTCATTCTGAAGTTCTCTAATCACCTCCGCACTGTCAACTCTCCCCCAGCTTGGTGCCATCTTCAAAGAGTTCCAGTTTGCCCTGAATGCCTATGCCGCAAATTAACATATTAAACAGGACCAGACCCAGACCCGAGCCCTGGGGCACACCACTGGTGACTCTGCCTTTGTCGGACATAGACATAGAAACATAGACTTTGACAGCAGGTAAGGACCACTTAGCCCACCTAGTCTGCCCATTTCCTACCAATTGGATAAGCTGCAGATCCTAGTTAACCAACAACCTACTTCTTTCTACCCCCAACAAGCATTGCCTTATGTCTGTCCCATGCATTCTTGAATTTTCCCACTGTTTTTGACCAAATGACCTCCTCAGGAAGGCCGTTCCATGTGTCCATGACCCTCTGTGAAAAACACTTCTTCACATTGCCCCGAGCCGTCCCTCTGTCTTCAAATTTTGTCCCCTTGTTCTTGCACACTTTTTTCTGAAAGAAGCGGACATCGCTCCATTGACAACTATTTTCTGGCTTCTGTCACTAAGTCAATTTCCCATCCTACTGACTAAGCTTTACTCATGCCTAGGTCCTCCACCTTCTTTAGCAGGGTGATTGTGCGGGCACCAAGTCAAATGCCTTACTGAAATCAAAGTAGAGGAGGTCCACTGGGTGCCCCTATCCAGCTCTCCTTGGTCACCCAGTCAAAGAATGTGAAAAGATTTGTCTGGAACAACCTGCCAACCATGAATCTATGCTGTTTGTCATCCTGTAGCTTGTACTTGTCAGGTATTTCACTATGTCCTGCTTCAGTAAGGTTTCCATTAACTTCCATACGACAGGCGTGAGGCTGACAGACCTGTAGTTGCCAGTGTCCTCTCTACTCCCTCCCCGTGGAAGGTACCACCTCTGCTCTTCTCCAGTCCCCAGTGCCACCCCTGTCAGAAACAAGTGGTTAAACAGATGTGCCAGAGGGTCTGCTAGTTCTTCAGCAAGTTCCTTTAGGACCCTTGGATGCAGCCCATCATGCCCAGGTGCTTTGTCTGTCCTTAGGTGAATTAGCCTCCTTAACTTTGTTGGTGGAAATCTTCAGAGATGCCATCCATGGGTAACCTAAAGTATACACTTTAATACCACTTTCTGGCAATGGACCACTGTGCTCCATGGTGAACACTGAGCAGAGGTCATTAAGGACATTGGCTTTTGTTCATCTTCTTGATGATCCTGTCCGCCTTTGGAGAGTTTGACTATCCCTCCCCTTTCTTTCTTTTCTCCTGATGTACAGAAAGATTTTGTTGCCAGATTTGATATCTGTAGCAATCCAAAGTTCGCCAACACCTAGTCTAACCTTACCACTTTTTGTCTTCTTTACTAAACTGGTTGTAGGTGTCCCAGTCACTATCCTTCTGGCTTATTTTATATTTGTGGTGAGCTCTCCACTTGGCTCTAACTGCTGTATTGACTTGGCTAGTGAACCATATGGGTCTTTTGTTTTTCTGTTTTGACAGTTCTAACACAGTTTTGTGACATCAAGAATGGCCTGTTTAACCGTCCTCAGATTTCTTCTACCTCAGTTTTTGTGTATCTTGGACATGTTGTCCTCAATCCTTTCATTTTCCTAAAGTTGGCTCCCCTGAAGCTCAGGACCTCTGCCCAGGACTGAGATTTTATGTTTCAGGTGCCAAAGCAAACCATACGGAGTTATGGTCATCGTTTGCTAGTGGTTCCACAACTTGGACATTTTCAACTGTCTCTGGGTTTGTGAAGACCACATTGAGGATGGCGTCCAGTCTGGTCAGCGTGCTAACCAGCTGGATTAGTAGACAATCCTGTAGGCTCCTACCACCATCTGGCTTCTTGATGACATCACAACTAGGATACCCCACCCACGCCTGGCAAGTTGAGACTGCTAGCACCACAGTGTCTCCTTTTGAGACATGGTTCTGATTTCTTTTATGAGCTCGCATCTTTCTCCTCAGACTGCCCTGGTGGTCTGTGGATCACCCGATATATATTTTCTTTCCGATACTGAGCTGAGTTGAATCCACAATGATTCTACCCCCTCTTTATTGATCATGTCCACTGATGTGGCAGTTATACCACAAATGTAAAGTGCTACCCCACATCCCCCGCACCCTTCCTAGCCTGTCTGAAGAAAGAATAACCTGGGACTGAGAGGTCCCAGTCATTGTTCTCTGCAGCCCATGTCCCCATGATGGCCACCAGGTCCATTTGGGTATCTGCCATTATTGCCTGTGGGTCACTGATCTTGTTTCCCAGGCTTCTGGCATTGAAGCACACCCTTCCTCGAATATGCCAGAGTATCCCTTTTCCCCATTTTGGTTTTCACCTGTTCAGTTATGATTGCCTCATCCCTTTGTTGGCCATTTTACACCCTTTTGTTCCCTTCACCTGTTCCCTGTTTGAGGCCAGGAGTTTGTCACCTGTGGGGAGTGTCGGCTAAGTTTCCATCATTTATGAACTCTTCTGATGGGTACCTTAGCCTCCAACTCCCCTTTCCTGGTTTAAACACTCTATGTAAACTTCAAATTTTTGTCCAAGTGCCCTTACTTTTCTCAGGTAAGATGTAGCCATCTTATTTAAACAACTGTCTCTCCCAGAAGTCCCTCCAGGCACCAAACGAACTGGTAGCCCTTGTCCTGGCACCATCCTTGTAACCATGTGTTGAATTCATTTACCTCTCTCATCTTCATTTTGTCAGCACCTCCTCCTTTGTCCCACACTGGGAGAACCTCAGAGAAAGCTAGGGCGGTCAGATGAGCAGCCAACAGTTTGCTCAGTCACTTAAAGTTACATTTGGCCTCCTTCACCGATTGGTTGGCCAAGTCATTTATACCAAGATGCACCAGTACTCTGAGCCCAGTTCCTGTTTTGTCCACCAACCTCCCAATACAATTTACATCGCATTACATTTTGCATGTGGCCAAGGCTCTAGTGAAGCATTTGACCATCACTTTGACCTGTGTATTTTATTAAAGTGGTGCTCAACTCCTCTTATCATTTAGTCCCCTATGCATGCTTACTTACTACTTCCAAATTTTGGATATGACTGAAAATCATTCAATATCCTGGAAATATAAACAATTAATTCTCCTTAAAGGAATCAAATTCTAAAGACAATTGGTAGTACAGAGTATTGAATATAGATCAAACATACAAACATAGACGTTGTCGGCAGATGAAAACTAAGGTCCTTCCAGTTTGCCCATAAAGAGTTTCCTACCTAGCCCACTTGGAGATAGGATTTATAGCCAAGATGTCTACCCATAACAGGTGTTAATTGCCAAGATGTCGACCTATAACAGGGGTTCATAGCCAAGATGTCAATCTCTAACAGGGATTTATAGACAAGATGTATACTAGCTGGGGTTTATAGCCAACATGTCGATCCCTAACAGGGTGTATAACCATGATGTCTACCTCTAGCTGGGGTTTATAGCCTAGATGTCTACCCCTAACCCCATCTCCCTAGCTCCTCCTCCTGAATTATCAGCCCTTTAAACCTGCGCAGCAGTTGATAAACCCATTTATAGTCCCTGCCCTCACAACTTCTGTCACTAACCTGTTCCATAGATCCACCACCCTCTTGATGAAGGAGAACTTCCTTCCGTCCTTCCTGAAGTTTCCACTGACTATCCTCCATTCTTGCCTTTATGTGACTGCACTATGGTTCTGGTGACCAGGTCCCTTACAGTTCACTCTATTAATTCTCCTCACAAACTTGTATGTCTCTGCCATGTCACCCCTCTCTCTTTGCCTCCAGCAAGTACTTGCTCAGTACTGCCAGCCTTTCCTCTGTTGGCCCTCGAGCATCTTGGTGACCCTGCACTTCACAAACTCTAGTTTATTCCTGTCCTTTCTCAAGTGTGAACCCAGAACTCTGCATAGTAATCCAGGTGAGCCTCCCAGGGTCTTGCAAAGGGGCAGCATCACATCCTTTCTCCTACTGGTCTAGTGGTATTTCTCCTTAAGGTCAGTGGTATTTTACCCTGGCTCAGAAACTAAGCTTAAAGTGACACAGCTTTTGTGAACACTTCTCTGTGTAGACCAGGTTTCATTTATGTCACAGTTGTAGCTATGCCCTGCAAATAACCCCATTTTTGTTTCACTTTCTCCTTCCTTTATTCACCCCTCCTCCAGCCTTTATTAAATACTCTCTCTCCTCAGTGGCACCACCCCTAGGTAATCTTCATCCTCCCTCTCACTAATATTGCAACTCCCTTAAAGATACAGAATGCAGTTATAGGGCCCAACACTTGTTGGTGTTAATCTTAACTATTTAAGCCTTATTTACTGTGTTGCATCCCTGCCCTGAGCTAAGTTCTCATCATAGTATTTGGTGGTATTTCCAACATACGTATTAGTCTTCTGTTCTGCCTAATTCCAGACCTAACCCTTGACAACAACAAACAACATGAGCTGCACTACTCTCTACTCATTGCTATCACATTTGGGTCAGTGGGCAGGTGCCCTTCAGGTCACCTGTCCCTCTTCAGTCTGCCCAGAACACTGCCTCGGAGCAGGTTGCTGGCTAACAGTACCAGGAGCAGCCTCCACAGAGGGGCATATCAGCAATCCTATTACAATGGGACCACAACAGGGAGAATGCATCCAACACACACCACGGCTCTGCCAGGCTACCACCTCCTCACACACACACCCTCAGAAAGTGAAGAAGCCCCAAGGCAAAATAAGGAAACGCAAGTCACTAATCTCTATAATCCTCTGCATCACAGTGAGGAAACTTATCCTAATGCTCCTCCTGTTATCTGGGAATGTACCCAAATCCTAGCCCTGTGCTGCCACCCGGATCTGTGGGTATCAAGGCAAAGGGCCTGACAATAACATGCAATTAATATTTGCAGCCTAACAGCAAAGTTTACACAATTACAGGTCTGGATGGCCCAGCACAAACCGGACATAGCATCTAACTGAGACTTGGTTGACAGGCAATATATAAAAACAATGAAATAGCGTTACCTGGATACCAGGTATTCAGGAGTGACAGGCATGGCAAGAATGTTGGGGACTGTCTTATCTACACAAAAGACTCCCTCCATGGCTCCATCCTCCCTATCTCCAGGATGGCCGCTGACCACGAGCTCCTTGTGAAAATACAAGTCGGACAGCTGGTAAGACATTGACCATTGCATCAGCCTACCTGCCCCAAAAAATCATGGGATGGTGTGCTCAAGGTCCTGGATGCAGTGGCCTTCCTACCCAATGATAGTGATTTACTTATCACAGGAGACTTCAATATAAACTAGGAAAGCAATAACCCATGCCACTCAGGGATATTGTGGCAGGACATACCTCACACAACTAGTCACAGAACCAACCAGAAGGAACTACAAGACAGGCAAGAGCTCACTTATTGACTGGATCCTCACAAACTCCCCATCATGAATATCTGAGGTCTAGGTGCTTCCAGATACACTGAGCAACCAGTCCCCAGTCACCCTCAGATGGTCAAATAAGTTCAAAACAGCCCCCATCACTATACAGAGCAGGATCCTGAAAAGAAGTCAGTTAGGATTGCTTAAAATGCCCTATCCTGCCATGACTGATCGCCCATTGACACACTGCCAGACCTGGACTAGGCCCTAAAGTACTTCACAGATGGAGTCAACAATATTTACGACTGATGCGTGCCATTAAAAAGGAGGAAAGTGTGGGGACCACTAATGGTTGGATCACAGGCGAGCTCCTAGCCATGATGAAGGAGAGGACAACCTCTGGTTAAAAGCCAGGGCCTCGGGTAAAACCATGACCACCAGCTGTACCGGGCAGCTAGAAACTGCTGCACACATTTAATACAGAAGGCTAAAGCAGATCATCACAAGGAACTGCTCAATAAAAGCTGGGGTGACAGCAAAAGGTTCTGGGAAACATAAAGAATCTCTTGGGGAAGAAGAAAAGAAACCCACAGCTGCTCCAATTAGCAGCTTTCACTACCATGGACCCACGCCTCATTAGGAGTCCTTCAACACTGCCTTCACAGATCTAAGCACAATACTCCTCCTGACTACCTACAGATGACAAAGCACCAAGTACATTTCACCCTACCTTCTACCTCAAGAGAGTTACTATAAAGTAGGCAGCATTCTACACAAAAAGTGCTCGGAAGACCAGAATGGGTAGTGATGGAGTAAACATGAAGCTGGTGTCTCAAACTCTTGATGTGCTCATCAAGCCTATTACAAAACTGTTCAACAAATCCCTGACCCTGGCACAATTCCCGCCACCTGGAAGCAAGCGCTGGTCACCCTGTCCACAAAGGTGGGACAGGACCAATGTGTCCAATTACAGGCCAAACTCAATCCTCTCCCCCTATCCAAGGCCCTTGAGAAGATTGTGGCGGACCAACTAACAGTCTACATCAGCAAATACCAACTGCAATGCCCCAACCAGCATGTGTTCAGGCAGGGCATAGTACCACGACTGCCCTTGCAGAGTTCACCAACCACGCTCACAAAGCTATGGACGAAGGCAAACTAGTAGGATTGGTGTTCATAGACTTAACAAAGCCTTTGACACCATCAACCACACCCTACTACTGGCCCAGCTACAAAGCCTGGGGTGGCCGCCAATGCAACACTCAGGTTCCGAGACTACCTGTCCCTCAGGTCACAATGGGTAAAAATAGGACAACAATGTCTGACCCAGGAAAGTCATGCTGGAGTTCCCCAGGGATCCATCTTGGGACCCCTGCTCTTCAGCCTGTTCCTAAATAATCTCCCTGAAGCTTGTGACGCAAGATAATCCTATATGCAGATGACGTTGTCATCCTCAACAGCAACTCTCGAATTGAGCCACTCTAAGCTGCACTTCAGCACTCCTTCAGTAAAATAGAAGACTGGTTCTGTGAGCACAAACTTCTGCTCAATTACAAATAAACCAAGACCATGCTCCTATCCGGCCCCAGCTCAAGAAAAGGTTCCCACCATAAACATCACAATGTAATCACCCCCTGGAACAGGCACACACTTTCAAATACCTTGGAGTCACCCTGGACAACTCCTTATCCTATGCTCAACATGTTGACCAGGTGGTCAAGACAGTCAACACCAAGCTTGGTGTGCTTTACAAGGACAGAAAACACCTTACCACACCAGCCATCCGCTTATCAGTCACGAGCTCCATCCTCTCCACCATTGACTACAGTCTGGTTGTCGACAGTGCAGCATCAGACTCTGTGCTCAAGAGGGTGCACGTAGCTCTCAACAAGGCCTGCAGGCTCATCCTGAATGGTGATCGAATGACCCACACCTATTCCCTCTAAAAACAGATACACCTGCTGTCTCTTGGGTGCAGGACTAAATTCCTCACATGCCTCTTAGGCAAAAAATTACTGGGGAAAGTCCCCTATGTGTAGCAGGCTTCTTCTCCTCCCAGGCTCAGAATATATAATCAGAAACAGAACGCAGGGGAGCCCTCACGGTGCCATTCTGACACACAGCTCTCAGACAGTGCACCTTCTCCTACAGAGCCCTTCTTTGGCTTAACGAGGTACCCGAGTCCATTCAGAACTCCTCTAGCCTGTACAGCTTCAAATCAGACCTTAAGCACTACCTGACCTCCAGCTCTGTGTGCACCTGCTTCTCAAACAGCTGATAGACTCTGGATGGCCAGGTCTGGCTCTGCTAACAGCAACTATTCTCAGCACAAGACAGAAGCCACCCTCCCACATGCTCCTTGACAATGCCTCTGAATCACCCTAAGGGCTGCTCCTTTACACCCCTCACCCCTTCTCCTCCTCCTCCCCCGTCTCCACGCTGGGATGGGTCTCTGCCTCCCGGCATTAGCCCTGCTTCCTTGACCACTTTTACTAGAGGCCCGCCTCTCTACCAAATCCTGTCCTCACTGACCCTCTGCCCAACCTAACCTAACCTCTAGTGCCTCTGCACCTTACCTGCACTTTAGTTGATATCCATATGCTGTACAGTGTTTTAAATGTCTAAGAAACTCTGTAACCTTTTCCTGATTGTTGTGCTGTTCAGTGTCTCAAATGTCCTAAAACTCTGTAACCTTCTTGATTGAATGTCTATACTCTGTTCACATGACATGGAACTTTTGTAAAGAGCCTTGGCTCAAGGCTATTTTCAAATATCAAATAAATAAATACATATTGTCATGTCCTCTCCCAGTGCATCCCAGCATCACTGTTGCCTTGCTGTATGCTTTGTTGTGCTGGCTGAATTGTTGACTGGAGTCACTAATGATGACTCCCAGGTCCCTTTGTTGTGATGCCTACCATCCCCCTCCAGTACTCTGTGTATAGGTTTCTTTCCCATGCACATTGCTTGGCACTTTTGGCATTAATCTCAACTACCATACTTTAGAACACCTCTCCAGCCTTTTCAGACCCTCTTTAGCTCCCTTACCCCTCCTCGCTGTTTATCCCACCACATAATTATGTATCATCTCTAAAGAGACATGTCTTATGCTAGATAACCTTTCCTATGTCACTGATGAACATATTAAACAGGACAGGGTCAGAACTGACCCTTGACACCCTCTTGTGACACCCCTGCCCTCTGAAATGACCCTGTTCACTAACACCCTCTGTTTTTCCCCTAACCAGTTCTCTACCAATCTGACCACTTCACTGTCCTTTTCTAGGTCATTCAGTTTTCCTAGCAGCCTCCTGTGTGTGACCAAGTCAAAGGCTTTGCTGAAAACAAAGTGTAGTAAGTATACCGCCTGCTCTCACTGAACCATTTTGTGACCCAGTCAAAAATATTTCCAAGCTGGTCTCACATGATCTTCCTGCCACAGATCAGTGCTGTTTTTGTCCTGTAGCTGATTTGCCTCTATGTAGGCTACTAGGCTTTTCTATCAGGGTATCCATCAGCTTTCCTACAATGGAAGTATGACTGACCAATCTGTAGTTACCTGGGTCTTCCCTGTCCCCTCCCTTATGGAGTAGAACTACATATGTATACCTCTAATCCCTAGCACCATACCAGTCTCCAATGAGCATCTGAACAGCTCAGCCAGGGTGCAGCTAGCTTTATTCCAGCTCCCTAGCACCCTTGGGTGTAAGCCATTCTGTCTCAGAGCCTTATCTACCTTGAGGGCAGCAAGCCCTTCCTTACCCTGATGACCACGACCACTGCCCAACTATTTTTACACCCTCTTGTGAAGGCCTTAACACCACTCTCTGGGAGAGGCCCGTCATCCTGCCCCATGAATACCAAGCAGAAGTAATTGTTTAAAACATTAGCCATCTGCTCATCGTCCTAAACTACCCTCCCCTCTGAAAGTGTACTAATTAACCTTTCATCTTTCCTTTTCTAGGGCTGCAAGTTTGCTCTTAAAAGAATCACATACCTCAAACTTGGTGTTCGATTCTTGCAGTCAGTGACAAACATTTAGTGAAATATGTGGATTTTTGGTTCGATTGATTCAACCTAGTCCAAATGATGTGGACCAGTTGAACCAGTCAAATCGCAAACCACAGTTCGCACCAGGAACAAGTTGAAGTGCTGCCCCATTACCTTCTTTATTCAGTCGGCTCATTTGCATGGGTAGTGAGGGCAGGTTAGCATGGTGCCACCCACCCCCAATTGCCCATTCCAAGATGTATTGATATCCCTGGTGCTAGCGTGTCTCCCTCCCCCGATTTCCAGCCTTACTGTAGTACACCAAAATCTCTGGTGCTAGTGGTCCCCCCAACATTTGTCAGCCCAAACCATGGGTTAAATACATCCTTGGTGCTGGTGGTCCCCCACAATCACCAGCCTGTCCTGCCATTCACAACATCCATGGTGCTAGTGGTTCCCCCAGATCACTGGCATGTACCGTGAGTTTAGATACATCCCTGGTGGTAGTGGCCCCCTCCTCCCCCTCCAATTGTCAGCCCATAGTACAATGGAACACCTCCCTGGTGTCCAGTGGCTCCACCCTCCCTTCACAGCACCGAACACTCCCCATCACCTTACCATACCCCTTGGTACCATGGGTGCATACAGTGACCAGCACAGCCCTTCTCACACCCTCCTCAGCTGGCCACCATATGTCCAAGCAGGAAGCACACCTCTTATTTATAGGACAAGTTTGCCTGTACATATAGCAGCTGGCTGAGGAGGTGTGGAGGAGGGCTGCACTGGTTGCCGATGCACCCATGGCACCAAGGGGTATGGGAGAAGGGCAGGGAAAATGGGGAAAAGACAAAGGCAGCGAGGACAGGGATGGGGCAAAAGAAATAAAGTCATTAAAAATGGAGGTAATGAGTACCAACGCCCGTAGTCTAGGTAAAAAGCTCCCAAATGGTGGTCTTGATGGAAGAGGGATGCCTGGATATTGTGGCAGTCACAGAAACATGTACACAGAGAACCATGACTGGGATGTCAACATACCAGGGTACACAGTCTACAGGAGGGACAGGGAGGAAGGAAGAAGGGAGGAGTAGCTCTCTATGTAAGGGAAGGGATCAAAGCAACAGAACTAAAGAGTAAATAGGGAGGAGAGGAGGCACTGTGGGTCAGCCTGGAGACTGGAAATGGCACCACAATCCACACAGGGGTTGTATACAGACCCTCATCTCAGTGGGAGGAAATGGACAGGAATAATAGAAGGCATCCTTGGGATGGCAGAGAAAGGGAGATATTGCTGATGGGGGACCTGAATATGCCAGAAGTTAACTGGTGCACCTTTGCTTCAGCCACATCCAAGAGCAGGGCCATTCTTGATGCCCTACAGGGGCATGCCTCAGACAGCTAGTTTTGGAACCTACTCGGAAGGAGCAAACTTACACCTGGTACTCTCAAGTGGAAGGGAGAGGATCTCCGATCTTGAAGTGGTAGCCATCTAGGAACAAGCGACCACCAAACAGTGTGGTTCATAATAAACTTAGCTGTAGAGTCAAGCCATACAAGAGTGAAGGTACTGGACTTCAGGAGGGCTAATTTTGTCAAATGAGAGAGTGTCTCAGAAAAGCACTAGTAAACAGGCAAGAAGGTGGGGTGGAGCAACAATGGAAACATCAAAACTGTCACCACAGAGGCAACAAGCCTTGTGTGAAGCAAATAGACAAATCAAAATGAAAGAAAAGCCACTGTGGTTCTCAAAAGAAGTGGCTGGGAAGGTAATGGACAAAAGATACTATTCAGGAAGTATAAGGAAACACAGAAGGAGCAGGACAGAGAACTGTACCAGTTAAAGCAGAAGGAAGCAGGAAGGCAGTCAGAATAGCAAAGGCCCAAACCGAGGAAAAGATAGCCAACTTGGTTAAGAAGGGATAAAACCTTTATAGGTACATTAGGGAGCAAAGAAAGACTAAGGAAGGGATACTGAGGCTGAATAAAGACGAAGGTGGTTGGGCAGAGGCGACAGTGAAAAGCAGGATACTGAACGACTACTTCTGCTCAGTATTCACAATGGAAAAGCAGGGAGAGATACCTAATCCAGTCAATAGAAACACTCTGGATAGGGGTTGATATTAGTCCTTTCACAGAAGAAATGGTTCTGAAAGAACTTTTAAAACTGAAGGTGGATAAAGCAATGGGCCTGATGGGATTCACCCAGAATTCTAAATAACTAAGGGAAGAACTAGTAACACCACTGACTACCCTTTTAATAAGTCATGGAAGGATGGTGTGGTACCAGAGGACTGGAGGAGGGTGGATGCGATTCCCCTTCACAAAAGTGAGAGCAAGACAGAGGCAGGAAACTACAGACCTGTCAGTTTGACCTCAGTGGTAGGAAATGATGGAATCACTTCTGAAGGAAAGAATTGTTGAGTACCTAGAGGCCAGTGGGCACGGGACCCAAGGCAGCATGGATTCACAGCAGGAAGGTCATGTCAGACAAATCTAATTGATTTCTTTGACTGGGTGACCAAAGTAGTAGTAGACCAGGGAGGGCTGTGGACATGGCCTACCTAGACTTTAACAAGACATTTGACACAGTCCCACACAAATGATTAATAAACAAATTAGCCAGCCTGGGAGTGGGTCCCAGGGTGGTAGCCTGGTAAAACACTGGCTGGACAGCAGGACACAGCAGGTAATAGTAAATGGAGTCCACAGTGAAGAAAGGGGTTACTAGTGGGGTACCGCAGGGTTCAGTATTGGGGCCAGTCCTTTTAATGTCTTTATAAGTGACATTGCAGAGGGACTGAAGGGAGTATGTGTCTTTGCAGGTGACACAAAGATCTGCAACACGGTTGATACGCAAGGTGGGGTGGAAGGATGAAAAGGGACTTAGCAAGGTTGGAGGAATGGTCAAATGTATGGCAGCTTAGAATCAATGCAAAGAAGTGCAAAGTAATGCTGGGAAACAAAAACTCAGGGAAGAGTACACAATGGGGGTGAGATACTGACAACAACAAAATGGAAAGGGACCTGGGGTAGTCTATATCAGATGACCCAAAAGTGGGCCAGCAATGTGAGAAGGCAGTAAGGAGGGTTGGGGGATACTGGGATGCATAGGAGAGAGCATCACCAGTAGAAAAACAGGAAGTTGTTGGCCCTCTGTACAGACAGTTGGTAAGGACCACATCTGGAGTACTGGTGCAGTTCTGGAACCCCATCTCCACAAAGACATAGACAGGGTGGAGACTGTCCAGAGGAGGGCAATCAAAATGGTGCAGAGTCTGCACCAGAAGACAATATGAAGAAAGACAAAAGGAGCTTAAAATGTATAGCCTCGAGGAAAGGAGGGAGAGGACATGATAGAAACTTTCAAATACCTCAAGGGAATCAACAAAGTCCAAGAGGGTGGCATCTTTCAGAAAAGAGATGAGCAAGAACAAGGGGGCACAATTTGAAGATAGAGGGGACGCCTCAGAGGTAATATGAGGAAGTATTTCTTCACAGAGAGGGTTGTAGATGCATGAAATGGCCTTCCTGAGGAGGTCAGAGAGTCAAAAACAGTGGGAAATTCAAGAATGCATGGAACAGACATAAGGCAATTCTAGTGGAGTAGGGAGGAAGTAGGCTGTTGGTTAACTAGGATCTGCAGCTTATCCGTTAGGTAGGAAATGGGCAGACTAGGTGGGCCAAACAGTCCTTATCTACCATCAAATTCTATGTTTCTATGTAAGGTGACCGGAGGAGTTCAGTGCCATGGTGGGGGTGGGACCACTGGGCGCCAGGGTGGTGCTCTGTTGTACTCAGGCTGGCGATCAGAAGGAGGGGAAACACCACCAGCAGGGATGTATATAAACTATGGTATGGGCTGGTGATCGGGGAACCACTAGCACCAGAGAAGTTGTGAATGGCAGGATGGGCTGGGTTCAGAGGGGGACCATTCTCGCCAGAGATATATTTAACATATGGTATGGGCTGGAGATCGGGGACCATTCTCGCCAGAGATATATTTAACATATGGTATGGGCTGGCGATCAGAGGGGACCATTCTGCGCCAGAGATATTTTAACATATGGTATGGGCTGGCGATCAGGGGGGACCATTCTCGCCAGAGATATATTTAACATATGGTATGGTGGCGATCGGGGGACCATTCTCACCAGAGATATATTTAACATATGGTATGGGCTGGCGATCGAGAGACCATTCTCGCCAGAGATATATTTAACATATGGTATCTTTGATGATCGGGGGGTGACTGCCACCAGAATTGTGTTTGTACAGTAGAACTGGCGATCAGAGGGCAGTGCCAGAGACCACAGAGGGTGGGTGTGCTCCAGTGGCCAACCAGCCAGGTGGCTGCATTACCTCCGCAGCCACCAGGATTGCCTGGATTAAGTTGGGGTTTTGTTAGGCAGATTTATAGAAACACACTTGATTATTAAACATACGGTTTCGATCATATTTAGTCTTTTGTGTGTGGGGGAGGATTGTTTGTTTGTTTACTGTGTCTGAAAAGGTGACGGACTGCCAGCACTGGAACCTGAAGTCCTCTGCTCATCCACATGACAGGTACAGTACAGGTGATCACAGTGCAAGCTTTCTCACACTGCCTTGCCAATGTGCCTCAGCCCTGCCAGGGAGGACCACCACGTAGTTGTTCAGGTAGTTCACTCTATGCCCCTTCAATCCTTGGTCTCTCATGTCAGACTGCTAACAAGGGTGCCAATTTACTCTACTCGGTCGTTAGTTTAAAATTAGGAACGTTACATGCTGACTGGTAATTTGTTCCACTTTCTAAAGGCGTGGTTCCTTGTAAAGATGATATATCCACTGCTGGAAAGATATTAAGGAGCTATGAAAATGAGGGCTGCGTTTTCTTTTCTTTTATTTTATTATGTTATGTTGCATTGCAAGCAGTCAAGTGGATATTGTATATATTGTACCAAACACATTTCTTCAGCACTCTTTTTCCTTGTATGACATAAAATAAATAAACTGACTGCAGCATGATTTTGAAAACTAGGTATCAGCAGTGGCTAGAAACAGCTTTACATCTAGAAAATAATTTTAAGTGAGCCGGCCCAGTGGCGTGGAGGGATGAGGCATGATGCCTTACCTCCTGCCGTGGACGGCCACCCATGTTTACGGTGCAAGCAGGCCACTGGGGATCAGCTGGGAGGAGAGGATTGAGTGCCCAAGGGCAGCTCTCCTCTCCTGGAGAGGGGTGAGTCCACTGCCTGCCTGACCCCTAGCGGTGGCTGGGGCTGGCACAGTGGCCCACCACGTAAGGGGCAGATGTGGGGCAGATGCCGGTGTACCACATATGGAAGCGTGCATGGCTCAGTCATTTTAGTCATTGCATGCCGCCATGCTTGGAGGATGGGCAGAAAAGGAGGAGGAAAAAATACACTGCCTGGTAGGATGAAGACGGCCCTCGCAGGCTCCACACCTGGCTAGCTGGCACCTCGCTAGTGTAAGAGGTGATTCCAGTGGACACTGGGGTGACAGGGATGGGGACTGACAGAAGGAGGCCAGGTACAGGAGCATAAAGAAGTAAAAAGTAAGAAAAAGAAAAATAATAATTTTAAGCTGTGGACAATACTTTCTTCTGATCTTGAGGATCCAGCCTCAGTGATATACAAACTTGTCAATGCAAGAACTGACTACTGTAATATTGTGCAGACTATTGTAATACCGCTACACTTTGTCTTGTTTGCCGTGGAAACTGATTTGTAACTTAACAGCTAGATCAGAATGTTTTGACAAGGGTATTTAAAATAAAGAACATTTGAAAGGATTACCACTGGGCTTGGGGGATGCAGTGGATTCTGTTTAATTACTGATATACTGTATGCTGTGCACCAGTAGCATCCCTAGAAAATAAGGGAACTTATAAGAAATGTAATTAAAACCTTGTGAATAAGCAAGAGTTGAGTTTGCCATGTGTGGATTTGTGCAACAATTGAGAGATGTGAGGCTAGTTCTGCTTGCAGATTTTTAGGTGGTTATACTTTCTGTAAATGTGAGCATTAAGAAGTCAGTTCAGGTAAGTTAAAAATAGAAATGTTAGAGTAGGTACCCAACCGTGGGGCTCACTTTGACATCTGGTGGTTGGGTTTAATTCTCATCTCAGCTGACATCTGATAATGAAATGAACCCCTTGGAAATCATGACGTGAAAGAAAGAGTGAGTAAAACATTCATTTGAAAGGATTACCAATTCCAGGGAGAGGGTGCTTGATTCTGTTTGATTACTGTATATGCCATTCACTGGTAGCAGCCCTAAAAATAAGGAACTTACAAGAAATGTGATTAACCCTTTGTGACTAAGCAAGGGTTGAGCTTGATGTGTCTGTATTTATTAAAATAGTGTCATACTAATAAAGCATTCAACACAATGAATCTGAGTTATCATGTCAACCCCTATGTCCTGAGGTGCTATTTTCCTACCAGGCCTCTCTGATCTGAAGAAGAGAAGTTTATTGGAGTTCTTCCAAAAGAGTATGGGGTGGGGGGTTAAAGCACTCAACACAGACACAAAAGCAAGAGCCACCACACCTGTACCAGCCGCAGCTATTTTCTAAAGCTACCAGCACTTTACTACAGTATGCTGTGCTTTAGATTTGCATCAGTAAATGATGTAAATCGACTTTGGAGCCTCTTGCATCATCTACTGATACTAGTGCAGTACAATACACTGCCAATGGCTGGATTCTCGTTGGGTGCACATGGACGAGCTTATTGCTGGCCTGCCAGCACAGACGTAAGCCATTTTGAAGATTGTCTGGTATGAACTGTGATGAGTCTGCTCTGAAAACACCCCCCACCAATGTACAGCAGGTGAAATGGCCAGCCTTTGTGGTGGATTATCAGTATTCATCACCACGATGATCTCCCTTTTATTCAGTTCAATATTTTGTGCTGCCTTTGTTATGGAGTTGTTATTCATGATGTAAACTGATCAGATAAGGTGTAACACTATCCAAAAGAGGAGGTCACCAATCAGCTCTGGTTGTGTAAGGCTAAAATGTCAAATAGTGCAAACAAAGGAAGCCTCGCAACTCTCCCCAAAACTGACCATTGTCAGGAATGACTCAGGCCATCTAGAATGGCATGTACAGTACAGCAGGATCAACATACAAGTCGAGGTGGTACAGCACAGTCAAGCATGGTAAATAATTCACACAGGTAGAAACCAAAGCAGACAAACAGCTTAAAGACATGGTTAGGCTACCCAGCCAGGTAGCGTAGAGGAAGCAAACAAATGGATAAGCTGACATTTAGCTAATAAGCAGTAGCGTGGCTCAAATAAAAACAAATGTCAAATTAGGTAACTTGCTTCAAGACAAGCACATAGCTGCCATTTAAATAAAATACATTATTATTAAGTAGTTCTTAAACACTTTTGTCCCATTCAAAGTATTTTTGAGAGGAACGTGGTGCAGACAGCCTCCTAGTCTCTCCCTGTAAATCAGAATAAAGGAGAGGAGCATCCAGCTGCCCTCCCCGGCAGTCATTACAGGCAGTAGTCAAGTGTATTCTACTGCTGCCTCCCCGCAGTCATTACAGGCAGTAGTCAAGTGTATTCTACTGCTGCTCCTCCCCAGAAGTCATTACAGACAATAGTCAAGTGTATTCTACTGCTGCCTCCCCCGGCAGTCATTACAGGCAGTAGTCAAGTGTATTCTACTGCTGCCCTCCCCGGCAGTCATTACAGACAATAGTCAATGTATTCTACTGCTGCTCCCCCCAGAAGTCATTACAGACAATAGTCAAGTGTATTCTACTGCTGCCCCTCCCCGCAGTCATTACAGACAATAGTCAAGTGTATTCTACTGCTGCCCCTCCCCCAGAAGTCATTACAGACAATAGTCAAGTGTATTCACTGCTGCCCTCCCCAGAAGTCATTACAGACAATAGTCAAGACTATTCTGCTGCCTCCCCGGCAGTCATTACAGGCAGTAGTCAAGGTATTCTACTGTGCCCTCCCTCGGCAGTCATTACAGGCAGAAGTCAAGGTATTCTACTGCTTGCCCCCCGCAGTCATTACAGGCAGTAGTCAAGTGTATTCTACTGCTGCCCCTCCCCGGCAGTCATTACAGACAATAGTCAAGTGTATTCTACTGTTGCCCTCCCCCAGAAGTCATTACAGACAATAGTCAAGTCTATTCTACTGCTGCCCCTCCCCTGCAGTCATTACAGGCAGTCAAGTGTATTCTTACTGCTGCCCACCCCTCACGGAGAGCACTACCCAGAGAGCCATGGTGCACTCATGTTAACACTTTTCCACTGACCTCCTCAATGGTTATGTAAAACAGCTTGTTTGCCTGACTTCAAAATGTTTTGAATATGCAAATTTTCTAAGCAACAGAAACAGCAGTCGAAAATAAGGACATGGTTAGGGCCTAGCTATATGGCTCACTCTGCTTCAGCAGGACCATATAATGTGTGTGGATTCCTTCGTAGCCTGGAAGAATCATCAGTGAACCATTGCCGCTGCTGCTGCTGCTGTATTTATGGGTGCCATAATAGTGGCAGTTGCACTGTAGCACCAGCACACATCTCTCCCAATAAACTGTGTTGTTTTAATTTTATGAGAGGCAGAAGGCAAAAGTATCTGCTGAAAAAGGAAATGATTCTGAAAACTACAGGAGTCGATTATCCCCGCACAGGATCCTTCGCCTTTGATGGTTATTTTGTCAGAATTCTGTCTCCATTCTGGGAACCCACTAAAATGTAAATTGCATTCTCATCTGAACAGTAAAGAGAAACATCTGATTATCTAAGACTCCTACACATGGTTAGGATTATAGTGTATTAAAAGAAGCATCTGTAGATACTGATAAACGGAAACGCACTGCTTAAAAATCACATTGGAGTGCTAGCAAATAAATCTATATTTCAAAATTGGCTAGCGCTTGAAGAGATAAATGGGCAATAAATCCATAAAGGAAGTTGCAGTCAAACACAAATACTTTTGTTTTATATTCCTGCATTTAGAAAGACATTTTATAAAGGTGAAAGATAACAAAAATATCAAAGTCTAGGCAGAGCCAAAATGGCTGCTAATGCATTAACCTGCTAAAGGATAGAGAATTAATGTGTGGCTTGGTTGTAATTTACTTGTATTATTTTAATGTAATAATCACATATGCACCTCACAATAATACAACAAAAAATTAACTTTACACATCAAGTTAAGGCAGAAACAGCTGTTGTTGACACTTGGTGCAAACACACACACACTTGTGTGCAAAGATGCCCACCACCCACTACTCAGATGTCACGTAGTCAGCTACCAGGATGGGTGTGTGATGTCTGCAAGCTGCCCTCATGCTAACATTTGATGCCATGGGGCCACCCAGTAAGCACTCCATCCAGGGGCCTATTACTGGAGCAATGCATTCACTCAGCATCACAGCCATCACCTCTGACTCTCTCACAGTTTCCTCTCCTCTTCCCCTACTTGTGATTCACTTCCTTTCTTCACCTTCCTCCTTCTATTTATGTACTGGGAGATGGCGTTGGTGTTATCCACAGCTTTCCTGGCTTCAAGTTCATTTTCAGTCTTGCTGTCCCTTAGTGTTGCTCTGTACTCTCTCTTGCCTAGAGGCAACCAGTCTCTTTCTAGCAGTTAGTTACAGGAACTCTTTTGTTCAGGATCAATTGCCTAGGTCCCAGTTGAGTAGGAGGTGATGGTTGGGGGCTTCTTGTCCCATTTCCCTTAATGCTTACAATGATATACCTCTGCAACTGCTTCAGCACCTTCTTCAATAAACTCTATATGTGTTTCCAGCCTCACGCATCTGTTTCAGATCCTTGTCCACCAGGTCCCTCATCTTGACAAAGTCCACTTTTCTGAAGTTCCAGGTGCTAGATGGCTGAGACTCAGCTTGTCTCTCCTGTCACCAGAGAGATGGTTATTTGTTACCCTGTTACGGGTAACTGCCTCCCAATGGTTCACTGATGTTCGCATTGTAAATGACCCCATCCCCACTGCTGAGAACAAGGTCAAGGGTAGCATCATACCTAGTCACCTGTTGGACATACTGTTCTGTGAGAGCAGTTCTTTTTTAAATCATGGATGCTGTTTTTGGCCCTATGGTCACTGCTGGGGAGGACACCCCCTATATTAGCTAGGTCCTGTACTTACCGGATCTGCTGAACTTTCTGCCATGGTCCTGGCTGCCATGCTCCCTGCCAACATTAGGAATTGCGTAGCAGTCCCTGGGATGTTTAGCCCCCCAGCTGACCATCCAACATCCAGAGTCCATTCCTGAACCCTGGTCTTCAACACTGCAGATGGAAGCACTTACGCTGCACCAGTGGGCCAGCTCCATAGGAAAGCAGTTCTTGAAAGTGGACAGGAATAAATTCTCAGCCCTGTTGTTAGCCTTCTCAAGATACTTTCAAAATTCCTGTCTATGCCAGAATCTCAAGATTAGGGTCCAGCAGAATGGTTGCAGTAGATGGACTACCTAGATTTCAGTAAGGCATTCAACACTGCTCCATATAGGAGATTATTAAACAAGCTGAGCAGCTTAGGTGTGGGTCCAAAGGTGGTAAACTGGGTACGAAATTAATTAGGAGATAGGCAACAGAGGGTGGAGATAAACAGAGTTCACTCTGAGAAAGGGTGGGTAACCACTAGGGTGCCTCAGGGATTAGTGTTGGGACCAGTCTTAGTTAACATTTTATAGTTGGCATTGCAGAGGAGCTGGAGGGCAAGGTATGCCTCTTTGCAGATAACACCAAAATCTGTAATAGGGTACCACTCCAGTGAGGATGGAAAGGATGAGCAGAGACCTGAGAAAACCTGAGGCATGATCAAGTGTGTAGCAACTGGGTTTTAATGTAAAAAGTGTAAAGTATTTCACTTGGGGCACAGGAACCCAGGGGCAGGGTACAAAATGGGGATAGTGTTATTTGTATATGCATGGATATGTATGGTAGTATATACATGGGATATATGGTAGGAGGCTGATTAGAGTTGTAGTTTATACATGTGGGTATTGTAGTCCATTATATACGTTAGTTCCTGTCATGCACAGTAAGCCTTTTTGTGTATGTCCAGTGATGTAAGACCACTGTCTTGGAGTAAAATAAAAGATGGTCACTGAATTGACATACCATGTATGAGTCTCTTCTGTACTGATCCACAATATATCACATTATTAATGACCACCAAGCAGGAGAAAGACCTGTGGGTAATCATCTTGACCTAAAGGTAGACAGGCAATGTGGCAAGGCAGTTGGGAGGGCTAGTGAGATGCTGGGCTGCAAGGAGGAGGTATCACCAGCAGAAAGAGGGAGGTGGTTCTGCCTCTGTATAGATCACTGATAAGACCTCACATAGAATATCAGGTACAGTTCTGGAGACCACATCTCCAGAAGGACATAAAAGAGTGGAGGCAGTCCAGAGGATGGCAACTAAAATGGCAGGAGGTCTACATCTGAAGCCCCTATGAGGAGAGGCTGAAGGAGCTCAATATGTACACCCCTGGAAGAGAGGCGGAGGGTGGATCTGATAGAGGCCTGTAAATACCTCACAGGGTAAATAAAGTACAGGAGGGAGAATTTTCAGAAACAAGGTGCCTGGTGATGAAGGAGACATGCTATGAAGTTGGGGGGGTAGATCTCATAAGAGATGTGAGGAAATACTTCTTAACAGAAGGAGTGGTGGATTCCTGGAACAGCCTACCAGCCGAGGTGGTGGGGGCAAAACAGTGGAGGGGTTCAAGAATGCATAGGATAGGCATCAGGGATCTTAGTGGAAAGTAATGGGGGAGGGAGAATGAGACAGAGATCATGTAGGATCTGCAGTGATACTGTAGGTAGGGAAAAGGGATGGACTGGGTGTGCTAGCTGTCCTTATCTGAAGATAAATTCGATGTTCTATGTTTAATCACCACTGCATTTGATTTGGCTAACCTCATAATTTCATTGGACCAGGTGGGCACCATGCTTCACTGAGTTATATTGACCAAATGGACTCTGGCACTGTTTTTCCTTTGATATCCTCCTTCTCCACTACAGTGACTCCTCTGTTACAAAGAGAGCCACTCCACCATCTTTCCTGTCAGGCCTATCCTTCAGAATAGTCTCTGCTCCTCTGTCTTGGTGTCCCAGTCATCTGCTTCCTCCCACCAGGTCTGTGTGAATGCCAGTAAGTCCTGGATTTCACCGTGCATCAGACCCTCAAGTGCTTATAGTTTGCAGTGTCCTCTTATATTGGCCCACATGCAAGTGATAATATTTGCCCCCTCTATGCTTCCTCACTCCTCCTGGGGTTCCTCCTGGCTTACTCTCAGGTTTGCTTCCTATCTCTGATCCCTTCTGACTATTGTTCTTTATAATACCCACCAGCGCCTTTCTCCTAGTCTCTGGTTTAAATCTGTATTTTCCTGTTACAAATGCAAGAATTCCAATCCCTCACGTCTCATTTGGCTCAGGCTCCACAGCACCCTTCAATTTCATCATCTTAAAACCTGAACACCAATTTTTGCAATCTGAAAGTTTTTCTTTCTTTCTTCTTTTTTGATAATGCAGCAGCTTACTTTAAATAACAACCAAAACAGCTACTTTGTGTTTCTTGTTTGTCTTCTGAGAGTTCTGTTGGAGCTTTACTCGATTTGTGAGGCACAAACTTGGCCTTCTGAATATAACCCTTGTGGCAATATGTGTTCATGGCACAAGTTTGCATCTTGTATGTTGCATTGGCATTCACAAATAATCAGAATGCGCTTGACCCAAGAGTTTCCTAACTTTCTCATACCTTTGTAAATTTCATAACTCATGCAGCGCCATCCAACTACTTTCATGCTATGACAAAGTTTGTTTTAATCAACCTTCATTTTTCATCTTTACCCATCCATGCATTACTCTTAATACAATATGACCTTTCCACTGATTCCTGACTTTTGTACTAGTTACCACAAGTCTACTCTCCTGGGCAACATCTTACTTTACGGAACAGTATCAAAGCTGGCAGCATTATAGGATTCCCTACCATTTTCATGTTGCACTTCACTAAATCCATAGGACATGAACCACAATGTCGTGATGATAGTTTCATCCTGTAGGATCAATAAGGACCCCAGGTGTTACTCTAGAAGTAAGTTTAACAAGTCCAATATGAGTGCTATTAACTCAGCAGATGGTTATTTAGCCGCATTGTTGTAGGTTTCTATTAAGTGGAAAAAAACCTTTGCTAGAGTCACAACATGACAAGAGGCATTTAGCATACTCAGAATTGTGCATTCATTATCTACACTAGGTACTTGGTCAGTTCAAGAAAACCAGATATTTAGTTAGAATGAGAGAACCAGTACAGAAGAGTTCAGAATCTTGTAGAATCTGTGCCATTTTCTGTACAGAAATCTTGTGTCAAGTTCTGATAATGTTCTTATAATATTTAAAACATTGATTTGGCAGTTGAATATCCTCCACCAGCAGATTTTTATCTAGAAAGAAGGCTGGCAGTGAAAGGAAGACCTAGAAGACCTAGAAAGAATTCTGGAGGTGGAGTAAGAAACCAGTGAGCAGATCTGCATTATGTGGTCACACTCACTGTGCTGTTACATAATGCAGGCCAGCTAACTATATGGCACTAATTAATATTTACTGTTGTACCAGTCCAAGTTTTTTACATTCCTTTCCTTTGTTGATACCAGTGTATGGGTGAAAATGATGCTTACAACAGTTTTATTCTTGAAATGAAAAGAGTTTCTGAAAGTTCTGATAAGACTTAAATAATTAGCAGAACATACATTGGCTTGTCAGAGCCTTACAGAACCTCAGATTCATTTGTGGTTCTCCTATCCCCACATTTAGTACACTTGGGGTAACATACAAGAGTGCATTTTTCTAGAAGAGCAGTGTGCAGAATCTGTACAGGATACAAGGACAGAACCAGTATCCAAACTGTATCGTTTCTGGTCTCTCTCAAACCAAACACATACACATACACTCTAAAGCTCCAAACCAGTGCAAAGCATCATGGGTACTTGAATGCAGTTCCTTGTATCAGGCTGGATGACAAAAGTCGTGTCTAGAGAGCCCCAGTGCTCTTAATTCTCCTGTGCTCCTTTCCGCTGAGCGGTGTGCTCCATGAACAATACAGTTCACACAGCTCACTCTTGCTGCACTGCAGGTTGTGCCGCAGAGGGGCTGGATATTCCATGTGGGCTGGGTTTGGTCGGCACGCAGCAGGAGACAGTTTCACAACAGATTGAGTGCATAAGAGAGTTTACAGTGCAGCTTAATGCGCTGATCCCATAGACATCCCCACTTCTGAATCGCAGCCCATCAACTGGTGCACATGGGTTGATGCTCTGCAAAGACAGCAGTGTAAACAAGGCTAAAGAGTCATCTGGACCAAAAGTTACCCAAAACAGGCTTTTACATTTGTTCCCCTGTAAAATTAAAGCAGTGGTATTTGTTAGTCGGCAAATCATTTCACCACATAGCTTTTTAGCATTAGTATATCTCTGACACAATTAGACTTATCATCTGTATATTTTATTTCTCTCAGATGTTTCTGAAACAGCTTTATTACTTATTTTATAATTAATTACTCAAGTAATTAAAGATGGTCACCACTAACCATTACAAATACCTTCCTTGGCAGGTTCTTTTGACTTTACATTCTGAATCCTTACCGTGGATGCATATTAAGAAAGTGCTAGCACACATTTCCAATGGTAAATAGCATGGCACCACAGCAAACTGTTTCATTTATCAACAGTGCATGTAGCCAGAAAGCAGCTACTTTTGAAAATTTCAGAACCCCATGTCTCAATTCAGGAGAGAAATACAGTGGAAAGAAAATGGCTATATTGACGTTTTGCCAGAAATACATTTTAACAAAAAAAAAAAAAACAATATAAGGATTTTCCCCGATAATAGATACTGCTGGTTTCAGTAGTAAGGCATGACATGGTGTGGGTTACTGGGAGATTTACCCACACCTCTTGTGATATATCACAGGTAGCTGAGTAACTTAACCACTTGAGAAGTGGGTAATCTCCTTATTACCCATGTCCTGGTGTACATTATTGTGATCACACAATGGACCCATTTGTAAAATTATGCTTTGTTTTGCTTTTATAAATGCCCTTCTTTAGCAGTGGGTTATTGCAGGAAACACAGAAAGAGAATTTGTTGGCAAAAAGAACCGCTAGGCCCACCCAGTCTGCCCAAGGGTTCCCTGCCTATTGCACCTCTGCAGACCCTAAATGGTTTCAAGGACCCTCCCCTCTACTGTTTTTCTACTAATATGCCCCCTGCAGTCTATCCCATGCATGCCTGAATCTCCCACCATTCTAACCTCCACAACATTGGGTGGTAGTCTGTTCCATGCTGCTACCACCCTTTCTGTGAAGAAGTGTTTCCTCAATCCTTCCTGAAATCTCCCCATGTCAATTTCATTGTCTGTCTGGAGCTCATCCTGTTATGGAAGAGAACACCTCCCCGCACTCTGTTCACCCCCTGTGAGGTACTTGAAGGTCTTGATCATGTCGTCCCTCACTCCATGGATTTATCCATGGCTATAGACCTTAGCTGACCAATTAGATTACAGGGTTTTTATACCCACATTATAATAGGTAATAGTCATTTTCCCAGATGCAACCAGTTGTGATCCTAGCTGGTTTAATTTTACTCCCACTGGAATGGAAAGTGCGTTCCATAAATCTGTTTGCAGATGCTCTAAGACTCAGCATGGTGGATGCTACTATACAGTCAGGGGTTACATTGGGCAGGAGCCCTCAAGAACTCATTTCCACTACCTCTTAAAAAATTGCATGACAGTTCACACCTCTGTCATCTTTCTCCATTGACTTCTATGGAGAGTTCCTACACCTAAAAAAGTACAGTTACATAGGACTTACCATAACAGTAGATCTTCAAGAGAGGCTCTTGCAGTAGGTAATAACCATTAGGACTAGAGTTGCCAGGCACTAGGACCACACGGAAACTTCAGCTAGCAGTGTCTGGTGGGGACCGCTCACCCGACGTCATGTGACGGACAGCAGCATGATACTATATAGTGGGTGTTCCCCATGCCAGCCCTCGTTTTCTCCCACTGGAGACCTAAGAAGGCATGACAGTAGAAAGGTGGGCTCAGGGGCCAAAGAAAGGCTAGAAAGAAGTAGCCACAGAAGCAGGGGAAGGTGGGAGGAAAAGGTACTTACTGCAAGAGCCTCTCTCAAAGATCTACTGTTACAATAAGTTCTTACATAACTTTACTATCTTACTTTGAGAGGGCTCTTGCAGTAGGTAATCAACCATTAGAACTGAGTCCCAAGCAGTGTAATTCAGACAAAGGCTGAAGCACGGGAGGCAGGAAAGGTCTGCAGTAGGTATCAGATTATGGCAGGAGGACCTGAAAGACTGGTAGTCCAAAGCCTGCCCCAGACCTAGAGGCACTGTCCAGACTGTAGTGTTTGGCAAAGGTGTGGACAGAACTCCAAGTGGCTGCCATAAATGTCCATGGTAGAAACATTCCTGAAACAAGCACTAGATGCAGCCACGCCTCTGGTTGAGTGCCCCTTGACTTCCACCAGAAGGGGCATGTTATACGTCTGATAACAAAACAAAATGCAGTTTGCTAACCATTTGAATAAACATTGCTTAGAAACTGCAGCACTTCTTTTGGGTGCAAAGGAAACGAAAAGCTGATCCATCTTACAGACTGATTTCGATCCAGTTCATATAATCACAAAAGTTCTGTGCACATCGAGCATGTGCAGAATGGCCTCCCTTGATTAGAATGCTTAGGGTAATACACTGACAAGTGTATGGTCTGATTCAAAGTAAACTTTGAAACCATCTTTGGTAGAAACTTAGGATTTGTATACATAGCCACCCAATCTTTATGGAAAATCAAATAGCGCTCTTACACATCAGGGTCTGAGCTCGGAAATCTTCCGAGCAGAAGTAATGGCAACTAAAAGAGCACTTTCCAAGAAAGGTAAGCCTGGTCACAACTCACGGCGGTTCAAAGACAGGTAAAGTGAGTTTCTCAAGAATGAAGTTCAGATCCCATGGAGGAACAGGGTTCCTGACCGGGGTTTCAGATAAAGAATCTTTTCAGAAAGGTTTTAGAAACCTCTAGCTAGGACTTCGCTCGCTATAGCTCTGATCAGCAGCTAAAAGAACTGCTCCTCCTGAACTGCTAACTAATCCTCCTAATCTGAAAGATTAAACTAACTGAAACTAAATGCAATGGCAACCGGAGGATTGCAGAAGGACAGAGGGACAAGAACCCAAACTCTGTACCCATGGGGCAAAAAGAAACTCAAGGATCACGCACCAAATCCTCCCACACGAGGCCTAGCTACTTCCACACGCACAACAGCTCGGCCCCAAGCTATGATACCGACTAGGAATGTAACAGCTTTCCAGAACAAGATTTGAGACTTTGATGCTGGAACTAAAAGACATGAGGGCAGAAAACAAAAACTAATTTAAACAATTAAATCAAAAGTTATCTATGATGGAGAATTGGATGCAGGAGGCAGAAGAACGAATAAGTACAACTGAAGATGGCCTGCAGCATATTGGGTGAACGGTCTCAGCCCTCTGTCTACACAATTTCTACACAGCAGAAATACTTAGACCTCGAGTAGGTCCAGGAGGGATAATTTACATTTGATGCGGTCTAAGCGAGGGGCAGAGGAGGGTGAAATGTCCGAGTTTTGGTGGATATGCTCCAGGACATATTGAATCTTTCTTCTGGCTATAAAATTAAAATTGATAGAGTGCACCGTGCCCTGATTCTGAAACCTAAAGATCCAACTGCTAGGGCTCAGTGATTATCAAATTTCACAACCTTTAAAACCAAAGAGATATCCTAAAAGGGCTTGGCAACAACGAGAGGTCAGATAGTTTGATTCTCGCTTTTTTGGATTAAGACTATCCACCCACAATCCAGAAACAGGGACAGGAATATGCCCCCTTATAAAGGTACTCGAAGGAAAAATCTACGCATTCAGACACCATACCCCTCCAGACTAAGGGTATTTTGGAAAGAAGGGACTGAGATATACAATACTTTCCAAGAAGCGAGGCAAGCCATGATCAAAAGGGAACTGAATTACCGGAACAACCAAACGAAGATGGGCCAGAAACGATGAGATCAAGATGAAACGTGGCAAACTATTCCACCTAAGAGAAACAAGAACCAGAATAATGCTGTACCCTCGAACACTATCTCCCTCTTCAGAGACTTACTTAAAAAGCTCCCGGTACCACGGAGCAAGACCTGCTCCAAACTGAAGGCTGAGTTACACACCTCGAATAGGTCTTCATACCGACAGATGCTACGCGAGTGAGTAGCAACGGCTGTGCTGTGAGATAGCCTTTTTCCTGACTAGACTCAATAGAACGATCCAAGGAAGTGCTGTCTAGGCCCCTGAATAAATTTTAAAGTATCTGGATGAATCAGAAGGGCTTTTTGGACTTAAAGAGACTCACATACAGGGCTGGCTAATGTGAAGAGACATACTGTACAAAGCCAGTCTATACATGTTTAATAATCAGTTGAAATAACATTTATGTTACAGTAAAAAAGTCGATTAATATAAGGGCCTGAGAAGGAAAATGAATAGGGTGGGATAAGGAGTGAGGGAATAAGTTAGTAATAGTACCAACCCTTGATGTTAATTATCAGCCCCTGCCCCCCAGCTCTGATATCATGGCGCAAGTCCTACTGCAGATTGAAGGAAGAGTTAGACACATACCTGTAGATTGGCTCTTTATAGCATCACAGGCTATGCAGTGGGTAACGATGGATGCGCTATGAGATAGCCCCTTTTTCTTAGGCTAGACACACTAGAATGAGTTAAAGGAAAACCCTGACTAAGACTCTGAAAGAATTCTAAATTTCAGAGAAGTTCAGGGGCTGTTGGACTTAAAGAGACCTACATGCAGGGCTGGCTGTTGTGAGGAGATGTTGTGAAGAGCTGGTTTATAACTCTTCAAAAATAGTTGAAATAACATTTGTGTTATTGTAAGAGAAGTTATCTACTATAGGGCCCTGGGATATAAAATGAACAGGGTGGGAAAAGGAGTGATGGGAATAAGATAGTTAAAGTACTGAATCCTTTAAGCCAATTTTTGCTCTTGCCCCCACCCGATACTGTCTAATTGTAATATAAACCATTTCCTCTTTTATTTTATTTTGAGTAAATTATATTGAGCGGTCTGTGCTTGTAGCTATATTATGCAACACAGTAGCATGTTTGAAGGGTCTAGTCTCATACAGACCATTGAAGAGTTCCTTCCACCCAGAAGAAGTAAATTCCTCTTCAGCCTACTGTGTACAACATCAAGGTGGGTACAGAGGTCACTTAAGATAGTGGACCTCCTACCTTGGAAGTTCAAACAAGGTATTCAGTTAGGTGCCCAGTTAGACCACCAAGTTTCTTATTGTTAAAGTCAGCGTGTCTTCATACATTCTGTTTTAATGCAATCCTGGTATTACAATTAAGGGAGTACTGCTATTTTATCTGGGAAAATTTCCTGAAGCATGAGATAGTTTTTCTTGAGAGAAACCGGATAGGTTTAATGGTAAATATTCTAAGGCAACATGATGAGTTACACTTTTGCACATATAATGTACATGGACTGAGAGTCCCATAAAACAAACAAAATCTTAGCTTCACTTAAGCGAGCTGGTGCCGATATTTTGATGCTTCAGGAAATGCACCTGTCAAAAGTAGAGCATCAAAAGTTTGAGCGATTGGGCTTGCATAGGTTTACGCCTCTTCTTTTAAGGAGGACGAAGAAGGAGAACTGTTATATTAATACCACATAGGGTCCTATTTCAAGCTATGGACTAAATCATTGACAAAGAAGGAAGATATGTCTTATTAAAGGGGAAATTGAATAGGAAAATTATCATGATGGCAGCACTGTATTTTCCACCTAACTCAGACCTTACAACCTATAGGTCGATTTTGTTGAAATTAATACAATGAGCAGAAGGTCCAATTGTCTGTGGAGGGATTTTAATTTGAACCTATCTCAACTATATGACCTAGTTACACAAAATCAAAAGTCCTAGACAGGCATGGAGCGTAGTAAAGCTAACCAAGGAATTGGGATTGGCAGATGCCTGGCGATATCACAATGGCGCTGGTACCACACAACACTTTTTTTTCAAGCCCACCAAAGTTATTCATCAATTGATTATTTTCTGGTCTCTCAGGAACGTACTCAAATGTCATTCAAAGCCTGGCAAGGCAACTTTGTCCTTCTGACCATGCCCCACAGTATCTCTGTTTCAGAAATGATCTATTTTGAAAGTCAACAATATGGAGCTAAATATATCTCTTTTAAGAGATAAGGAAATTATGCAGGAGACCAAAACACAATTAAACAAACTTTATTAGATAGCGACATGCCAGAAATAGATATATCTATACTGTGGGACACGGTCAAGGCCTTATTGCAGAGGTAAATTTATTGCAGTGGCAGCATATAAGAAAAACTAAGAGACCAGAAAGTAAATACTTTACTTGCTCAAATAAAAACTTTGGGGAGCAACAAAATATAAAAATAACAACATAGGCCACTAAGCAATTAAAGATACTGAAACAAGAGCTAAACACTCTGTTAGATTATAATGTTGAACAAAATCTGTTATTTCTCAGACAGAGGTGTTAGAAGGTGGTCCCCGCTCACTGAAACTCCTGGCAGGATGGTTAAGAAGGCAACAGGCTAGAGCCATGATCACCACGTTGAGACCTGCGCCTAAGGACCCACCCCAACACACTATAGCTAATATATCAAATATATTTGTTAAATATTATACTGAACTTTATGCAACACCACAACCACAAACTACAGCAACAAAATCAGAGACTTTTACAAACCTTAAACCTCCCAACCCTTTCTAAAACTCTAGCAGAAACATTACTGGCCCGATTTCAACCAATGAGCTGGAAGCAGAAGCGGAAATTTAAAAACTAATAAATGTCTGGGGACTGATGGTTTGCCAGGAGAATTCTGTAAAGTTTTAAACAAGACATAACCCCATACTACACCATTTGTTTAGAAATATAACCCTCCTGAAACTCCTATCCCTCCATCCTGGCAATATGCAATTATCTCAGTAATCCTAAAACCTGGGAAGGACCCATCCCTGCCTGGTTCCTATTGCCCTATTTCCATTCTGAATACTGACTACAAAATTTTGGCATCTATACTAGCTCGTAGAATAGCCAAATTAGCCCCCATTTTAATTCAGCAAGATCAATCAGGGTTTATTCAAGGTCATCAAGCTCAAGACAATATTAGGAGAACAGTATAACTAATTGAGCATATCCAAAAGCACAAACCCCGACCCTTCTTCTTAGTCTAGATGCTGAAAAAGCATTTGATAAGGTTGTATGGCCCTTTTAGGGAAGTACTGAATGCTTTTAAATTCCACAGCAATTTATAACCACCATATTTAAATTTTATTGGACCCTCAAGCTTATATTAGATCTAATGGCCATTTGTAACCTAAATTTCACTTGCATAGGGGAACCAGGCAGGATGCCCTATTTCTCCCCTTTTGTTTGCTGTCTACATCGAACCTTTGGCCCAAATGATTTGACAAGACCAAAATCTTCCTGGTATTAGCTTGGCTGGAGTGAACATAAAATAGCATTATTTGCTGATGATGTTCTGATATACTTAGCAAACCCAAATAATTCTCTTCCATATTTATTTCAAAAACTAGCTTTATTTTCATCCTTGGCTGGATATTCCTTAAATACCAACAAAACTGATTTATTGGCCTTTAATTATAACCCCTCTAGACAACTTAAAGAAAATTTCCAATTTAAATGGAATTCTCAAACAATACGGTACTTAGAGTTAATATTTCAGCTGATCTAGGATCACTATACAACCAAAACTGTGACTCCTTAATACAGACCCTGAAGACAGACTTTAACCATTGGACAGTGATATCTCTATCTTTTATGTGAGAAATCAAGCACTTAAAATGAATGCTCTGCCAAGATTATTATATTTGTTTCAAGCTGTACCTAGTATAGTGCCCATACAATCCCTGAACAATTGGCAATGAACATTTTGAAGTTCCTTTGGCAAGGCAAAAACCATCTTAAATTCCAATTATTGATGCTTTCCAAAACCTAGGAGGAATATTATTATTGGAATGTCTCCAAATGCGATTAGCGTTGTTATGGGGAAACACCCATTATATGGCACACTGGAAGCAAATTGATCTTTGTAGAGTTTTTCCCACCTTTTACCCTTGACCCTCTTTGCCCCCATGAGAAAACTTCAAGAACTATTACCAAATGGTACATTAACAATCTTAGAGGGTCGGAGGAGGGGCTACCACAAAAAGGTTCTCTAGCCATGCCTGGAAATATTGTTGGTTCTCTGTGAATCCTACTTTTCCACCAGCACAAGAATATAAATGGTATGCTCACCAGGCCACTAAAGGCTTTGTGGCACCTTGACAAATAATTCAAAATTCTTCCACAACATCTTTCACAGAAGCACAAACAAGGTATGGCTGGGTTTCCAGTGACTACATATACTATTTACAGATGAGATTTGATTAATATGCAAATAAAACCCAAAACTCAAGATCATTACAAGAAGAGGACTGTAGTCCCTTTGTTTGCATATGGACAATCTCTGAAAAGACTATGCCATATCATTGCTATACCAATTCCTTAACTCTTTCCAGAATCATCTAACTGATTTAATAAAAAGGAGATGGGAGAAGGACTTGGAGATGCCCTACTAGAACAATGTGGGCTGAAAGTGTGGCGATCAACATGGTCCACAACTTTGCCTCCCAGCTGGAGGGAGTATGTCTGAAGGTCTGCACTAGGTACTTTCTAGTACCCCTATTCCAAGCAAAACGTAACCCTGGAACATCTTCATCCTGCTGGAGACAATGGGACACTAGAGGCTTCCCATGCTCATACATTTTAAACTGCCCAGTGAGTGCTCATTTTGGCAAGCAATCACCCACCAAATAACTAAAATAATGACCACACAGGAAACCTTGACCCTCAAAACCTCCTATTGGGCATACCTCCTAAAACCCTAAAAGACAGAGATACCATATATCTCTGGGCTACTGTATATGTATAGCCTAGTTTATAAAGCTATTACTAAAAACTGGCTGCTTTCTAAACCCCCAACCTTACTAGAATGGCAAGAAATAGCATATATACAACACATGGATCAGCTAATACACAACTTGCAGGACAGAGCTGCATTATACCAGAACCGATGGACCAGATGGGACCTCAACAAGTGACCTAAGTGGAGAGTTAAGGGAATAAGCAAACCCTGAGGACATTAAAAGATATTTTCCTTATGGAGAAGCTGAGAAATTACCTCTTTTAAATATACCTCTTGGACCCCTAAGAATTATGAAATGCTCTAGAAGTTTTACTAAATAAGACAAATAATAAAGGAAAACTCATGCTATATAAACAAGATTCTTAATTTATTTTTGAGATAAAAAGACACACTTGCTGACATGTTTGATTTTATATGTATTTTAGTATTATGTATAATTTATGGGGTTTTTTTGTGTATTTTAATCTACATTTGTACTTGAAAACTGCACTTTCTAAATGCTGTGCAAATATCAAATGCTACCTGATGCTCTGGAATTAAGAGCAAAGCATCTGTATGACGAAGTGATATTTTAAACATGTATTATGAAAAAGAAAAATGCAATAAAGAAGTATATAAAAAAGAAACTTCTAGCTGGGCTAAGGTTTTGCCATCCACTGGAGTGTGGCAGGCAGAAATGGCAGACAAGTGGACCTTCAGAGAAGAGTAACTAAGACCAAGGTCAGACAGATGCAGCAGGTACTCCATGACCTGTGGGACAGGGCAAGGAAAGGGTCCCAACCCTCAGTGGATGCCCAAATGGAGAACCTCTTCCATTTCATAGCATATGTGGATCTTCCGGACTAAAAATCTCCACCACTCATTTACACTAATGGGAGTACGCCAGAGATACTAGGACTCTCATGAAGCCAAAATCTTGGAGGGCCGGCACTGGATAGACTGTGCATGCACAGCACCACAAGACTAGGTCACACCGTATAGGCTATCTTGGTGTCGACCTCAACCACCTCAGTTCCTTTTCTCCCACCATATGTGCTTCAATGATGACGCTCGCCTGCTGGGAGCCAAGTCTTCGTCTCATCGACAGCAGCTATAGCCATTCAGTATTCATTTAACTTAACATTTTTAGTGTTCTTTCTTATTTAAAAAAACAAAGATGATAAAGAAGAAGAAATTCTCAGCCTGCCATCAACGGAGTTGACCTTAGATGGTAGCGTGATGGTAGGGAGACTTTGTTTGAAAGCTATGATGGCAGTGGGGATGTGTCTGGTTCACTGCCCTTGCCAAGAGGAGGTCCAACCATGGAAGTCTGGTGCTCGGGGAGGGACAGTCCACCCAAGCACAAAGTAGTGGTTTGGAACCCGGCTCCACTTGACCTCAAGCTCTTCTTCCTCCTGTCGGTGGAAGAAGAATTGGTACCACTCGAGGTTGCCCTCTGGTACGAGTATGCTGGAATCATCGGTAGTGGACAGTGATAGGCCTGAACCAACTCCAAAGGGTTCCTCTGTGGCTCTGCTGTTAATGGCCATGATCTTCAATACCAGATCCTGTCTCTGTCCTCGATGGGGTTCCGTGAGCAGTTTCACCTCTGGCCGCTTCTTTAGAGCAGGGTACGGCGCCTGCCCAGTTGTCCTGGTCAGTGGACCTGGTTCCAGGGTCTTTGGGCTTCAGAGCCACTGGGCCACAGCTGGGTTGGTCAGGTCTGGATGTGCTTGGTGCCATCTCGGTGCCAATGCCATTGATGCTGACTCCTCATGCCTATCCCTCTCCTTTTCCTTGCAGGAGCTGGCACTGGTACCATTTTCCTTCTCCCTCTTTCTTCAGGTCTAGGTCCAGCAGCGGTTCTGGCCATGTTTGGTGCTGTGCAGGTGTACCGGTGCTGGGTGTGGTGCTATGTGGTGCTGGCACTGTGGGTGGTGCCATTGCCATGGGTGGTGCTGAGTCTGGTGCCGGGTCTGGCACCAGGTCTGGCGCAAGATCTGGCACCAGGTCTGAAGTTAGATCTGGCACCAGGTCTGGTGCAGTACGTGATGCTGGCACCATGGATGTGCTGAACTCTTCACCGATCCAAGTGTTGGCATCTCCTGTGTTTCTAGTCTAGACCTGCCTTTGAGGTTATTCTGGGTAGAAGTGGATCTGGATGAGTCTCTCCTATTCTGCTTTGTCAATGACGCAGCAGATGACTCATTTTATGGGCTGAAATGCAAGTCTTCTGCATCACTGTGATGGAAGATCTTCTTTCCAGTTCTTTTCCGTGAGGATATGGAGTCCACCATAACATTTTAGTCTTCATCTGTGGACCAAAACAGTCTTCTACATCTTGATATCCTACATTCTTCAGCACAAGTACACCCTATAGAACACACTCAGTACAATGGTCAAGAGCCTCATGGAATCTCACCGCCCATTGCTTGGGGCTTATAGTACAGTACTGCCCTGCCCTCCCCATCCACTCTAACCTCCAGTGCAATCCAACTAATTCTCAACAAGGCCCCATGAGGCTGCTTCTCCTTCTACTTCACTATCGCCTTTGTTCTCTCTCTCTCTGATACAGTATCAAACCCTGTTCTCCTCTCTCCTTCTACTTCACTACCACCCCTTTTTCTCTCTCTCTGGCACAATATCAAACCACTGCAAATTTATGGTACTGCTTTTACTTGACTTGTGTTATTTATTAGGGGTATTACCTGAGGGCTATCATTTTGCCGACGGCAGTACTCAAATTGTAATTGTTATATGATTCTCCTGCATCTACTGCTCATGTAATTGCAACTATATTACTGTATTGTAAAATGTTCTAGTTGTCTACTTTGATGTGGAACCTTTGTAAAGAGCTTGCATTCAAAGGTCTTTCCGAACTACTAAATAAATAAAATAAATAAATATAGCCCAATAATCAGCTGAAAGCTTTTATGGATGCCTACAACTCTGCTTGTAGAGCAGCTGCTGTTTGGCAGCAGGTGGTTAACGTTTCCTTGAACAGTGCTTATCTGTTTGGCCCTCAGGTTGAGTTCTAGGAGCCACTCAGAACAATATGACTGCCATTTAAACAACAGGTGGCACCTGCTGCCTCTCAGAGGGATAGGGCATTCAACATTCTCATAGCAGGCAGTCCTTTCAAGGTAAAGTCCTAGGTGCCTTTATCAGGAACCAACCCAGTAGAGGGCACAGGGCCCCAAAGCGCCTGTACCAACCTCTGTGGATACAGCCCAGGTCCCACCTCAGCTGTCTGAGGAGAATGCCTCAGGTAGGAGGGTGTCTAATTCAGTTTTAGAGCCAGTGGAAGTCCATTATAGCGGACATATGGGCCATCAAGACTGTCTCAGAGGAATACTCTCCTAAATTCACATATTTCCCCAGACCGTCCACCCAGACAACAGCCCAGTCTGTCTGACTCTCAGTCACACTCTCTTGCTTCTGCAATACAGAGCCTCTGCAGGAACTGGGTAGTAGAAGTTGTTCCACAGCAAAACGGAACATAGGTTTCTATTTCCATTGCTTTCAGTTCCAAGATAACCGGTGGCATGCACCATTTGTCCACAATGGAAGGTTAAACAAGTACCTGATCAGGAAGAGTTCACTAAAACCTCTGTGTTCAAGTCTTCACTTCCTGGACATTTGGCTCCTAGGTAGCCCATCTGGGCAAGAGACACAGGAGACAGTCACCATAGCTTCCCAGTTGTCTCTCCAGAGGATTTTCTGATTTGGGAAGATGCCAGTTTCATCTTTCCAGCAGCTCCTCTTCTTATGAGCCCTCCTTGATATCTCCAGGGCATCGGTTTTTGTTCCAGAGGATGGGAAAATGTCATCTTCAGATGGCTCGTTACATCATGGAAAATGACTCTATTTGGTCCCTGTATGGTCACGTGGATGCTGGGACTCAGGGCGTCCCCTGCAGCAAGCAGTGGTCTCTGACCATGCATCCGCATTCCTCCATACAAAATGACAGAGCCTTGGACAAAATCTCTCATGGGGAGCTCACTGCCAAGATCTCCAGGTGTGGAGCCAGGAGGAACTCCATCTTTTCATAAATTTTGTAGAGATGAGAACTATCTTATAAGCAAAGTCTTGAAGGATGCCCTGTTCCACAAAGTGATCCTACCTGACAGACGACAGAGTTGTGATGTATTACATCAGCAGGCAGTGGGTGAGGTGCCCTCCACTCCTCTGCAGGAGAGCCGTGAGAGTTGTACTCGAGCACGATGCGTCAGTTCAGGTTTCATGCAGTCACTTTCAGCAAGTGGGGCAGTTTGGACCTTCTCCTTTTGCATCCCTCTCAACACAAAACTGCCCCTGCCCTGCTTCAGAAATCCAAACCCGGTGTTTCCTGTCAGGATGTATTCACTGTAGTAGGCAGGACGCTCCTGTATATTTTCCTCCTCTTCCCTTACTTCAGAGGGTGCTGCAAGTTGTAGGCACAGGAGGGCAGGATGATTCTCATCATCCTAGACTGGACTCAGCAAAGATGATTTGTATTGATCAACAGTCCATCAGAAGTTCCCGAGGTGACTGCCTCTATGAGCAGACCTCTGACACAGGGGCCCAATTCCCAAAGAGGGATGAGAATGATGCAAGCTCTGCTGGACAGCAGCTTGCATCAAAGCCCCATGCGCCAGGGACCCTACACACAATTCAGGTATGGAAGGGGTTCTGCGCCTAATTCCCCACACATGCAGCAACCCTTCCCATGTGGCAAACACTGGCGCATGGGAAGTGTCTGTCACAAGTCCGATGTGGCACAGGAACGGCGTGTATTGTACATATGTGCACAGTGACTGACAGTCTCAGACACTGAGGCCATATATACAGTACGCACTGATGCAGACCACAGTCAGTGGCTGGACGGGTACCATGGAGTGGGGTCCTCAAGACCACCAGGTATTGGGCAACGAGTGATCGGGGTACATGCCCATGCTACATACAGGGGGCAGCATCAGGGATGGGTGGTGGCATAGGTCCTCTATGGCTGCATGAGGATCGGAGACAGTACCTGGCATGACAGGGCACCATCGTGAACCGAGGGGATACAGCAGCATACAGTGATGCATAGGATGACTGCCCCAGTGGGACATATTCTAAGTCCCCATACGCCAGCCCTGGCTGGTCTAAGGGCACTTAGACTATCTCCCACCAGGTGCTGTCTGAGAAATGCAGGTCAGAGCCTGCGCCGGGTTGCAGTCCACCTAGCACCGTGTTATAGCCAAGAATGCAGGGCACAGGGCTGGTGCAAGCCCCTGTTTGGGACAGGTGGCCTGTGGTCGATGCAGGCTACCTTTGTGAATCGTGTGGAGGGTAGCTCCTGGATGTATGGTCACCTTTCACTATATCTGTTTTGCACCTTGAGTCAGATGCAGGGCTTTAAGCATCAGGCCCAGGGACTTTAGTCATTCCTAACTTTTGTTCCTTCACCTCTATGCCAGACTCTAGAAATGGAAGTAGGCAAGTTTTAGGTTTCCCAGACCATCGCAGACATCTTCTAAGACGTGCATAGGCCTTCCACCAGGAGGGTTTACGTGGCTAAGTGAAAATTCTTCTCCTGCTGGTGTGCAAGTCCCATCTGGACCCTTTGTTGCTCACCAAGTAAGGTGTTAGGTGCCTCTTGAACCTGTTGAAAGCAGGTCTGTATTACTCGGCAGTGAAGGTACACCTCTACGCATTTTCAGTCTATCTTGAGCCAGTAGACAGCATGTCACTGGTTCAGTTACCGTTAGTCAAGTTTTACTTCTGGATGTTGACGGTTCTGTGATTCTACATCGAAAGAATGAAGAGATAGGTGTAACCCTCTACAAATGGGGGTTCCGAAAAGTCTTCCTTGAGCTTGCCTAAATGCTCACTGCCAGGCTAGTGTTCATGCTTTAACAGTTTAAACGGTATTGCTAGAGAGTGCCTGTATTGCTCTGTACTGTCTCTTTAAGAGCTGCCTAGATTGAAGTTATAATTAATCTGGGAGGGATGATTGTTTTATGCTCAAGTCCCATCCGGTTGCCAGATAATCGCTCTGTTTCTGCCATCGCTAATTGTGCAGAGGGAGCTCTGTTAAAAGATGTATCTGTTTGCTGATTATTTATTAGAGTGTTAATAACATTGTAGTTTGTCTAACCTGCCTTCTTTGCAGCATGGACATTTCTGTGTATCTCCACCATCTTGGTCCTGACTGCCTAACTGGACCAATCAGTACCTTTGGGTACTCTAAAATGGAGCCTGTCCCAAGGGGCTTTGTGGGAGCAAAACTTAGTAGGAATTGTAGTTTTGGGCTTTGGCACCTAATTTAGCCTGGAGGGGAGCCCTTGTTGTGACTTGACAGACGGATCAGCCAACTGGACCTTTTGGATCCTGGGAAAGTCCCAAGCTGCCTGCTGCTAGAGTCAGATCTAGTTGGGAAGTGAAGAAGCAACAGCTCGAGACAGTCACAGCCGTATGTAGTTTCACGCTGGAGAACTGTGGAAAGGCTTGAGTCTGGCATGCTTGTTTGCCTGCTGCCCCTGAGAGGGAAAAGAGAGTTATTTGGGACTGTATCCGAGTTGTGAGAATGAAGTAAGCCACTGAATTGTGACCAGGCTCAGACCTGAAGAAGACAAGATTTGCTGAATGCAATCAGCCTGTCAGGATTTCCAGCCACCTCTGAACTCCCAGTTTGGGCAGAAACTCTGTGATTGTGACCGGAGCCACTGGCCTGGTACGGTGGAATTTTCCTTACATGTAAATGTGCTATGTGCTGATAGTGGGTCGTGAGCTGGTTCTCCACTGTTTGTATGAACTGTGTTTTGCTTGCTGGAGGCTGCATCCAGCTCCACGGACTGAAATCTGTATTCATCTCCAATTGGCCTGGGCCTTGCCACACTGGCCTAGCTAGACTGCCCGCTGCACAGAGAAAGCCATCAATGAGAGACCTGCCAGGATCAGCCCCTGCTCCATGCTTGAACAGGAACGTGCCTCAGTGATTCTGTGGGCCCTGCTTCTCCTGGCACTCCAGATCAGCAACCTGCAGTCTCGATTGTCCCTACCTGTGTCCAGTATAGGGTATCGTGAATAAACATCAGAGTAGCTCCCTGTAACAACAGCTTAATCTAAAGTGTGTCATCTGATTGTCTTGTTGCTTTTCTTTCATGAACTGAGCCCTTCAGTTCTGGATTACAAATAGTTATTTGTTATGCATGTTGCTTTCTTCCATCACAGGGCCCCAACCAGCTGCGATGCCGACCTACCCAGGGCAACGTTCCTGGCTAGCCCACCTCTTCCCTACCTGGGTACCCAGAGGTGTGACTGTGCAGGGACTTGAAGTGCATGCATAACTGTTTGATTGATATAGCCTTCAAGCCAATCAACCTAATTGCACCCTCCTTGTTGAAGCCCCTGAATAAATCACATCTAACTCTTTTGCATTTAATCTGACTGTGGTTCCAGTTTGTGCCAAAAGTACTGTACTGTTGCTATTTGCTGTGCATAACCTTGTTTTACAGGGGTCCCCAGGGTCAAGCCAGAGAAACCAGCCCTGGTGGTAAGTGTAAACAGTGTGGTACTTGTATGGTGTACAAGGGTATTTGATAGTGAATATTGTATACTGTTCAGGCCACTAGAAGGGAAAGAGGGGGGTTACAGTGTCCTGGAGGGCTGTGCCCAGGTTAGCTTGACCACTAACAACCCTGACCTCCGGGTGGAGGTACCTGCTTTCAGTACCCAGGCCCCTTAACCTGCTACTAGCCAAACAGGCAAGGGTAGTAGCCCTTGGGATAGTGCCACCTAGGGGTTATATACACATCCGAGCAACTATTGTATCTTTCAGCATGCCTGCTAGGTCAGCCTGTTGCCACGAGATGTATTTTGGTTTGTTAGTAGCATGTCTTCAGCACTACTAATGCATGGCACAGGTCAAGTTGGAAGGCCAGGTTTCCACCACTTTATTAGAGTGGTTGCAGCTTTCCTAGTGGAGATACATACTGTACCCATTGCAGACTTCTGCAAGGAGGCAAGTTTGAGCTCAGTGCATACCTTTGTAAAGCATTATGTTCTGTATGTCCATGCCAGACAGATCACTTTCTTCAGCAGGACAGTCCTTATGGACTTCTGTCCTGAGTGAGCTCTGTCTCCTACCGCCCTGCTTGGGGATTTTAGCTCGGTACTTTCCATTAGTGTGAATGAGTGGTAGAGACTTTTAGTCCAAGAAGAGGTGGAAATTATGGACTTACCGTAATTCTTGATCTTCTTGGACGAAGTCTCCACCACTCATTCACACGCCCACCACCATCCTCCAGGCTCACTCATTCTGTTTTGGTCTTCACTTCCTTGTTGTTCGAACTGTGAAGACATTGTTGAATTGACCCTTCTTACATGGGTCATCCAGGCCTTCATATGCCCAGATGTTAGGGTTAGGTTTCTTTTCGTTAGTTTACACTGCACCTCCTTGGTCAAAAGGTACTGAGGCGGTTGGAGGGTCAATGCCGAGATAGCCTATATGGCACAAGCTTGTCTCACGGTGCCACGATGCACAGTCCTATCCCAACACTGGCCCTCCTGAAGATTTTTGGCTCCCATAGGGTCCTAGCACCTCTGACATACTCCCATTGAGTGTGAATGAATGGTGGAGACTTTGTCCAAGAAGATAAAAAATTCACGGTAAATGCGTAATTTCCATTTCTTGTGGATGGTTTCTCAGCCTCCACAAGGACTTAGCACACTCTAGAAGAGACCGCTATGTTAGCAAGTGCCACGCATGAAGGTGAAGGAACCTGAGGCCCAGATGTACCAGCTTGCCCTGGTTCTGAGTCAGCAGGTTCTGGTAGAGGGAAGAGGAATCGGAGGTTTCACCTCAGCTGCTGAAGCAGAGAGAACCACACTTGGTGAGGCCAATATGGGGCCATGAGAATCATGTGAGCCACTTCCTGCTGTAGTTTCAGAGCACCTCTGCAGTAGCGGAAGGGAGGGAAGGCATACAAAACCTCCCTGTCCAGCACAGAGACAGCGATCTCACCAGAAAACACCAGGCCCGGAATAAGCGAACAGAAACTGGGTAGTCTTGCATTGGATGGGGAGGTGAACAGAACGAAATCTGGGTGACCCTACCAATCAAGATGTCTTCAACTACTGACTGCCTCAGATCACAATCATGTGCCCTTGCTCATGTATGGCTGAGAGTGTCCACCAGGATGTTTTGAATGCCTGGGACATGCACTGCATAGGCTGTGCTGTATCACACATTGTCACGATCACCATAGGTGTCGGAACCAGATGCGCGAAAGGGCAGTAGCCATTCCACTTTTTATTTCTGTATGGCAAAATTAGTACAGAAAAAGTGCCCTTTGTACCTCATAAGTGCCTTTGATTCTCAGCCCCCTCAGCTTTACCATCTTCTGGCACCCTTGTGCATCACTTCCTGCACAGTGGATATGACCCCATGCCTCCCTGTTGGTTCAGGTATCAGACCACACACATGTTGTTGATCTGTACTAGGACAGACCCAGGAAGAAGAAGAGGCTGGAAAGCCCGAAGGGCATATAGTACAGTTCGCATCTCTTGCACATTGATATGCAGCGATAGCTCCTGCTGAAACCAGTATCCCTGTGTCCTGTGGTCACCCAGATGAATACTAACATACTAAAATGCCAGCAGAATAGGCCTAATGGTCTTTCGTGTCTGCTCGTTTGGTCAGTCCCCAACCTGGGTGCTGACCTTGCTGTCCCCTTGCCTTCTCTGGCTTCTCCTTCCCAGTTCCGGATATTCTTGCTGCATTGGATTTTGCTTCCAGAACCCTTCCCTGTACCTGTCCCACCTCTTGAACTCCTCCACTGTCGCTGCCTCCACCAGCCCCCTAGGCAGTGCATTCCATGGCTCCACCACCCTCTCAGTGAAGTAGCACCTCCTCCTTTCTCCCTGAATCTTCCCCTTCAGCTTCCAGCCGTGCCTCTAGTGGCCCCTTCCTCCTTCCTTGAAGCACCCTGACTGTTCCTCCCTATTTACCCTCTTCATGTACCTAAAGACCTCTATCATGTCCCCGGTCCCTTCTCTCTTCCAATGTGTACATATTTAGCTCTTCGAGCCTCCTCATAGGTCCTGTCCCCAAGCCCCAAATCATTTTGGTTGCCCTCCTCTGGACCCTCTCCAGGAGGTTAATGTCCGCGCTTTAAGTGTGGCCTCCAAAACTGCAAGCAGTACTCAAGGTGCGGCCTCACCAAGCAGTTATACAGAGAGTATCACTTCCCTCCTTCTGGAGGTGATCCCCTAGCGATGCATCCCAGCATCCTGTTGGCCTTGGCTGCTGCCCTCCTACAAGTCTCCGAGTTGTTCATCTTGACATCCACCACCACCCCAGGTCCCTCTCAGCCATCGAGACTTGTAGCATTTCCCCAGGGTGTACACTCTGACCTGGGTTTCTGGCCCCAGGTGAGTACCTTGCATTTCCCTGCATTGAACCTCAGCTTCCGCTTAGACCATCTTTCCAGAGCCTCCAGGTCCCCTGTAGGGCCACCTCCCTCCTCCCCATCCACCACCGCCCCAGTTTCGAGTCATCTGCAAAGAGACTCATCTCACTCCTGATTCCTGTCCTTATGTCAGATACGAGGCGTTGAACAGAAGGGACCCAAGGACTGATCCACGGGGACCCCACTAATGACCCTCCTTGGGATGAGACTATCCCACTAACCACGACCTCTGGGTCCGGTCCTGGAGCCAATTGCTCATCCATCTGATCATCTGGTCCCCACCCCATTTCTCCCAGCTTATCCAACAGGCCCACGTGAGGAACAGAGTCAAATGCCTTGCTGAAGTCCAGAAAGAGGACATCCACTGGTCTACCCAGGTCCAAGGCACTTGTCACCCAGTCATAGAACTCCACCAGGTTTGTCTGACACGATTTCCCAGGATGAATCCATGCTGTCTATCGTCCAGGCACCCTGACTTATCCAGGTCCCCCCTAGCCTCTCCTTGACAATGCCCTCCATCACCTTGCCCACCACCGAGGTCAGGCTGACAGGCCTGTAGTTCCCTGCCACCTCCTTGATCCCCTTGTGGATAGGCACTATATGCGCCACCTTCCAGTCTTGGGGCACCCACCCTGTCCTCAGAGAGATGGTGAAAAGCTCTGCCAGGGGTTTTGCCAGGACATCTGCAAGTTCCTTCAGCACTCTGGGATATAATTTATCCAGCCCCAGTGCTTTCTCCGTCTTAAGGGAGCTGAGGCTTCCCTCACTCTCTCAGCTGTGATTTCCACTTCTGGTACCCCTTCTCCCTGCTTAGCCCTCCCCACCTGCCAGTGATGCCTCCCTTCTCCCCAGACCTGCCGACGGTAAGGGTCCCCCCTCCTCAGTATCTCTGTCTCTCCCATGTATGATGCAGCATCCCCATTTTCCCTGGTGAAAACTGAGGTGAAGTACTCATTTAGTACCTCAGCCTGCTCCCCGGATCTTGTGCCCATCCCTCCTGATTTAATCCTGCTAATCTGCCCTTCACCCTTCGTTTTTCCCCAATGTATCTAAAGAACCCTTGTTCCTCTCCCAATTTCCCTGCCAGGTTCTGCTCCTTCCTTGCCTTAGCCGCCTCACCACTCTAGTGGCCCTTCTAGCCATCAGCTCATACTCCCCTCAATCCCTTCACTCCTTGAGCACTTGAATTGCTTATAGGCTGCTTTCTTTCCCCGCACCACCTCCTGGACCTCCTGGTCCACCAACAGGGTTTTTGGGCCCTACCGCATTTCGTCTTACTCTTGCACAGGTGCTGGTAGCATCCTGCACCCCTCTCCTGATGATTTCCCACCTACTATCAGCGTCCATGTCTGACCCAATCCCATCCAAATGCTCCTTAAGGATCCTTCCCATTTCCTTAAATCCTCCCTGAAGTCGGTTACTCTGCTCTTTGTGCAGCCTTCTACCCCATCTAGGTCCAGGCAGAACCAGACCATGGCATGGTCACTCCCCGCCAATGGGTCCCTTTATCTCCAGGCCTCAATCTGGCCACTGTCTGCCAGGACCACATCCAGTACCGTGCCTCCTGGTCGGTTCCCTCACCTGCTGAGTTAGGAACGTCTTGAAAGACATCCAACAGCCTCTGTTCCCTGGTCACAGAGGATGTCATAGTCTCCCAGTCTGTTTCTGGCATGTTTAAGTCCCCAACACCACCACTGCTCCTCTGCCCAGTCTGCAGTGCTCCAACATCTGCCACCAGACTGTCCTCCAGCTCCTCCGCCAGGCAGGGGGTCTATACACCACTCCTATTTTTACTCTCTTGCCCCCTTGTTATCAAGGTGACCCAAATCGCTCCATGGTTCCCTCCGCCTCCTCTACTCCCCTATGCCAATGCAGTTTTGACTATCATTGCTACCATGTCCCAGCCCTGATTAGAAGTGTCCATTGTCAGGGTCTGAGTCAGAAGGACACCTGAAAGGAACCTCTCTGGTGAGATTGAACAGATTCTGCCACCAAAGGAGGTCCCAATGCATGGGCCAGACACCAGGATCCTGTGATCCAGGTCATCTGATTTCTGGTCCCACTGATCCCTCAGGGTCCACTGCGTAATCTGCATGTGGAACCTGGCCAGGGGACAGTGGGGAGAGCTGCTGCCATAAGACCCAGAAGGTAAGATGAAATGGGCCATGGTCCATTGGGTGGTTGCCACTTGGATGGACTGCTGACGCAAAATTTCTACCTGGTCCAGTGGGAGGAATGCCTGACCCTGAACAGTATCCATCACTGATCCAATAAATTGGAGGCATTGGGATGGAACTAGGTGGGATTTGGGGTAATTCACCATAATTCCCACTTGCCAGAAAAGGTCCAGGGTTGCAGTCAGGAGGCAGCCAGGCTGTCCCTCAACAGTGCTGACAGGAGTCAGTAGTCGAGGTATGGGACACATATATCCCTGGTGGCATAAAGTCACTTCCACCACCACTAGGCACTTGGTAAACACTCTGGGTGCTGAGGAAAGGCCAAAGAGGAGCGCTCTGAACTGGAAGTATTCTGGAAGGTAAAGAGAAGGAAGTGGGCGGTGGAGGGGAAACATCAGTATATACAGGTATGCATCTTGCATGTCCAGTGCACACAGCCAATGTCCCTGGTGAAGCAGTGGCAATGGACCCATAGGGTCAGCATTCAGAATTTCTTGTACTCTATGTACAGATTTAATGTGCTGAAGTCTAGAATTGGACGGAGGTCTCCCATCTTTTGGGGACCAGGATGAAGTGGGAATAATACACCTTTCCCTCCTGGGCCGAGGAATGGGCTCTATGGCTGATTTTGTCAGAAGAGCCTGAACTTCCTCCCTTATGAGAAGAATGTGGACTTTTGGGTGAGAGAGACCTGAGGATTTCTTGGAGGTCTCTCTGTGAGTTCAATGGTGTGGTCCTGAGTGACAAGCTGAAGGACCCACAAGTCTGTAGTGTTTGCCTCCCATCCGGTCAGATAGTTGGTGAATCTGCCCTACCAGTTCCTCCAGAGCTGTTGGTGGTGGTGGCTAGGGGCCCTGCCATGAGTCAGGAGATGGTGGGGGTGTGGGAAGCATCACCACGGCAGCCTGCTGAGATTTGGCTGAATGGGTGGCCGCTGCCAAGGGCCCGACATTTGTTCTGACATCTGGCTGTCTGTTGCCTATTCTGACACCTGGGCTGGCAATGAAAATGCTGCTTTGGCTTGGTATTGGAGTGATATAGACTGGACAGAGTGCAGTGCCTTGCCACTGTCCTGAAGCTCAGTAATGATGTCTTTGACATCACCCCAAAAAGGACAGATCCTCTAAATGGAGCATCCTGGATGGCCATCTAGACATCTTGAGCCAATCAGGATACCCACAGCCAGGAGTACCTACACATGATGACAGCCGTGGCAGTACTCGGATAGAGGCATCTACCACATCATATGTCACCATAAGAGAATGATGGCAGGAGATTTCTGCTGTCCTGACCATCTGGGCAATCTTAGTTTTGCCTCGGAATCAGGCAAGGCCTCAAATTCCGACTTCAGTTGGCCAGGATAGATTTCTGGTACACAATCATGTGTGCCCAGTAATTCAGTGCATTAAGGGTCAGTGTGGAAGATGAATAAATGTTGCACCCAAACTGGTCTATTTGCCTCAACTCCCTTGTCCGGAGGGAGGTGCTGTGTGGTTAGGCTTAGCCATAGTCATGGGCTGCGTTAATGACCACTGAGTCTGCTTTGGGATGAGAACTAAGGTGGTCTTTGTCCTCAGAGGCTCAATAAAGTCTGTCAGCCTTCTTGGCATCCGCAGACAGCAACAGGCTGCTGCCAGACCATAGAGACCAGGTCCTCATGTGGTCCAATCCACAGAGGAATGAGCAGAGGGACAACTAAGCATAACTAGGTGTCCTGCCAACCTCTTATGTTGGGGGTCCTGATCCTCAGTCTTCCACCCATTTGCCTCCTGAATCTTCCAGAGGATCTCTGGAAAGAGGGGTCCTCTGAGGGATTTAGAAAGCCTTTGGGTTTGGGATCCTCTGGAGGAGGGATCTCAAAGCCCAAAGGAGAGGAGGTGGAGGAGTCAGAGTTCGAGTCCAACAATGGGCTTCTGTCCAGGGACAAGCTTGTGAGAGCAGGACCGGGCCGCAATGAGGCTGTGGGGCCCTGCCATTACCAGCTACCGTGTAGGGCACGAGGCCTGTCCTAAGGTAGATGGGCAAGACTCCACTGGTGAAAGGGATCCCAGCATAGGGTCCATGCAGATCGGTGTGGAAGCCGCAGCCAGCTGGCACCTGGTCCAATTGTAAACCAGCTGTGACTTGGTCTCAGCCCACCAAAACTGAAGCACCACCCTAAAGTCTACCTGAAGTTGAGGTGGTGGAGAAGGAGCCACGGGGCTAATAGGCGGTGGGTAGGCCTGAAAATGATAACCCAGCATCATATACTTGCTTATCTGCTTCCAAAATCCTCTTCTTGTGTAACAATGTCTAGAACTTCTAAGGGATCCTGTGCTCCTCCCATGCAGCCCCGATGCACTGGAACTCCCTTCCCTTGCCATCGACAATCACTGACTCATACCACCGTTAAGAAGGAACTTTTAAATTTCCTATCCAAATCTGTCAATGCTCATGTTTTAATCCTCCTTAGTCTCTGCACCTCCTCTCTCACCCTGACTGCTAACTCATTATGTCTACCCTAATTTGCCATCCTGATCTTGTCAGGTTTCACCAGTGCCCTCTTGCCCCTATATCTGCCATTTGTCTGCCCTTTCATGTTAATTGTCTCTCTTCCTCTGTCTTTTGGATTTTCTGTCATAGCACTTACCCTGCATTGCTCCTCCCTACTGCACCCCCACCCTTTTTCCTGATGCTGCTCACCTCTAAGTGTCTCCTCTAATTCATTTGATGTGACTGCACACAACTATTTTATTGATCCATTTTGTACCCTTCCTAATATTGTCTAGAAGTTTTGCTTTATGCTAGCACTACCTGGTTACTTTGTTCATATTTATGGTCTCTACTGTATATGAAACTGTTCTGACATTTTGTCATACTGTATGACTAGACAGCCCTTTCTGAGTGCTATATATTTTTTTTTTATATAAAATGTATTAATGATGGTCTCTGACGAAAAATCAAATGCTATAGGAAAGTCCTCATCTCCCTCCAAGACCCCCAGATTTCAGATCACAGCTGCAGGCCAAGAGAACTGCTGACAGCATGTATCACACACTCAGTTTTTAGAGACAATGTGTTACCTGGAAGACTTTAATCAAGGATTCTGTTTCTCTGAGTTAATTACAGAGCTGTTTTGGGTTAACTTTAAGAGGAAAATCTTAAAAATGGTTTATGACGTTGAAGAGAAAACACAGGTTATTACACAGAGGTGAGTGGTCATAAATGCTCATATGAAGCCTGTGTGAGGAGGGTACAGCATGCATCAAAGAAAGTGTCATTTGAAACTTGAGTTATGCTAAGGTTGCAGAATTAATACTTGAAATTACATCCTGTGGTTGTATAGAAATATATATTTTCTAGATATTTTGACAGAGGAGGAGCTGGGTGACCTCATCCAAAAGGGATTAGCAAATACAGCTTGTAAAGATTATTCTTTTCACTACAGAAGATACTTTTATCTGACTCTGACCAAGGTAACATCTGAGCACTGAAAACAGGCATTTAGAAAGCTAGACAAAATCTAAATATTGTTGTAGGAATTGCACTGTTTTAAACCTTGTTTTGTTTAAAGATATGTATGTCTTGTGATATAAGAGTTCTGTATTGTATGTTTGATGATTATTATATATTTTAGTAAAACTCTAATTTTAGAGAAAACCTGGTCTGTCTTTGAATTTCTTTTCTTTGCTAAGAAATACTTACGGTTATAGCAGATAGCAGACATAAGCTTGTATGGTGGTACCAAACTGGAAAGAGAAGTGTTTTAAATCGGAGGTCTTTATTAAAGTTTTAAAGGGTTCATTTCTGCGTTCTGTTAGGTGCCCGGTAGGCAAAGATATCTGGCCCCCAAAGACAGATATATCTGAGCCTGTGCATTGGGTATGCTAACAAGAGGTTAACAGTCTGAATCCCTCCAGAACTGGAGACCAAAGGTTGATCCAAACTCACAAAATAGACAAGAGGGTTACCTTGTCTGTTACACTGTTCACAAGACTGCACTCAGAGATTGGCACTTTGGGAGTAGAGGGCCTGAACTGCTGAATGAATCTGTGACAATACAGTGTTCCTTGCACCCCAATATCCTTGTTTTGTATTTATTATTTTGACATTTGTTTTGTTAAGTTCCTTGTACCTCAGTATCATTGTTCTGTATTGCATACTTTGCAACCTCCCAGGTTGTACCTAAAATAGTCATTTTATGGCTAATGTACCCACCCGTAATCAAAAACTAAATAAATAAACAAAATATAGCCCAGCAATGGGTAATGAGGACCCAGCATACCATAGTTTGAATAGCCTGATGTCAGATATCCCGATGTTTGATACCCTGGTGGCAGATATCCCGTGCAAGGGTAATGCGTGTAGAGAAGCCTGGCATCAGGAGGCCAAGCGAAGGCCCTGACAGCGGAGCTGAAGATCCTGATGGAGGCCTGACAGCAAGTAACCAGGTGAGGGCCCAGACAGAGGGGTGTGGGACCTGCCAGGAGCCCTGATGGAGGGTGAGAAGGGCCCGCAATGTCAGGTGTGACACTGGACCTGGCAGAGGAAATTCTGTGTCAGCCCCAAAGGGTGGAGGGTCCCACCAGAGTCTGGGTGGGAGAACTGTCCCAGATGGAGGAGCCAACAGTACAGGAGTTGCCAGCTCCCAAGGGAGGTCTGGCATCAGGCATTCCAGCCCTGGCACTAGGGTGGTGTCAGGTGGACACTCCTCCTACTCCAGCTCAGAATGGACAGGTGAGCCAGGAGTCTCCACCAGGGAAGTGGGAAAGGAGGATCCTGAGAAGGAGAACCCTCTAGATAAGGCTGCGGCAGGAGCGGCAGCATGCTGATCCATATGATCAACATCAGGTCTGTTATCAGGGCCCGATGAAAGTGTAATGTCTGGGCAGATGCTGGCATGCAGCTTATCAGCCGGGCTGGAGGTCATCAGAGGAGGTGATGATCGACTTATTTGCCAGACTGCCAGACTTAGGTCCTGAGGTTTTAGGGGCCTAAGGGTGGTGGAGCCTCCAGAACATCAGAGGCGCCCACCTGAACTCTAACCAGCTCAGTCAGGGGAACTAAGGGCTGCTCTGTGGAAGAGGAAGCAGGCTTGGCCATAGGAGCAGTAACTGCATCAATGGGAGGCAGCTCAGTGCCTGCAGCCCCGAAGGAGGCAGGCGGGGAAGCAGACCAAGCATAGTCCCGGTGCTTCTCCTTGTCCTTCTTCTTCTTCTTATGGGAGTCTGAAGAAACCCCGGGAGGAGGATGATCCCTACAGCTTCCACATCTCCTTCTCCATGGAAGCCACCTTCAGTTTGAGAATGTGAGCTTCCAGGGCCTGTTGGGGTGTTTCCATGCAGTCTGGTTGAAATTCTGGCAGGCCTCACAGTCCTTGGTCTTGTGCTCGGGTCCCAGGCAGAAAAACAGAGGAATGGCCATCCTTGTGGGAGCTGAGTGCCTCAGGAATCGCACTTGTTCTTATTTGACTCTGAAGGCATTGAAAAGATTTACTTTTCTAGAAATACAGAAAATAAAAGAAAAAAACAATGAAATACTCGGCAAAAATGGCAGTCGATTGAAGCAGTGTTCTCCATGAGATCTATTAAAGTAGGTCGACAGCAGGAAAGAACTGGAAAGTGGGCGGGGAACTTTATTATATAGTGTCATGCTGACATCCATCACATGATGTCGGGTGGGCGGTCCCCAGCCAGACACTGTTAGCTAATGTTTTTCTGTGTGGTCCTAGTGCTCATGGCTCTAGTCCTAATGGTTATTACCTACTGCAAGAGCCCTCTCGAAGTAAGATTGACAGTTTCACCACCTAGGAATCTAAACATGAGAGTTCCCACACCTCAGCATTTCCAGTTTAATCACTGTGTACCGTACTTGAAAATCACTGTCTTCCTGCACACATTTTCTTCTGAACGCAGACAACGCCTCCAAGAGAACTTTAAAAATTTGATATTTGGATGCAGTTTCATTTATATGTCCGGTTATTTCTGCATTTCTTTGCTCTGTTAATTAATGTTCAGTTGTGCTTATGCAACTGGATGAGATGTATGCTTGTGTGACTTGATACATTGTGGCTATTCACCTCTCTATCCATAGGATATACCACCCTGTAGAATTGACAAAAGGAACCCTAGAGGAGGGTTCCCCCATAGGTGCCATGGGAATAACTCCTGTGGCTAAAGGTAGCTTAGGACGAAGCCCATGGAAAGAGAGGTGAGCCGCTGGAGGAGGAGGGGTGGATGGTGGAGAACAAAAGACTAATCCTGGATCAATCCAGAATGAGTGGTCTTTTAAGGCCTGATGGGGAGTGATGTAGTTGCTTTGCTCATTGAACCTCAGGCTTAAAGCCTTTCCATTATAGTTTATGGTGCATTCAGAAATGAGGAAAGACAGACGATTTTATAGCAGAGAAGACCTGGGAGGCATTTGAGGGTGTTGGCTAATTTGTTCCAACCATGCAGTGCAGGAGGAATGCAGGAAATAGACTATTTGAAGGCTAATGTGTTATGTTCAACTTTTCATTTTCTTAAACTCAAACCTTATTGAACAAAGTCACATCAATTACAAGTAATATCAAGCTTGCAGTTCCAAAGGATCTAGCTAGATTTGTAGATGAACATGATGTCACTGGTTACTTGTTTGACATTTCTGCAATCACTGATCCACGGAAACCTTGGCATATAACTTAATCATCACAAAGGCTGTATTGTTCTTGAGACTGCTGTTTGGGCTGATGGTATACTTACCTATCTGCATTCCGCACCTCAGAATGTGGCAAAACACTGATAAACATGCTCTGGTAAATCGCTGTCCTCTCCTGGCTAATTTACAGCGGCTCTGGTATGTCAGCACATGGATTTCAAGGTCACGTATAATTGGCTGCATCCCAATACAGCTGTTCTGACTGTAATAACCAATATTTAGGTTGGTTTTAGTGCACCCCAAAGACCCAGGAGCTTAGGAACACTGGAAGAATAAGACTAAAAGATTCATGGTCCATGGTGCATTGACTTTCTATCTTGTGGGAGTCACACCATCTTCAAAAAGTACAAGTACAACGAGGCAAAACTTCCAGTTTTTTATATTCACCCTTAATATAGTGTATTAAGAAAATTAGGGCTATTATATTGGGGCCCAAGAAATGACCTAAATATGGAGTCAGTTGTCAAATAACCTCAGAAATACTGAGAATCTTGGTGATTTTGCATGAGCAAAGTGAAAAGTGTTCAAGACTGTAGCAGTTTTTAACTATGCTGACTCTGTCATATCCTCTCATTGTATTTTAGGTTACTCGCACAGTAAATGGTATACTGTTGCTTATTGATGTCCCTGTAAAGGAGGTGCTGGCCCCTCAGTGAGCGAGGCTGTCGGCCCACGTGGCTCAGTTGGTAGCACGTCTGTACCTGGGCCAGAAAGGTCAGGGGTTCTAATCCCACACTAGGACTAGGTTCATACCATGAAGAGTGGAACCCAAGTGCAGTGCAAGGAGAATGCTGTACTGTTGGGGTGTGCCACCATCAGGTGATACGTTGAGCCGAGGTCATTTGGTAAGTGCACTCAAATCTTTCACTGCATACCTGGAGTGAATTATTGTGCTTATAAAATAGTTCACTGCTCTCATATGTATGCTATGTAAAGTAAAATAAGTGTAATATGACTTTTTAAATAATATCATTTGTTTGAATACATTGCCAGTGTCAAAATTATGTAAAGAAATAGCCTCTGATTTTGTAAATAATGAGGCTTTTTTTTGCCTTTGTAATGAGATCCAGCATCAGATCTGCACTGACAGCATTTTAAATGCACAGTCAAGGGCTATCAATGGCCTGGCTAAAATATGCAATTTATTTCTCTGGAGGGTGCTGGACCATACCTCACGAGAGGGAAGCCATAAGCAGGATCTGTGTCATCAACTAAATTTAAATCCCTGTAGCCAGCCTGCCAGCACAGCAGTTGGATTTCCACTATGACGCCGATGACCCAGGTTCAGGAACGGACCCAGGAGTCAGAGGGCTAGCTGGGGAGAAGGATTGAGTGTCCTGAGGACTGCTCTCCTTCTAGGGGAGGGCAGGTAGAGTGTCCGGCGCGTGGACGACCCCTGGCTGAGGTCGGGGTACCGCAGTGACCGCACGCACATTGGGGCAGCAGATGCTGTACATCATTGCACATCCCTGCCCCTGGGTAAGAAAGCATAGAAAATGCCAGCTTCCTGCATGATGGCCTCCATTCTGCTTGCTGTCCACAACCTCTGAAGCCCACGGAGGGGTCCCACCTCATGGCCTCGACCTGGGAGTAATCCAGGGCTTGCCTACAATGTCCTAAGGGTGGGAGTCCCTCGCCCAACCCGCCTGGGGGTAAGCCTGGGCATGGGGGGCCTTGACGGACGGGGCCTGAGGGAAGGGGCTGGTCCAAAATAAATAAATTTAAATCCCTGTCAGTCACTCACTCACTGCATCTACACTCTTGCTGTGTGGTCAAAATTGCCCTAAAGCATAATAGCTCCTACTGACATTGCACATTACATTATAACATTTATGACACTAGTGAACCATGGATATCAGCTTTGACATGGAAAATAATAATTGGGTTGATGCTTTCCTAATGGATCCAGTGTCTGAAGAACTCCAAGCACCTCATCTAGTGACCAGCCTTTATCAGCTCCATATAGATGTTTGCCGTCCCGCTGCTCTCCCAGGTACAATTCTCTGAGACTGTTCTTAGCCCCGGTAGGACAGCAGACCCAGCAAAGAAATACAGAAATAACCAGACATATAAACGAAACTGTGTCCAAATATTATATTTTTAAAGTTCTCTTGGAGGCGTTGTCTGCTGTTCAGAAGAAAATGTGTCAGGAAGACAGTGATTTTCAAAGCACGGTACACAGTGATTAAACTGGAAATGCTGAGGTGTGGGAACTCTCACGTTTAGATTCCTAGGTGGTGAAACTGTCAATCTTACTTCGAGAGGGCTCTTGCAGTAGGTAACAATCATTAGGACTAGAGCCGCCAGGCACTAGGACCACACAGAAAAACATTAGCTAACAGTGTCTGGCTGGGGACCGCCACCCAACGTCATGTGATGGACGTCAGCATAACACTATATAGTAGGTGCCCCACGCCCACTCTCCAGTTCTTTCCTGCCATCGACCTATGCACAACAGATCTCGTGGAAAACACTGTTTCAGCTCGACTGCTATTTTGGATGAGTATTTCATTGTTTTTTTGTTCTTTATTTGTCTGCATTTCTAGAAAAGTAAATCTTTTCTATATCTTCTGAGTCACATATGAACAAGTGTGATTCCTATGGCACTCAGCTCCCGCACAAGGATGGCTATTTCTCTGTCTTTTCTGCCTGGGACCTGGCACAAGACCGAGGACTGTGAGGCCTGCCAGAGTTTCAACTAGACTGCACGGAAACACCCCAACAGGCCCTGGAAGCCCACATTCTCAAACTGAAGATGGCTTCCATGGAAAAGGAGATGGAAGCTGTAGGGATCATCCTCTCCGGGGTTCTTCAGATCCATAAGAAGAAGAAGAAGGACAAGGAGAAGCACCAGGACCACGCTGTCTGCTTCCCGCCCGCCTCCTTTGGGGCTGCAGGCACTGGAGCTGCCTCCCATTGATGCGGTACTGCTCCTATGGCCAAGCCTGCTTCCTCTTCCACAGAGCAGCCCTTGGTTCCCCCGACTGAGGCTGGTTAGAGTTCAGGCAGGCACCTCTGATGTTCTGGAGAGCTCCACCACCCCAGGCCCCTAAAACCCCAGGAGGTACTTGAAAGTTTCTATCATGTGTTCAGGGGCAATGTGAGGAAGTATTTGTTCACAGAGAGGGTAGCGGATGCATGGAACAGCCTTCCTGAGGAGGTTGTGGGTCTAAAACTGTAGGAGAATTCAAGAATACATGGGACAGACATAAGGCAATTCTTGGGGGTAGGAAGAAATAGGCTGTTGGTTAACTAGGATCTGCGGCTTATCCTGTAGGTAGGAAATGGGCAGATTAGGTGGGCCAAGCGTCCTTATCTGCAGTCAAAGTCTATGTTTCTATGTTTCTAATAGTAAGTAACATAGTAATAACAAGTAATAAATCATATACCAAAAGACTGTGTTTGAAATTAGCTTCAACGCCGCCTCCCACCATGTGTGTAATCTATTTAACAGTTTGGGGGTTCTTTGGCAAGAATTAGTATATCAAGCTGGCTGATGAAGTGTTTTAACTATATTAGAATATTCAAAACTGCATTATGTGTGTTAAGTATATCAGATGGAAATTTTTTAGATAAATTGTGAAAGCTTTATGTATTTTTTATATAGCTTTTTAGCCCCGACGCTCCTGTGCCTGCCATCAGGCTCCCCACTAGTTTCCAGTCCTGTTGCTGCTCTTTGCATCATCAGGCCAGTGGGGGTCCACACAACACAGGACCCGAGAATCATGCGGGCCATCACAGCACCATGCACATAGGTTTTTCCTTTTATCTCCCTTAGTCCTGCCCTCCACCCCAGACGCCTGGCATAGCCTCTGCCAGCCTCAGACACAGTAGGCGCACTGGGCTTGTGCCACCTCACAAGGGAGCAAGCTCCCAGCTCACTGCAAGGGTTGCTACTGCACCAGGACTGGACCATCTCCCACCCTGGCTGACACGTTCCAGTTGGAAGCACTCCCCAGCCTGACCACCCAACTCATGCAGACCGGCTCACTGCTGAACTAGGGTCACCAGTGTAGAAGTATGTAACACAACTGTTGAGCCATTTGGCAGCCCAGAGCTTCATGTATTGATTGTTTTTCTTCTCTTGATGTTTAATTTCTGTATCAGGTTTGCCAACATGATCCCTTTTACTTGGAATGTCATGATATGTTGAATTCCTTTGGGTAACAATTGCAGTGATTGATGTGAATGATGGTGCATTAGGAGTGTGTGTCTTGTGTGTGTGTGTGTGTGTGTGTATATCTCCTTAAATTAGTAATCTCCACCCCCGATATGGGTGTGTGAGGGGTGAGAGAATTTAATTCTTATGATTTCTATTCAGATTCCTTAGACATTTTCAGTACATCAAGTTGTTATATTACACACTGAGAATTTATTGAAGTCTGTACATATCAGGCTGCATGGTCTTAATTTCTTGGTTGTCGCTGACAAGTAGCTTTTTGTTTGACACTTATACTGCCAATTTATATTTATATTATCATTTATAAAGTCCTGTTACTACACTAGAGGCTTTTTAAGTTTATGGGGCATAATATCTAGCTGAAGAGTGTAGTTGGTAATGGTCCAGCTAAGTTTTACACACTATGCAATGTGTAACTATTGCTCTTTTAGGAAAACTTTACTGGTTACTCTTTGTATGCCATATATAGATGCTACTTGTAGTCCTTTCTTGTGGTGCTTGTTTTTAACTTACAGTTTTAGTATGTCTTTAATCTGGGTGGTGTTGCTTTTCAGTAACTGCATTCTTATACATATTGGGCCACTCATAATTTGATTTAAGAGCCCTCTGCTCAAGTAGTTGTTATCTTATTCTGAAAGTATATCTAAGTCAATTTAATATATATGCAGTGGAATCCATAGTATGTCTTCTGCACTAAGCACCTCTGACCTTTAGACTCTCTCAGCTGAAGGTGAAATGGTACTATTGAGCTTCTATGACATCTTCGTCTTCTGTTTTTTAAATGAGTATTTTGAACCAATTGGGATTTTTCTGCTTTTTTCCTGCATGATCTGGGTGTTAAAAGTATTGGCTTTTCTAAATAGCTGTCATTACGCTTCTGACAAAAGACTTGTTGGTTCAAAAGCTAAAGCACTTTGTTCTTTTGTTACATCTATGTTGGTCCAATAAAAGGTATCAAATCATTTGCTTCTGGATCTGTTCTTACAAGGACCAATACAGTACATACTAAATCTGATTTCAACAATAATCTGGTAATATGAAATATATTTCCTAGGATTGTCTTAGAGTAGCGCCTTAGTGAGGGAAAAATCAAAGAACAAGTTGGAAGGTCCTTGGTCTGAACAATCTCCATTTAACCAATGCATGTGTTTTGGGATGATCCTGAAGAGATTTCAAATGATAATAAATATACTGTATCCAAGATAACCATGGCTGTGAAACAACTTTTTGAGAAATTGGAAAATGATATATAACATGATAGCTTATAAAGAGTGGCATGACTGTAGCTCTCAACTTTTATCACCAAAGACTAAAGGAGTTAATATATATACCCTTGAGGAAAGGAGGGAGAGAGGGACATGATAGAAACTTTCTAGTACCTCAAGGGAATCAACAAAGTCCAAGAGGGTAGCATCTTTCAGAAAAGAGATGCGAAAACAAGGGAGCACAATTTGAAGATAGAGGGGGACAGCTCAGAGGTAATGTGAATAAGTATTTTTCACGGAGAGGGTTGTGGATACATGGAACAGCCTCCCTGAGGAGGTCGTGGAGTCAAGAACAGTGGGGAATTCAAGAATGCATGGGACAGACATAAGGCAGTCCTAGTGGGGGTAGGAGGAAGTAAGTTGTTGGTTAACTAGATCTGCAGCGATCTGTTGAGTAGGAAAATGGGCAGACTAGGTGAGCCAAGCGGTCCTTATCTGCCGCAAATTCTATGTTTCTATGTTTTGAATCTATTTGTGACTTAGTTTTTGGTTAGCCCATTCAATATTTTGAATGCATTTTTACTATTTATGTCATTTAATTCTTAGCTCCTTTGCTTCTTGTATGTCTGTTTGTTGATATCTGTATATGCACAATGAACTTTATAATGTTCCATTGCTATGTATTATGGTTATTATTATTGTCTTTTATGGTTTTTGTACCGTATCTTGGTTTTCAGAAAGGTGTATTTAAATAAATATCAGTCTAAAATGTCTCATGTATTTTGCATATCGATTCTTAAACATTCAATAAATATATTTAAACCCTAAACCTATACAGCTTCATAACAAGAGTTACTTTGAAAAGCACATTTCAAAATGTGTGGTATAAACCAGAGATGAAATGGCCTGACTCAAAATATTTATTTTAAAATAAAAAATAATAGTCAGACAGATAGGCATAGTTTTAAATGAACTCATCAATGAATATATGTTTCTGCCTGAGTTCAACTGTTGAAAGCATTGTGATGTTACCAAGTATCGCCACAGTTGCTGTCCCATTGGTTAAGAACTGCATTATGACGCACTTGCAGCACTCAATAAATAAACATCGACGGTATCCTGGGTAGTAGAGTGGGCAGGAAATCCCTTTAATTAAGTGCATTTTGCAGAGTTACTTGCTGATTCCTGCTTATGGGGACATGGTTGTAGAGTGGTTGGACCTAGAGCCCTTCCGACCTCAAAGGACCATGTTACTTGGTAAAACTTTGTATGCACTGAATAACATGATGGCATACTGGTTCACAAGATCAGTCATGTGATGTTGTTTCCTCCTGCATCAATTGTAGGCTGATGACTGACCCCATGTATTAGTTGCACATCGGAGAACTCTTTCAACGGCAGCAGGTGTCTTAGACGATGTCTAGCTGACTGCTTTTTCAGACTCTTACTTGCATTCAAAAGAACACGCTTTTTCGCCTTTGCATGAAAAAGGGAGTGTTTGTTTGTTGGATGCCTGGCTTGTAACCGGAAACATCTTTGCATTTTGATGTGCCAATGTGTTCTTGTGTAACAAGGCACGCCAAGGCGTGTAATAATGGGTGAATATTGCACTGCTCAAGGGTGTTGATAAGCATGAGGTACTGGTGCTGAGTGCAGTTAAACACAGAACAGCAAAGTGCGGTTATTACTTACAAATACCTGAAGTGTCTCATCGCCTTATATATACCTCTGCCCTAAAAACAAAAGAGGCGGTTATGGTTTTAGCTGGAAAATTACTGTTTGAAACTGTTTCTCTATAGAGAACAGAAAAACCTCCTTGCAGGAGAGCAGTTTTGAGCTGGCAGTTTCAGAGCAGCACGAGACTGAGTAGCGTGACTTACAGCTATTCAGGGAGGGAAAACTAACATTTAATTATTGGTTTTCTTTGAATGTTTTTTTTTTTTTTTAGACTTTGGCACCATTTTAGTTTGGCACTGGGGTATTCTCTTTAGTGGACTCAGGAGTTTGGAAGCTGGATAGCAGTTTTGGAGCAGGCAGTTTCAGAGCAGCACAAGACACAGCAACATGATAAACCAAAGTTAGGGATAACACATAGCTGTAAACTGCATGACATGACACTCGCTAACTTGTGTTTTGTGACAGTGGGAACTGAGGCCCAGATATTCAAAAGGGTTGCGCATGGTGCAACAGTGTTGCGCCATGCACAACCCACTGATGTGCCCCGTGCAATATTTAAAAGGGAAAAGTGCGGGCCAGACAAATCCGGCATGCACCGGGCGCATCAGTATTGTATGCAAGCACAGGTGGGGGCATGCCCATGCATAAACTGCACAGCCCGACATTCAGCCAGGCCATGCAGAGTTGCAGGGCGCAACTCTACCTGCGCCTGCACAAAGTTACGCTAAAAAAGGAACAAGTGTGAGGCCACCCACAGGTGAGCTGCTGCATTGCAGGGTGCAACATAGTAGCTGCCACCTGTGGGTGGCCCTCCACTTGTTTCTGCCACACCTGACGGCTTCCTCCCATGCCCCGATCATGGGCTGAAGTGTCCCCCAGTAGCCTGATCGCAGGCAGCACAGTATTCTTCCCCTCAGCAGCCCGATCGGGGCATAATATAAAGGTCCCCGAGTAGCCCGATCTCGGCAGCATCCTCACCCCCACGTCCAGAATCCCTGGTGATCTAGTGGTCCTCCACCCCCATGGAGCCCCACCACCCCGCCTCCTCTCGCCAGCTGGCGGGTGGCAGCACCTCACCAACTGCCGCTGCCCGCCCAACTGACAGCAGATGCTGCACTACTGGTTCAGAGCATGAGCCAATGGGTGTGCAGTCATATGAATAACGCAGTCCAGATATGTGAATGATTCATTCAAATATCTGACCATGCTTGTACTGTTTACTGCAGTATAGTAGATTTTATCACACTAATTTTGTTTCCTTCTAGGCTGACATCTTCTGTTACTACAACTCCTGCAGCTGACATCACAGCAGTAGGCAGCAGTGGGCAATTCAGTAGCCTGCAGTGCGATGAGAGCCTTTATAATCTCCGATCAGGAAGTTTTCCAGTTCTTCTTTCTCCAGGGGCTAAGGCAGTCCTCTGTGACTGTACTTAGCCCAAGGAGGACAGCGACCAGGAAACAAAATATCAGAGCTTTGCCAGGGGCCCTTGGTGCTGACTGTTCCTTTAAGTGTATGTTTTCACGCCTAAAACTGTCCCAGGTGGCATCCTTGTGCTTAAAAATATTACATTGTTGATACTTGCAACATGCTGTATAGCATAAAGAGTTCTGATTGGTCACATTCGGGTCACATGGTCATATTTTAAATTCCAATACTGTAGCTGCTAAGATGAGTAATAGAAGAGTGAAAGCATAACAAAAAGGAAACTACTACAGTAACATTCTACTTTTCCTTAACTACAAACTGCATTGCAATTGCAATGTAGTAACATGCAACAAACATGCAACTACAGTGTAATTACCTCTGTTGAATGTAATTAATGATTACCTACCTGTAGTTACATTGAAACTGACACAAAGTGTCACCACTACAAAATGGTACTACTTAAAGTAAAAAATCTAATCTGTTAACATTGTAAGTAGGGCACTTTAGGGTGCATTGTCTTGATCACACCTCACATAATTTTAGTTTGTTATGCCATGAGGTGTGATCATCTGGGCAGATAGTGCTATCTTAATCACCTCTCCAGCAATTCTAGTTTGTTATGCCATGCAACGTGATCATCTGACCCAGCTAGACGCTTCCTTTCATGGCTGAGTGCTCAATTAACAGAACATATAATTGTAATTCTTCTGAACAAGTAAACCCATGATTGTCTGGTCCCAAGGAATTTATAAAAGGAGTCCACACAATGCTCCTGTAGGAATCTGCCATGGTTGGAGCCCTAACTTCCAAAACATTTCTAGAGAACGGGATGCCAAAACAAAGTTGGTATTTAGTTCATACCAGCAACACTGGGAGCCATAAAATATGGAATAGGCAAAAAATCATTTTACACAGGTGGCAGGATTCCTGAGAGAGAGGTGCTTTCACAGATATTTATCTTGTCCCTCAGGTACAATAACCATAAAGGTGCATTGGATGTAATTAATATAGTAATAACATAACAGGAAAAAACAACTGGCATTCTCCAGGGATGGAAAGACACTGGTAAAGTAAGGAGCTAAGACCATCATTAAACAGAGAAAATAACACATTCCACCCCTCCCCAAGGGCTTCTTCAGAGGTATTTGCCTGATGGGACCTTGAGCTCTGAGTGAGCTATTGGGCCACCACGGATGAGCCCACAGCCATAAATGCTAAGGTAAGCTACAGACAGGGAGGCTATGAATAAACAGCAGTCACACCACCAGAGTCTGAGACTAGATGTATAACCCCTCCCTACAGTAGGAGGAGGTGTTGTTACTGGTATGCCTAGCATAGGGAAAGGGTGCCACTGCCTTGACACCACCCTCTTGGGATTAGTTGATGTGGGCAGAGCTGATGCAGCACAAAGGAGGGTGCTTTCATGGCACTATAGTGGTCCTAGAGTGAGGTTAGCTGGGTGTTTTGGGTGTAAGGGGAGAGGGCATCACATTCCAGGTGCCTTGCCAGGAAAATACTTCAAGCACTGGCGAGGGTTGGTGCACCTGTGTTGCTAAGGAAAGCTGCAGGCATTGGCAGCATTTTCTAGGTGCCAGGGACCTGGTTGCACTTTGGGGAGGGCACACACTGTGTTCCACTAAGTGACTGGCTGCAGGACTTTGGCCAGAGGTGCAGAGTCTCCCATTGCTATGAAGGTGGCATGAGGTCGGGGATGCCTTCCTCCAGTGAGAGTGTCATGAAGAACTTTTGGAAACCTGGCAGCTGCCAGGGAGGGCTTCTGGAACCTGAACATTTTCAAACCATAAGGGCTTAGAGGTTGTGAATTTGGGGTTTGTCCATGGGGAAGTTTAATGAAACCACCAGGAGGATGTGAGAACTCCTGAGTGAGTATCCCATCAAGGGATAATCCCTGATGGCCTTTTGGCCTGAGGCAGGTTCAGCAAAGAAGATTGGGATATCTAGATGGTGCGCCAACAACGGGAGCAAGAGACCACTGAAGTACACCAAAGAGGAAGAGTCAGGTACTGTCAGTGAGCACTGGAGAAAGGTTGATTTCCTACAATGTGGGAGGGGAATCACTGAAGGTGGAAGCAGTACTCACAGCCTGTTCTGCCAGAATGCTCCCCTGGGAGGTCAGGTTGTGGGGTGCCTGTTGCACAGAGAACTACAGTCTGAGGAAGTGTCTAGCCATGTGGCTGGGACCTCTAGAAGTACTCAGGATTCCAGAGCATAATAAGTATGTAGTGATGATTTTCATCCTTTAATGATATATAGTGAATAGTTTGGGCTTATTATGTATAGAAATCAGTGGCTGCTCAAATGGTGTTTTGCACGTTCTAAAAGTTGTGCACATTCTAAAAGTTATTGTGCATATTCTACAATTAATATTCATCAGTCTTTCATTAATATTCATCGAGCCCATGCTATCTGCTACCTGAATGGATGAAATGGAGCTCTTCAAACCAGGAATCCAAACAAACTTGGCACTCCGTGTTGAAATTGTCCTTGTGTACTACTCGCTAAGACAATTTCAACACGGTGTGCCAAGTCAGCTCTGTGTTACCAAAGTGCAATAATTTATTTATTTATTTATTTATTTATTTTAAATAAACGAAGTCCTGGCACAAATCTCTCAAAACTCAGTACTGGAATGGGACTGACCAGAATCAGAGCAGATTCAGCTGCTGAAAACAAGTGGCAGCACCAACACAAGGTAGGAAACCTTATGAGACTAAAAATTTCACAACTGCAACTTTTTTTATCTCAGAGACCATATACTATGAAAAATAAAGTATGGGCACCCAAGCACAAGTCAACCTGTGTCTTCATCTCGGGGTTGAAATACAGCATGGACCTCTCGAGCTTCACTCTGAGGACCGCATCTGGTATCTCAACCCTTCGATGGAAACACAGACTCATTGTGTATGGGCACCTATACTTTATTCCTTATAATATATATATATAATGTATGAGGAGATATGTGTAATGAGATTTTTCATCATTTTACTATATATACATTATTCTATATATAATAACTGGGGAGCATTTTTTCTCATGGAAACCCTGGTTTCAATTCGCCATTATAACCAGCTGGTTATAACAGTGAATATGCACCGGGTTGCCCTCACTCCACATATGTTCCAGCCATGGTCTTCCCTTCATAGCACGACTTCTTTACCACAATGGTATCACCCTCCTAATGTCAGTGCTATACTTCTTACTGGAAAAAGTAAACTTTATTGAAGAAACTATGCAGTCATTTCAAGAGAGAGGAGCAGGCAGAGTCAAAGTAAATGCCAGGAAGTCAGCCAGGCAGCATGAAAACAGAAGAAGTTTGGTGAGCAGCGGGTGGGACAGACAGCAGTGTGTTTCTATTTCATATAATTGCTGTGGCAAAAAAATGCTCCCAAGCAATTATATAAAATAAAACATGGGGTGGTGTGTAAAACTTGAATTTACACACACCCTCTGTGTTGAATGCTTAAATAAACCCTTTGAGTTTTGCTCTCATGGTTTATGTATATTCATCACTGCGGTGTGTGTAAAATTCTCATTAAACACACCACCCCATATAGTATTCTATATATCATTGAAAGATTAAAACACTACTACACACCACTGCCCATGCATTGTTCTATATGTAGTATAATGTTAAAAGATGAAAACCTCATTATATACACTCCCATGCATTCTTCCATACTGCCGTTAAAAACCATCAACTGAGCTAGACCAATGGCTCAATGGGAGGCTGGGTTTCATATTCTGGGGACCAAGTGCATCATGAAAGCTAGGGCTTGGCTCACAGAGCATGAGGGAACAGGGTGCCTAGCATTCACATTCTCACCCCTGTCACTGGCCGACCAAGGAGTAACTTTGATGTCAGCTGTGAAGACAATCACTTGCTTGCCCTCCCTACTAAAAGAAGGCTGGTAGTTGTGGTGACCCTGATTCTCAGGGTGATGACATAGGGTAAAGAGGGGCAAAATGTGGAAAACAAAATACTGACAAAACACCATCATTGCAAAACTGTAGAACACGTCCCACTGTGGCTCTTCAAATGAATGTGCTGTCAACCTTGGGAGGAGTCCAACTGAGTCAAGCACTTTGAAGCACATTTTAGGCCCCAAACAAAATTGAGAACAGAAGAGTGATGTAGCCAAGTTCACCATCTTTAGTCTTCAACAATGTGTCCTGAATAGCATTTGTGTTGTACAGTCCTACTTCCAAGTATTATTTATTTTCACTTTCTTTAAATGATAAATACCAAGGAACAGAAACGATAATCTTTTCTTTTGCTTTATACATTTTAATCAATAAAACATATAACAAAACCACAATATGTAATTAACAGAAATAGTCTAAGCATTTAATATGAATGCTAAAAGTGATAACATGCAGTAAGTGGTTCTGCAATTAGCATGCTGGATAGGGGGCATACAATTTATTTATAACAACATGTGTATACAGTCAAGATTTTCTCTCATTTCATAAGATTACCATAACCTTCCTATACTATATAAATAATCAGCATTTACCTTTCTTGACATCTACAGTGGTAAATTCTCTATTTAAGAAACAAGAGGTCCAAAATTTTATTTACATATATTTTGTGCTGTTGGGATAGGGTAGTTAAATTAATTCATTTGGACAGGACAATTCATGAATGAAAGGGTAGACAATGTTGAGCCAGTAGGTACACGGGAGATTTCCAACAGCACTGATACACAGTGGAATGCAAAACAGTTAACCGGAGAGATTCAGTGAATTGCATAGGGTTACAAAGTAAGTAAGTGGTGGCTGTGGAATCTAGATTTGGTCTCCAGGCTCACAATGCTATGTCCTAACCACCAGGCTAAACATCCCTCCGACATTTCAGAGGAAGCATAGTATAATGGTTAGAGGTACAGTCTCTGTTTAGCTACTGGCTCACTTTGTAATCTGGGAAAAGACAGCTGCTTTCCCATAGCTTCAGCTTCCCTACTCTAGTACTGGCAATAAGCATATCCATTGATGACCTTTACCAACCTACCTACATACCTACCTAAGGATAGCTTTCTCGAGTCCCTACCCAACCTGCCACAGTAATCTTTACCTTCTGTCTGGTTTGGTGGGCTGTTACTTGGCAAAGAACTCTGTATCACTGTTATGATGTCATCACAACGGAAGTTTATCTCTTGCCCAGAATGGTTGTTATGTACTGTTCTGACAGGGTACAGTAAGTGAAATGAATAAAACTATTTTAAAACATTAATAGGTCTTCTGTTTGGCTTGGCCCCCATAACAAGCAGCCAGAGGTATCACTGTGACCTAAACTACCTCTGAAAGTACCCCACTGTATATAAGATGCTCAGTTATTTTGGTTTCCTACATTTAACAGGCCATGGCCCACCTGATCAGCAGATGGAAATGCAGCTTCAAGGCAATCAAGATTGATCACACACCCTTTATCAGTCCTAAAACCAACTGGCAGCCAGGATTTAAACTCCAGATTGTCAGATGACAAGGCCAGCTCTGGTTCTTTCTTCAGATGTTTAGAACCTCAATAGTGAATGTATTAACCATCTGGGAGGATAGTGCAGAAATGCAACATAGCTGGAGCATCTTGCCTTACAAGTAGAGTAACTGGTCCCCTGGACTCGTGCAGTAGTTCTAATCAGTTCATAGAAACATAGAAACATAGATTTTGATGGCAGATAAGGACCGCTATGCCCACCTAGTCTGCTCCATTTCACCTACAGGATAGGCCGCAGATTCTAGTTAACCAACAGCCTTTTTTCTTCCTACCCCCACAAGAATTGCCTTATGTCTGTCCCATGCATTCTTGAATTTTCCCACAGTTTTAGACCCCACAACCTCCTCAGGAAGGCTGTTCCATGCATCCACTACCCTCTCTGTGAAATAATACTTCCTCACATTGCCCTGAACCACCCTCCTTCTATCTTTAAATTGTGTCCCCTTGTTCTTGCATGTCTCTTTTTCTGAAAGATGCTACCTCTTGGACTTTGTTGATTCCACTGAGGTACTTAAAAGTTTCTATCATGTCCCCCTCTCCTTCTTTCCTCAAGGGTATACATATTAAGCTCCTTCATACCTAGGAAAAGTTGCCATTAGATATATAGTCCATATTTTGGAGCAGCACTTTTGGGTAACATCAGTGTGAATGGTGTAAAGCTGAAGGAGGACAATATAGACAAATTCATGGCACCAAAGCCATGGATAAGATGACAGTATGAACAATAGCAAGCACAGCTGTGGCTACCAAGTGATGGCAGTAAGACCTTAGAAAGTGCTTAGCATGACCGAATCAAAATAGTTCAAACTCAAGGACAGCACAGCTATGTAAATTTAATATACCTTCTGTTATCATCAACTTGTAAAGGATAGTGAGTGATGTGGTTTTCCTCTCACCACAAATCCCACAAAAAGCTATACTATTCCCTTTTGTAATTCACGGATTAAAGCAGCCCTATCAGTGCAGGCAGGCATACATTGTGATGGCAATGCATTACAACACTTTTAAGAACAATGGAAGCACACCTGGCTTATGAAGTTATCCTTTCCCAGGTCTGAGCCCTGACAGATATTATATAGCAAGCAAGCAAGCAATTATTTATTTATAAAATGCTATTCCAGTAGATCATAGCATTGTACAAGCATTATAAAACAAATAACAGTCAGGCCATACCAATAAAACAGATAATAAAACAGTAGGACTTTAAATGTTAGGAAAAGCTGAATCAAAAGATAAAAAAAAATGTTTAGGGCAGCTTTAAAGGTCTTGACTGATGGGCACTCTCTGATCTGATGAGGTAGAGAATTCCACAGGGTTGGAGCTGCAAAGCGAAGGATCTGGCTCCCAAGTTGTCAAATGGACCCTGGGAATCTCTAGCAATCCTCATTGGTGGAACAAAGAGGGCAAGGGCAGTAGTGATGAAGGAGATCTTGCAGGTACTCACGGTCCTTGTCCGTGTAGGGCTTTATAGGTCAGTAACCCAACCTTAAAGGTGATCCTCCACTGCACCGGCAGTCAGTGCAGGCCGCAGAGCACAGGTGTGAGTATGGCAAGATCTCGATGATCCAGTCAACAACCTGGCAGCCACTTTCTGTACCAACTGTAGGCGTGAAGGTCCACCCCGTATCCTTAGGTATAGGGTATTGCAGTAATCAAGGCACAAGGTCACAAAGGTGTGAAGCAGTGTTGGAAGATCATCCAATGGGACCAGGTGTTTTATTCAGATGATATTCCTCCAGATAGTAAAAGAGGTTTTGACAATGGTCAACACCTGAGATTTAAGTGTTACCTCATTATCAAACATAATGCCCAGATTCCGCACCTGGCCAGAAAACACTAGCTGGTTGCCTCCTAGCCAAAGCCCAGATGGCTGCCCAGCCAATGAACCCTCTCTCAATGATCTGGGTCCACAACCAACACCTCAGTCTTATCCGGATTCAGCCTAAGCCAACTGGCACTCATCCAGTCCTGAATCTCAGAAAGGCAGTTGTTAAAGACCGAAACAACATCATTTTGTTCAGGCACAAAGGACATGTACAGTTGAAAATCATCTGCATAGCAGTGAAAACTCAACCTGTACCTCCTAATAATGTCTCTCAATGGCAGCATATACACTGCAAACAACATGGGAGAGCACAGAACCTCGTGCACCCCACAAGGCAGAGGGAGAGGAGCCAAGGAAAACACACCAGACTTCACTCTGCATCTTGCCCATGAGGAAAGAGTGGAACCATCTGAGGACTGTACCAGATAGCCCATAGAATAACCACAGGTGCTCTAGCAACACCCATGGTCTACAGTGTCAAACGCTGCACAGATATCAAGGAGGACCAAGATGGAATGGCTCCTCTGATCTCTCATTGTCAGGAGATCATTAAGTACCTGAACCAATGCAGTCTCAGTACTATGCCTCTTCCTGAAACCAGACTGGAGAGGATCATTGATATCATGGGTGGTCAGATGCTCCTCGAGCTGCAACACAACTACCCTTTCAATAACCTTACTCACAAGGCAGGTTAGAGACAGGTCTGTAGTTTGTGAGACAATCAGGGTCGAGAGAAGGTGTTTTCAAGGAAGGGTGAACCACCACCTCCTTCAGGGTGTCTGAAAATGCCCCAGTCTCTAACGAACGCCTGACTATCTCAGCCAGGACCGGTCTGATTACCTCCACACACTTCACTAAGAGGCATGTTGGACCAGGGTCCAAACTACAGTAAATCAGCCACAAGCCCTGGATCATCTTCACAAAATCCCCAATCGCCACCTGGCCAAAGTCTGACCAGACAGATTGGGTGCTTGTAATCTTGCACTGATCTCCGCTCTGCACATTTAAATGGGCTGTGTGAATCTCAGATCTGATGGTGCCAACCTTATCCATGAAAAATCGAGCGAACGTGTCACATTTCTTCTGTGAAAGGCTCCCAGTTCTGGAGACAGGCTGGATTGCACAGCCTGTCCAGAGCCCCAGCATCTTCTTCTGTCAGGAAAAGTATTCTCAGTTACTTAGAACAATTTCTTAGTTCATCAGGCATGAATGATATAATAATGCACAGATGCAGATTATCTGTTGTTTTAAATATCACTAAAATATATTTATTGTTATTGAAATAGTCTTGAATATTCTGCAACTACTGCTGCTGTAGCATGGACTCTGTGGGTTGTTGAGGAGTACCAGAGCAAGTGATGTAGTCCTATGGTCTCAGTACCAAAACCAGATCAATGCAGTACCTAAATTTGATGAATACCCATTGCTTAGAGTAGCTAATTACGGGACTATTTGGGTAAAGCTAGATGTATCTCCACTCTGGATTTTTTATTTGGCCAAAGACAAAAGGGACAGCACTTGATCCTACAACAGTCAAGCAAAGTCCACACTGGAGATATATATGTTAAAAAGTTTATTTGTTACACACTGTGTGAAAAAATGTTCCTGTTACAGAAACAGCTGTACTGCTTGTTACATGTCTAGTGCAGTAGGGGTGCTGCTGTAACAGATGCCACAGCTTTTGCACAGTGTATAATAAATAAGATAGTGTATGTAGCCCATACACAACGCTATTCTTACACAGAGTGGTTACTATGACATCAAGGACCTCAGTGAAGCTCAAGAAGTCCCTTTGACGTTATAGTCCAACCATGAGGTGTGAAAAGAAGCGATGTTGTGTATTGAGCTACCATACACTATTCTATATAGTGTATGGTCCCCCAAAATACAAACTGCACATTTTTTTTTCAAGTATCAGCCTCCTCCTCCATGACCTGCACTTCTTGGCCATCTGTCCACCTGCCAGCTTGCACATGCGATGCTTTCAACCACCGCTAGCCCTATCAACAGTGCTGATGGGGTCTCTTACATGTATGATCCTTACTAACACAGAGCAAAGGTTGTTCTGTGTTAGTATGAATGTCACCGCTGCAACAGAACTACACTTTACAGTGTATGAATCTCCATACACAATCACGGCTGACCATACACTATAAATAAATTACTTTTGCACATATATACCCAATGTGGATTGAGTTTAGACTCTTGTAGAAATAAGCATTGTATCTTTTTTGAGTACATTACAATGGACTACTGAACCAATCAGAGAACAGTTTTCACAATGCTGATGACATCACAACAGCAGTGTATAGCACTGAAGCCAGTCATTTAAATTATAAACAGTTAAATCTTCACAGAAACATGATTTAAGAGGTATAACAACAGTAGTAAACTGGTGTTATATAAACCAAATATGCAGAATACTGTTAAACCCCAATTTCTACACCTTAATAATGCAGCTGTCCCTACAAAGAATGGCCTGCAATTTGGCATGCACAGAGTTGATGGCAGGATGTTGGGATCTTGTAAATCTGGTAATGGTCAGTTGAGCAGTTTAAAATATCCAGAAGGTTGAAAACCCTAAAGGTATGGAAATTAAGACTTTTATTTGCTCACTGATAGCACACAAATAGCTGTGAGCTGAAATCAGAAACGTTCAGGATCGTTAAGAGTTTGGACCAAGAATGATTCTTTGATGGGTGACTTTACTGAAAAATGTGTAGTTTTAAAAGTATTTAGAAAATAATGTGTCATTTTCATGCATGTGCTCAACATTTTTTCAATGTTCTAAAAATAATGGATATTTTGCAAAACTTTTGTGAGGGGTCCCTATTTTTGTGACACAAAACTGCCATTTTCATACTGTTTTGAGTCACAAAATGGCCCCTGCTGTCTTTAGGTTGCAATAGCACCTTGCCACAGCCACTTGGGCATGGCAGAATGCTATGTAACTGGTGCACTGCCTTGTTCAAATGTCTGCAGGGTTCGTTTTTTCAGTATTTACAATCTCAGACTTGGCTTGCAACCACAAACATCTGATGGCCCTCATTTGCAATGTACCTTAGCTGCTGGGGAGGGCCTCTGCCAGCAGCTAAGCAGGCTTTGTGTATCATGGTTTTATTTATTTTTATTTATTTCGTTTTGTTGACCAGGTGGTTGCACTAGACAGCAGAGCTGCCTATTTTCAGGCATGACCGGTAGGTTACATACAGATGGATAAAACACCAATTAAATACAAGGATATGACAGGTGAACATCAGCGATACATGTACCTAACAAATGACATATAATCATTGAAATATATCACAGTGGCAGAAGACATAGGGACTAGGTAGAACAGTGGCATCAACAGAACTCACATACTATATAACTTCAAAGAGTAGTAAGTACCAGGGGTAATTAGGTTCGAGTAGAGCTCCGAGAGAGCCCTACTCAGTGATAGGAATGAGTACCAGGGCAGAGCTATGAGGTGCAGGCCATGGGGGAGCAGTATGGAGAGCCTTTCTGTAACCCCGAACACCGTCACCACTCTACTACAAGTGGGTATTAGGTCACAATTATTATTCTGACATTTTATCTCCACTGATGTTGTATAACTATAATCACATACCAGTGGAGATAAAATGACATGATAAAAGTGATATTGTATCCCCAACTAACAAAGTATCCTGTTATCTTGTGAGCTGGATATGACACGATGATATCTTTCCTATTGGGTACATCACAATACATACTAAACCAATCTAACAACAGCTTTCACAATGCCTATGACATCACATTAGCCATGTGTATACACTGAAAACCAGCAGATGAAATCAAAGAGAAACATTTAAATCTTCATACAAGCAGCAGATTCAAAACTTGTAACTAGTAAGCAGGTACTGTATAAATTGAATATGCAATGGTCTGACTCAAAATATGCAGTTTATCAACACTTGGGAGGAGAAGGATTTTATAACTCCTTCTGTCTCTACCCATCATTTATGGTCCTGCCCCTCACACATGAAGATACATTGCATATTTTGTGTCAGCTTACTATATATCCTAATATAGGTAATCACATTTCTGTTGTGATTTGTCAACTCTGCTGTAGTTAATTTTATTACTATATTTTCATAACTGTGTGTGCCTTTTGTGGTGTCTGCTCTTAAGGATTAAGGTGTAATTTCTGGGCATTTTGGCTGCTCTGGTATATTTTTTTTCTTTTTACAAGTAACAACAATATAAAGGGGTAGAGATTGTTCAAAAGAGTATCTGTGCACGGTTTATGCAGATGACATACTATTATCTGTATCTGATCCTGAGAAGTCGATCTCTCACATTCTTAAAAACATAGAAGAATTTGGGTCTTTTTCAGGATACTCCCAACAAAGACAAAACTCATTTCTTACCACTTAATATCAAGTGCTCAAAAGATACCATCAGAAACATATATAAAACATAGAAGCTGTCAGCAGAAAAGGACCTCCTGGCCCACCTAGTCTGCCACAAAAGTCCCTACCTACTGTGCCACCGTAGACCCTAAGTGATCTCGGTCTTACCTCCACCCCAGCCCTGTTACTAAGGTCCCCCTTTGCCTATCATATGCATGTATGAAACCCACTACCATTTCAGTACCCACCACCTCTGCTGGGAGTCTGTTCCAGGTGTCCACTACCCCTTCTGTAAAGAAGTATTTGCTTGCATCTCCTTTAAGTCTCCCCTTTCCAGCTTCATATCATGCCCCTTGATCTTGAACATCTCTTTCTGTGCAATATGCCACCCTCCTGTGCCTTATTGATACCTTTGAGGTATTTGGATGTTTCTAGCATATCTCTCCTTTCTCTCTCCTCCAGTGAGTGCATATTTAATTCCCCAAGTCTTTCCTTGTATGGCTTCCGATGGAGGCCGTGCACCATCTTGGTTGCTCTCTCTGCACTGTCTCCACCCACTCTATGTCCTTCTTTTAAATCTTCCTTCATTCTTCCACTCCCCAGGAGTGTCCACTCTGTTGTAGATTTCGTGTCATCTGCAAACAGGCATGACCTTTCCTTCAGACCCTCTGCAATGTCACTAATAAAGACATTGAAGAGAACCGGTCCCAGTACTGACCTCTATGGCACCCCACTGTTTACTTTACCTTCTTTCAAATTATTGCCATTTACCACCACCTTCTAAGTTCTGTTACTTAGCCAACTTTGTACCTATTTGACTATCCTTGGACCCACTCCCAGGCTGTCCAGCTTGTTTATCAGTCTTCTGTGTGGGACGATGTTGCATGCCTTACTGAAATCCAGGTAGGCTTCGACCATCGCTCCTCCCTTATCCACCCCCAGTGACCCAGTCAAAACACTCTATCAAGTTAGTTTGGCAAGATCTCCCCTGTGAACCCATGCTGCCTTGGATCCTGTAATCCACTGGTACTGAGGTATTCCCAATCCTTTCCTTAAGCATTGTTTCCATAACCTTGCCAACCACTGAGGTCAGATTTACTGGTCGGAAGTTTCCTCCTCCTCTCTATTCCCACTTTTGTATAGTGGGACCACATCCGCCTTCCTCCAGTCCCCAGGACTTCCCTGTATCCAGTGATATATTGAATAGGATCGTCAGAGGTGCTGCCAGTTCCTCCCTTAGTTCTTTTTTTTTTTTTATTTAGTTATTTAACCAGGTATGGCACACTAAGCTGAAAGCTCTTTTACAGGGAGTGACCTGGGAGCACAAGGGAGGTTAAGTGACTTGCTCAGGGTCACACAGTATGCAAGTGGAAGCTGTGGATTCAAACCCAGGTCTAGTCTGCTGGATGTCACCAGATTTGCAGCTCAGAGCCTTAGACCACTGCGCTATATGCCTCCTTTTAGTATCCTAGGGTGGACCCTGTATCTGGGTCCATTGCCTTGTCCACTTTTATTTTTCTAGTTCCCTGAGGACTCTCTCCTGGTAAAGTGGCTAAAGTCCCCTTCCTTCCCTTAATGCCCTTCTCCACTATCAGTGGCCTGTCACCTGTCCTTCCTTTGTAAATATTGAACAAAAGTACTTGTTCAATATGTCTGCTTTTTGGTCCTCTTTCACACTTTCCCCATTCACCTTTTAGTCTCACTATCCCTGCCTTGCCTTTCTTCCTTTCACTTATCTACCGAAAGAATGTTGGGTCCCTTTTTTGCTGACTTGCAATGTTTTCCTCCATTTCTGCTTTTGTTCTCCTAACTGCCTTCCCTACCTCCCTTTGTTTTTCCTGATAACTCTCCCTATACTCCTTCTCCTTTGTGGACTTGCACCTTTGAATGCCTGCTTCTTTTCCCTTACATTCTCTGCTACTTCCTTGGAGAACCACAGCAGTCTCCTTCTTCTCTTGCTCTTTTTACCTGCTTGGCACAGAGGTTTGTTGCTTTCTCAATGGCCTTCCTTGTTTTTGCCCATTCCTCCTCCACCCTACCTGTTTTCCTTTTTCTGCCAGGGCATCTTTGAAGCATCTCTCACATTTTCTGAAATTTGCCCTCCTGAAGTCCAGGACCTTGTTTTAGTGCAGTTAGTTTCTGGCTTGGTCCTTTGTTGAACCACACCAGAAGTATGGATATAAGATGGGCTGATGCCTATATTGACTACCTGGGGATCAGAATATATAAAACCATAGGTAAAACTATTTCAGAGAATCTACAGCTAATTAAAAAGATTTCTAGGCTGGCCCAGTGGCGCTGAGTGTTGAGGTGCTGGACATCACACCTCGTGCTATGCCAGCAACTCGGGTTCGGGAATGAGTCCAGGTCATCAGGGGTCAGTGGGGGAGGCCGGGAGATGGATTGAGCAGCTGTAAGTGGCTCTCCCCTCCTGGTGGGGACCCAGCCATGCCAGCTGCAAGGCTGCCCAGGGTGGAAGCCTGGAGTAGTGCAGTCGGGGGCGACTAGAGTTGGGAGGGTGCCATGGGTCACTGTGTGTGCATGCCTTCTCACACGTGTGAACAACCACAGCAAGGGCAGGGAAAAATGTGTAAACATGGAGCTGACAGGCTCCATGATGGCTCAGCACCGTGCTAGCCCCAAAGTCTAGATATTGGTCTCTGGGAGACAGGGAAAGTCGGCGTCCTTCACCCTCGGCCCTGGCATGGGGGCAGCAACCCATAGGGGATTGCGGGAAGTTGGGTGTGAGATGTGGGTTCGAGACTGAGCCCCTCCGAGGGGAGGGCTGGAGCTGCTCACCAGCTCTACCATGTACCCCATTGCCAAAGTAGGTGGGAGGTTGCAATGGGGGTCAAAAAGCTTGGCACAATTTGTTACAAAAGATACATCCAACTGGCATTGGGAAAACATATGGGATTTCTCAGCATTTCACAACACCCATTTAAAGATGGTGCAATTTAAGGCATTACACACAATCTACTACACTCCTACCCACTTACATAGAATGGGTATTAAGCAATCTAACTCGTGTGGCAAATGTAATGAGGATGGTTGCAAACATAGTAACAATGTTTTGGGAATGCATAAAGATAAAACCCTTCTGCGATAAGATTCTAGAATTTCTGAATGTACTAGACTTTTTAAAAGAGAAACTTAATATTGAAACATGTGTGCTAGGGCATTTTGATGAGCGCCGCCATCGGAGTAAAGGGCAAGGTGTACTATTGCACTTATTGGTGCAACTGTCAAGAATTGTATTCTGAGAGTATGGCTAAGGAGCAGAGCTCCTATGATAGATGAATGGAAATCTGATTTACTCGAGGCACTAAGATTGGAAAAGTTGGTTTGTGGGCCTCTATGAAATTAATGATAAATTCTACTCTAAATGGAGCACTATATATAAACTACTTGCAGAAGGCCTTCCTACATAGAAATGAGGGGTCTAATGGTCACCCTAATTTATCTTCCTTATCTTTCCTTGCTCTTCCTCATCTATTTCTTCTTTTTCTCTACTGTATCTCCAGTCTTTTCTTAAAGATCATGTGCAGCGGTTTTTGCATATTTTTTAATAAAAGCTTTAAAAGCTGAAATTCAAATCCTTTTGTCGTGATTAGTGTTTCCTGAAAAGTTCATGCTGTTTGGTTTTGTGGTTTTCTTTAAATCAGCATTTGTTAATTTGCTGTACAGTGGCTGAAAACAGTGGAGTTATTTCTATCCTCTCTGTCAAACTTAGAGTGCGATGACATCATTTTGGAGTAGCTTGCTGTTTCAGATTCCCAATCAGAGCAGCACTCTGTAAAGTTTATGGTTTGCTGAGCTCTCCAGGTTCCTTACAACCCAGTCTCTGGTTTGTGTTTAGATAGATCAGCTTAAAATATATCATTCTCTTCCTTTACAAAGCTGATCATTTCAGTTCCAATGCTGATTTGAAGTAGTGGAAATCTTTTCAGTGAGAAATCAGCTTGTCTGTATGCTCTGTTCTTTCTATTCAAATCTCCATTTTTTCCAACTATATAACACAGGGCTGTTAAATGAATATAAAATAAATCTAAATTTTGTTCATTCACAGAAACAGTTTGTTTTTGATGTAGCTTTCATAAATACAATCATGTAAGAACATTTTTTTTTTTGTCAGATTGACCAACAGGTGCTTGTCACACTCTGCTACAGTATTTCAAGCACATGCACTGTCAGAACTCACAAATTTAAGCTCTTTGATAGTTTCTGTGTGACAATACATCATGTATGTGTCGACTAGAACCACTATGTGGCATCCTGATGCACTGTGTTTCTGCCCCACAGCTGAGGCAGCTTCAGTCAACCGCCACCAGTCCCCTGCCCCACAAGCCTCCCTGCCTTCTGCTCCACATTCAAGGCTGCTGCACCTGCTGCCCACTGTTGCTCCACACAGTCATGGATTGTGCACCCTGCTGCCTCCATCCCTGCCTAAAGAATCAGGACTACTGCACCCTGTTGCTCCTGCCCAAACAATTGGGGTTGCTGCACTCTGCTGCCCTATCACCCCACCCTCACAGTTAGGAAGCTGCACCTGTTGCCCCTGTTCCTGTCTCCACAGTCAGGTTGCTCTGACACTCTAGGCCCTAGAGTGTCATGTTTCCTGTCTCCAAAGCTGGGGCTGCTGCACCATGCTACCCTAGCCACCAGAGGTGGGGCTTTTGCTGCACCCTGCTACCCACTACAATTGCTCCAAATGGGCAGGCTGGCTGCACACCTACCCCATCTCACAGTCAGGGCTGCTGTACCTGATGCCCCATGTATCCTGCCCCACAGTCGAGGCTTCTGCACCATGCTGTTTTCTATCACCCATCACCACAGACAGGACTGCTGCAACCTGCTCCTTTCTACACAGTTGTGGTTGCTGTGGACTACTGTGCTCTAGAGCCCCATGCCTCTGCAGTTAGGGCTGCTTCACCATGCTGCCACTTGCCACAAGATTCAGGGCATTTCTGCACCCTGTTCCAGTGCCTCTGCAGTTGAGGCAGTTGCACCTGCTGGCCCCTGCTACCAGAGTCAGATCCTTTGCTACATCCAACTGAAACAGGAACAGGGGGCAACATGTGCAGTGTCCCTGACTGTGAAGGTGAGAGAGAGAGAGAGAGAGAATAGCAGGGTGCAGCAACCCCAACTATTTGGCAAGGGTGCAGCACAAGAGTAGGAGATTGCTGCACCCTGTCCCCTGCCTGTGGAGGCAAGGGGCAGTGTGCAGCAGGACACAATGGTGACAGGGGACAAAATACAGCATGGCGCAGAAGCCTTGACTATGGGGCAGGACACAGGTGGGCATCAGGATACAGCAGCCCTGACAGTGGTACAGGAAGTACATTGTGCAGCAGCCCAGCCCATTTGGGGCAATGGAAATGTGTAGCAGAGCTCAGCAGCCCCAAATGTGGATGCAAGTGGCATGAGACTCTAGGATGTAGCACAGCACAGCAGCCCTGACTGTGGAGACAGGGAAGGGGCAACAGGTGCTGTGGCCCTGACTGTGAGGGTGGAGACAGAGGGCAGCAGGGTGTAGCAGCCCTAAATGTTCGGGCAGAAGATAGGGTGACATCAGGATACAACAGCCCAAACTGTGGTACAGGTGCAGTAGCCATGCCTGTTAGGGACAAGGGATGTGGCAGCAGGGTGTAGCAAAGGATCTGACTCTGGTAGCAGGGGACAGCAGGGTGCAACTGCCTCAATTGTGGAGGCATGCAACAGGGTGCAGCAAATGCCCTGAATCTTGTGGCCAGTGGCAGCATGGTGCAGCAGCCCAAACTGCAGCGGCATGGGGAACTAGAGCACAGCAGGCCATGGCAACCCTAACTGTGTAAAGGAGCAGGTGCGCAGCAGCCCTGTCTCTGGTGGCAAGGATACAGGACAGCATGATGCAGAAGTCTTGACTGTGGTGCAAAACACAGGGAGCATCAGGATACAGCAGCCCTGACTATGAGATGGGGTACAGATGGTGCAGCAGCCCTGCCCATTTGGGCAATTGAAGTGGGTAGCAGGGTGTAGTTAAAGCCCCACCTCTGGTGGCTAGGGCAGTATGGTACAGCAGCCCCAGCTGTGGAGCATGGGACCTGGCACACTAGGGCTTAGCATGGCACAGCAGCCAGGACTGTGGAGACAGGAACAGGGGTCAACAGGTGCAGCTTCCCTAACTGTGAGGGGGAGGGACAGAGGGCAGCAGGGTGCGTCATCCCCAACTGTTTGGGCAGGGGTGGCAGGGTGCAGCAGCCCTGATTCTTTAGGCAGGGATGGAGGCAGCAGGGTGCAATCCTGACTGTGTGGGAGAAGACAGTGGGCAGCAGGACGCAGCAGTCTCACATACAGAGCAGAAGACAGGGGGCTGTGGGGTAGGGACAGGTGGCAGAAGACTGCAGCTGCCTCAGCTGTGAGGCAGAGACATGGTGCATCAGGATGCCACATAGTGTTTCTAGTTGTACACATACATGATATATTTTCCACAGAAACCACCAAAGAACTGAAATTTGTGAGTTCAGACAGGTGCCTGTCACACTCTGCTACAGTATTTCAAGCACATGTACTGTTTGTCAATCTGACATGGAAAAAAATGTTCTTACATGAACATATTTATGAAAGCTACATCAAAGACAAACTGTTTCTGTGAATGAACAAAATTTAGATTTATTTTATATTCATTAAACAGCCCTGTACTATATAGTTAGAAAACAAAAATCAGATTTTTGATTAGAAAGAACTGAAAGCTGTGATACAGACAAGCTGATTTCTCACAGAAAAGATTCCCACTACTTCAATTCAGCATTGAAACTGAAATGATCAGCTTTTAACCAGAAGATAATGATATGTTTTAAGTTGATCTATCTAAACACAAACCAGAGACTGGGTTTGTAAGAAACTTGGAGAGCTCAGCAAACCACAAACTCTACAAAGTACTGCTCTGATTGGGAATCTGAAACAGTAAGCTACTCCAAAATGATGTCATCGCACTGTAAGTTTGACTGAGAGGAAAGAAATAATTCATTGTTTTCAGCCACTGTAGAGCAAATTAATAAATGCTGATTTAAAGAAAACCACAAAATCAAACTGCATGAAATTTTCAGGAAACACTAATCATGACACAGGGACTTGAATGTCAGCTTTTCAAGCTTTATAAAAATATGTAAAAATTCACAGACCATTGTTGGAGGAATGCGGGCGTAAAGGGACGATAAACATATTTTCTGGGATTGCCTCACATCAGTAACTATTGGGTACAGGTGAGGGATCGAGTAGCTATTCTGGGGTGGGGATCCCTAGTGATCTTATACTGGGTCCTGGACAGTACCGGATTTGGTTAAATTAAGAACTCAACGATACCTTTTGATGTGCTGGTGGCCTCTGCTCTCAAGGCAATAACTCAACATTGGCTAGCTAAAGTTTCTCCAACATGGAGGTGTGGTACAGAAATTGCTTATCGGTTCTAGAAATGGAATATCTTACTGCTAAGGTGAGATTGCAAAAGATAAATTTAAATCCAGATGGATGCCCTTTTAAATTTCAAGCCTGAAGGACCAAATTAATATGTTAGAAATTTTGGTTAAGTACATGTCAGTAAGATGATAGGAAGGGTCCGTTGTCGTCCTCTTCCTGGCATTTACAAGGTAGAGAGTAACCTTTATGATAATCCACTGTATAAGGAAAAGTCATATGGTTGTACACACTACGCATGGTATAGGGTATAACGTAGATGGCATTAGTCCGTCCGTGTCTTCTTCTTCTCCCTTCTTTTGTTTTTTCTTCCTCGGTTTCATTTCTTGGCTTTCTTCTCTTCTACTGTCAGGTCCCTATGCGAGGGAGCTGTCTGTTTCTATGGTTATTCAAACTAAGTGGTCTGGACATTTATTAGGTGTGGAGTGACATGAAAGGAACGAATTAATAAAGTACTACGGAGTGGATATCGTATCATACTTAACTAGATGGTTAACAATACTAAAGGTATAGTTCCAGACACGATATGAGTACTTCTACAATGTATGAATGTTGATCAGACTATCTGTATTGTCTGTATATTAAGACTTAATAAAATAAAATTGTTATTTCAAAAAAAATGTAAAACCGTGGCACATGATCTTTAATTTCCACTCTCTAGATTCAAATTTACATTTCAGTCTATTGTTGACTACTGGGATTATGGCTGCAGTTTCATTTAATCTTTTGTATCTTTTTGATAATACATTGTTTGTTATTTTATGTTCAGACTTTAATGTTGTGTTTTCTGTTGTAATAAATATTTTATTCTATGTTTAACTATGTACATTTTAATTTATGCTGATTCTTGTTTTAATGTATAATATGCTGAAAACTAATAAAATCTTATTGACAAAAAAGTGAAATAGGTATTTATATATGTTTGATATTTATATTTATTAAGCAATAAGATATGTTGAAGAGATATGTTAATGGCCTGTTAATCACCCCTGGGGTGCTTGTTGATGTACCACATGGTGGTGGTGTTGTCTGTCCTGACCTGAACCACCTTGTTCTGCACTGACTGAGAGAAAGCTTGCAGGGCCAGAAAGACCATCCTGAGTTCCAAGAGATTGATATGAAGAAGGGATTCCTGAGAGGACCACAGTCCCTGGGCTGTGAGAGCCCCAGATGGGCTCCCCACCCCAATAGAGAAGCATCTGTGGTTAGGACCACAGTGTGAGACTGAGTGACTGAATGGGACTCCTTGTCTGAGGTTGCCCTGATCCTGCCACCATTGGAGAGCCTGGATCAGAGTCTGAGTCACTGGAACTAGTTTGGTTAGAGAATCTTTCTTCTGAGACCAAAAGGCCTCAGGTGAAACTGAAAGTCCCTCATCTGAAAGTCTGGGCCCTTGGACCACTGCTGTAGAAGCTGCCATGTGGCCCAGAAGCTGAAGGAAGTGTCTTGCTAGCCGAGAGACCAGAAGGTGGAATGAAGAAGCCAGCTCTATAATAGCCCTTGCCCTTTCCAGGGAAGAAAAGCTCTTGCTTTGACTGTATCCAACTCTGCACCTATGAAGGTGAGGAGCTGTACAGGCTCAAGAACTGACTGGGAAGATTGAGAAGGAATCCTAGGAAGTGAGCACTTGCTGAGTCACTTGCAGGTCTGACTTGACTTGGTCTGGGGACTGACCCACAATGAGCCAGTCATCCAGGTATGTAAACATGGAAATATTCTTCCTTCTTAAAAGGCCACTACTACTGCTAGGCATTTTGTGAATACCCTTGGAGCTGATGTCAGGTCAAGGGCATAGCTTTGAACTGATAATAGTCTGAAGGCAGTTCGAACCTGAGGTACTTTCTGTGGGAGCATCTGATGGGAATGTGAAAGTAGGTATCTTTAAGTCCAGGGAGGCTAGCCAGTCCCCTGGCCTTAGAGAGGGAAGGATTATTCCCAGAGTCACCATTTTGAATTTTGGTTTTAAAAGATATTTGTTCAGGTATCTTAAGTCTAGGATGGGTCGCCACTCCCTGTCTTTCTTGGGGTAAGAAAGTACCTGGAGTACAGACCTTTGCCCCTGTGCAATGTAGAAACTCTCTCTACAGCCTTTAGAGCCAGTAGAGTTGAAACCTGTGCCTCTAGGGCAATGGTTTCGAGATGCTTGCAGGTGGAAAAGATCTGGCCTCAGTTTTGGAAATTTCTGAAGCTGAGAACCAGCCCTGGCTTACCACTCCAGGACCCACTTGTCTGAGGTAACAGACATCCAGTCCTGGGCAAAGTAAGCCAGCCTGCCTCCTTCAGGAATGGGGAGTCGACCCGGCTGACACATCAGGGTGTCTGCTTAGCAGAAGCCTTAGGTTGAGGGTGGATGCAGCCCTGCTCATCCCCTTCCACCTCTCCTTCTGAAGAACCCTCTTTGAGGAAAAGGAGAAGAGGCCTGTGCTTGGTAGAAAGGCCTATGAAAAGGCCTGCCCCTGCCCCTAGCTTTGCTGCCTTTGAGGAGTTGCCTGCCTTCCTTGGCCTGTGCACTCCATAGGTGGTCCTATACTCATCCATCTTTTTTTCATGTAATTCTCTGTCTGCTCCCCAAACAGAGAATTACTCACCACAGAGAAACCATGGCCTTAGCCTGGTGTCCTGTGAAAGGTTAGTACATCTGAGCCAGCCATTCTCAAGAGTCACAGATGTAGCCATGACTCTAGATGACACATCATTGGAGTCCACAGCAGCATGGAACTGTACCTTAGATGCCTCAATCCCATCAGCAGCCACCCTCCAGCTCCGAGGCTAGCTGGGGAAGGTCTGCTTAGCCAGTGCCAGTACAGTGTCCCACCTGGACTTCTGGTACCTGGCTGCATAGGCCATATAATTAGCCTGCTTGAGTCCCAAGGTGGGTGCCATGTATTGTTTCTTTGCCATGGCATCCAGCTTCCTAGAGTCTTTATCTGGGGTGTGAAGCCAAGTGTATATTAGCCTTATCACAGGCTGCAGCCTGCACAACCCCAACATGGCTGCATTGTTGATACAAGTACTCGCACCTGAACCTGATAAAGTGTACCTTTGTCCATCCTTCTGTCAGCAGGAGGTACAGAATTTGGAGTTATTTAAATCATTTGTGTCTGTTTCCCAAAAGACTTATGAAGGGAATAGACAGTCTCTTGACTCTGGGATGTCCATCATCTCCACATAATCAGGTTGCTCTTGTTCCTCCATGGCTTCTTCCACAGGAGCTGGAGGTTTCTGCCACTTTCCTGTAAAACATATAGTGGGAAGGGGACTCAGAAAGCCTAGGAAGGGAAACACCAGAAGGCCTGTCTGGGAGACTCCGATTCAGTGCGCCATCCAGACCTTCCCACCATCGTCCATCATCATCATCATAATCTTCATCCCTCCAAATCCAGTTCATAAAATCTTCAGAGGCATAACCTTGAACCGGAGGAACCGATCAAACCAAGCACCTGCCAGAAGGCACGGATCAGATGGAACCGGCTAAGCAATTCTACAATCCTTATCGCTTGGCAATCTCTTCAAGGTCGGAAATGGCTCTCTGAATCTGAACCAGCTGCTTTTTCTTTCTTTGTCTTTTGTAGGAACCAATCCCTAAGATCGCTCTCCTCTTGCCTGAAGAAGTATCGCCTCTGGTCAGAGGGCACTCCTCAGGTTGGTCGAACCGAACCGGGTTGGCCATCCAGGCCAGCGAACTTCGCCTCCTTATCCCTAAGCCTACCAAATCTTTTTTCCAGTGTAGACCTAGGGAAATTTTACAGATTTGGCAGTCTGAATCGAGGTGGTCAAACCCCAGACAATAAACACAGGTGGTGTGGGATCAACCTTAGCAAAGACCTCCCCACACATACTGCAGTGTTGAAACCCAGTGGGCCCGGTTTTCTTTTGGGTTTCTCAGACATAGCCATCCTAACCACAGACTTACCCTTTTTATGGTAAACAACCAGGCAAGACACCCTTTATCTGTTTCTAACCGTGTCACGGTATTGGAAAAACTACAAGAAAGTGCGTTTTTTTAAACCGATAAGGACCAGTAACCACACTGTAAGTTTAGAAACAAATACAGAATACATAATTCACTAAATGGCCGGTTCAACTGAACCAATTGAAAAATCAATTTTACAATTCCCACAAGTTTACTATGTCAAGTTCACTACCTAGTACTTACTGTACCACAGACAGAGATCTGAACCAAAACTTATGAAAATAATCGATAAAACCAAGGACTTTAACTGACTTTCGAATCACGAGCAAAGAGGAGAAATTTCCAGAGCACTCATTCAGTTAGGCGGAGTAAAGAATCTGATGGTTGTACTTCAAAGTGCAGCAGACAGAGGTTGAAACCAAGTTCGAAGCTCAACGCTCTATGCTCTGCATAGAAAATTAACCCTCTTCTCTGGGGCAGTTTGAGTGCTGGGGCTAACTGAAATAGTCAGAATACAGCAAGACTTCATGTGGTTTGAACAGCTTGTAAGTTTTGAACAGCTGGTTCCAAATCAAGGTACAATTGTTGTTTTGGATTTTGTTTACTAGTAATGACAGATCTACTGTGAGATTAAATAACTATGACAGAACGTCTGTGAGAATAAATGGTGGTGACAGGGTAACTGAGAATAAAAGTTTATGCATAACTGTTGCCCTTTTATAAGAAGACATAAACAGGGATATTCCATAATGCATCCAAGAATATAGAGGATTGTGTATGAACAATCACACACAACAAGGCAGTTAGAATCGAGAGGTTTCCATGGTAACCTAAGACCTCGAGAGCACAGCTCGAGAGGTCCATTACCATGGAAACCTCAAGATCGTAAACTGCCTTGTTTGTGTATGATTGCTCATACACAATCTTTTATAGTGTATGGGCAGTAATACTTTCACCCATTTATCAAAAAGCCCCCCAAGTACTGACAAGTACCTTCATGGCTCGGTTCGCTCAAGCGCCGCTATTCCTGGTCTGCTGTCACTGCCACAGCCCCACATCACGCATGCACAAAAGCATTCAATCTTGTGCTGCACTGGTCTCCATACTCAGTGCAGCACAACAAGATCGTGATGCACTGAGTGAAGCACAACAACGCTGTTCTAAGCATGGCTTTCCATGCTCAACAGTGTTCTGCTATACACTATAGCTTTTGTTAACTATGGAATGTTGCCAACAATGCTTCCTAGCAATGAGTGGTGGAGTGAAGCAGTATGGGTCATGGTATAAGTGAGCAACAAGGTGTGGGTTATGGCCTGATAACAACATGCCCCAGGTGCATTATGAGTCATGAGGCGCTTGCACCAAGTGCCTTTAGTACCTGGGAAGTGCTCTCATCAGGCCACAACCCATGGTCCCTCAAGTAAATATTAAAAAACAAAAAAAAAACATGCCCAACATTTTTAAAATTGCTGTTTCGTAGTTGTAACAGTAAAAAATAGTTCCCTGTCAAAGTATTTTGGAAGTGTTTGATCACCACAAGAGGGTGCCCCTCCCCACACGAACACACATACTGCTCACTTAGGTTATGTCTCTCCCAACCGCCTTGCTTACATACACCCTCTCTGTTACAGTACTACCATTGCACCCACTTCCACGCACATTTTAATACAGTGTGCTTTTGAGCGAGGAACATAGTAGTCATTTTACTGACAGTGAGTGTGAGGTTTTATTGCAGCGATCATGTTACTGTCAAATGCTGTAGTTAACACCTTTTTCACAGCGCTTGCCCAATTGTGATTTTTAACAACTGCTGCTAGCTGTCCCACTTGCCAAAACGTGGTATGATTCGTTATTTTAAAGGCAGTGTAGTAACTGCATTGAAGGGTGCGGGAGCCTCCAGGTTGGCTGAGCTTGATAGAAAACAGGAAAAAATTCCTGCCACTTACAGATTCAAAAATCACACACGGTCACACAGTGATATCTGTAGTTATGGGGTTCTGGCTGGTACAAATAGTGCCAGTTGTGAGTTCTGACCTGATAAGGACATGGCTAAAGAGGGTATCAGCCAATCAGAATGCAGGAAATTGTGTGCCCATTTTATAAATGTAAATACCTTACTTAATGTGCTCAAGTGCTCCTACCCTTGATCTGCATTAGCTGGTAACTTGTATTGCTATATGTGTAAACATGTTATCCTACATAAATGCATTGTATGACCACATCTACTATTTAAACTCACCATGTCCCCTGTAGATATGCTGTTGCTTCTGCATTGGTTCTCATTTGCTTATGATGAATGTATGACAAACTATTTTCTACTGTTGTAGTTATGTACATGCGACTTGTTACCCATATCTGTTACACAAATTGTCATTTTCTTATATCAACCTTTGTAATGTTATCTTCATATGTAACCTCCCGTGGTGCCTGAAAATAAGCATTTGTTTGACTCAATCAGTACCAAAACCAAATTAAAACCAAGGAATGTGCTTTTAAAAGGCACTCCATGCAAGCTAATGCCACACACACACCTAATGCTCTCCTATAAAGACATCAGAAAACATCAGAATGTGGGGGCTGAGTAAGCTACCAGGAAGTGGAAGGGATTAGGCGCAGCCCCTTTGGGGCAAATTATGATCCCTTCCTCTTTAGGGGACCACAAGAATCAATTTAAGGAGCTCCCATTAAGGTAAGGGAGCTCCCTGTTTCTACTTATCAGGATCAAGAAGGTGCTCTTTAAAGCAAAATACCAAAATGAATGTGAATACTGAATTGTTTAATGAACAGAAGACTTTCTTTTTAACATATTTTCTCTCTCCCAATGTCAGTGGGGCTTGGTGGAAGTTATACGACCATCCATGCTCTGTCCCCCTACAACTGTCGGGGATCATGCTGTGTGGCAGTGGGGCTTTTTACCTGGTTTTAGGTTACTTGTTTCCTGAAACCCCACCCCTGTGGACACTGGCAAGAAGGACGTTAGTCCTCGCTGTAGACGAGCTGGTATATGTCTCAGCCATGCACCTAATTGCATCCTCCCTCCCCACACCATGATTCCTGTGTCACCACCTGTGCATCCACTGGTGGTGGTAATGGGGTGATCTAACAGCCTTTCCCCACAGAGGAGAACAGCATTTTGAACAGGAAGGTACACATTTCCTGAGTGTTCTGAGCTTTATATGGAAGATTTGACTAAGTGTCCCACTTTGTGCCTTTCTGTTATACACTTGAGGATGGACGTTTGAGATGTATTCCTCACAGGGCTTTATCAACCACTGAAAAATGTCCCACAAGTAAGCAGGACATGCACTGCAGGCTATTAAATCTCCCACTGCTGAAGCCCTGCTCCAATGCCAGCTGCAGGGGATTCTGGGATTTCTGGTTGCAGTAAATATCATCTTGAAAGTCAGCAGAATCAACAGATACAATCTACTATACTGCAGTAAACAGTAAGTAAAAAATGTTTTTGCACACAAGTGCAGACCAGCCCCACACTTGGATGTAGGGCTCTTAGTGCTGCAAGTTCCCTGTAGTTCCAGGCAGTACGCTAGCTCTTTTATTTGTCTGAAATGTTATTTCGTATCAGTGTGGTTTGTAACCACTCTGCCACTGTTTCTGTTCTGCCAGAGCCCTCTTGTAATAGTTCTTCATGGACATCTTTCATTCTTCGTTGAGTAATCACTGATCTGCCATGTTGAAGCATGCTAAGTTCAGGGCTCGAGCATTAAAGATTTGTGATTACTCAACATAGAATGAAGAATGTCAACAATGAAAATCAAGTAGAAACCCTAACATTTTGTGTGTGTGTGGGTGGGGGGCTAAGAATGGAAATAAATGGCCTCCACATGTGATATGCATATTTCAAGGTACCACCTTATAGGAGAGCAAAATTAATCCCCTTCCACCCTTACACAGGGGTCTCTCAATCATGTCCTCTATTTGGGAAGACATCCAAGCAATGTCCCACTAATAAAAACATACACAGTGATGGAAGAAATATTGCACAGCTTAGTCTACAGTTAGAATTGCCTGAAAAAGCAGACAAGATATCAGGGTCATGTAGCCTTTTATCAGTGTGTGCAGCCAGCATATCCTATCTACCAATAAGTAGCAGCTGTGGATCTACAACACCTTTGTCTTACACGCAAACATACTAAGTCAGGAAAGAAAGAAGACTACAGGCTCACTCCCCGCCAACTCAGGGGAACACCGTGTCACCTGATTCTGTGAGAAGCTGAGATGATCCATCAGTGCAGTGGCAGGGCAGCCACCAGGATGCTGGTGACCTGAGTAAGGGTTTCAGGAATAAGCCTGGGTCCCTGGGAGCCGGCTGAGGGGAGGCTGATTGAGGGTCCCAGGGAATGCTCACCTGCTCCAGGGAGGGAGGGTACTGTGTTCCACTCTGCTATGACTGCCTGGATGACAACAGGTGGTGGTACAACCAGAGCCACTTGTGGCGGGTGTGATGCCTCCTGACAGCAATGTAACCATGCTGTGTGCCAGTGCTTGCCCAGCCTCACCCGCAAGGTTTCCTGGAGACAAAGAGAGGAAAAGTGGAAAGACAGTCTGGTCAAAGCAGGATGAAGCCAGGAACCCCTCCCACAGGATCCACATTGCTTAATCAGCAACCTTCTTAGCTCAGAATGACTTCCAAAGTGGCTTGGGAAACCCAGATGTCCCTGCCATTGGGGTAAGCTGTGGTAGTACAGAGGAAGGGAAGTATAGAGAGTTGATGGGTGATGAGGCCATGGGTAACTGGCAGAAAGGAGCTGGCCAGAAAAGAAAAGGGTATAAACAGCCAATAAAAAGATAATTCTTTGAGAAGCCTACCATTGAGAATAATTAGATCATGATCCATCATGAAGATGGTGTCTTCCATTTATCTGAAATGCTCATGATATAATCATAGCAGATCTAAAGCTGTCATATTACCTGACCAGTATAATGACATCTGAATCTATAAAGTCATGATGTCATAATCCCTGTCCCAATTCCCATTGTTTAATGTGACTATCCATACATTAATAATGCACTTTCCAGCTGGCCCAGTGGTGTGGAGGGGTTGAGGCATCATGCCTTACCTCCTGCCATGCCGGTGACTGTGTTCGCAGTGTGAGCAGGTTGCTGGGGATGGCGAGTGGGAGAGGATTGAGCATCTGGAGGACAGCCTCCTCTCCCAGGAAGGGAGGGGGGACATGAAGGTCAGTGCATTTCTGACACCTAGTGGTGGCTGGGTGTCAGAGTGCCAGGGTCCCGTCATTAGGGATGGGGCAGAGTAGTTGACTGGCGTGTGTGTGGATGGCGCACAGCTCAGCCATTGTCAGAATCTACATTGCTCCACCTCTGGGAGGGACAGAAAGGAGTAAAATGGAGCAGAAAACTGTCCTGTGTGCAGCTGGATGATGCCAACCACTGCAGGTGCTGCTCCCATGAATGGAAGGCACCTCCTGAACCAGATCCATGTTCAGCGGGTTAGGGATCCTCACACTCCACCGCAGGGGCAAGCCATGGAGGAAGAATGGAGGTGCACTGCGAACGAAGGACGGGGCTGGGGGTCGGCAAGATAGACGGCCACCTAGGACGAAGTACAAAGCAAGTAAAAATAAATAATGCACTTTCACAAACTATTTTCAAGGTGCCTTACAGAGCAATGAGCAAGAACCTGGATTCCTGGGACTCTATGTGGGCAAACGCTATTGCCCACCTGTGCCAGGAGTAACTACATGCCACACTAACCTGTTCCTCTGATTGACAGTGGCATGGGACTGTTGGCAGCAACTCTGGGGTTAACCTACTGGGACACCATTCAAACAGTACTGTGGGATCCCTGATGTCTATGAGAGCAACAGCAGGTCACACTAACTAATGTCTCAGACAAAGACCCTTGACCTGGTTTTAAAAAGATCTGCACATGTACTTTGGATACTCGTGCAAATCTCTTTCAAATACTGTCACCCCCACCCCACTATTTTATAACAGGCAAAATTTATTTTATTTAGCTTTTGTTTACTGGGTAGGTACACTAGACAAGTAATATGCCTATTTTCAGGAACGACCGGGAGAGTACAAAACATACAAGATACATACAAGGCAACTTAGAAGGAACAACTTATTACAGGAGGTACTAACAATTGTAGAAAACAAATGCACAAGCAGCAATTACACCCCAAAATGGGATTACATAGATTGACATTAGTGACAGCAGGATTCGGCCAGAAAACATTTCATTTCACTACGGAGGCTTGAAGCAGTCACACATTGATGATAATTTTAAGTGCGACCACAGGGAGGAGCGAAAGATCCCATGGGAGGGGCCATGGGACATGATCAGGAAGAGAGTTCCAGAGTCTGGGCATAAGCAGCAAAGTCTTGGTCCCCATAAGAGTCCGGGTGGAAGGGACTTTGAGCAGGCCAGCAGACTGGGACCTAAGCTTGTAGGCATGGTGTCCATTTTTGGGAGGAGATTCACCAGTCCCTGAGGGGAGCCAGAAGCAGCACCTTCTTGGAGAAGCTTCCAACACCAAAATCCAGGTATTCAGCTGGAGGCAACCAGCGGAGTTTATCATAGAGATCTACAGCGATGGGTGAGTTTAGGGACAGCAAGTGCAAACCGACAAATATTGTTATATGCCATGTTCCACCGGGCAAGGTGAATTTGGGGGACCGGGCAAACAGGTGGGATCCATAGTTGAGGGAGGGAAGAAGCACTCCTCTTGCAAGTGCAAGTTTCACTGGTCAGGGTTGTATTTGGCCCTATAGGCCTGCTCAACTTGCAATGTGTGCTTCTACAGATGTTGAGGATATGACTCTCATGTCAAGTTGGGGTCAAGAGTAACCCCAAGATATTTGATTGAGTTCACCATTGGCAACGGGATCCACCATCACAGGTTATGTTTAGCAAGGATGATGAGGCTTTTATCTTGGCCGTGGAGCCAAAAGCATGGCCTGTGTTTTATTAGGTTCAACACCAGCCTATGGTGAGTAACCCAGGCCAGGACTCTGCTGAAATCATCAGTCAGGCTCTGGTTTAGTGCTGTGACATTGGGGAATGGGCCACTAGCACCAGATCATCTGCATATAGAGTGGCTTGGCAATGAGAGGTCACCAGTGGCAGTTGATTGATTAAGAGCAAGAAAAGGAGAGGGCCCAGCACTGATCCCTGGGGACTCCATAGTCACTGCCCTGGGCTCCGAGAGGACCTTGTTGAAGCAGGTACGCTGCTTACTACCCTCAGATAGCCCGAGAACCAGTTCAAGGCATGGGAGGAGAGACCAACGGCCTTTAGTTGCTCTCCAAGAAGGTCATGGTTAACAAGGTCAAAAGCTTTTGATAGGTCTATAAATATAGCACCGGACAGTTTACCTTGGTCCATGGCAGATCTTATGCTGGAAGTTACAGTAATCAGAGCAGTAGTGGTACTGTGTCCCTTTCGAAAGCCGTGCTGTGCCCTGGATAGCAAATCATGAGAGTGCAATACTCCGAGTTGCTCGCCACCACCTTTTCAAGAAGTTTGCCAAGGGATGGGAGGATTGCAATAGGGCGATAGTTGTCAGGGAGTTTGGGATTGCCCTGCTTCAGAACTGGTACTATCCTTGCTTCCTTCCATATCAGGGATTTTCCCTGAGCTAAGGATAGATTAAAGATTTGGGCAACCGGGAGGCAATGTAGGCCACTCCTAGCTTGAGAAGCCGCTGTTCCAGGAAAGCAAGACCTGGGCTGGAGTACTGGGCGAGGGCAGCAAGGCGTTCTGGACGTTGAAGACTGATACTGCCCTGAGATTAAACTCACTCTGATGATGTTGATCCACCTGACTCGAGAGGGACGGAGAGTGAGCGGGCTCCATCAGTCGTAAGTCGGGAGGTGAGGGCTGAGAGGTCAGAGAAGTGACAATTAAGGAGTCAGCTATGGTATGGGGATTATTGCAAGAGACACCATCTATAACCATATCCGTGATACTCGCGCTGGAGGATCCACTAACTAGGGATTTAATGTTCCTCCAGAACCTCCTGGGGTCTCTGGCAGAGCTAAGTAGCGCAGACTTGCAGAAGTCACTTTTGCTACCCTAATAGCCTTCTTACACTGGTTCCTGAGGTGCCGATATCTCTGGAGTTTAGAGGGATCACCGATCCCCTGGCATGAGCCCAGCATCAGTCTCTTTCACGATCTTGGCTAGAAGATTTCCATTCAGCCAGTAGGTAGCCGCTCCCCTCACCCTCCGGAGATCATGGGTGCATGCCTGTCCTGGATATCACCTAAGGAATCAATAAAGCAGGAGGTTGCCACTGAGGGGTCAGTGGCTTCCAACACCCTAGTCCAGTCAGTAGATCTTATGGAGTGGTTGCATTTCACCTTCTTTGACCAATTATGGGTCATCCACTTTACTGTAATTGAAGTTCTTAGATCTCATTACTTTTTAAAGTGTTCTGTGAGACATGTATACATGGGATTGATGAATAACACTTGTAAATAAAAGTGTTATTTTGCCTTGCTACCTAGTGGGAGTGGAATTAACATGTTATTTCCACTGCAGCTTTATTCCACTACAGCCCTTTCACAGTTGCTTTCCACAGCTAATCAGGACCAGTAAACACACATCACCGCTACCTAGCTACTTCAGGACAAAGCACGCTGTTTCTACAACCCAATTAACAGGTACAATGTTCTCCTATACTAATTCTGGTTAATATGATGAACATTTAGCATCTGCGCTGCCCAGGTGGAGCCAAAATAACAACTTGATTTTCAATGTACTGAGCAGTTGAAAGACTACCAACATAACTCATCTGCCCATGGTATACATAGAAATCCCATGGGCTGATCGAATACGCTTTTGTTCACTTCATGATGCCAACAATGCAGCCTGGCACTGAAGCCACAACTCGCTGCCAGGCAACATTGTTGGCAACATTCCAACGTGAATAAGGAGCCTATTTGTGATCGACCCATGCAATAGCCCCTATATATACTACACCAGCAGTGAAGAGATTGGTAAATAAATCATGTTATTTTGGGATAGATATTTATTTTCACTTAGAACATAAGTTATTTGACTTAGAGTATGATTTATTTCACTTAGATTGTGTTATTTACATTTAGGATCTGGAAATAGGACACAGAAAACAATGGTCCAGTCAATGAGTTTGCAATGGAAAAGGCAGTTATATAACAAGGTAAATACTAATAAAACCTATTTATTTATTTATTGAGTTTATGTAGGGCCACTGAGACTGAAAGTCCCTGTTTCAAATCTCTGCAAATCTGTGCCTCAGAAACTACCTTACTGGGATACGCTGTCCACCTCAATGTTTCCCTCTACCATTGGACTTACGTGGGCATAAAAGCAAAAGCAACACTTTGAGAAAGGATTTCACTGTACTTCTGTGTGCAAGTCCCTTTCATGCATCCCAGCTGTGAATCTTCAAACATGTTGAAAAGTTATAATTCCACCATTACAGTGTGCTATATATCCATGCATAATAACACATTTATCTCCACATGCATAATAAGACCTTTCATAACTAACTCATGACTTTGCCACGCATGAGTTAAGGGTCTTACCACTCACTAGTGGAGATAAATGTGTTATTCCACTGCAACCTACTTATGTATTCTCTATTTATACAATAGGCATGGACTCAGAAGTCATTGAATAAATTCATTTATCGTCACAGCCGCTGAATAAATAAAATTTATCCATATAATAGCTATGCCACAATCACTCCAGACTCATTTAGAATGTCGGCCTTAGTAGCAGTACTACCCATATTCAAATGAGAATAACTTTAAAATGAAAAGATAGCATGGTACTGTGAGCATGAAAGTTCTTCAGCACCAAATTATCTACAAAATGAGTAGTGTTTCATTTATAGATACCTTATATTTTTTGTATAATTAGCAAAAAAGCAGAAAATGCAATTTGTTGTTCACTTTTTGAGAAACATATACAAAAGATATAAGCAATCAAAAGCAAATGTCCCTGCACTGACAGAAAGCATACCTATTGCATGAATGAAATATACAATGGTGAGCTGTCAGATAAATGATTCATCTGCACTTGTGCTGTTTGACCTCGGACACCTCACTCATGGCATACACCACTCATGAGGTTATCTGAGGTCAAATAGCACTTGTGTAGATAAATCATTTATCTTACAGCTCTCCATTGTATATCATATATATATATATATATATATATATATATATATATATATACACACATACTGTATATACATTCGCAACCTTCATAGGTAGGGCTCAGTCTTCACTTCTATGTTAAACTGAAAAGTTTGTACTTTAATAACTTCAAAATGTTTCAGTGCTTTGCATGAAATTTTGTATGCACCATCTGGGTCCATAGATCTCTTGACGTAAGTTTCATTCTGGTCAGATGTGGGATGCGGAGACTGAGAGTGTCAAAATGTGAAAATTACCATTTGTGGTCAAATTTTGTCATGCTGTTGTGCAAATATGGTGTGGAATTGTGATCTGAAATGGTTAGGGTATAAAGGTCTTGAATCACAGATGTGCCTTTGAAGATTTGGTGAAAAATGTTAATCCATTCCAAAGTTATTACATTTCAAAGTTTCCATTATTTCCTATGGGACCAGTTAGATGTTCTACTCGAAAAATTATTCTTTATCGCAAATGTGGAATCCTTTTGCAAATGCGAACTTTGCCACAAATGTGGAATCTTTTTTGTTCTACTGTCAACTTGTTTTCAGTTAGAGGTGACAACAAAATAAAATAACTTAAAAGTAATAGATTTAGTAGACAACAACAGTTGTCTTTACCAAATCAAGACCCACACAATCCGAATCTGGGGTTAGTTTTTGAGAAGTCACTTAGAAATTTTTTTTAAACATGCACGAATCCTTTTGCAAACCGCAGAGAAAAAGGTCACAAAAATGATCCTTTGCAATTTATGAAAAGGATTTTCTTTACTGCAAATCACAAAAAAGAATTATGTAACAGGATCCTTTTGCACTTCTAGAAAAGGATTTTCTTTTTCCGCAAATTGTGTAAAAAGGAATTGTATAAAATGATACTTTTTCACAATTTCTGAAAAAGGAATTTTAATCCTTAGACTGCCAAGGGAATTAGAACATATAGGAATTCTGAACTGATATATCAGTCCACAGCATAGCAAGGATAAGACTGCTGTTTCTTTGTCACTCCACAGTTCACAAAGTTGATTTTGGTCTGAAATTTTCAGGGTACAAAGGGCTTCACCATAGATATGTATTTTGCTGGGTTGGTGAAAATATATAATAGATGATAACCTCCATGCTTCTTGATCTGACACCCCACCCGATCCAGTTCAGGGGCACGACACTCCCAGCCCTATTCTCATGGCTGAAGGCACTTGCTGTCTCTGATGCCTGCAGAGTTCAGGGGCCCCAGAGAGGAATAGACCCAGACCCAGAGACCAGGGCACAAACTGGGAGTCTGGTGGCATGCATGGTGCCAGCAGTGAGTCCAGCAGGCAGAGGATTGACTGCTAGTAAGACCCAAAGGAGAGTGCACCAGGGTCATAGGAAGGAGATAAAAATAAATGACAAAAATTAGCTTTCCACGGTCTTTCAGATTTTGAGAGACCAAACACACCAATATTCCCCATTAAAATTAGATATGTATACATTTAAAAAGTAAAACCAGAGTTGGCTTTGGATTTAAAGGACCTTCAGCAACATTAGTCATGAGGACCCCTACTATCCCACTTTGGCCACACCACTGTATTTCTAGCAGCAATGATAGATTTTGGGCTCCTATGTCTACTCATTATATCGGTCCCTTAGTTTCTTTTATAGAGATGTTTTATGCTGTTTTCTGTAGGTTTCACCTGTGTTCCCCTGCCCGGGGTCCCAGCACATGGCTGTATGTTCGCGGTGGCGGCATGCACACGCACTAGATGCCAGCTCATCCCTGTCCACCCACCCATACTGCCGCCCTCCTCATCCAGCACCTTACTGGACCTCCACCTAGTGGGTGCAGGACTACAAGGGGGTGATAACCCACTCCCACCACCCCTAGAAGAGGAGGGCAGCCTGCCAGCTTGCTCAATCCTGCTCCTCCTCCTCCCCCTGGCACCCTGACAACCCGAGATCATTCCCAAACCCGGGTTGCCAGTGTGAGTGCGGAGTAAGGTGTCCAGTGAGTAGCTTGGCAGAAGACACCAGGAGGAAGGAGTGCTATGTGACTGGACTTCTACTGGGACTAAAGAAGTAGAACTCTTGTACTTGTACTTGGACTTTAATTTAGGGTAAAAACAAACTAATTAACAAAACAAAAAATAGTGTGTTTGTCTGAGTTAACTGAACTGAATGGTTATCTGAACAGTTATCTAAGTGTAAATCTCAGGTGATTGAAAGAGCTTGATAGCTGTGCAGTTTAAATTACTTGTAGAAAGATCTGTAGGGGGAGTCTTAGCTAGAAGAAAGCTACATTTAAAGACTGCATTAGAAAGATTCTGTTATTGCCCACCCTGCCACTCAAAGTTAGTTCTACTTTTATAGGAACAGGATTTGACTGATAACAGGAACTTCCTGTTTGGGAGCAGGAAGTGAGTGATCACAGAGCCACCAAAGACCCACCATCCTAGAAGGGCAAGAGTAGCTCTCTGCCCTCTAGCTGCTGGAGGCCTGCCCCTGAGCAAGTAAGGGGTCCACTGAGAAATATAGGATATTCTTGTCACAGAACAGGACTATCAGGAGCTTAAAGGACATGGAGGCAGAAAGTAAGTAGAGAGAAGTGAAAGAAGAAAAAACAGAGGAAAGAGTAAGGATTTCAAACACAGTTAAGGGACTGAAATAAGACATGATGGGAGTGGTGCAGTGCAGCGGCTGTGGAGCAGCAGTCTTCCAGGAGACGTTCTGGAGGATCGGTGTTGTCCCATCTGCAGGCACCTCTCTGGGCTGAGGGAGGAGGTTGCTCATCTCCAGGCTGAGTTGGCCAGGATTTGGGGACCTCCTTCCATCCAGGGACCACCAGTGCCACTGCCGCTGCCTCAGAGGCTGCCAAGAAAGAAGAGCTGTTGGACCACAGTGGGCTCAGGGAGGGTGAGGGTGGTGGAACAGAGGCATCCTCCAGTTGTACCTCTCCACAACCCGATGCCATTCTGGCAAAGTGCGGTTCCTAGAGGCACCCACAGTGGAGACTAAGGAGGATGCTGGGAACCTCCACAAAGGAGACCCAACAGGAGGGTGGCATGGGACCCCACAGGGAAGGAAACAACTCCTGGTGGGGGACTCCATTGTTAGGAAGGTAGAACTGGGGAGGAAGGGAGAGGGAGGTGGTGCCTGCCAGGTGCCATGGCTTGAGGGACAGGGAGCGAACCCTCAGGATTGCCAAGCAGCTGTACAAGGAGGGAGCTGGATGTCATGTGTCCACCTAGGGATAAATGACCTGGCTAAGAAAGGGATTAGAGCAGTGCAGGAAGAGTTTGTGGAATTGGGAGGGCTCAGACAAGTAGCACGCACGGTAACCTTCTCGGAGGTGCTGCCCATCTATGGTGTAGGAGAGGTTAGGTGTTCTGCACCATGGGATTCAATCAGTGATTGAAAAACTGGTGCAGAGCTCAGGATTTGGCTTCACTGGGACTGGGGTCCACCTGGAGTGATGCAAGCTATACTGGCATGATGGGCTGCATCTGTCCAGGAGGGAACCAGGATCCTAGGTGATAGGTTTAAATGCTTCATTGGCAAGCATTTAAACCAGCCAAGGGGTGAGGCACTGGAAAGGAGCAGGGAAATCCTAGCCCGCCCAAAAACTCACAGTAGTGCACGGAACACCAACATAGAGGTGGCGTATAGGAGAAGGGCAGGGGTAAATGGAGAAAGTGACAAAGGCAAGAAGGACAGGGATGGGGCAAAAGGAGTAAGGCCATCAGGAAATGGAGGGTAATGAGTACCAATGCTCTGTAGTCTGGGCAACAAGCTCCCTAAGCTGGTGGCCTTGATGGAAGAGGGATGCCTGGATATTGTAGCAGTCACAGAAACATGGTACACAGAGAACCATGACTGGATGTTAACATACCAGGGCACATAACTCACAGGAGAGACAGGCAGGAGAGAAGTGGGGTAGGAGTAGCTCTCATGTAAAATGAAGGGATAAAAGCAACTGAGCAAAAGAGTAAACAGGGAGGAGAGGAGGCACTCTGGGTCACCTTGGAGACTGGAAAGGGCACCACAATCCGCACTGGGTTATGTAAAGACCCCATGTCAGGGGAGGGAATGGACAAGGATATGATGGAAGGCATTCTTAGGATGGCAGAGAAGGGGAGATACTGTTGATGGGAGACCTGAATATGCCAGATGTTAACTGGAGAACATTTGCTGCAGCCATATCCAAGAGCAGGGCCATTCTCGATGCCCTACAGGTGGCAGGCCTCAGACAGCTAGTTTCAGAACCTACTTGTGAGGGAGCAATCTTAGACCTCAGACTCAAATGGGGGCAGAGAGGATCTCAGATCTAGAAGTGGGTTGCCATCTGGGAACAAGTGACCATCAAACAGTGTGGTTCACGTTAAGCTCAGCTACAGAGTCAAGCCATACAAAAATGAGGGTACTGGACTTCAGGAGGGCTGACTTTGGCAAGATGGGAGAGTGCCTCAGAAAAGCACTAGCAAACAGGCTAGAAGGAGGGTGGAGCAACAATGAAGAATCATCAAACTGAAATCACAGAGGCAACAAGCCTTTGTGTGAAGCAAATAAACAAATCAAAACAAAAGAAAAAGCTACTATGGTTCTCAAAAGAGGTGGCTGGGAAAGTCAGGAGAAAAAGATAGCATTCAGGAAGTACAAGGAAACACAGAAGGAGCAGGACAGAGAGCTGTACCAGTTAAGGCAGAAGGAAGCAGGAGGGAAGTCAGAATAGCAAAGGCCCAAACTGAGGAAAAGATAGCCAACTCGGTTAAGAAGGGGATAAAACCTTTATAGGTACATCAGAGAGCGAGAAAGACAAAGGGAGGGATAGTGAGGCTGAATAGAATGAATGGTGGGTCGGCAGAGGGGACAGTGAAAAGCAGGATACTGAATGAATATTTCTGCTCAGTATTCACAAAGAGGAGGGGAAGTGCCTAATCCAATTAACAGAAGCACTCTTGATAGGGGTTGATCCCAGCCCTTTCACAAAAAGAAAGGGTTCTGCAAGAACTCCTAAAACTGAAGGTGGACAAAGCAATGGAGCCTGATGGAATTCACCCCAGAATTCTAAAAAGAATTAAGGGGAACTAGTGAAACCACTGACTACTCTTTTAATAAATCATGGGAAGATGGTGTGGTACCCGAGGACTGGAGGAAGGCGGATGATGCCCTTCACAAAAGTGGGATCAAGACAGAGGCAGGAAACTACAGACCTGTCAGTTTGATCTCTGTGGTAGGGAAAGTGATGGAGTCACGTCCGAAGGAAAGAATTGTTGAGTACCTTGAGGCCAGTGGGGCACAGGACCCAAGGCAGCATGGGTTCATAGCGGAAGGTCACGCCAGACGAATCTAACAGATTTCTTTGACTGGGTGACCAAAGTAGTAGACCAGGAGTGGATGTGGACATGGGCTACCTAGACTTTAGCAAGGCATTTGACACAGTCCCACACAAAAGATTAATAGTCAAATTAACCAGCCTGGGAGGGGTCCCAGGGTGGTAGCCTGGGTAAAACATTGGCTGGACAACAGGACACAGAAGGTAATTGTAAATGGAGTCCACTGTGAAGAAAGAGGGGTTACTAGTGGGCACCGCAAGGTTCAGTACTCGGTCCAGTCCTTTTAATGTCTTTATAAGTGACATTGCAGAGGGACTGAAGGAAAGTATGCCTCTTTGCAGATGACACAAAGATCTGCAACAAGGAGGCATGGAAAGGATGAGAAGGGACTTGGCAAGGTTGGAGGAATGGTCAGAAGTATGGCAGCTTGGATTCAGTGCAAAGAAGTGTAAAATAATGTACCTGGGAAACAAGAACCCAGAGGAAGATTACACAATGGGGGGTAGTAACAACAACAAAAAGGAAAGGGACCTGGGGGTAATCATATCAGATGACCTTAAGGTTAGCAAGCAATGTGAGAAGGCAGTAGGGAGGGCTGGGGATACTGGGATGCATAGGAGAGGCATCAGCAGCAGAAAACAGGAAGTTGTTATCCTTCTGTACAGACAGTTGGTGAGACCCCATCTGGAGTACTGTGTCCAGTTCTGGAGACCCCATCTCCGCAAGGACATAGACAGGATAGAGGCAGTTCAGAGGAGGGCAACTAAAATGGTGCAGGGTCTGCAAGAGAAACTGTATGAGGAGAGACTAAAGGAGCTTAATATGTATACCCTTGAGGAAAGAAGGGAGAGGGGGACATGATAGAAACTTTAAGTACCTCAGTGAATCAACAAAGTCCAAGAGTGTGGCATCTTCTCAGAAAAAGAGACGGCAAGAACAAGGGACACAATTTAAAGATGGGGGAGCAGTTCCGGGGCAAATGTGAGGAAGTATTTTTTACATAGTGAATGCATGGAACAGCCTTCCTGAGGAGGTTGTGGGGTCTAAAACTGTGGGAGAATTCAAGAATGCATGGGACAGACATAAGGCAGTTCTAGTGGGGGTAGGAAGAAATAGGCTGTTGGTTAACTAGGCTCATGTGTGATCCTGTAGGTAGGGAAATGGGCAGACTAGGTGGGACAAGCTGTCCTTTCTGCTGTCAAAGTCTATGTTTCAATGTTTCAGTACCAGCTAGCCACTGGGCTGATGTTATGTCCCTTAGTTTCTAATTGACTGGTCCATACCTTTGTAATTCTGTCATGATGTTGCACAACCAAAGGCTCTGCATAGCCCAGTGATACCATTTATTACTTTTGAATGTAGAGAATATTGGTTGGACAACTATAGACAACAGGCCTGTACTGCCAGAGGGGTTTTGACTACATCAAACCTGAAAGCGAAGCTTGAGAGGTCTGATGTAATCAGAAACTCGAGACAGCAGCACAGGTTGGTTGGGCATGTGGTTTCAACCAGTATTTTTATAGTGTATAATTTTTTTTTTAGTTTTTATTTTTAAAAAGTGTTTCCACAGGGCCTCGTGTCAGCAGTGAATGTGTCGGTGGTTTCAGTCCAGAACTTAAACTGACTTCTGTGTGCCGGCAGCACTGTGAAAACAGCAACTGCCTCAAGAATTTCCAATCAGCTGGAACCTTGTTGTACCGATTCCATGACCCTTGAACTGTGGTTCAACAAGGTTTCAGCTGGCAAGGAAATCCACGCAGAATACACCCTGACACACACATATAAAGAATACTAGATAGGTACCTATGCACAACCAGCATGTTCTGTTACAGTGGGATTCTGATCTCCTCTAACCTCAAGAGCTTAACTAGAGAGGTCCATGGGAATCAGAACCCGAGGTGGTTGTGCATAAAGTTGCTCATTCTGCATTTTTATAGTGTATAGTATTGTGTGAAATATGTGGTTAGTTCTTTCACTTTCAAAATGAAAATGACTCATGCAGTCTCTAGAGCAGGAGTTCTCACACTTTGTCATAGTGAGCCTCCCCAAGCCTTGGAAAAGATCTTGAGCCTCCCCAATATAGAAATAGTTTTGGGCCTCTCCATAGTTAGAACAACTATCATACTTTGCAGATTACAGGAAGAATCCAATGAAGTGCATGTAAGTAGTTGAGTTTATTCTCCTTTATTGAACTTATTATTCTCCTCTCTATAACCCCTCCGGTCAGCCTACTTGCTCCACACTTCTGACTTTTGACTCTATTTATCCCTTTGTTGCAATACCTCCATGAGACAGATTTGCTTTCTTTGTCAGTTTTACCCTGCTCTTAAACACCTTCTCAGGGACCATTTTGCTCCTCCTGCTCTTTGCTCCTAGTATCTCTTTGCTTAGCCTTTGTATTTGTGCTTTTCGTCGCCAGTATAATGGGTCAGTTATTATCTTGTTCCTATTCATTTGCATTATTTTGAATTTAGTGTTGCCCAGTTTCCAAAATTGTATTTTCCCATGTCATATCAGGACACAAGTGTTTGTTGAGCGTGTCTTTCCTGGTAACCATTTTGTACACAAATTTCCGTACCATTATTCGCTTTCACTTTGCTGCATCCTTTCACATGAAGCATCCAAAACTTCACATTAAAATATAGTACATTTTAAGGCTTGCTTGAGCCTCCCTAGAACAGGTTGGGGCCTCTCCTGGAAGGCTACCTCACCATTTGAGAAACCCTGCTCTAAAGGAAACCGGACTGCTGTTGTACCACAGAAGGGTACAATCACATTCCATGAACTTTTAACTGTGGTACAACAGCATTTTGAAAGGGATGGTATTCTATACAGAACAAAGCTTCACTATACTCTATATAGAGAGATATGTATGGTCTTTGGTTAATAACCACACTGTAAACATTTTGAGAGGTTGCTATGGCATTATTGTAAACCCCGAGTAGTGCGCCCCGAGAGGTTTTCAGATGTCATGGCAACTTCAAGAAGTGTTTTCAGCACAGTTGTTAACCAAAGACCATACATTATATTTTACAGTGTATGAACTACTAAGATTGTGTAGCCGCAGATTGAATTACTTTACTTACTGATTTACTTTACGGAACATTGATTGTTGTGAATATTCCATTTTGTTATACCATTGATATGACATACTCTAGAAGGGTCAACAACAGAGTGATTTCATATCAATAGCATAACAAGGCTGCAATCTGCTTGATTTCAATTAATAATAAGGGCTCCCAACACATTAAAATACAATAATAATTGAAAAATATAGTAACACTAAAAATGAATGAGGCATACTGGCTCTGGTATAGGACCTCAGCTGACTCTGCAGAGATCAGCGGCATCAAGTCCTATGGATAAAACTAGATATGATGCATGAAACTTAGCCAAACAAAAGCAAATGAAAGGTACATAAACCCCCAATAGACGTAAGAACATGTAAAAGAGTTTCTTTGTTTGATAGCGTGGTGCTAATAAGGGTTATTCTCCATGGCAGCAATGCTGTAAGGCTTCTCTTCCTTGTTGGTCCTCTGCTACAAAGCAGGATATCTCCTGAAGTCATAAAGGTAACCTTGTTTGTACACATGCAGGAGGAATTTCACAGCTGTGAGAGCGCAGCAACGTGCCTGCCCTTGCCAAGGGAGTAGTCAGCAGCTGTGGGCTGGAGCTGTGTCACCTTGTTAAGGAACGTGATACTGCTAGGTGTGCCGCCAAGTGTGGGAATCAGGAAAAGTACAAAACAAAGCCAACGGGTGGAATGCTGAGTACAGAACATAAGAATGAGGATGTGAATCAAGATGGGGGTGCAGTGCTTTGAATCCTTGTTCTTCTTCCTCCCTTTCCTGCTGTGCAGCTGTGCAGTGCCAGGGCTTCTGTAACCATAGATTTGAATACAAACAGCAGGGCTGCCTGCTCACCTGCTTTCGTCAAATTTTTGTTCATTTTGCATGTCAGCTGTGCTACAAGGAGTGATACATTTGTACTCCCACGAGGTGATTTACAGAACAAGAAATGAGAAGTTTCCTTTCTGCCTGGACTGGTATGGTTAGGTAGGAGGGCATTCAGGAGCCTCTTAAATTCAGAATTTATTTAAAGGGTAACAGTCAGCAGCAAGGTCCCACACTCAGGTTTAGGCAGGTTCCAATGGGTATTTTTGTGTGTAACCCCTGCAAATGGGGGTTCCTAAAGTCTTCCAGGAGCTTGCCTGAATGCTCCAAGTCTGGGTGGTGTTTGGTGTCTGAACTGTTTGAATGTGGTTCCAAGTGAGTGCTATTTGAGTCTCCATGTACTGTCTCTTTAAGAGCTGTCTGCTTGCAGACTTAATTAGTTTGTATGGGGGACTGTGTATTTAATGCTCAAATCCTGCCTGACCTGCTGCCAATTCACTCCATTTTGCGCTGCTACATGTGCAGAGGGAGCCTTGTTGAAAGATATAACCGCTTGCCGGGAATCATTTAGAGTGACAGAAAATGTAGTTTGTCTAACCTTGTCTTTATTTTAGCACGAACTGTTTCAGTGTAGCTCTTTCATTTCTGTCCTGAACTGCTGTGCTGTTCCAATTGGGTTAAGGAGCCCTAAAATGGAGCCTGTGGATGAATCAGAACTTGACTCTTAATTTTGAGCCAGCCACAAGGGGATTGTATGGGCAGTGACTCTGGGAAATGTAGTTTTGACCTTGGTGCCTTTTTCCACCAACAGAGGGAGTTTTATTGTGAGTGACAGCCGAACCAACCAACAGAATGGTGTGAGCTAAAGGAAATGCCCTGCTCTGTGACTGGAAAGCTCAGATCAGTTGTGACAGTGAAGAGAAGAGGAGCTCTGTGCTTCTACGGTGTATAGTTTCACGCAGGAAGGCGTGCGTGAAGACCCTGAGGTTTGGCCTGCAGCCAGTTGCAAGTGCCAGTCCGACTGAATCTGATTGTGAGGAGAAAGAAGGAAGTCTGAAGAGTGGAAACCAGGCTCACCCTGTAGAAGACTGGAGAAATTGCTGAATCGCGATTGGTCTGTCAGGAACTGAAGCTGCTGTGTGTGCTCCCAGGTATTTTGCAGTAATTGCGATCGGGATCGAGGAGCAGCCTGGCTGGTATAGTACTTTCCTTTTACATATGAATGTGCATAGTGCTTGTGGGGAATCACTATATCCAATCCCCGTGCTGTGTGCTGAAGCTGGAAGCAAACCCCAGCTTAGCCAGGACTAAATACGCTTACTATCAACTGCAGTGGGGTCCAGTCACAAGGACCTTGTCTCCATGCCCTGTTGTTCTGGCAATCCAGAAGAACATCTACCATCCGGTCCTCAGCTTGGTATTGTGAGTACAAATCAGGGTATTCCCCTGCAGTCTGTTTTCAATCACAAGTGTGTCATCTAATTCTTGTTGTTTCCTGCTTCATGGACTGAGCCATCCGGCTCCAGATTACAATTGGGTGTTGTGCATATATTTTCTTCACAGGGCCCCATCCATCTGCACCTGCCGGCCAACCCCAGGCAATGGACCTGGCTAGGCCCCCCAACCTGGGTACCCAGAGTGTGACTTTTCTGACCCTGTATGTGTGCACAGTACTGTGATTTAATGCCACCAATTAACCTGATTTCCTCCCGTGTTACTGCCCCTAAATAAATTAGATTTGTTGTTATACTATATACTGTATGTGGTGTTGGTACTTATGGAAACAGTATTGTGTTTTGCTGTGTATGTTGTTTAACCTTATTTTACAGGGGGCCTCAGAGACGTGCTGCAGAATCAGTCTCGAGGGTAAGTGGTATCTATATGAGTGAACAGTGTGTGTACGTGGGGTATTGGGGCTGTAACTCCTGTGTACTGTGTGAGCCACTGGAGGAATAAAAGGGGTCTCAGTGTCCCAGAGGGCTGTGACCAAGCTAGTCTAACCACTACAAACCCTGATCTCTGGGTGAAGGACCACCATAGATCTAGGCCCCTCACCCTGTCCATAGTCAAACAGGCAGGGTAGTAGCCCTGGGATAGCACCACCTAGGCGTTACATCTGGAGGCTCACCACTGGGATTTTGTGTCCTCTAGTGGTCATATTTACGAACCACTGTTAAAAATAAATGAGTACCCCGACAGAAGTGGCTGTGGTGTACTGGGGAGGAGATCAACCTCCAAAATGCTATGCTTATCCTGGACATCCCCTGGGTATCAATACGGACACTGTACAGGAAGTACTTTCCAAGGTGGAAGGTTTACAAAACCCTGTGGTGGTGGGTCGATGTGCTGATCTGCTCACCCACACTTTCGTGGCCCCTAGTAGAGTAAAAGGACCCCATAGATAGCTCCAAAGTGCCAGACTATTACCCCAGAGGGAGCCCTCACTGCCTGGCGAGTGATAACTAAGGACAGTAAAGACCCAGGGGGAAATGAGCCCCTCCCACTATCTGAAACTTTTGAGGAGAAATTTGCTAAGTTGTTGCTGGAGGAAGGGAAAACTGTGGAGGACTTAAAGAAGTTATTTCTGCCACCTGGGGTGTTCCCTCCAACACCCCTCCTGCTCCAGCACCCATTATTGCCCCCTTTCTGTGGCTGAACCAATGCAGGCCCCTATTTCTGCACCTGCCATTAGTCACGACTCATCGAAGGTTGAGAATCTTCTCTGGCACTCCCCTCCCCAGGGGAGGATGATTGGGAAACCTGATAGATTGTGTTGCCCCCGATACCTGAATGGCAGTGTGCGGAGGCTGAGAAACAAAAAAGAATCATAGAAAGTCTGAGGGTCCTGCCCTAGAAGCCATTACATTTCTGAGGTCCACAATCCTGAAGCATCTGCCCAGAAGTACCTATCTGCACTTGAAGGCAATTTTGGGAGCACTGAGTCAGGGAGAGCTTGATGTGGAAATTTCAAAGTACAAAACAGTGGCCATGGGAAAGTTTTTCTGCATATGTTACTCATCTGGAAAGAGCTCTGCAGAAGGCTTACCAAAAGGTGGGTGGCCACCAGTGACTTAAACCGTAAGATTGGAGCACCTACTACAACATGCAAAGATTCTAAATTGCAGTTCCTTCCAATTAAGGCTCCACACAGAAGGGGTAACCCACTGGACTATTGTGACTTAATAAAAGAACTTTGGGAGGTTGAAGATGAGGAGAGGATTTTAATTCTGGGTGAGCTCAGCCCAAGTGATCACAGCATCAGAAGGTCCTTGTGAAGTGGGGACCAATGAGGGTGTGCTCCATGGGGTGAACTGCTGAGAGTGTTCAGGAAATAAAAACAGTCTCTTTATGAAGGCCGCCTTGCAAGTACAGGCCCCACCCTCATCCGACTGCATCTGCTATGGGGTGGGGGTACCACACATGCATCTCCTGCTGACAACAGCTCAAAACTCGATGTCTTGACCATGGAAGTGGGAAATTAAAGATGTCTCCCAAGGCTTATCACGCCCGCAGACAGAGATGGCACCTGTTTCCAGTTAGTAGTACTCTGCCCTGGCTCCCAGTGTGACACCTCAGCCAGCTCAAACTCCAGAAAGTATGTTTTGCTATAATTGCAGAAAGGATGGGCACATGAAGAGAGCATGCTGGTCCCCAAAAGACACAGATAAAGTTGCATATAGGCTACAAGGAGAGCTTCAGTAGAACAAATCAGTGGTTAAGAGGTGCATGAAATGATCCCAGTGAGGCGCCAAAAATGCTAACTCACGCCCCTTTGTGGCAAGGTCAGTTGCCCAGGCCCCGCTGCCACCTCTCCAGACTGGTCCAGAATAGTGGGTCCCTCCATGGAGACCACTGTAAAGGTGAATGGAGCGCCTGCAAGAGCTGTATAAGACAGTGGCTCGCAAGGACAATTATGTTCCAAGACTGGTATCAGAAGCATTTGTCTGATGTACCCTTACAACCATTGGAGGGGCTGCATGTCTGGGGGTTAAGTGAGAAGGCCTACCCTACTCTGGATATATCCGAATTTGGCTGTCTTTTTCCACCTCTGTGGCTGGAGTGGCCGAGCAAGTAGAGACCCTGGCCTTAGTGTGTCCCTCACCAGACTTTATGATAGGGTTCCTCTACTAATTGGGACTAATGTACATATGTTTGGATGGCTGGCACAGTTGTGTTATGAAAACAGGGTCCCAGACTGGTAGAGTTTCAAGAATTCCGCCTTAATCAGGAAGGCCTACGATGCCCAGAGAGATGCTGACAAAGTGGAACCAGAGGAACCGGTTGGAGTTGTCTGGAGAAAGGATCCTGAGTCTCTGGTCCTGGAGCCAAATGCCCAGTGTACCTTACAGGAGAGGTCCGTATCAGAAAGGATGTCAAGAATAAAATATTAATGTTGGATGCACCAGGCGATGGGAAATTGCTGGAGGCAATGCTGGTCAAGCCTAGTATTTTGCCTGCTAGAGCCTATGCTTATGCCAGAAGAGTCATGGTTCAAGTTCATAATGTGTCTGACAGAGAGATTCGAGTAAATAGAGGTTGCACCTGGCTAATGTGCATTGTGCAACACTGCAGTGCTACCCAGTAGCAAGAGTTCAGGGCAGAATGACAGAGTAACTCCTGACCTGCTTGATTTCGTGACTCCTTTGCCAGCTGAATGGAAAGCGAGGATCAGTGAGAAGCTTGCCCAGAGAGACCAGGTGTTTCTTTTAAAGGAATGGGATGTAGGATGCATGCAAGGAGCTGAGCACCATATCCGGCTGCATGATGAAAGGCCATTTCGTGAGAGGTCTTGACGCCTGGTACCTGCTGACATAGATGATGTGAGATGGCATCTGCAAGAGATGCTTGCTGCTGGTGTAATGCAAGAATCCAGAAGCCCATATGCTTCACCTGTCGTGGCAATGAGGAAAAAGAATGGGACAGTAAGGATGTATGTGGATTATCGCACCTTGAACCGTGGACTATTCCTGATCAGTACACAATGCCCACATTCAGGATGCTTTAGACTGCCTAAATGGTAGTAAGTGGTTCTTAGTGTTGGACCTTCACAGTGGTACTACCAGATCCCAATGGCACCAGAAGACCATTAAAAGACAGCCTTTATCTGTCCGCTTGGTTTATATGAATTCATGAGGATGCCTCAAGGATTTCAGGTGCTCCAGCCACTTTTCAATGACTGATGGAGCGTGTGTGGGGACATGAACTATTTAGAGTGCCTGGTATACCTAGATGATGTTATTGTGTTTGGCAGCTCACTGAAGGAACATGAGAGCAGATTGTTCAAGGTGTTGGACCGACTGGAAGACTTTGGCCTTAAACTATCCATCGATAAATGTCAGTTCTTCCAAACCTCTGTAAAGTATGTGGGACACATAGTATCCACTGAGGGAATAGAAACAGACCCTAGTAAAGTTGAGGCCTTGACCACCTGGCCACAGCCACACAATCTAAAAGAACTGCAAAGATTCCTGGGATTCTGTGGTTACTATCACCGGTTCATCGTCCTTACTTAATCTTACTCAAGGTTACCCTCCTACTAACAAAAATAGAAGAGGTCAGTTTCTTCTGAGCCTGAGAGAGTGTATTTTCATCCTAATGAAGTATTTGGAGCCATATGGACACCTGAGTGTGAAGCTGCTTTTCATGAGATTATATATCAACTTATCCACGCTCCTGTACTTGCCAATGCAGATCCAGCAAAGCCCTATGTCTTGCACACTGATGCTAGCCTGTAAGGCTTGGGGCTGTATTGTACCAAGAGCACGAGAATGGCCTGAGACCAGTGGCCTTTGCCAGCAGAAGCCTGACCCCATCCAAAAGAACTATCCTGTGCATAAGTTAGAGTTCCTAGCTTTGAAGTGGGCCATTGTTGACCAGTTCCACAAGTACTTGTATGAGGCTAAGATACTAGTACAAACTGACAATAATCCTTTGACTTATGTGCAGACTTCAGCTAAGTTGGATGCCACTAGCCATAGGTGGCTTTCTGCATTATCTACATATGACTATGCTGTTGAATACAGAGCAGGCCTGAACTACATAGATGCTGATGCTCTCTCCCAGAGGTCTGTTCCCCAGAATGACTGGGTCAGACTGTCAGAACCTGACAGGAGGAGCAAATGTCCACGGACGTAGTGGACTGTATGGTGGATTGTTTGGCCCTCTGAGAATTGCATACCTGCTGCTTATTGCCACTTTTCTGCAATAGACATTGGTGCACTGCCTCAGCTGGACAATGACAGTATTCAGCGGGCTCAATCCTGAGATCCCATGATCAAATCAGCTTTAGAAGCCCTCTATGCAGAGAAAGATGTGTCCAAATTACGCCCACTGATTTGAGAACTGCATTGTTATTCAAGGAAGGTCCTAAGTTGAAATTGATCAATAGACTGTTATGCAGAGAAACAGTAGACAGAGGCGGACAAATAGACAAACAACAGCTAGTGCTGCCCACTGCCTTCGAGACTCAGTACTGAGGTCCTTACACAACCACCTGGGGCACCTTGGTATAGACAGAACACTTGACTTGGTGAGATCCAGATTATATTGAGCTAAGATGGGGCTGATGTTGAGCAACGATTCGAACTTGTAGTCACTGTTTACAGAGGAAAGCCCTGCCCAGAGGGCTGCCCCTTGTTAACATCACCACCAGTGCACCCATGGAGCTGGTCTGTATTGATTTCTGAGTTTGGAATCAGATCAAAGAAATATTAGTAATGTGCTGGTGGTCACTGACCATTTTACGAGATATGCCCAAGCTTTCCCCACCAAGGACCATAAAGCATGCACTGTGGCAAAAGTACTTGTAGAAAACTTTTTGTTCACTATGAGGCTCCACAAAGAATCCATTCTGATCAAGGGAGAGACTTTGAGAGTCGCCTGATCAAAGAGATGCTTTCTCTGTGGGGAGTGTGAAAGTCCAGAACCACCCTTACCACCCTCAGGGGACCCGCAGCTGAACGTTTCAACTACACTTTGCTAGATATGCTAGGCACCCTCCACCCAAAGGACAAGCCTAGATAGAACCAACAAATTAGCACCCTGGTACATGCCTACAACTGCACCAAAAGTGATGCCACTGGGTTCTCCACCTACCACCTGATGTTTGGAAGAGAAGCTCGACTGCCGGTAGATGTATGTTTTGGAGTTTCTCCTGATGGGTGTGAGCTGACAACTATTTACAGTATGTGCAAAAGTTAAAGGCCCAGCTAAATCATGCATACCAACTGGCTCAAACCATGGCTGCCAAAAGAAATATGGCCAACAAAGAAAGGTATGATGAAAAGGTGAAAGCACAGGAACTCCAGGAGGGAGATCGGGTATTGCTAAGAAATCTGGGACTGCATGGCAAACATAAGATTGCTGACAGATGGCACCACCTCCTCACATTGTAGTGGGCAAACTAGATAATCTGCCTGTGTACAAAGTAAGGCCTGAGAATAATTCAAAAGATGTGAAAATGCATAGAAATCATTTACTGCCCATTGGACAAATCTTGATTGAGTCTGAGCCCCCAGACAATGCCCCTCTGGACCAGTGACTAGAGCTGCTGCTAAGCAAAATCAAGAAAGCCTGCACCTACAGAAGCTGAGTTAAAGTGTTCCCTCCACAAGTCCCAGTTGAACATGACTGTCAGTCCATGTCAGAGGAAAGTGAGTGTGGCTTTGAATACTACCGTTCTTGTGAACTGAATCAATTGTTTCAGGGCAATTCCTAGTCAATCCTGGAGATGAAGCTGGGCCTTCTGGACTGTCTAAGCCCCCAGCTTTGTCCCTGGAGCCAATGCTCCAGAAAGTGAAGTGCAAAGCATCAAGTCAGATGATATGGAATCATTGTGTATGGTTGAACTGTTTGAGTTTTCAGAGGAGGAAAATGATGGACTGGGACAAACTGGTGATATACCAGAACAAGAAGAGTGTGTTGAGTGCCCTGATAATTCACTGTCAGTGTCAGAAAACTCCCATGTGAGCCAAATGTTGTGGACTCAGAGATTGTAACTCCTGGAGCTGAAAGTTCCCCAAGTTCTAGCCTCTCTACCCCAATGGAGACTCCTGACAAGTGAGGACAATGCTGAAAATGAGGCTCAGGGCAGAGACTGTAACATTTCCCTAGAAAGACTGGTCGAGCTGTAAAGCCTGTGGTGCACCTCAGTTATGATTCCCCTGGGAGGCCTGTGGACTTGCCTCTCAATGTTGTCCATAAAGGAGTGTATGTGTCCCCGAGCTGTTGTCCAAACTGAACATCAGTGCTAACTCCAAGTTACTTTTGTTGCCCTCTAGGTTTGGTGCCCCTGCCCCATCCAGCCCTAAGGTAGCTGATAGAGAAGGGCCCCTCTCTTCAGGTTTCATGTACAGGAGGTAATAACCTGAGTTATGGTACAATGTGTGTATAATACTGTGAAAAAGTGATGTACTGAAAAGTTTCAGACATGTGTTTCTGGTAAGGTGATATGCTGTCTGATGATTACATGTATAAGCCTAATGTGATATTGATGTAAATGTATATGGCTGTATTGAAATTTATGGGGTATTTACTTGACACAGATGCCAAGTTTTTCCAGGCTAGGAAGAGTGTAACCCCTGCAAATGGGGTTCCCAAAAGTCTTCCAGGAGCTTGCCTGAATGCTCCAAGTCTGGGCGGTGTTCGTGTCTGAGCTGTTTAAATGTGGTTCCACGAAGTGGTATTTGAGCCCCTGTACTGTCTCTTTAAGAGCTGTCTGCTTGCAGACTTGATTAGTTTGTATGGGGGACTGTGTATTTAATGCCTCAAATCCCACTCTCGAAGCTGTGCTGCCAATTCGCTCTGCTGCTGCCGCTACATGTGCAGAGGGAGCCTTGTTGAAAGATATAACTGTTTGCCAGAAATCATTTAGAGTGACTGAGAAAATGTAGTTTGTCTAACCTGTCTTTATTTCAGCATGAACTGTTTCAGTGTAGCTCTTTCATTTTTCTCCTGAACTGCTGTGTTGGGCCAATTGGGTTAAGGGAACCTAAAATGGAGCCTGTGGATGAATCAGAACTTGGACTCTTAATTTTGAGCCAGCCACAAGGGGATTGTATGGGCAGTGACTCTGGGAAATGTAGTTTTGACCTTGGTGCCTTTTTCCACCAACAGAGGGAGTTTTGTTGTGAGCAGCGTACCAACCAACAGAATGGTGGTGGAGCTAAAGGAAATGCCCTGTTCTGTGACTGGAAAGCTCAGATCAGTTGTGCCAGTGAAGGAGAAGGAGATCTGTGCTTCTGCAGTGTATAGTTTCACGCTGGAAGCGCGGTGAGGCCCTGAGGTTCGCCTGCAGCCATTGCAAGTGCCAGTTCGGACTGAATCCGATTGTGAGGAGAAAGAAGGAAGTCTGAAGACTGGAAACCATGCTCACCCTGTAGAAGACTGGAGAAGTTGTGAATTGCACTCGGTCTGTCAGGAACTGAAGCTGCTGTGTGTGCTCCTGGGTATTTTGCAGTAATTGCGATCGGGATCAAGGAGCAGCCTGCCTGGTATAGTACTTTTCTTTTTACATATGAATGTGCATAGTGCTTGTGGGGAATCGCTATTTCCAATCCCCTGCTGCTGTGTGCTGAAGCTGGAAGCAAACCCCAGCTTAGCTTGGACTAAATACGTTTGCTATCAACTGCAGTGGGGTCCAGTCACAAGGACCTTGTCTCCATGCCCTGTTGTTCTGGCAATCCAGAAGAACATCTACCATCCGGTCCTCAGTTTGGGTATTGTGTACAAATCAGGTATTCCCTGCAGTCTGTTTTCAATCACAAGTGTGTCATCTAATTCTTGTTGTTTCCCTGCTTCATGGACTGAGCCATCCAGCTCCAGATTACAATTGGGTGTTGTGCATATATTTTCTTCTACAGGGCCCCATTCATCTGCACCTGCCGGCCAACCCCGGGCAATGGACCTGGCCAGGCCCCCAAACCTGAGTACCCAGAGTGTGACTTTTCAGACCCTGTATGTGTGCACAGTACTGTGATTTAATGCCACCAATTAACCTGATTTCCTCCCATGTTACTGCCCCTAAATAAATCAGATTTGTTGTTGTTATACTATATACTGTCTGTGGTGTTGGTACTTATGGAAACAGTATTGTGTTTTGCTGTGTATGTTGTTTAACCTTATTTTACAGTGGGTCCTCAGAGACGCTGCAGAATCAATCTCGAGGTAAGGGTTATCTATATGAGTGAACAGTGTATACGTGGGCATTGGGGCTATAACTCCGGGTTACTGTGTGAGCCACTAGAGGGAATAAAAAGGTGTCTCAGTGTCCCAGAGGGCTGTGACCAAGCTAGTCTCACCACTACAAACCCTGACCTCTGGGTGAGGCACCTCCTTAGGACCTAGGCTCCTTAATCTGTCCGTAGTTAAACAGGCAGGGGTAGTAGCCCTTGGGATAGCGCCACCTAGTTACACGTGAGCAAAAACATTTTGGTTTATTTATTGTTTACTGTAGCACAGTAGATTGAATCAGACTAATTTTGCATAGTTCCAGGCAGACATCTTGTTCTGTTACTACAAATCCCAGAATCCTCTGCAGCTGACACGGAGCAGTGGGCAACAGTGGAGATTCAATAGCCTGCAGTGCAAAACAGAGTTTATATAAATTTGGATCATTTGTTTGCTGGTCCGTTGTCTTCCCTGGGCTAAATTCAGCCACAGAGGACTGTACTTAGCCACTAGGAAAACGCAGACCTGGAAAACATCTGCTTTGAGATTATAAAAGCTCTAACATCAACTGTAAGCTACTGAATTCCTACTGCTGCCTACCACTCTGATGTCAGCTGCAGGGGATTCTGGGATTCTAGTAACAATAGATGTCAGCCTAGAAGTATGTAAATTAGAAAATATACAATCTACTATACTACAGTAAACAGTAAGTAAAGCAAAATGTTTTTGCACAATAAAGTGCGTGTTGGAACCAGCCTTACACTTGAGGGTGGGGCCTTTGTGCTGACTGTTCCCTTTAACATATCCTGTGTTTGGATCAGAACTGTAAGAGCTTGCTACACAGGAATTACATTTCAGAATAATAACGATGATGATTAAGATGATTATCTGACAACAATTTCTATGTTTCTATGTCTATGTTTCTATGTAACCCCCCAAGTCACATCAATGAATAAATAAAACCCCACTGGTTCCTCTGGAAATTGCTAACTGGTTACATTTTTTTGTGCCTCCCTACTCACTGGCACTCCACTCCTTCAGGCTATACAGCCCTGTTGCCCACCAAACTCATGTCTGGCTGTCACCAAATGCCATTCTGACCTCCATGCCTTCAGGGCTCCACAAGGCTGGCTTGTCCCTGTCTGAAATATTCTCAAGCCCTTGGGGAGGGAGCACTAAGAAACCAGGAATGCTGGATGGATGGGCCTTGGTTGTGTAACCCCCTTGAGGCTTACCTGTGTGCCCCCAAAAAGGCTTGTTTCACTGGGGTTTTGCTTCCACCCCATCCTTTTTTCTCCTTGGTCCCGCTTCCTGACTTGCCCCTGTGTCCTCTGGTTTCTCCTGCAGGCCCCCGCATTGGTTTTCAAAGACAGCGGGCTGGAGGAGCTAGTTTGTGGAGCGGCCGCTTTTGGAAGTGGCACTGTGGTGCCAGTGAGCTCCTCACATGCACAGAAGCGCATTTTGGACAGCTGTTTTGGTGGTCTTTCAGTGTGCCACTCCAGAGGTCCCAGTCCTGTTAGGAAATGAGATAGGGACTGAAGATGTTGGGAAAACCTGGGAGGTGGTTGGGAAGCATCAGGAGCTTTTTTCTGTGAGAGTCAATCGCTTTGGGAATGCAAATGCTGCCTCATGAATATTAATGAGGTGGCACGATTATAGATGAGCTGGGAGCCTGTCTAGCACTGGGGCACAGTGAGTAGCACTAGCAACAGGCTGGAAAAGACAAAGATAAGCCATTGATGAAAGGGCCAATAGAGGAAGACGTGCCTACAGTTCTGTTGGGAAAATGTTAAATAAATGTGTTCTTGGGGCTGAGATACTGCCTAACTGCACTGGGACTGTGTGAATGCTGCCTAGGGAAATGCAAATCTGCAGAAGCGACTGAGAGAGGTTAAAGGGAGGAAGCTGACAGTGCAGTCGCTTACAGGGCACAGGTGTGACTACAGCTGTGTGGGGAAAGGTATGATGAAAACAATGAGTTTGGCTGCAGGAACGTTTTAAACCTGGGACACTGTTAAAATGTATGGACACTGTTTACCACAGCCACTATGTTGGGCAGCCATGTGACACCAGCCAGCCAACCACCAAGCCAGGATTCTTGCCAGGGTCTCTGGGACTGATTGAAAGGAGTTTTGTGGGAAAATACTGGGGAATGTTTAGGTGCCTTTTTCTGACCCATTAAGGCACTGAGGGGCCTTAGAAAGGGGGTGATCAGTGGGTGCCACAGGGATCAGTACTAGGACCAGTCCTGTTCAATGTCTTTGTTAGTGACATTGCAGAGGGGCTGGAAGGAAAGGTCTGCCTGTTAGCAGATGACACCAAGATCTGCAACAGGGTAGACACTCCAGAAGGGTGCAGAAAATGAAGAGGGACCTGGAGAAGCTTGAAAGATGATTGGAGATGTGACAACTGAGGTTCAGTGTAAAGAAGTGCTAAATAATGTACCTGGGTAGAGGGAACCCTAGGGAGAGCTACAGGTTGGGGGCTGACTGTCACCAAAGAGGAAAGGGACCTAGGGGTTATCATCTCTGATGACCTTAAGGTATCAAAGCAGTGTACAAAGGCAGCAGAGAGGCCCAGTGGTATGCTGGGGTGCATAGGCAGGGGTATCACTAGCAGGAGGCAGGAGGTAGTGATGCCATTGTATAAAACATTGGGAAGGCCTCACCTGGAGTACTGCATGCAGTTCTGAGACCACACCTGTGCAAGGACATAAAAAGGTGGAGGCTAGCCAGAAAAGGGCAACAATAATGGTGCAGGGCTTACACCAAAAACATATGAGGAGTGACTAGGGACCTCAATATGTACTCACTGAAGGAAAGGAGACAACAGGGGGGCAAGATTGAAACTTTCAAGTATCTCAAGGGTATAAACAAGGTGCAGGCGGGGAGCTTTTCAATATTGAAAAATTACTAGAACAAGGGGCACAACATGAAATTGGAAGGGGTAGATTAAGAGGTACTGTGAGGAAGTTTTTCTACCCAGAAAGGGTAGTCACATGGAATAGTCTGCCACAGGAGGTAGTGGTGGCAAGCACAGTGGAGGGTTTAAGCATGCTTGGGACAGGCACAAGGGAAGCTTGAGAGGGAGGGAGTGATGACAAGCCATTGATCACATAGGGTCAGTGGCCACATACAATGAATAGGGCCTACGGGCAGACTGGATGGGCCTAGCGGTCCTTATCTGACGACGCCTATGTTTCTTATGTAACTCCCTACAAATGGGGGTTCCTGAAAGTCTTCCTTGAGCTTGTCTAAATGCTCACTGCCAGGCTGGTGTTCTGTGTTTTAGCAGTTTAAATGTATTGCCAGAGAGTGCCTGTATAGCCTCTGTATACTGTCTCTTTAAGAGCTGCCTGGATTGCAGTCCTAATTAATCTGAGAGGGAGCTCTGTTAGAAGATGTACTTGTTTGCTGATCATTTGTTAGAGTAGTAGTAATAATATTGCAGTTTGTTCTGCCCTGCCTTCTTTGCAGCATAGACAGTTCTGTTTGTTTCCATTATCTTGGTCTTGGACTGCAGAATGGGCCAATCAGTACATTTGGAACTCTAAAATGGAGCCTGCCTACAGGGCTTGGTGGGCCAAAATTTGTAGGAATTGTAGTTTGGGGCTTTTGGTGCCTAAATAACCTGGAGGGGAGCCCTTGTTGTGACTGACAGACAGATCAGCCAACCGAACCCTTGGATCTTGGGAAAGTCCCACACTGCTTGCAGTTTCAGTTAGATCTGAGTTGAAAGTGAAGAAGTAACAGCTCAAGCTAGTTTGAGCAGCAATCCATAGTGGATTTGCACGGAGAACTGTGGAAAGGCCTGAGTTTGGCCTGCATGCCTGTCTGCTGTTCCTAAGAGGGAACCTGTGCTTTTTCAACTGAATCTGAATTTGCAGAGCGAATTAAGCCACTGAATTGTGACCAGGCTTTAACCAGAAGAAGACTAAAGATTTGCTGAATGCAATCAGCCTGTCAGGACTTCCAGCTACCTCTGAACTCCCAGATTGTGCAGAGACTCTGTAATTGATGACCGGAGAGCCATTTGCCTAGTACAGTGGAATTTCCTTACATGTGAATGTGCTGTGTGCTATAGTGGACCGTGATTTGGTTCCCACTGTGTGTCTGAACTGTGTTTTGCTTGCTGGAGGCTGTATGCAGCTCCACAGACTGAATCTGTATCCATTTCTGTTTGCCTGGGCCCTGCTACACTGGCCCAGTCAGAATACCTGCACAGAGAGAAAGTCATCAACCAGAAACCGGCCTGGGATCAGCCCCTGCTCAATGCCTTGAACAGGAAAGATGCCTCAGTGATTCGTGTGTGGGCCCTGCTTCTCTGGGCACTCCAGCTCAACAGCCTGCAGTCTCGATTTCATACCGCCTGTGTCCAGTATTGGGTATCATGAGTAAACATCAGGGTAGCTCCTGCAACAACAGCTAAATCTAAAAGTGTTGTCATCTGATTGTCTTGTTGCTTTTTCTTTCACGAACTGAGCCCTCCGCTCCAAATTACAAATAGTATTTGTTGTGCATGTTGCTTTCTTCATCACAGGGCCCCAACCAGCTGAAACGTTCCTGGCTAGCCCACTGTTTTCCTACCTGGGTACCCAGAGTGTGTGACTGTGTAGGGACTCTGAACTACACGCATAACTGTCTGAATAATATAGCTTTTAAGCAAATCAACCTGATTCAGCCCTCCCTTGTTCAAGTCCCTGAATAAATCAGATTTAACTTTGTTTGCATTTAACCTGACTGTGCTTCCAGTCTGTGCCAAAAGTATTGTACTGTTGCTATTTGCTGTGCTTAACCTTGTTTTACAGGGGTCCCAGGGTTGAGCTAGAGGAACCAGCCCTGGTGGTAAGTGCAAACAGTGTGGGTAATTGCCTGGTGAATAAGGGTCATTGTGAAAGTAATTATTGTATATTGTTCAGGCCACTAGAAGGGAAAGAGGGGGTTACAGTGTCCCTGGAGGGCTGTGCTCAGGTTAGCTTGACCACTAACAACCCTGACCTCCGGGTGGAGGAACTGCTTCATTACTCCAGGCCTCTTAACTGCTACTAACCAGGCAGGCAGGAGCAGTAGCCCTGGTATAGCGCCACTTAGGGGTTACATTTTGGAGGCTCACTATTGGGATTTTTTGCATTCTAGTGTCCAAAAATTACAAATTATTGTTAAAGGTTAATGGCTACCCCAATAGAAATGGCTGTACACCAGTTGGGGGTGTGTACTGGGCAGGAGATCGAACCCTAAAATGCTCTTGCTTATACTGGATATTCCCTGGGTACCAGTAAGGACACTGTAGAGGAGCACTCTCCAAAGCTGAATGTTTAAAAACCCTGTGGTGGGTCAACAGGCTGATTTGATCACCAAAACGTTCATAGCCTTGGTAGAGTATAGTGACCTTGTTGACAGCTCTAGTGCCACAGGCTATTGCCTCAGAAGGGGTCCTAGCTGCCTGTACAGTGATAACAAAAAACAGTAAAGGCCCTGGGGAGGATGAGCTCCCATCACTATCTGAGACTTTTGAGGAGAAATTTGCTGAGTTGTTGCTGGAGGAAGGGAAAATCGTAGAGACTTTAAGAAACTATTCCTGCCACTTGGGGTGTTCCTTACACAACACCCTCCCACCCAGCACCTGTTACTGCCCCACCTTCTGTGCCTGTGCCAATGTTGGCCCCTATATCTGCACCTGCCATTAGTCACGACTCCTACTGAAGGCTGAGAATCTTCTCGGCACCTCCCACCCCCAGGGGTAGGATGACTGGGAGACCTGGATCGACTATGTTGCCTCCTTGGTACCCAAGTGGCAATGTGTGGAGGCTGGGAAGCAGAAAAGAATCATAGAAAGTTTGAGGGCCTTGCTCTTGAAGCCATTACATTTTGAGGTCCATGAACCATGATGCATCTGCTCAGAAGTATCTATTTGTACTTGAAGGCAATTTTGGGAGCATTGAGTCTGGGGAGACTTTAAAGTGGAAATTCAAGGTACCAAACAATGGAAGGGGAAATTTGTCTGTGTATGTTACTCACCTAGAAAGAACTCTGCAAAAGCTAACCAGAAAGGTGGGGTAGCCACCAGTGATTTGAACTGTGTGATATTAGGGCACATACTGCAACATGCCAAGCATTCTAAACTGCAGATCATCCAGTTAAGGCTCCAGGATAGCAGAGGTAACCCACCTGACTACTGTGAATTGATAAAAGAACTCTGGGAGGTAGAAGGTGAGGAGGGAGATTGTAATTATGGGGTGAGTGCAGCCCAAGTGATCATAGCACCAGAAGGCCCTTCTGAAATGGAGACCACCTACGAATGCCGCCATGGGCTAAACAGTGTGGGAGGAGTTGCTGAAGGAAGTCAGAAAAGTACAATCGGGTGCATTCACTGAGGTATCACCTGCTCACAGAGACCCTGGCCCCTGTCAGGACGTGACTGTTATGGGGTGGGGGTGCACCTCAGGCATCCTCTACTGAGGGTGGCTTCTCAGCTGATCCTCAAGGAATCGACTGCCACCCTAAAGGAACTTTTGAGACATGGTACACTACCAGCAGAAGTCAGATCACAATCTCTCATCGATGCTCCAGCATCCCCTGCTATGTTTTCCCCAAGGATGCCCTGAGAGCCTGTCATTTGTCACAGTTGTGGCAAGGATGGCCATATGACAAGGAATGCCGGTCTCAGAAGGACTTAGAGAAAGTGGTGAACCGGCTTCAAGGAGAACTTCAGAAAGCGAGTCAGTGGTCAAGGTGTACAAAATCACCACAGTGAAGGCTTCGCCATCCTAACTCAAACCTCTCTGTGGCTGAATCATCTGTCCAGGCCCCTGCTGTTGTCCCTCTAGACTGGTCCAAAATAGTGGGCCCTTCAATGAAAACTACTGTGACTGTGAATAGTATTCCTACTCGGGCTGTGCTTGACAGTGGGTTGCAAGTGACCATCGTATTTCAGGACTGGAATGACAAACCGTTCTCTGATGTGCCATTACAATCCCTGGAAGGCCTACATGTGTGGGGCTGAGCGACAAGTCTTATCCCTACCTAGGATATGTAGGTCTCTGGTTGTCTTTTTTCTGCAACTGTTACTGGTGTAGAGGAGCAAGTAAGAAACTGACCCTGTTAATTGGAACAAACGCCCACATGTTTGGGAGACTAGCACAACTCTGCCATGAGAAACAAGGGCAGCTGACTGGATGGGCCCTAAGAATCCCAGCCTTGTGAAAAGGGCACATGACTTACAACAGAAACCCAATGAAGAGGACCCAGTGGGATAGTGGGAAAATGAACCTGACTCAGTATTGGCCCCTCAACGCCCACTGCACAATCCATGGAGAAGTCCTCCTAAAGAGAAATGTAAAGAACAAAATATTAATGTTGGAAGCACCAGGTGATGGAAAGTTGCCAGAAGGATGATTGGTTAAACCCAGCATCCTGCCTGCCCATGCCCATGCCTATACCCACTAGTGATGGTCCAGATTCAAATGTGTCAGATCGGGAGGTCCGGGTGAACAAAGGATGCACTCTAGCTACAATACACTGTGCAGACACTGCAGTATTACCCAATAAAAGTACTATGGCCAAAAGGAGAGAGGACCCCAGACTTATTTGACTTTGGTGATTCCCCACTGCCAGCTGAATGGAAGGCTAGGGTTAGCAAGAAACTGCCCAGAAAGACCAAGTGTTTTCATTAAAAGAATGGGACATGGGTGTGTCCAGGGTGCACAGCATCATATACGCCTGCATGATGACCGGCCGCTTTGAGAGAGATCCCGATGCCTCGCCCCTAGCGGTCATACATGATGTGAGGAGACACCCACAGGAAGTGCTCACTGCTGGCATGATACAGATATCAAAGAGCTCGTATGCTCTCCCATTTTGTTAGTGCATAAGAAGAATGGGTCGGTGAGGATGTATGTGTTGATTATCGAACCCTGAATCGGCGGACCGTCCCAGATCAATATACCATGCCCCGTATACAAGATGCCCTGGATTGTTTGAATGGGAGCAAATGGTTCTCAGTATTGGATCTTCGCAGGGATATTACCAGATTCCGATGACAGAGGACCGTGGAAAACCACCTTCATCTGTCCTTTGGGGTTCTACAATTCCTGAGAATGCCACAGGGATTTCGGGTACCCTGGCCATGTTTCAGAGACTGATGGAACGTGGTGGGAGATATGAACGTGCTGGAATGCCTAGTGTACCTAGATGATGTCATTGTGTTTGGGCGACATTAGAGGAGTATGAGACCTGACTGTTTAAAGTCCTAGACCCATTGGAAAACTCGCCTCAAGCTGTCTATTGACATGTGCCAGTTTTTTCAAACATCCGTGAAGTATGTGGGGCACATAGTATCTGCAGAAGGGATAGATACTGATCCCAGTAAGGTTGAGTCACTGACTACTTAGCCCCAGCCCCATAACTTGAAAGAACTACAATGTTTCCTGTGGTTCTGTGGCTACTACCACAGGTTCACAAAAGACTATTCCAAGGTGATTTGCCTGCTCCTGAATCTCACCCAGGGTTAACATAGAAACATAGAATTTGATGGCAGATAAGGACCTCTTGGCCCACCCAGTCTGCCCATTTCCTACCTAATGGATAAGCTGCAGATCCTAGTTAACCAGCAACCTACTTCTTTCTACCCCCACCCCTAGAATTGCCTTATGGCTGTCCCATGCATGCTTGAATTCAATCACTGTTTTACTCCACAACCTCCTCCGAAGGCCATTCCATGCATCCACAACCCTCTCTGTGAAAAAATACTTCCTTACATTACCTCTGAGCCATCCCCATCTTCAAATTGTGCCCTTTGTTCTTGCACACCTCTTTTTTGAAAGATGCTACCCTCTTGGACTTTGTTGATTCCCTTGAGGTACTTGAATGTTTCTATCATGTCCCCCTCTCCCTCCTTTCCTTGAGTCTATCATATTAAGCTCCTTTGGACTCTCTTCACATCTTCCAGTGCAGACCCTGCACCATTTTAGTTGCCCTCCTCTGGACAGCTTCCATCTTGTCTATGTCCTTGCAGAGACTGGTCTCCAGAACTGCACGCAGTACTCCAGATGGGGTCTCACCAGCTGTCTGTACAGAGGGATAATAACTCCTGTTTTCTACTGGTGATGACTCTCCTATGCATCCCAGTATCCCCCAGCCCTTCTTACTGCCCTCTCACATTGCTTGCCCACCTTTAATTCATCTGATATGACTACCCCCAGGTCCCTGTCCATTTTGTTGTTGTTGTTAGTATCTCACCCCCATTGTGTACTCTTCCCTGGTTTTTGTTTCCCAGGTGCATTACCTTGCACTTCTTAGCATTAAATCTAAGCTGCCATACATTTGACCATTCCTCTAACCTTGCCAAGTCCCTTCTCATCCTTTCCACCCCACCTTGTGCATCAACTCTGTTGCATATCTTTGTGTCATCTGCAAAGAGACATACTTTCCTTCCAGTCCCTCTGCAATGTCACTTACAAAGACACTGAAGAGGACCAGTCCTAATACTGAACCATGCGGCACCCCACTAGTAACCCCTTTCTTCAGAGTGGACTCCATTTACTATTACCCTCTGTGTCCTATTCTCCAACCAATTCTTTACCCAGGCTATCATCTTGGGACCCACTCCCAGGCTGGCTAACTTGTATATTAATATTTTGTGTGGGACTGAGTCAAATACCTTGCTAAAGTCTAGGTAGGCCACGCCCACAGCCCCTCCCTGATCTACTACTTTGGTCACCCAGTCAAATAAATCTATTAGATTCGTCTGGCATGACCTTCCCACTGTGAATCCATGCTGCCTTGGGTCCTGTGCCCTTCTGGCCTGTAGGTACTGACAATTCTTTCCTTCAGAAGTGATTCCATCATTTTCCTATTACTGAGGTTAAACTAACTGGTCTGTAGTTTCTCGCTTCTGCCCTGCTCCCACTTTTGTGAAGGGGAATCACATCGGCCCTCCTCCAGTCCTGAGGTACCACCCCATCCTCCCATGATTTGTTAAAGAGGGTAGTCAGTGGTGTCACTAGTTCTACCCTTAGTTCTTTAGAATTCTGGGATGAATCCCATCAGGCCCCATTGCTTTGTCCACCTTCAGTTTTAAGAGTTTTTTCAGAATCCTTTCTTCTGTAAATGGGCTGGTATCAACTTCTATATCCAGAGTGTTTCTGTTGTTTGTTTAGGTACCTCCTCTTCATTTGTAAATACTGAGCAAAATATTTGTTTAGTTACCCCACCTACCAACCATAAATACAAGAGGGGCTGTCAAAGAACCAGAAAGTATACTTCGAACAGGTGAACCTTTTGGGCCCTGCTGGACACCGAATATGAAGCAGCCTTCCACTAAGTCATATACCAGCTCACCCACGCACCCATCCTTGCCTATGCTGACCCTATCAAGCCCTATGTGCTGCATATGGATGCTAGTCTGCAGGATCTAGGAGCTGTGCTGTAACAAGACCATGAGGATGGTTTGAGACCAGTGGCTTTGCCAGCAGGAGCTCGACCCGTCCAGAATGAAACTATCCTGTGCACAAGCTGGAGTTCCTTGCCCTAAAATGGGCCATTGTTGACCAGTTTCATGAGTACCTCTGTGGGGCAAATATATTGGTGAAGACCGACAATAACCCATTAACATATGTACAGACTTCAGCTAAGTTGGACGCCACTGGGCACTGGTGGCTCTCTGCTTTATCAACCTATGATTATTCTGTTATTCTGATGAATACAGGCCAGGACTGAACCATATTGATGCTGACACCTGTCTCAAGGCCAGTCTCCAAGAGTGATTGGGTCAGGTTGTCTGAACCTGACATCTGAGCATTGTGCCAAAATTTTGATAGAGATGAACAGATGTCTACGGACACAGTGGACTCTTTAGTAGGTTGCTTGGCGCCTGATACCTGCATACTGGCTGCCTGATTGCCATTTCTCTGCTCTAGATAGTAGTGCACTCACCTCAGTTTGATTAATGACAGCATCCAGTGGCTCAATCATAAGATCCTATGATTCAGCCAGCACTTGATGCCCTGTCACGAGGAAAGATGTGTCAAGTTGCATTCCCCTGACTTGAACTGCCCTATTGCTTAAAGAAGGCCCCAGGTTAAAGTTACACAATCAGTTGTTATACAGAGAGACAGTGGCTTGCAGTGGTCGAGTAGAGAAGCAGCAGTTGGTCCTGCCCACGGCCTTAAAGATTTGGTACTGAGGTCCCTCCACAATCACATGGGGCATCTCGGTATTGACAGAACTCTCGACCTGGTACGATCTCGTTTCTACTGGCTCAAGATGGGGGCCAATGTTGACACCAAGTAAAGATCTGCAGTCATTGCCTGTAAAGGAAAGCCCTGCACTCAGAGGGCTGTCCCCTTGTCAGTATTACTACCAGCTCCCCATGGGACTGGTCTGCATAGACTTTTTGTGTTTAGAACCTGATCAGCGGAATATTGGCAATGTGTTAGTGGTTATGGATCATTTCACACAGTATGCACAAGCTTTCCAACTAAAGATCAAAAGGCCCCTACTGTGCCAAGGTGCTGGTGGAAAATTTCTTTGTCTACTATGGTGCCCCAGAGGATCCACTCTGACCAAGGCAAAGACTTTGAAAGTCTGCTAATCAGAGAAATGCTCTCTGTGGGGGTGCCGTGAGTCAAGAACCACCCCATCACCCGCAGGGGACCCTCAACCAGAACATTTTAACCGCATCCTTCTAGACATGCTGGGCACCCTCCACCCAAAAGACAAGCATAAGTGGAGCCAGCAGATTAGCACTTTGGTACACGATACAATTGCACAAAAATGATGCTGTTGTTCTCACCATACCCTACCATGTTTGGGACGGAGGCCCTTGCCAGTTGATGTCTGTTTTGGGGTCTCCAGAAGAGGTCCAATCTGAAAACTATGTGCAGTATGTACAGAAATTAAAAGCTCAATTGAACCATGCATATCAACTGGCCCAGACAATGGCCGCTAAAAGAAATCTCGCCAACAAAGAGAGGCATGACAAGAAAGTAAAGGCTCAGGAGCTATGGCTCGGAGACTGTGTATTGTTACACAATTTGGGACTACATGGCAAGCACAAAATTGCTGATAGGTGGCACCATCTTCCTCATGTAGTAGTTGGAAAGTTGGATGATCTACCAGTATACAAGGTATGCCCAGAGAATAACTCCAAAGTCATCAAGGCCATGCACCATAACCACTTGCTGCCTATCGCCAAGTTATTATTGAAGCTGATCCAGCAGACATTGCCTCCCTGGGCCAGTGACTCATGCTGCTGCAAAAGAGACAGAGTCAACCTACCCCAGTAGTTACAGAGTTAAGGTTTCCCACAGCAGTCACAGAATGATAATGACTATCAGTCCACCTCTGACGATAGTGTGTGTGACAATGTCTATTACCCTCCCTATAAATTGGAGTAAGCTGTTTCAAGGTAACCCTGTGACTAATTGTGGGGATGAAGCTGGGCCTTCTGGACTGCCTAACCCCCAGCTTTGTCCTTGGAGCCAGTGCTCCTGAAAGTGAGGTGAAAAGCATCACATCTGAGGTTGCAGACTCTCTGTGTTTTGTGGAACTGTGTGGCCCGAAGAAGGGCTGATGATCTGAGTCTCCCTGGTGGCACACCAGAACTTGAACAATAAGAGAGTGCTGACAGCCCCCTTCAGTGCCACAAAGCCTAACTGCACCAGAACCTTCTCTAAATGAGCCAAGTGTTGTGGAAACAGAGCCTACAGAGCAAGGAGCTGACAGTGCTCCCAGTTTGGACATTCCTTCCGTGCAGAGGCACCTATGAATGATGAATGCTCCAAAGTTAGTTCTGAAAGTACAGACACTGTGGCTGTTCCCCCAGAAAGACTGGCCATGCTGTCAAGCCAGTATTGCGCTTCAGTTATGATTCTCCCGGAAGGCCAGTGGATTTGCCTCTCAATGTGGTTCACAGAGGTGTTTATATTTCTCAGAGCTCACTACCCAAACTGTGCTTAATGTCCAATTCCAGGCTGATTCTTCTTCCTTTCAGTATGGTGCCCTGCCCCATCCAGCCCCAAGTTAGCTGATAGGAAGGGCCCTCCTACATTGTTTAATGTACAGGAAGTTATAACATGACTCAGTATTGTGATGTTACAAGTATGGTAATCATAGTGTAATCAGTATTACCTGTATGAAACATGCATAAGTATTGTCCTTATGGATATAGTATCATGAAGTGTACTGAATATGTATAGTAAAGTAATAAGTTTATGTTAACTGATGCATGATGGTACAGACTTGATGCGGATGCCAAGTTTTCTTCAGGCAGGGAAGGTGTAACCCCTACAAATTGGGGTTCCCGAAAAGTCTTCTCGAGCTTGCCTAAATGCTCACTGCCAGGCTGGTGCTCTGCATTTTAGCAGTTTAAATGTATTGCCAGAGAGTGCCTGTATAGCCTCTGTGTACTGTCTCTTTAAGAGCTGCCTGGATTGCAGTCATAATTAATCTGAGAGGAGCTCTGTTAGAAGATGTACTTGTTTGCTGATCATTTGTTAGAGTAGTAATAATATTGCAGTTTGTTCTAACCTGCCTTCTTTGCAGCATGGATAGTTCTGTTTGTTTCCATCATCTTGGCCTTGGACATGGAATGGGCCAATCAGTACATTTGGGACTCTAAAATGGAGTCTGCCTACGGGATTGGTGGGGCCAAACTTGTAGGAATTGTAGTTTTGGGCTTTTGGTGCCTAAAATAACCTAGAGGGGAGCCCTTGTTGTGACTGACAGACAGACAGATCAGCTGACCGAACCCTTTGGATCTTGGGAAAGTCCCACATTACTTGCAGTTTCAGTTAGATCTGAGTTGAGAAGTGAAGAAGTAACAGCTCGAGATCGTTCGAGCAGCAATCCATAGCGGATGCGCATGGGAGAACTGTGGGAACGCCTGAGTCTGGCCTGCATGCCTGCTTGCTGTTCCTGAGAGGAAACTTGTGCTTTTTTCGGACTGAATCCAAATTTGGAGAGCGTAATTAGCCACTGAATTGTGACCAGGCTTTTAACCTGAAGAAGACTAAAGATTTGCTGAATGCAATAGGCCTGTCAGGACTTCCAGCTACCTCTGAACTCCCAGATTGTGCAGAGATTCTGTAATTGCGACGGAGAGCCATTTGCCTGGTACAGTGGAATTTTCTTACATGTGCTGTGTGCTTATAGTGGGTCGTGATTTGGTTCCTCACTGTGTGTCTGAACTGTGTTTTGCTTGCTGGAGGCTGTGATGCAGCTCCACAGACTGAATCCATATCCATTTCCATTTGCCTGGGCCTCCCTACACTGGCCCAGCGAGAATACTCTACACAGAAATGTCATCAACAAGAGACCGACCTGGGGATCAGCCCCTTGCTCAACGCCTTGAACAGGAATAATGCCTTGGTGATTCGTGGGGGCCCTGCTTCTCCAGGCACCCAGCTCAACAGCCTGCAGTCTCAATTTCACCCTGCCTGTGTCCAGTACTGGATATTGTGAGTAAACATCAGGGTAGCTCCCAGCAACAACAGCCAAATCTAAAAGTGTTATTATCTGATTGTCTTGTTGCCTTTTCTTTCATGAACTGAGCCCTCCGGCTCTGGATTACAAACAGTGTGTGTTGTTGTTTTCTTCCATCACAGGGCCCCAACCAGCTGCTACATTCCTGGCTAGCCCACCGTTTTCCTACCTGGGTACCCAGAGGTGTGACTTTGTAGGGACTCTGAACTACACGCATAACTGTCTGATTAATATAGCTTTTAAGCAAATCAACCTGATTACGCCCTCCCTTGTTCAAGTCCCCTGAATAAATCAGATTTAACTTTGTTTGCATTTAACCTGACTGTAGTTCCAGTTTGTGCCAAAAGTATTGTACTGTTGCTATTTGCTGTGCTTAACCTTGTTTTACAGGTCCCCAGGGTCAAGCTGGAGAGGAACCAGCCCTGGTGTTAAGTGCAAACAGTGTGGGTAATTGCCTGGTGAATAAGGGTCATTGTGAAAGTAATTATTGTATATTGTTCAGGCCACTAGAAGGGAAACAGGGGTTACAGTGGCCCAGAGGGCTGTGTCCAGGTTAGCTTGATCATGAACAACCCTGACCTCCAGGTGGAGGGACCCGTTTATTACCCAGGCTCCCTTACCTGCTGCCAGCCAAGCAGGGCAGGGTAGCAGCCCTGGGATAGTGCCACCTAGGGTTATACTTATACATACACTTTTGCCTAATGACAGTGGCTCCAGCCAATGGGAGTGAAGAAAAGGGCTCCCAATAAAGCTGGGGCAGTTGAGCTGGAGTCAGTTTGGTGGGACCTCCTCCAGAGAGGGGGCTCCTGCCCCTGCAGAGACCAGGCTGAGAGATGGACTGCCTGGGGCTGCCAGCAATTTGTCCCCAGGGCAGGGAGTGCCTGCCTCATCAGGAAAAGGAAGAAGCAGCTTGGCAGAAAGAAAAGGAAAGCTGCAGGATGCCAAAAGTTCTGTGTTGTTCTAAATGTTGCACCACAGGCGAGAGAAAGCGAGCTTGAATGAAAAGAAAGCTGCAGATTGCAAGACAGAGGTTATGTCCTGAGCCTGAATAAAAGGACGAACATTGGGTCTAAGCATGGAAAAAGACCAAGGTTGTGTTCTGAGCCTGAAAAAGAATGAAGGTTGTGTCTAAGCCTGGAAAAAGACAGGATACAGAGGATGAGGAACAAGAGAATATAAATGTGCTGAGAAAGAAAAGGAAACGTAAGCCTCTTTAATTAGAGAATTGCTATGTACCTGCATGGTGAGAAAAGAGACTGTGAGTGCAGGGGATATGTCTGAGCCAGAGCGAGAATGTGGCTATGATAAAATGGAGAGACTGGGAGAGCAGAAGGATGGGCAGATGCTTCTCAGGGTTGAGAACCTGTTGTCTGCTCCTGAGATACAGCAAGTATAACCCCTAGGTGGCACTATCCCAAGAGCTACTACCCCTGCCTTCGTGGCTAGCAGCAGGTTAAGGGGCCTGAGATCTGAAACGGGCGCTCTCCACCCAGAGAGGTCAGGGTTGGTAGTGGTCAAACTAACCTGGGCACAGCCTCCGGGACACTGTAACCCCCTGCCTTTCCTTCTAGTGGCCTGAGCAATATATAATAATCACTTTCACAGTACCCTTTACACCATACAAGCACCCACACTGTCTGTGACCTTACAGCCAGGGCTGGTTCCTCTGGCTCAACCCTGGGGACCCCTGTAAAAACAAGGTTATGCACAACAAATAGCAACAGTACAGTACTCTTGGCACAAACTGGAACCACAGTCAGGTTAAATGCAGCAAAAAGTCAGATCTGATTTGTTCAGGGACTTGAACAAGGAAGGGGTAATCAGGTTCATTGGCTTAAAGGCTATATTAATCAAACAGTTATGCATCACTTTAAGTCCTCACAGTCACACACTCTGGGTACCCAGGTAGCAAATGGAGGGCTAGCCAACAACATTGCAGCTGGTTGGGGCCCTGTGATGGAAGAAAAGCAACATGCACAACGATACTACTTGTAATCCGGAGCCGGAGAGCTCAGTTTGTGAAAGAAAAACAACAAGACAATCAGATAGCAACAGTTTAGATTTAGTTGTTGTTGCAGGAGCTACCCTGATGTTTATTCACGATACCAATACTGGACACAGGCAGGATGGAGTTGAGACTGTAGGCTGTTGAGCTGGAATACCTGGAGAAGCGGGGCCCACACGAATCACCAAAGGCGTCATTCCTGTTCAAGTGTTGAGCAGGGGCTGTTCCAAACGGGTCTCTCATTAGGTTTCTCTGTACAGCGGGTAGTCGGGCTGGGCCAATGTGGCAAGGCCCAGGCCCAATGGAGATGATTTTAGATTCAGTCTGTGGGCTGGATGCGGCTTCCAGCAAGCAGAATACAGTTAAAACCACAGTGGGAACCAAATCACAACCCACTAGCAGCACACAGCACATTTACACGTAAGGAAATTCTAATGCAGCTTCCAGCCCATGCATTTCATTTATGAATTATGGATCATTCATCAAAATGTGGATTATTCAGGATTTAAAAAACAAGCTAGGTGTGTTGACTAAAATATACTCAAGTATATTCAAGGAAGATACTAATTTCAAGTTTACTTTCCAAAGGTGTTCTATGTAGCTTTGACTCTCGCTTTTACTTACACTCCACCACCACTGTTGGTCGGTACCTTTATCCTTTGTATTACTTGAAAACCTAACAAACTCAAGTTTAAGAAAAGAAAATCCCTGTTATGCAGACTGCATTTAGCTGGCAAAAATTATTGTACAGCCTGACGATCAAAACTTTACAAATGTGTTCTCTGTATTCTCTAGACAGTGATAATTATGTTTATGAACCTGCATATCGAGGGATGCCTGGTATCTGTCAGTTCTTGGGGTGAGGGAGGGAGCAACTGCTGAAGGTGACAGCTCCAGGAAAAAGTGATGGGTAGGCCCATGGACCACTCTACCCTTCTCTGAACTACAGATAGGGCCCTGGGGGGTTAGTGGTTTGCCTACCTGGGATGGTCATTAGCAGCAGTGATTCACAGGTTCCCTACATTGTGAGTCAATGACTCCAGGTGGTCGTGCTAGTGAGGCCACACAAAAAGACAGAGGGATCCCTGTAAAGTAGGAAAGCCTGAGGACTGAAAATGTATGGAAGACTCTGGGACAAGAGAACCCTTGTTGTACTACGCTAGAACACAGAAAGGATCTCAAAGGTTATGTTCAACCTACTTTTCAATACTTTCATGTGAATTATATGCTATTTGCTGTTTGCTCACTTGGATTTTAAGCCTTTCTCCCAGTTATTAAAAGAAACTTCTTTTATTTCTGAATGTTATCAGCCAGGTTCGATGAACTAGTGTTGCCTGTTCCTTGGAAAGGTTCAAGGTAAAAAGATTCTATTTGGGTGGATTTTCCATTCCTTCTGGCATGGAAAGACAACTTTCTCACTCACAATCAAGCATGCACAATGGCCATAATGACCCCTTTCAATCTGTATGAAGTTCATAACCCTATCAAGCCATGGTTTATAGGGTCGCAAATGCTTCCTGATTGCCACTAAGTCACGCGTGAACACCTGGAAGATGTGATGGAGGTTGAATTACTAACTTCTCAGTGAATTCTGGCCCTCAGAAATGTGCTCACAGGTTGCAGCAGTGACATGGGATTATCACTTATTGTATGTCTAATTAAATATTTATGAGCCTGGTGAGGCTCATTGTTGGCTACTGGATCAGTCAGTAATGTATTAGAAATGATTGATCCAGCTGCCGGCTGACACTGTGCAGCACACACAGCTCAAGCCATTCCACTCAAACCCTAAAAGTAAGTAAAAACAATGGTAAAATGAAAGTTGCTACTGCCATTAGACTTATAATCGCAACAACAACCTGAAGCCAGCCATTTCCTTGGATTAATGACCGACAGGAGGTGGTCCCTCGGCTGTGCCTTTGGGCCACCAATCCACCAGCCACTTGTTAATCCTCAGAAATGACCAGCATCTCGGCTCATTGCTACTTAAGTAAAAGCAGGCAGTAACCCTGTACAACCACATGCAGATCTGAGAGCTGGGTGGTTGAAGGGGACACTAGATACCAGGGACACAATCACTTGGACTGGGAGGGGGTTGGAGAAGATCTCTGGGGTTGGGTGGAAGATAACCAGGTTCTGGGATGGAGGGACCCACTGGACACCAAGGAAAGATGTCACTAGCCATTTGTGGTGGAAGGTAGATCAGGTGTGGGGCACCATTGACTGCCTGGGGCATTCAATAGGGGCTGGGGACCACTGTATGCCAGGGAAAGGTCTGTATAGAGGTTGTAGGTGTGGTGATCCACCATTGCTAAAACAGTACTATGTAGTGATGCCCGTTATACCAGGAGCACCAAGGTCAGTGCTACATAGCATCAGATCTGCACCCACTCACTGGGATGTGAGCGTTAGTTATCCCATGCAACATCCACTAACATCTAAAGCAACAATTTTCAAAGCACCAAATTCATAGAGGGAATGCCTTACTCCATATGGTGCAAAACTGCAGTTTTGTATAATGCCTTTAGGTGGCGGTGTGACACAACACATGCATAGTGTTGGTTTTATGCTGCCTCTTGAATGCAGCTGAAAATTAGCCCCAAGTGTCCATCTCTGTAAGTGATGCTGGTGCCCCTGCTACCATCTTCCAAACCACAATTACCTGATACCTTTTCAAAAGATTTCCCATTTCTTAAAGTTCTACTTGTTTTGCATCCTTGACAGGAAGTTGACCACAACGCGGTAATACAGCAGTAACATCCGATATGAAAACCTTGGCGCTCTTGGCACTGCCTAGATGGATGATTTGTTGCAAGTAATTAATTATTTAATTGACTTGTTTTAACAGCCAGCACCTTCTAAGAACTAGCCTTACTTCCAAAGGTGCATTGATTAACTGAGGTAGTTCATAAGACAGCTGGTTTACTCACGCATATCTCCAGGAGGGACCAATATTACAAGCACCCAACAGTCTAACTGCAGCCTATAACCAGCCAGGAATGAAGAGGGGATGAGAATGATGGTGATGATGATCTGTTCGGCACATCCTACACTAGAAACATTCTGCATACCATCAATGGATGTCAGAACATGCCCACAGGATAACAAAACCACAACTTCCTGTGAAACCTTATGACACAGTATGTATAATTAATACTTCAGTGTGGTAGCTGATACAGAATGCTTGATGTGTGCGGTACATTTGGCTTTTCTCCTCATGGATTTCCACTATCAGGAGAGCTGCCAGGAGATGGCAGTATCCAGACTAAAGGAAATGCAGATATGGAGGCCAAGGGAATGTGAGAGCACACCAAAGGAGGACGGGGTGGTGGTGGTAGGAAGGTACTAAGGCAGGAGGACAAGGAATGCTATCCTTAGGTAGTGATGTCAGAAGGAGGAGTTATGAGCTGCCTACTGAACCACAGGCAAGCCTTTTTATAATGGGTTTGTTTGTGTTAAAAAATAATCAAGTAATATCTACATTGAGAAAGTATACTGATGTCAGTATCTGTGCTGAAGAAAGTGAAGCACTGTCCTTCAGGCCAAGTATCAATGTTTCTCACCAGCTCCTTTGTTCAGTAGGATTGACGCCATATAGCTCTTCATTAATTAACTCCTATTGCTTATTACTGCCTACAGGAATGCACGTGGACAGCTAGAACTGCTCAGCACCCTGCTCAGCTACTGACACAGTGGTGCACTACAGGGGAAAGGAGAGTAACTGAGCTGGTCTGTAAAAGGTAAAGGACTACTGAGCTTGTTGCCCATCTGACCCTCCCCTGTCAACTTTGGTGATTGAGGAGGTGGGGGCAAGATACTTTGCACCTTTTGACCCAAAAGGTACAAGTGGGTAGGATGTGTGGGGCAGGAAGCATCTAACAGTGTGTTGGAAGGGAGGGAGATTTGCAGGAGGCCAGCTATACATCCGAGTTGCGGCAGGGCTTTCTCAGTAAAGGCCAACTGGGCAAGACAGACAGACGGATTTTAGAACAGTGACATAGGGCTTCATCCAGCCCTGCATCAAACCCTTGTAGCCACATAGCTGCAGATTAGCGATATGTGCCATAACTGCACCCAATTCTTCAATCTTGGGCACAGTTGCACACTTGACCAAATTTATAACTGCTTGTGCCAAATCCTGGGCAAGCTCCGTAAAAGGTCCTGGTATTGATGCAAGCTAGACCACAAAAAGATGGTCTACTGAGAATCTTTGCCATAAGGGATAGAAGATCCCTTTACATTTCGTAAGCCTGCATTACCATATCTTTGACACACCTGGGACTTGAGGCAATTTTATACTTTGTAAAATCTGACCCAGGCTGTCAAGTAAAGACAGTTTTGTCTAGTGATTAGAACAAAGCTGTGAAACCAGAGACCCAGATCTGAATCCCATCACTGCCACTTACTGTGTGTCCCTGAGCAACTCCCTTAACTGCCCATTGCTCACCCTTTTTGTGATCTATCTACTGTTTGAATCTTGTGCACCTAATGGCATCAACATTCTCTCCCTCGTCCTCCAGGATTGTAAAGCATTCTTGGATAAATTTATATGAAATGCACTATACAAAACGAAACTGTATTCTATTCAACAGTGTCTGCACTACCATACCATTTCATTTATTCATGTTGCAGTCTCCCTCCTCTCAGTTTCACTCTCTGCAAGTGTAAGTGCACAAGACAGAGAGACAGAGAGAGGGAGCACCATGGCTGCAAGGCAGAGAGCAAGTAAACAGTCACGGTGGTCGTGACAATGCGGCCACAAGATTTCATTCAGCCATTCTACAGTGTTGTCTCACCTCTCACTGTGTATTCAGTGTTGTGTGACATAACAGCTGTAAACTGTGTAGTTCCCTAGAGGCTGTCTGTCTTCACAGCAGTTCCACAAGCAGTGCAGTTCCTACACGCTGTGTGCCTTCACAACAGTTCCACAGTGGCACTGCTTGATGTAGTGGAAGCACACCTCATGAAGCCTACAGTTTTTAGCATTTAGCAACACTTTTCTCTGCATTTTATGCAGTTCTTGTTATCCCATGTTATAAGGGCAATAACTCACTCCAGGGTGCATGGTTATTGAATTAATCAACACCGGGTGCTGTGAGAGCTCAATGCATCCGGGATGTTGATATCTCCAGTAACCACACACCCTGCCGTGGGTTACTGCTTACTTCATGTTTTTATTGTTTAGGTTGAATAGTTTTATTGTACATGAGGATTGCCAGCCTTTAACAAGACCCTTCTAGTGGGCATCAGCCAATTAGAATGCTGCATTTCCTGCCATTATTTTATCATTCATTCTCCAGTTATTGGTGTAAGAAGAATTTGCCAAACATACTACTTTGGTAAAGCACATTTATTATTTTAACAATTTATCCTTTTCTGAATCAGTTATACAGTGTGCATTGTGATTTAAAAGTGCATAAATAATTCCATGACCAACATTAAAGTTGCAAAATGGGCTGCTAAACTGAAGATTAATGTTAATGTTTTGATGTTATATTTTTATAACTCTGAGCTGATACATTTCATGCTGTGCCATGTTTTCATTATTTTGGCATTAGAGTAAGCTTGTAGATATAAGCTCAATATTAAAACTTGAAGCGGACCTGATATAACAGAATCACCCAGCAGCTTCACGGCAGTGACGGGTAGCCACAATGCAGGAGACATATGTTCAAGAATGATGATGCGCCTCTCATTACCTGGGCCAGCAGTGGTGCCCATATCATAACCCATGTTCAAGAATGAGGATGTGTCTCTGTTACCTGGGCCAGCAGTGGGTGTACATATCATAACCCATGTTCAAGAATGAGGATGTGTCTCTCATTACCTGGGTCAGCAGTGGGCCCATATCATAAGCCATGTTCAAGAATGATGATGGCACTCTCGTAACCTGGGTCAGCAGTGGGTGCACTATCATAACCCATGTTCAAGAATGATGATGGGTCTCTCGTTACCTGGGTCAGCAGTGGGTGCCCATATCATAACCCATGTTCAAGAATGATGATGATGGCTCTCTCGTTACCTGGGTCAGCAGTGGTGCACATATCATAACCCATGTTCAAGAATGGTGATAGGTCTCTCATTACCTGGGTCAGCAGCGGGTGCCCATATCATAAGCCATGTTCAAGAATGATGATGGCGCTCTCGTTACCTGGGTCAGCAGTGGGTGCCCATATCATAAGCCATGTTCAAGAATGATGATGGCACCTCGTACCTGGGTCAGCAGTGGTGCACATATCATAACCCATGTTCAAGAATGGTGACAGGTCTCTCATTACCTGGGTCAGCAGTGGGTGCCCATATCATAACCCATGTTCAAGAATGAGGATGTGTCTCTCGTTACCTGGGCCAGCAATGGTGCCATATCATAACCATGTTAAGAATGAGGATGGGTCTCTCGTTACCTGGGTCAGCAGTGGTGCACATATCATAAGCCATGTTCAAGAATGAGGATGGGTTTCTCGCTACCTGGGCCAGCAGTGGGTGCACATATCATAACCCATGTTCAAGAATGATGATGGGTCTCTCGTTACCTGGGTCAGCAGTGGGTGCCATATCATAACCCATGTTCAAGAATGATGATGATGGCTCTCTGTTACCTGGTCAGCAGTGGGTACCCATATCATAAGCCATGTTCAAGAATAATGATGGCACTCGCTACCTGGTCAGCAGGTGCCCATATCATGTTTCATGTTCAAGAATGATGATGGCGCCTCGCTACCTGGGTCAGCAGTGGTGCACATATCATAACCCATGTTCAAGAATGATGACAGGTCTCTCATTACCTGGGTCAGCAGTGGGTGCCCATATCATAAGCCATGTTCAAGAATGAGGATGGGTCTCTCGTACCTGGGCCAGCAGTGGTGCACATATCATAACCCATGTTCAAGAATGATGATGGGTCTCGTTACCTGGGTCAGCAGTGGGTGCCCATATCATAACCCATGTTCAAGAATGATGATGATGGCGCTCGTTACCTGGGTCAGCAGTGGGTGCCCATATCATAACCCCATGTTCAAGAATGATGATGATGGCTCTCTCGTTACCTGGTCAGCAGTGGGTGCCCATATCATAAGCCATGTTCAAGAATGATGATGGCACTCTGTACCTGGGTCAGCAGTGGTGCCCATATCATAAGCCATGTTCAAGAATGATGATGGCGCCTCGTTACCTGGGTCAGCAGGGTGCACATATCATAACCCATGTTCAAGAATGGTGACAGGTCTCTCATTACCTGGGTCAGCAGTGGATGCCCATATCATAAGCCATGTTCAAGAATGATGATGGCACTCTCGTATCTGGGTCAGCAGTGGTGCACATATCATAACCCATGTTCAAGAATGATGGGTCTCTTCGTTACCTGGGCCAGCAGTGGTTGTGCATGTCATACAGGTGATGCATTCACTCACTGGGCAGAAGACTAGCCATCATCACTTCTTAACACCTACTTGTGGTCAAATTACAATTGAGACTAGACGGGGTCCTCCAAGAAGATTGCAGCCTGCCACCTCTCACAAACTTGGTCTGATGCCATGACACAGGTAACATTCCCAACAAATGGCTGTAAGCAGTTACACAGCAATTTAAGATCGAAGAGACCAAAGACTCATCATGTCCACCCAACCTGCTCCATAGACAGAAACTAAAATAACAGGGTTGATGAAGTTCCTTTGAAAACTAATCAGTTGCAGATAACGTACTCAGAATTGCAGTCAGTTGCCTATTGGTAATTACTTTGGATTACTTTTGCATAACAATAAAAACCCTGCCATGTCACAAATCTGTTTGTGTGTAACAGGCCCAGTGGCGAGAGGGCTGAGGTGCTGTAATGCACTCCTACCTCTCCCACGCCAGCAACCCGAGTACAAGAACAAACTCAAATTGCCCGGGTCAGGCGGGTGGGCTGGGAGAGGATTGAACAGGCTGTCAGGCAGCACTCCACTCCTGGATTGGGAGTAAGCCTTCCTGCTCTTGGTAACCACAGGGTGCAGTACAGTGGTAGCGCCGATGCTCAGAAGACTGGTGTTATGCCAGCTGGGTGGAGTGGGGCTTGCGGTTCCAGTGTGTGTGCGAACTTCACACACATGTGCAAACCGTGTTTGCTGTAGCCCCAGTTATCAAGGGAGAAAATGAAAACTGGCTGGCACAGGGTAGCATCCGGTCCCTCCTGGGGAATTGCCTGGTGCCCGACACTAGAGCAGGGCCCAGGGGCTCAAAAAAAGGGTCGCTTCTTTACCATCGCCCACACTGGCAAAATGCTTTTCACTTTTCTGCTCCAACTACGGCCTGCTGCTGGTGAAGCCAAGCCGCCTGCCCATGACATTATTTACATCCATAGCATGGTGCTCTACTGTACTACACTGCTGCTGGTGAAGTCAAGCCACCGATATATTATATATATATATATATTATTTACATCAGCGGCATGCTGCTGTACTGTACTGCACTGCTGCTGGTGAAGCCAAGCCACCCGATATATTATATATATATATATATATATATATATATATATATACACATTATTTACATCTGCAGCATGCTGCTCTACTGTACTGCACTGCTGCTGCAAGCTGCATGGACAACAAACTATGGACTGGATTCTTGTTACCAGGCCCTGTCCTGACACCCTGTATTAAATCTGCCTGCCTGTGAGCCCTGCTTGTTGACTGACTGGCACTGGCAGGCCCCCACCCCAATCATTAGAGTACGCGTGTCACAGGGTGTGGCATTATCACATGCAGACCAATGGCTGGAGGTAGTGTGGTGGAGGGGTGGGCCTGAGCAACCTGGCCAGTTGGCTCTTTCACTGAGCTGTGTGACATAGTCTGACGGACGCTGTTGTTGCTAAGGTAGTGGACCGCGGCCAGCAAGGTGCAAAGATGGGAGACTGACAGAGTTTAAAGTTGGGTGGGTGTGCAGGACGGTGGAGAGTGGTGGTCGGCGCAGTGGTTGCAGCACATGATCTATCAGTTGTCAGCCTGTGTAGACTTGGAGCTCTGAAACAGCACCATACCATTAATAGTGACTCGAGTCAACAGCAACAGATCATCAGGGTCAAATGGCTCAATTTAGACCCAAGATGGTGCCGGCTCCACACCAGGCAGGACAGTAGGTCATGGAATGGAGGGAGGGAGTAGAGGAGAGGAGAGGGTTCAGGCTGCAGACTCCGTGTCATTGCACACTGTATACCAGTTTTATCTGCCTTGCAAATTGCTGCTGTACTGCTGTGTGTGGAGACTGACGGTTGGTGTCAGTGATGGCAAGCTGGCTGGTGGTGTTTTGTTTTTTAACAGATGGACAGGTCTGACTGAGGGGGCTGACCTTCTAGAGTAAAGACAGTCACGTTGCAGTCCAAGCGTGAATGGCTTGGCCTGCTGGGGTGGTGGTCGTGTCTGGAATCTTCTGAATTGCTTACTGCTTTACTGCTGTGTGGAGGGGGCTGGAAAAGGCAAGCTGGTTGGTGGTGTGGTTTTTGTCTTATTGTATTTTTTACCAGACGGACAGGTCTTGGGGGAGCCCTCTACAGATCCATTGCCCAGGGCTCACAAAACCTGATGCCAGCCCTGGATGGCCCTCCTCTTCCTGGCCCCATCACAGGGGCAATCTGTGGAGAATCTTGGGCTCCGTGGTTAAGGGAGGGAAGTGCCAGGCAAGAGGAGGTTGAGACAAAGTTGAACAGCTCACCTGCGAAGATCAAGACTGTAGAAAAAGCTTAATGCCAAAATGTGTTTATATAATACCACTGAGACAGGTCACCAAAACTCAGAATTCTGTGATGTTTTATTCAGTACAGTGTTTTGTTGTCATCGATGGTGGAAAAATACACAAGTATACTGAGAGTGCTTTTTTATTTACTTTTTAAATAATTACTTTAACTTTAAACTTATCCAACTGTAGTGGAGTGGTGATTCAGATCACCTGCTGTCTTCAGTGGAAAATAAAGATCTAACATTAGGCAGGGAGAGCTCACCAACACAGTGCACAGGGCATCCTTTGATTATTGATGATTCCAGTGCATCATGCGTGTGCAGAATGGCTGCAGAGGTTTCACTGTGACCTCATCCATCACATACATGTTGCTAGAAATAATCTAAAGTAATCTGGATTGTTTTAGGCCAGAAACCAATCTGACTACTTGTTGGGATTACTTTTTTTTTTTTATTTACTATACTTTTCCCAGCTACTGACCACCCGGTACTCAGCCTGTTCACGGACCCTGTGACTTCACTCTCATTGGCCGCAACTCCCTGATACCCTTGGCTTGCCCCCCAGGGCGGGTTACGACACTGACCCTAAGTGTCGATCCGGTACAGGATAGGTCACAGAGCCGCCTGAGAGCTGATTGAAGCCAAGGGCCAGCTTCATCAAGGGCAGCTGGTAGTGCCTTTTTTCTAGACTGCCCCAGGGATGGGGACGGCAATGACATCCAGCGCCTGCCCTGCCCTTTTGCGTGTTGGTACCAGTCACCTATGGTTTCCCCAACCTCCACCAGGGGTCCCTCAGGTGCCAGATACTCACCCTCCCTCCTCCAGAGAAGGAGAGCAGTCCATGGCATGCTTGCTCCTTCTCCCCAGCCAGCCTTCCAACTCCCCGGGTCCATTCCCAAACCCGGTCACCGCGCCACAAGCGGAAATCCAACCACTGCGCCGGGCGGGTCAGCCTGGGATTACTTTTTGACAGTAATACCCTACAGTAATCAGTTGAAAAGTAATATGTTTACAAATAGCAAATTACAGCCAGCCCATTGATGCAGTGGTAGGCTACCAGTTGTGACACCAGCAACCGAGGTCTGGGAATGAGGCTGGGTCAGCAGAGGACCCGCTGGAGGAGGAGGGTCACGCTTCCCAGAGGATCCTGTCCTTCTGCACTGGGAGGTAGGGTCACTGCATTTGCTGCAGTTCAGTCACCTAGGGGACAACAGGTGGCATTGCAGCGCCAGCAGAGTCAGGGGGAGACATCAGCCAGGTGTCCGCAACCATGCTGTCTTGCACACCTACCTTTCTAGCGCACTGACATCCTGGGGCTATGAGAAACATGGAAATGGCCTCGCACCCACAATGATGAACCCTCGCATAGCAGGGCCTGACAGGATGCAATGCAGTGATGCTGCAGCATGCCACAAAAATGCTGCAGTATACTGCAGGGAATGCTATAATTAATGGCAATTTAACCCTTGTTGTACTGCAGTATTTTATGACATGTCGCTTACTGTAAGTTACTGTGCCACATCGTAACTGGCTCCATTGTACATTCAGCTCTGCACCACTGCCTGGGTTGCTGTCAGACAATGCTATAGACTCTGAGTAAATCTTCCTACCCTGTCCCTCGCCTAGGTGGCATAGCCAAGGTCCTGTGGAGGCTGGTACCCAGGTAGGAATGCAGGGGGATCAGATATACTGGATGTGCCTGAGGGAATCAGGTGCTGGAGACAAGAAGACAAAACAGATAAAAACTGCAGATTAAAAATTACAGATTATTTCCTATGTCAGGTTGCTATATGTGCATAACAAAATGATGGTCCACATGAAATGCACTAAAAATCGGCCACTCAGGAAAGAAAGCCTCTGCTGAACTTGATTGTCCTCTGAGTGCCCTACGTAACACCAAAGAGTACTAACAGTTTCTTGAGGTTTTCTGTTTTTCAGGGCCTTCCTGGAAGGCAAGCATTTGCAAAATGTTAAGATCGCTGGAAGAATTGCAAAATCTTAATGCAGTGTGCCATGCTGTTATTAAGTTTCAGTCTAGACATTCTGTGGGCAGTGCAGTTATGTCAATATGGAGTCATTTCATGCCATACTAATCTGTTAGACATATTTGGGGAGATAGTAACTCCAGTGCTATAATTACATTATTTTAGCTGTCAAGGACACAAAGTACCTCAGGAACAAACAGCAAAGATAACCATACTGAGTCCGTCAGTTAAGGAATAGAAAAGTGCTTTTATTTGCTACAAGCTGCATGGGTGGCCACTGTCAGGAAAACAATGAGTACAACCTAATTATATAAGCATATACCAAGAAATATAAACTAGATATATGATATAAAATGGAGCAGTTATAGACCAGCTTCACCAGTGTAAAACTAAGTTCAGTCCTGATTCTATCAGTTACTGTCACAAGAGGAACAGGGCCCAATTCCAAAGCCTGTAGACTGACGCAAGGTGTCCCTTGCATCATAAACTGTGGCATTCCTAATTCGAAATGCAGTCTGCATTGGAAAAGGAAGCCACTGTGCCATAAAGGCAGTGCCACCTTGGGACCCACATTGGGGTGCACCAGGTCACAAGGGATGCTGCAACCCGGGGCTGCAATATCCCCTTTTGGGATTCAGGACACCCCACTGTGGGTGCACCAAGGGGCTCAAGTTAGACCAGCCAGAAGCTGGTCTGCTCCTGTGCCATTGCCCCACAAGGTGGGGAATGGGGGGCTCTGTATGTGGGGTCCAGGAGTAGAAGGACAGGGAATGCCATATGGGTGTTGGGAGTAGTGGGTATGCCAGGGGATGATCAGGCACCCAGCAGAGGTGCCATTATTATGACCAATCATAAACCATTACAATAATAGTTACAATAATGGCACTCCTGCCGGGTCCCTGATCACCCCTGGCATGCCCACTTGCTCCCAACACATACAAATATCATTTTCAATTCACATAATATCAATTCTTATACAATGATTAACAAAATTATTATCAGAATATTTCACATTTTTCCAGCCATGCATTACTTGTTCAAAGAAAGTAAACTTAAAAACTATTTACAAATTAAAGTTTACCCATAGCTGTCTCTACTTTTTCTAAGGTGTACTTTTCCAAATCCTTTCTCTGTATATGCTGAAGTGCAATCATTCTACGTTTCCTAGTATTTCTAAAAGCGTTATCTGTTTTGTTGCATAACCCACTGGCACCTAGCTTGCCATAAACAGTATAATACTTTATCACTGCAAGGATAAAAATGTAGGTTTTCCTTGGTATACTTCTGCCACCCACCTGTCAGTAGGCCATACATTAATTCTGTATATGTCAGATTGTTATAGCTGCTCTCCACTTCTTTAGCAAATAATCTCCATATGGGCTTGATGTATACGCATTCAAAATAAATGCTCGTCGATACCAGTATTGTATTACACATTTCTCTGGGGCGGTGCCGCTGAGGTACTTGTGCTTATTCTTGTTTTTACCCCCAAGTTTTCCGTGGCTACCTAACCATAAAAGTTCCCAGGCATATACTGGTACTCTGGGATTGTTCAATTGGTCTGTTACTGTGCTAATGTTCCCTACTGGGCATTGAAGGGAATAAGCTTTTCACTCGTGTCAGCCAATAGTACTGAATTGTACAATACTTTCCTTCCCACTGTTTGCAATGTCATCATCATGATCCCCCATCTGACTACATTTTATATCTGGTCTCTACCATAAGATGGTATGTTTGTAATCATATTCAAAGCTCTAAGGTTCATTGTACTCAAGCTTCTTCACTAGCTTGTAACCAAGTTAATACCAAAGGTCTCCATAAATTTCACCCTGGTCTGAGTACTTTACCCATATTATAGTCAATGAAAATGCTGCAGAAAAAGTACAGTGGATTTACCATATTCAGACCACCTTCCTTCAGTGTCCTAAAGGTTATTTCCTCTTTACCAGGTTAAGTCTGCTTCCCACAATGCTTGGAAAAACACATTAGAGAGATGTCACAAATTGTTGAGGGAGGGGAATATGTAGCTAACATATAGAAAAACAGGAACAAGTAGCGTGTTAATTAATAAAACCCTCTTCTTTTTAGAGATGTCTTCCTTTCCATAGGTGTATTATCCTATTTGCCTTTTGTATACCTTTCTTCCAGTTTTAACTTCCATATAATTTTTTACCAAAATCAATCCCTAATATTCGTATATCATCAGGCTTGACTGCAATTTGATCTTTTTTCCACTTCTAGGAATAGGAGCAGAGCCTGTGTTAGTACAGTCGAAAACTTTTGTCAAAATTTATTCTTGAGCCAGATATTGCAGAAAACTTCTCAGTGTCTGTAGCAATGGTTCTTTTCATTTCTGATGCTAGTGCCACTACCATATCATCAGCATATGCTAACACTTTAACGGTAGTATATGATGTTGGTATACTATTCCTTTCAATATCACCATTAGCGCGATACAGTGACACATCTCAGCCAATTACATAAAGCATAGGCTAAGTGGGCGTCCTTGTCTTACTCCTCTTAATACTCTAATTTGTTTCCCTAACCATACGCTACATTGGGCAATACTTTGCCTCACTCTACATATGTTGTATCCACCTAACAAATCTGTGAGGTAGTCCAAAAGCTTTCAGTGCATCAAACAAGTATGAATGTGACAACCTACCAAACGCTTTCTCTTGATTTAAACTTAAGATACACTCATCTATTTTTCCGATGTTCCTCTAAAGAAGACTCCATAACAGAATCAAATTATCCTGCATGTTCCTGTTTGGCACTGCACGCGTCTGAATGGACTCTTTAGCTTCTCTAGCACTCCAGTTAATCTTTTCAATAAGATTTTACTTAAGATTTTAAGATCATTATTTAATAGCCTCAAAGGCCTCCAGTTTTTATATCTTTTTTCCACCTTTTTATAACTCAGTAACAAAATTGATGTATTCATTGACTCTGTCAATTTGCACGTTCAAGCATATAGTTATATAGGTAGGTGAGGTACAGGGGCAGCGCTTCCTTAAACATCTTATAAAATTCTGATCCTAATGCATCTTTCCCTGGCACTGTGCCATTTTGAAAAGATTGTATGGCTTCTTCTACCTCTTTAGTTGTTATGGGGCATATTAATGCCTGAGATTCCTGGTCTGATAATTGTGGCAATGCCAGTCTAGTAAAATATGTCAGGTCTTTGTTTGTGCAGCTTCCAAACTGCCTCTCCACATGTTTTCTATTTATAACATATCAGTAGGTGTTGTTACATACTGTCCCTCCTGTTTTAATCTCTGATAATCCTATGCTTGATACGCTCCTTGCAATCTTTATATAGGTCAATGTACTTTCTTATTTTGGGCCCCAAACCTCTGCTCCTGTTCCAATGTTTTTGCCCTATTGTATTGCAACATTTGTTTTTGAGTTCTTTGATTTGTGTGCCATAATTTATTCTGCCAGTTTCTGTTTTCGGATCAGTTTTACACCTGTCCTCTGAGCGTTAGGCACTGTAAATATTCTCCTGTAGCCTTGTTTCTAGTATAATTCTGAAAAATTCCACCGAATACGCTTAGTATCATCCCACCACTGTAAAACATCTTTGTACATTTCTATCACAGAAACTCTCACCTTCCATTCTTGTTTCCATCTTTGTTGGATCTTTTTATTCGTCTAAAGGTTACTGTTCAATCTCCAGATATTGGTTTTGCACCTCAAGCTTGCTCCCATTGTACTTTGGCCATGATGGATTTATCGTCTATGAATTCCATGCTTTTGTGTATACATTTACCAGGTTAATTTTGTCAGATAGAAAAATAAAATCTATCCAGCTAGATATAGTGCATCTAAAATACGTTTTCCTCCTTCTGTATGCTTTTGTTTATATGCATCTACTAACCTGGCAGTTTTATTATATTTTTAAAGCTACTGAATCACAGAACAATGTATCCATATTTAGCCCCCTATCTGTTTGTTGTAGCCCACAGTTAAAGTCCCCAGCCCATATTACCATTCTTAAGGTATGCAGCTATGGCTGTACTTCCTTAAATAATGCTACTCGATCTGCTTTAACCTGGGATCATATATACAGTAGACATGAGACAGAAATCTTTCCTGGCAATAATTAATATCTAGCATAATAGCTCTTCTGGGCTGTATTTCTGTCAGTTTGGATACTTTCAGATTGTTGTTTGAGAATAACACCCTAACCCATCACAGGTTTCTTCACCTATAGACCAAAATGTACAGCCCTTCTGCCAAATAGTAGACGCCACTGTGCTGTATTTCATGTGTGGTTTCGAGTCTTGTATCCTGAATGCAATTATATTATGATGTCCTTCCTTCAATGCATTCAGTGTGGCCACCTTTTGTTATAACATTAAATACTATTTACATTAAGTGTAAGTATGATTAAGGACATCAGGTATAAGTTGTGAAAAATTTCTCTACTACATTAGGGCATCTGTGATTTCTTCCTTCTTCTAGTTTGTTTTGCCACAGAGGATTCCTCTTTACAATCCTCTCTGTGTCTGAGGCAGTATCCAGTAAGAAAGAGGCAATGTAAGAAACATAGGACTCCTCTTCTTCCCCATCTGAATCACCCCACTGTTTATGTTGCACCAATGCTACAAATGTATTCCCTATCTTCCATGTCCCTTTAGTCTGTTTTTCTCCTGCCTTCCCATCCTTCCTTTGTGTTGCCTGTTTTTCCTGATCTTGTTCTTTCTGTGGCCCCACTACCCGAAAAGGTGGCTCCTGTTGTTGAGGGGGTGGGGGCATAGCTTCTGCTTCCTCTGCCTGCTCTGTACTCACTACCATAGGAATATCTGTACTTCTACCTGGTTGTTCCCCATCTTCTATTACAGCTGGCTGTGTTTTTATATCTATTACATGATAGTTTCCTCTAGGGAGCTGTTGCTCCTGTTCGCCTGTAACGCCTCCAACTGTTTGTGAGCAAGGAGTTTAGCAGTTCTGCGCTGGGCCCTGTTTATCAGACCTTCATGTGAGGGGCAGTCATCTCTGTTGTGTGAGGCCCAGGGCATCTCCCATAGGAATGCCCCATTCTCTCACACAAACTGCATTTGAATAAATTGAGACAATTCGAGGATACATGTCCATACTCCAAACAGTGCTTACATTGGGAGGTGTCACATCCAGAACTCAAACTGGTTTTGGTGCTGCATTTGTGGCATAATTTAGACTGGCCATTATAGAAAATAATGCCTTTATCATTACCTAAAAACTACTATGTAAGTGTACAATGCGTGGTTGAAAGAATAGCAAAGGCACCGTAGGTATATTCAGAATTCCATTTTAATCCAATCAGTGCGAAAATTGCACAGCCGCCCAGCAGTACAGGGAACAAAACCTCTACTAGTTTCGCATACACGGCGTCATCAGGAGGATGGTCTACTCACACTGCATGTCCTTAAAAGCTTACAATTAAAGCAACAGCATCCCAAAAAGGAAAGCTTATAATGCATCATGATACAAACAAACAACCCTTCAGTGAACAGAATATTATATAAACCTTATAAACCAAAAAGTCTCCATATAGATCTAACAAAAACTTCTAATGCACATTTCAATTAAAAACAGATGTATTATATCTGTAATAACCAACATACAAATATACTGCTATTACTTCACAAACTGAATTATGTTTATGCTTTTAAAACCTGGTCTACTTATCATTAACCATATCATTAGTCATTATAACCAGGTAAATCTCTAGACTTACTAGCCGAAGTCCATTATGTTGTATTTTTGTTGCTTAAAATTATTTACTGGCAATGTATATGTAAAAACAGCACCATCTAGGGAAAGAAGAAAAGAAGAAAAGAATATTAAGGCACTGATCATTTACATGCTTAACATCTATTATCACACATTGCTACATCTCAAATACATCAGACTCCATTATCACATCTAAGAAAATATGAATCATTTTCTTTCTCATATTGATAAGAGGCATCACATCAAACTTATCATTCAATCCTGGCCATTGTAAACCTCCAAGGCTATAAATCCAATATGCTTCTCTATACAATAGTAAATCATTGATATTACCCCTCGTGGACCTAATTTTACCAATTCAATCCCACAAAATTTAAATTCATGTTTCATTTGGTCCAATTTATGTTTACAACAATGTATAGCCAGTGCACTCCTATCGTCATTTTTACCTATGCTGTGCATATGTTCTCCGACTCTGAGTTTAAATTGACGGTAGTTTTGTAATATAAAATGCCCCACATGAACATGTTGCCAAATACACCAAATTCTCAGAGGTACAGCTAAAAAGAATCCATTGTGTATATTGTTGTAGTGTTAACTGATGTGAATGGTGTACTTTGATATGGTAATGCAATATTTGCAATTACCACATGCAAAATTGCCATTAGGTATAGATGGTAACCATGTTTTCACATCCTCTGTATCCTCTGGATAGGTTGGTAGCTTTTTGTAACAATATCCCTAACATTTTGCCACAACGATACACTATATGTGGCAGTTTAGTAGCTACCCCTGTAATTGGGGTTCCAAATTCAAAAGTGACCAATATTTCTTGATTATATCACCCACTACACCAGACTGTTTACAATATGTGGTGACAAAGCAAATTCGATCATCATCTCCCCATGTTTGGTTTTGCAATGCCCATCTGTGGTGAGCAATTTTACTTTAATCTTCCATCCTCCAGTCCATATTTGTTCACTGTCTAGGATTGGTGAAGGTCTGTCTAATACCTCACACCTTTGCCAAACAGTATATAGTACATGGTTGGGGCTTATTGTGGATGGAAATCGGCAGCTGCTTAAACCTTGTTGTAGGACAGTTCAGTCAGAAAGTTGTTGTACTATTGTTCTGAGGTCACATCGACAGTACAACAACTTTTCAGCCCTGAACTGCCACTCAATTGGCTAACTGAACCGCTAAAGTGCGGAAAAACAAAACATGGTGGCATGATTTAGCAATGGCTGATCGGTGACCCACCTAGTTTTGATACCAAGAGCCACACGTGGCTCCGTGTCACAAAGTTAAGTTTTTTTCTGTTTCAAATTCAAAAATGCAGTGCTGAAAATGAAAACGGCAGCCAGAGTGAGCGGGAGCACAGAGAAGCCAGAGCAGCAGGAGCATCAGAGACGGGAGAAGCATGCAGGAGCGGGGCAGCAGCAACTAAAGCGAAGCTGAGGTAATTTACAATGGGCAGGGGGATGAAGTGAACAAATCAATAAGTCCCAACCATATACTATATAAAACGGTGGATGGATGACCGTCCATACAGCAAAGGCCGTTTTCATCTCGGTAGTTGATGACATCAACAAGACCTCTTGAGCTTCGCTTTGAGGTCTATGATGTCATCAACTACCTCGATGGAAAAATAGTATTGTTGTGGATGGTCATCCATCCACTATTCTATATATCTTCCACATTTACCCCTTCATTCTTAAACATGACTGTTATCCATTTAACCGCTGGTTTGCTTAATAGTATTGCCAAAAATGGGATCCACAAAGGGGTATTTTTTAATGCATTGTACTGTGACCAAAACCTATCCAGCCCTGAAATTTTTTTAAACTAGTGTCCTAGTTGGATTCCCAATATGTATTAGTGCATATTTCTCATCTTTGCACTAGCAATGTACGTTCTGTCCGATGGTTCTTCTAGGCCCCTTATACACTAAGCGGACGATTTCTTCTTGGGGTTGGTTCCCTTTGTTCTGAAATAAGTCCAAAAGTTTAAATGATGGTTGCAGCCACGCTTTCCTAGCCGGGTGTTGTAGTATGGCTTCTTTAGGGCCAGTCTTTTGGGGATGCACAGAGGCTCTATCTTCATCTCATGGTGCCTTTCTGCTGATCCTTACTGTATGTTTGCATTGCCCACCCCAGCATGGCAAAAGTCACCTAAGTGTGTGAAAGGAAATTCAGTGTTCACCCAAGTGTGAAAAGAAATTTAATGTTCACTCAAGTAAGTGAAGGAATGTTAAACGTTCACCCCAGTGAGTGAAGGACATGTTCAGTGTTCACCCAAGTGAGTGAAAGAGTTCAGAGTGTGTGGCTTAGTGTTCCACATATGTGCACTCATGGAAAGAAGATGTGTTCAGGGTGTGTGGCTAGTTCCATGTATGTTCACCATTGGGACTAGGAAAGAAGTCTGTGTTCTCAATTCTACCCTAATGCAAGGAGAGTTTGGGAAAGTTGTACCTGTCTTGTCTTGACTGACCCATGAGGGTCCATTACCTACTTTAGTTTGTCATCTGTTAAATAAAGCCATACTGCACAATCCCAGTTCCTGTTCTGACAATCTGATTCTTGCTTCTGGCATGGAATTACTGGGCCCCTCAGCAGTTTAGATCTAGCATATGCCTAGCAGCCTCTACCCTGGATCTGGTTGTAATTTACAAAGGTTCATGTGTTTTGTTCTTGTACCCCATCCTCTTCCTCTAGAAATGAGCCTGGTATACATACTAATGCCAAGGGGTACCAACCTTTAATTTTCTGCTAAAAGTAAATGGTATGCCATATGTGGGTACAAGTGCCAGATTTTATAGGGGTGTCCAACTTGCTGTAAGTGGCACAGGAGTTACAAGTTGAAATAAGGTGGAGGCCTTTGATGAGCGGCATCATTTACAATCAGCTGGTCTGTGCTGTAAGACAGGAGCTCGAGGTCACTTACAGCATCACCCTTGGGCTGTAATTTCTGTAATTCTGCCACCAGTTCCTCTCGTCTTGCCAGGTACAAACTTTCTTCTTGAGCTAACTGCTGTTGCAAAATATTTGTCTTGCCTTTGTTTTGGTCCGCTGCCTGGTCTGATGTCTGCTTGGTGCTTAAAGTCTCAGTCTGGGGCTTCCCACACTTCATGCCATGTTCTCCATGGACTTAACCTCACCTTCTTGCAAGTCTAGGTCCATACCAGTTATTTCCTTGAGATTTTCCATAAAACCTCAATTTCTCTGGTACTGTATCTTGTGATGTGAATGCAGGGAGGAGACCATCTCCTAGCTTCTGCACTGGCCCTCCATTCACCTTGGTCTGCAGCAGCAGCCATCTTGTCACACCTAAGATGGTCAAGGGTTCCTCCTACTGCAAGAGTAGAGTAGTTCTCCTGGTGTTATGGCCAATATTCCCTGTCAATAAAACTGGTCCTTGCACCCCTCCCCAATGACACACCAGAAAACAAGCTATCATGGCTTAGTGTGCCTTTCCTGGTTAAAATTACAAATAAATAAATAAGAATAGGTAAGCTTGTTTCCAGATGCGTCCTGGGGAGGTGAAAAGTACAAGCAAAACAATAGTTATGGGACTAAATTCTACAGTACATGAGATTAAGCATTAAACAATAGAAAATGGCAGTAAAAAATAAATTGTACTAAGCGTTAAAGTGAGCATTATCAGTAGATAAATTACAGTATTTGAAGAACAGGATAGGGTGCTTACCCACTGGTCTAAAGGTGGTATAGTATAGGTGTACAGGCAACGAGAACTAGTTGATGCAGGCTGGGAAGGAAAAGAAAGGAGGGTAAGATAAGTGGAGGACATGGGGAAGGGAGGAGGGACATGTATCAGGAGCAGCTGCAGGAGTGAGAGGAAAAATCATGAAGAAGGGAGAAGAGAGATGTTGCGATGGGTAGAAGCAAATAGTTAGGGGAGAGAATTCCAAGTTTGGGGAAACGCCAAGAGAAAAAGTCTGGCCAGCGAGTGATTTTCTTGGAAAGGAGAGCTGAAGGAATGATACTTAGAACTAGTTACTTAGGGAGTAGGAGGAAAGATGGCAGGAGAGAGAGGAGGGAGTGTAGGTAAGAGGGAGAGAGGTGAACCAGAATTTTGAAATAAAGGAGGTACAATGAGCTAGGCATCTAGCTTCAAGTGAGGGGAAGGAGAGGGAGGAGTATAAGGAGCCATGATGAGTGCAGGGTGGACAATCCAAAGCAAAGCAGCAGAAGGAGGAAACAGGGAGTCCAAGCTAGCAAGGGTGGTCTTTGGTGGAGCACTGCAGACAATGTTACTACAACTGGAAAATGGGTTGAATCATTTTCGATAACAGCACAGCAAGCAGGAAGAGGGATGCACCTTTTATTTCTGTATAATACACCAAGTTTAGGTGGAGTTTTTTGTGGATAGTATCTACATGCTCCGAGAAAATGTCATACAGGATCTCATGGCACATCGAGCATCCCCTTTGCTTCCATATCAACGGTGATCTCCTTTATCACGATACCCTGGTCCTGGGAGCCATCTTCACCTATAATGTAACTCACAAAACTACAAGAGTAGGGAGTTCCCTGGTATTATGGCCAGTATTCCCCTGTCAATGAAATAGATCCTTGCTCCCCCATGACGCACCAGACAACAAGCTATCATGGCTTAGTGTGCCTTTCCTGGTCAAAAATTACAAATGAGAAATAAGAATGGATAAAATGCTATACAGGATCCCGTGACATATCAAGCATCCTCCCTTTGCTTCTGTCTCAAGGGTTATCTCCTTTATCACTATACCCTGGTCCTGGAAGCCATCTTCACCTATCCACTGGGGGGTAGGGTTTCACATGTCCAAAGATTAACTCATTTCCCAGCAAACCAGTTCCTTCCTCTTCCAAGCTTAAGTGATGGTGTTCTCTGATGTGCTAGTTTCCTAAGTAACTGATGCCATCTAGTGTTGAGGCCTAGCCAAAATTCTTCTGCTTGGGTTTCACTTAATGGGACATGCACAGATCTCAGCTGCATTTTTCAAATTTATTTAGCAGCACTATCAGCGCCATTTTATTTACAGATCCACAAACTCTGGTTAAGTATTAGATACTCTACTGGATTATATGCTTCATTACAGGGTATTAAATATTTAGCCTACTTAGACTTAACCAAGACATTTGACTCCATCAGTCACACCCTCCTTATCCAATTACCAACCGCCAGTGGACTGTCCCTGGAAGCTACCACGTGGTTTAAAACTACCTCTGTGTCCGTAATCAGAGTGTCAGAATTAACTTGACACTCTCGACCTGTAAGCCTGTTCGCTTCAGGGGTACCCCTAGGGATCTATACTGGGTTCCATCCTCTTCAACCTGTTCTTCAATACAGTCCCTACGTCCTGCTCAGGTCAGTTGCTACTATATACAGATGACACAGTCCTTTTCACCAGTCACCTGGACCCCGCCTCGTCAAACCGCTCTGCAGCATTCTTTCTCAGAAACCTAAGCCTGATTCTCAGAACACAGACTCATTCTGAACTACAAACAAACCAAGGCAATGATCTTCGCCATTGTCAAAACAAATTTAGCAACTTCCCACTCAACATCCTCAACTGCCAGAGCACCTCAGTTGAATTAGTACCCACCTTTAAATACCTGGGTATCTCCCTTGACTCCTCCTTATGTACCATGATCATATCAGCCTGCTCTGCTTGGCCATCAACTCTAGACTAGGACTCCTGTACCACCAGACACAGCACCTCAAACAGCAAGCACCCAGCTTGCCGTTTGAGTCTGCATCTCAGGCGACCTCCTCGTACTCTCTCCTAATTGACTATGGGATCATTTTCTATGGCTCAGCTGACCTCTCTGCCCCTCGTCCGCAACAAGGTCTCCTTAATAAAGCCTGCAGCCTTGTCTCAGGATGCAACAGATGGACTCACACATGTGAGCCCCATAGACTCACCAACTGGCTCAACTTTGAGGGTAGACTTAGATACCACACCTGTTTCCTTGCCAGGAAGCTCTCACAAAACCCTCCCCTGTGCCTACGATGCCTGGTGAAGCCCGCCCCCACCCAAGGGCTACCAGAAGCTCACTGTCTACTCCCCTTACTGATCCCTGCTGCAGGACCTCCATGTGTCAATGCTCCTTCTATTATAGGGCCCCCTCTGGGTGAATGAACTACCCCGGCTATCACCTCTGAAATGCGGCTAGGACCCTTCAAATCCTCTCTCCGTTCTGCACTTCTCACCCAATCTACCTGTGATTGCAACTAACTAACCCCAACCTATGCTCCCTCACAGCTACCCTGTTTCTGCAGCTCACATACTGGGTGACTCTCTGCATATCATGATTAATTCCTTGTACTTTTTCTTCTTTCTGCAAATAATTATGAGTCAGGGTCGTTTTAATACTCCTTGAAACTGTAATCCTGCCAATTGTAGTTTTTGTATTGTATAGTTTATGTTCTGTCTATTGTTTGCTATGTATGTGAATTTCTGACGAGAGCCTTTGCAAAAGAGTCTTTGACTCAAAGGATTGTAATTCGATCTCTTCAATAAATAAATAAAAATAAATAAATTAGCTAAAGAAATTGATTAGCAGTTTTACACGAAAGTGCTAATCAGCTGTAAAATGCAAAGCACTTGGAACAGAATGGTTAGCAAAATTTTTAAATATATATCATTTTATTAATTTTGTCTACTGTGCCATTGACTCACTGAAAAAATGGTTAGCAGTCTACTGCTCCACATTTTTGAAATGGTTAGCATTACTCCCTGTTTTGCTATGCTATACCAGCTATTTAAAACCCTGCATTAAATATCCATTTGAAACAGTTACGCTTTTATGAGCCAGTTGTGTGTCAGACATGCTTCGCAATGGGGACATGCTTCCGGGCGCATGTATTGAGACATTCTACTGATTTAGTTTTCCAAGTGTGTGCCTAGAGACAAACTGGTCACGGATTACCAAAAACTGAATGGCAGCATGGCTGACAAAAGATTACACTTCCTTCTAAATATGAAAGGATTTCAGCACCGTGTGTGGCTATTTTCCACACATCTACAATGGAAATGCTCTCTAAAGCCCTTTTCAGAATGAGCAGTTTGCAAATATGATGAGGCAATGTGGTCTAGTGGTTAGACTGGGAACTGGAATATTGTAGGTTCAAACCCTGTTACAGCCAAATACTCACTTTGTAACCTTGCTCCACTTCACCCCTGTGACAGAAATGAGTGGAAGCTGGACACCTCTGAAAATGAGATACTACATCTCAGCTGAGCTTAGGGTTGCCACCTTTGGATGAGATGAAAACCGATACTAAACCACACCCCAAACTCCACCCCTAACCCTGCCCTTTTATGACTAATGAGGGCATCGCTTGGACTCTGATTCACTTGATTTATTCAGAATTGCTGCTGATATAACATTGTGTACAACTTCTTTAAATTACATCTTGATTATAATTTTGGTTTATTTGATTTAGATTTAAATATTTTAAATTTCAGTGTGTGTTAACATTTGGTGGTGTTAGAGAGGGGTTCAGGGGACTTTCCATCCTGTGTGCACAGCTTAGCTGACAAATCAGGTGACTACAAGGACACCTCTGACAACTGGCTAGTTTGGATCAGGAGGCCTTTTCTGGTAAAACTCTTTCAATAAATAAATAAACTACACCAGTAATGGTGGATGAGATGTAATTACAAATATCATCTGACATTTTAAGATGTGCTACTGTCCTTCCCGTTGCTCCTACTCTAAAGTTATTTGTAATGTCAGAGAAGTTTTTAAAGTGGTAGGAACTATTCTATGCTGTTAAATACCCTATTTTGTTTTCCATGTCAGTCAAACATAGCAGATAGCGTGATATGTAGCGTGGAGGCAGTATAGCGCAGTGGTTTAAAGCTCTGAGCTGCAATTCTGGAGACCAGGGTTTGACTCCTACAGCCCAAACTTGCATACTTTGTGACCCTACACAAATCACTTAATTCCTTCTGCTCTCAGGTTGCACCTGTAAACTAGCTTAGTGTGTGTCTTCTGGAAAAAAAAGGTAATGTTTGAAAATGTTTTGATATATTGCCTACATTTGCAGTGCCATCAAATCTAGATTGTGTTCCTGTCATCTCATCAGCTACTGCCCTCTCTCTTTTTCTCATTTCTGTAGTTTAGCATGACATTAGCCACATTATTCTGTGCTGCTCATCTGAAAGGCCTGGATTGGTCTTCCTGGAATATCCAAGTAGTAAGAAAATTGACAACAATAACTACTGAGGAGAGAGAGCATAGTATTGCTAGAAATGAAACAAAATATTAGATTATTAATTTAACAACAAAAGGGTAACAAATATTAAAATATAGGGCAGACCCTAAAAGAAAAATGGTGAACATTTAAAGGTATAAAAGTATTCCTTATCACAGCAGTCAAAGACCATACTCACAATGCAGCCTGGAAAGGATTAGTTTGATTTGCTGCTAATGGTCTTAATAGCCCTACTTACACCTCTCAGACTGACTGGTATACCAACAAAGGTTTACATGACATCAGAATTTGTTTGTAATCTGACCATGCAGCAAGTAAAATGGTGAAGGATTTAACAGAATCTGTTTTACAAGCATGTGAGCATTCAAAAGGACTACAAAAGTACTACCTCTGAATAAAACTGTATTAGCAGGTAAAGTTTCTGAAACATGTTGTACAGTCCATACTGGGACAGGAAGCTACCCTAATGTGGTGCCTGTCTGGTTTCAGAAAATGAAGGTGTTAATTAAGGTGGTATTGTTTACCCTTCTCATGAATAATCTTCCAGTTCGTTGATGTGAAGTTAGAGGTGACAACTGAGCAGACAGGGACACATTTGGCTCTTTAAGTGCCCTGCTCTTGAAGGCACTTCCTGATTAGCATGCACTGCAAGCAAGCAATCACACTATAATGTCAAACACTTGCTTACAGTCAGATAAGAAGAAAATAAAACAGTTGGTGGGGAATCTAACAGGTGCTGCTTGACCCAACATAAAAACCGAATTTGCAATGGTGAAAACAGTAGGACCGAATCTGGACCTAGAAAACGAATCATTCGTCAAAAACCGAGTAGGTGGTAACCTTAGCTGAGCTATCCTGGGTAAATAAACAATGAAAAAGAAAACAAAATGGTTAAATTGTTGCTGATTTTTTCAAGGCACTGAAAAAGGTGTTCATCCTAAGGCTCAGAGTTCAAATCTCACCTGAAGTCACAATGTTTGAACATCCCCAATGACAGCAGATGCATTAGATTATAAATGTGCTACCATGGCTAACATGGAAGAACAATGCTGTGCCTCTTTAATATCAATGCAGCAACAGTGCTGTGCAAGTCCAACTAATGAAAATGTTATTTACTGATTTATTTGTAAACTGGTGACCGGAAAGACACAGTGAGCTGAGGCTCGTTTCCAGGTGTGACCTGGAGGAGGGAATGGGGATACAAAATACAAAGCACAGACACAGTTTGCAGTTTGCAGTTACAGGAAAGTGCAGTCAGAGAACATGATTAATCTGGAGTAAGTGCAAATGAAAAAAAAAGAAGGAGCAAACGAACTCGCACTTCAGACACACTTTACACTGGGGTTCAGGTTCATAGATAAATTCAGGTCCATAGGCTACAAGAGCCATTTAAAGGACCTGCCACTAAACTAGTGGACATAGGTCAATTTTTATCTCCCATCTACTTATCCATTAGATGCATAAATGCTGTCAAACTGCTGGCTCCCACCACCTCCACTGGGAGGCCACTCCAAACATTCACAACCCTCTGATTAAACGATTTCCCTCTTCTATTCATTTTGTATCTCTCGCTTTTAGCTGTTTATCATGAACCCTAGTACCCATCCTCACACTCTTTCCAGTTCAATAATGCTGCCTCACACAACATACCATCACTCAATGATTTGTATACATAACATAGATCTCCCTTATCCTTCTGTATGCCATTGAAAACAGCCCCAATTGTTCCAATCTGGTACTATACTCCAGTCCAACCATCCCACCAACTTTCTTGGTGAACCTTCTTTGGACATGTTCTATTCATTTATTTCCTCCAACACTTTGTACTGAACAAAGGGGCACAGTACTCCAAAATGGGTCTCACCAGGGATCTGTACAGGGGCACAAGAACTTCTCTCTTCTACTTCTGATGTTATGTAACAAATTACCCACAATTCTATTGGCTCGGTTGATACAAGCAGTATCATGCATGTCAAAGCCCAATTTATCAGTGATAACTACCCCCAAATCGCTTTCACTATCTGTAACAGTAATTGTCTGTGATCTCAATTTATATTGTGCTCTGACATTATTTTGTCCAAAGTGCATAACCCTGCATTTAGTGATGTTAAACTCCAATCTATATTCTTCTGCCCAGCTCTCAAGATGAGATAATTGTTCTTGAAATTTCTTTATAGCTCCATTGTTATTTACTATTGCCCTGATTTTCACATCTTCTGCATACTTATAGATCCAAACTCCCTCAGATACCTGCATACAAGAAATTAGAACAATTAAAAGCCTTGGCCCCAGTACAGACCCTGGGGACCCCACTAGTAACCCCACCTCTGTAAACAGGTAGCCCCTAACCTGAATCTGTTGATGTCTATTATATAGCCATGCTGTTATCCATCTTCTGAGATAATACTCAACTCCTAGTTGCTGAAGGGTCCTTAGCAGGACACTATGTGAAACAGAATCGAAAGCTTTCCTATAGTCCAAGTACACCATGTCAACTGGCAGCCCAACATCCAGCGCCTGACTCAAGAAATGTAGCAAGTTGGTAGTGCATGATCTCCCCAATATCCAGATGGTTCAAAGCTCTCAAGTTATTTTGAGTAGTTCATCTATAAAACTCTATAAAACTCTCCATTACCTTGCTAATAATAGACATTATACTTATCGAGGCGATAGTTCTCAGGTCTTGTCCTATCCCCAGATTTAAATATGGTGTGATGTAAGCTACCTTCCAGTCTTTCTGGACCACACCCTCCTCAGTGATTTATTAAAGAGGCAGCTAGTGGAATAGAAACCTCCTCTGCCAGTTCTATCAGAAATGCTGGGTGGTAGCCATCTGGTCCCCCTGATTTAAATTTGTTTAGTTTCTTTAATTTCCCTGTTACCTGTTCTACAGTTACGGTTGGAATATCCACTTCTGCCCCCCAATTCAACTTCCCAGTAGGGGACTGCTGTCCCAAGTGTAGACACTTTGAAAATATGAACCCTAACATGCTTTCTATACCCTGTCCATCTTCCACTTGGTTTTCTATGGTCCCTTAAGACAGTAATCTGATTGTTATTACTTTTCCTTAAACTACCTACATAACTGTAGAACTCTTTATGTTATTTCCTTTGGAGGCCAGATCTAATTCTGCCTTAGCCTTTCCTCTTCTAATACTAGCTTTGCATTTTCTTACTAAGGACTTATTTATGGACAGTCTGCAAGGGAGGGTTTTTCTTAAATCTTATGCGCCTAATTTTTTTATTTGTCTACTTATTGACTGAGTCATCCATTTAGGTACCCTTCCCTCCTATTAAATTTTATTGTTAAGGGCACAAACTTGTGTATACATAGCTGCAGCACTTCATCTATTAATTCTAGGATTGTGCTAAGGGTTTCCTTCCAACACACTTCAATTATATGTTCTTACAATGTGCCTAATCTTAATATAATCTGCCTTAGTTTAGTTCTTATGGCTGTTTTCCCTGGGTACTATGGGAGTCTTCCATTAGTACTGCCCTGACCATATTGTGGTCGCTATTACCCAATGGTTCAGTCACTTGAACATTCCTTACAGCCCTCCATATTACACAATACCAAGTCCAGAAGGCTCTGATTTCTTGTATTCTCTCCCACCATCTGTATTAAGCAGTTAGTTTGGCATATTTCCTAAATCTTTCCTTTATAAACCCCTCCACAACCAAGGGCTCCTAACATATCCGGAGAAAATTAAAGTCTCCTATTATAATAGTATTGTTTGTTATCATTCCACTGTCCAATAAATCAAGGAAAACATGATTTTCCTGTTCAGTCAGGTTAGGCGATCTGTAACAGATCCCCAATCTGATGTTTCGCTTTGCCTGTCCAGACAGAGAGCCACAGTTGTTCCACCTGGTTCCACCTAATGTTATCAGGGTCACAACTGAAAGGGGACCAATCAGGGAGCAGGAAAACAGGAGTGGGAGGGGGAACAGTTTCAGCTGATACCTGAGGGAACCAGGAGAGATAGTGAAGTTGAGGGAAAGGAGGAGTTGGTTCCACAGTGACAGGAGATGATATGAAAAGGCTAGCTGCTCAAAAGAGGAGCAGGGATAAGGAATGATAAAGATGCGAGGATCCCTGGAGTGGAGGGCACAAGAGGCAGAGGGCATGATAGAGAGGAATGATGGGAGGTAGGAGGAAGGGACCCAAACCAGTATTCAGATGTGAATTTGGGGATGAGTAGGTAGAAGAGGAATGGATAAGGAGAGTAAAGGAGCAGTGATTAGTACAAGAGAGGGAGTTAGTGGCAAAGCAGCCGAAGGAGTTGCAGAGGGTATCCAGTCTGGCCAGGGAGGTGGAGGGAGCTGTGCCATAGACCATATCCACACAGTCGAAGACTGGAAGCACCATTATGGTGACAGGTTCACAGGGACCTGCAGAGACAGACAATCTTTTATTGTGGTACAAGGCACCAAGTTTGGAAAGGAGCTTGGCATGGATTGCATCAGTGTGGCAGAGCAGTCAAGCTTGCTGTCTAGCCACACACTGAGATTCTTAAAGGACTGAACCACTTCAAGAGGGTTGTCATCCAAGGTAGAGAAGATGGGCAGTGCTGGGAATTTGGCTAATTTTTGGCTGGTGCCAAAGGTCATGGACACAGTTTTTTTTGTTGACTCAGAGTTGGTTTAACTGGAACCAGCGCAGGACACTGTGGAACTCTTGCTGGAGCAGACCCCATGGCTAAAGTAGAGGGACCAGAGGTATAGATGACTGTGTCATCTGTATACATGTAAATATGCAAGCTGACACAGGCATAGGGGAAATTGTTAAGGAAGATGGAGAAGAGAATGGGACCCAGGAGGCAGCCCTGTGGAACCCCTGCATGGATGGCAAGTGGCGGTGACACAGTGCTACCAACCTGTACTGACTGTAGATGGCACATGAGGTAAGAACAGAATCAGTCAACCACAGGGACTGAGAGGCCAGCAGAACTCAGCTTAGCCAGGAGGAGTGGTGGGACACCTAGTCAAAGGCCTTAGCCAGATCAATGAAGATAGTAGCTGTGATGTTCCCTGGTCCATCCCTGAGAAGATAGAATCAGTTACACACAACAGGGAGGAGACAGTGGAGTGATGCTTTGGGAAGGCAGACTGAAACAAGGAGAGAAAATTGGTGGAGGACAGAAAATTGACAGTCTGGTTTAGGCAAGTTCTCTTTTAGCCTAGCAAGAGAAGAGAGGTGGAGATTGGCTGAAGTTCTCTGGGAGGAAGGGTCCCCATTTTGTGGAGTGGAAGAACTTTGGCCAACTTACAAGACTGAGGGACAGCACTGAGGGAGAAGGAGAGGTTGAGTAGGTGAGTCAGAGGAGTCAGAGGAGATGCTATGGCAGGAAGAGAGATATAGAGTAGTTTAGGATCCAGTCCATCAGGGTTGGACGTAGCAGATTGATGGAATAAAGAGCAGCCAGAGTTTCCTGAGGAGTACAAAAGGGAAAAGGAAACACTGGGAGGAGAGAGGAGAGGAGAGGAGGGAGAAGGAACATGAGGTAGAGTGGTGGAGGCTGGAGAGTGAGTGGAAGGGAGAGGACAAGTGGTGAAAACTCATTGAAGTGAGCAGCAACAGAAGAGGAGTCAGACACAGGTAAACCATTTATCACAAAGACCGTGAAGCAGATTGGGTGGGAGGTCAAAGAGGGAGTGAATTACCTTCCAGAACTTTGAGGGGCATTATTGTTTTTAAATATCTGTATTCTTTCTCCCAAGCTCCTGACTGGCCTCCTTCAGTCCTCTTCTCTGGCCAAACCCCTCACCCACCTTCCACGGGATGTACATTGCTCCTTGTTCCCCGCGTGTGACTCACCATGGGAAGGGCTGCCCAGGAACCACCCCTTACCTCCAGACTGAGTTGAGCTGTGGTGGGGGAGTGAGAGCTACAGTCAGCAGTGCAGGGCCAGTGACAGGGTAGCGGAAGGCATCCTGTGCTCTAGGGAATTTTTCACTTTTTCCTCCCTGCCCTTGAGTGTCACTGAGGAAGTGCAACTGACACTGCAGCATTCAGCGACAACACCCCCTCCCTGATACTGGCTCCAGCCTGCAATGTCACTTGTGGTCACAGGTGGCAGTATTATTGTGAAGGTCAGAAGCCGCCCCACCCCGAGGAGGTGAGAGTCCATGGGACGCCAGCCATCTCCCCCGGCTGGCTCCACCAGCACCCCAGGAGGGGGGCATTATGGTTGTTCTGAAGGTTGGCCAAGGCTGACCCAGGTAGATTTTGATGGAGATGGCCAAATTGTACAAAATGAAAAACTGACATTTCAAGACAAGCTCTTAGTTGAGAAAAAATCGAACAACTCGTCCCAAAACGTGTTTTTTTTCTTTCGCTTTTTGTGTTATTTTATTATTTTTTTTTTTTAAATTTGCCCTTTTCCTGGCAGGACCACCGGGCCATCCACCCTGGTCACGGTCCCCGGAGACCTCTCTCCGTCAATTGCTGCTGGGGACCCACAGTCACCCCCGGCTTGCCCCCAGAGGGTGGGGTCATGGCCACCTTCGTGACTCCGAACTGTAACTGGTCGGGTCCCGCAGCACGGAGGGCAATGTGAGGCTCTCCAGGGAGGGCTTCACAGATCGTGGTCCTGCCTGCCTTCTTTTCCACCAGATTTTCTCCCTGGAGGAGGCAGGGACGTGCAATGACGCAAGTGTCCGCCCAGCCTCCTCCCCACGCCGAAGCGCCGGTTGCGTGGAACTCCCGGTCTCCATCAGGGGTCCCTATCGCACCGAAAGTGCTGCCCGCGCCTCCCCGAGAGTAGGAGAACTGCCCATCGGACGCTCGATCGGCCTCCCCGTCCCGGCCCTCTGACGACCCCCGGATCCGTCTCGGAACCCGGGTCACCGCCGCAAGCGGAAATCCCACCACTGCGCTCGACGGGTTCGCTTATGTTAGCTCGCGCATGCGCAGCCAACATATTGCGGTAGTAGCAGATTTGGAGGCGCTGTCACTGTTGGGCGAATGCAGGGGCACACATCAATAGGTGCATCCCTCATTCCTCAATCAGCCTGCATGCCGGCGCCACACCATGCATACTTAATGGGTGATCACATCAAACAAAAGGTCTGTTGCAATGCGAGCAAAGCTCGCCATACACAGCGGACCTCCTGATGTGCTTTCCTGGTGGTGAAAAAGATTACATGGTGGCACACTGCCTGCCATACTGCCGACTTCGGGGTGCCCAATCCCCTGTCGGCATGTCCTGCTAATGTATGTGCCGATGGGAAGCCCACTCCCCATCGGCATAATGCACCCCCCATTTGTTATGTGCCGAGGGGTGTGCCCAATCCCTCGACTCTTGTCCCCCGCTGTTGTTTGCTGACGGGGTGCACAATCCATTGTTGGCTACATCATCCCCCAAAAAAAAACATTTAGGTGGCACTCTGGGAGCCACCCAAGCGTGCCAAATCGCTCTGAAAAATAAAATCTGTCCCATAGGTTTTTTTTTTCTTTTAAACCTTGTGAAAAAGAAATGGTCCCTCGCTGCCTCCCTGCTCCCTCCCGCAACCCACGCCTCCCACTGTGCACCCTGCCTCCCCACACCCTCACCCCATACTTACCTCCGGAGTCCAGCACGATGATCTTCAGTGGACTGGGAACATGTCTGCACTCTTCAAAGACGACATGAACTGAGGAAATGCTGGTAAGCTGTATAATGAAATAAATAGGATCTTTTCAACTTTGAAGCATATCTTCAGGCATTTTTTGGAATTTTGGCACCAAATTTTCAACATGGGGTTTTTGGGAGCCCTCCTCATGAATTCTGGCACTGTCATATGGCATTAATCAGCCCCGGAAGGTGATTTCATGGTCACTGCACACAGAATCACCTTTCAGGACTGATTAACAAAACAACAGTGCCAGTGTTCATGAGGTGGGCTCTCAAAAAGCCTATGTTGCAAATTTGGTGGAAAAATCCCAAAATGACTGTTTTACTAGCCGCTATGCTAGCAGTTTCACGCATGCTCGTAACTCGTGAATTTGTAATATTTTCACCCAAATTTTCAAAATTGGCATTTTCCACACCTCCTTATGAACAGTACAGCTGTCATTTTACATATCCTGGCTGAAATGTATTTTCGCACATCCGTGCAGAATAGCGTGGTCGTTGCGTAAAATCAGTTTTCGGCAGTTTCAGGAAATGACGGTGACACTGACACTGTTCATGAGCAGAAGTCCTAAATGCCTATGTTGAAAATTTGGTGACACAATTCCATAAATGACTGTGTTAAAGCGCAGCATGTGCAGTTTCCACGCACCCTGTAACTGCGAAATTTGTATTATTTTCATGCCACATTTTCAACACTGGCATTTTTACACCTCCTTATGAACAGTACAGCTATCATTTTCACATCCTGCCCTAGATGTGTTTCAGACCTGTGGTGCACAATGGCATGGTCACTGTGCAAAATCAACGTTTCGGACACATTAACAGAATCACACTGCCACTGTTCAAGAGGGGAGGTCCCATAATGCCTATATTAAAGATGTGTTAAAAAAATCCCCAAAATAATTGGTTACTGACGTGTGTTGCACAGTTTCTATGCATGCTCATACCTTCACCAATTTTTCATATTTTCACTCCAGATTTTCAACGTTGCCATTTTTACATCTCCTCATGAACAATACAGTTGTCATTTTCTCATCCTGCCCAAAATGTGTTTTCGGCCCTGTGTCGCCAAATGGCATAGCCACTGTGCAAAACCACCTTTCAGCTAACAAACTGATAGTGCGCTTCATGAGGTGGGCTCACAAAAGCCCATGTTGAAAATTTGAGTGAAAATACCAACACACGCCTATGGTGTTAGGGTTTCCAACTGTAGCACCCCACCTCTGTAGAGACTGACAGCGCCAGGGGTGTGACTTGGGATAATCAACTGTAATGCTCATGCCATTCCACCCCCACCCCCACCCTGCAGCCAGTGACAGGCATCGTGGTGTGCCTTGCACTGTTCGCCACAAAGCTAACCTCATTCTCCTATACTGCACCCACCTCAGCATATTTCCTATGAATGGGGTAAGTATAATGCCCAAAGACCCCAAAGCATACCACAACACTTGTCAGTGTCTACAGGGTAGGGTGAGGTACAATGCCATGAGCGTTATAGCTGATGACCCAAAGGCACACCCCAATGCCTGTCGGTCTCTACAGGGTGGGGTGAGGTTACGCCACTTCAATACTTCACTTCCATTCCTATTATGCATCTCTAACTCCAGCACTACCAATTTCAATGCCAGTGAGACAACATTCAGCATTGACAAATGCTTGCTGTTCTTGTTTTGTCTACTTCTAGTATTTTCCTATAACTCAACCAGTGGTTCTCCCATGGTTGTCACCAGTTGTGTCCAGTATAGTACATCCTGACCAGCATTCCCTACTTTCTGATTCTCCATCACAAGCAGCATATGTTTTATTATTTCCCTTTTCTTTATTCCTTTAGCTCCTCTGCCTCCCCCAAATTTTGGAGCCAGTGCCCAGGCAGTCCCACTTTCTCCAGTGGAGTGGCATGCTTTGCAAAATTGCATGGAATTTTCCTGTCAGGAACTTCCTGTCCTGACAGTAGAGCTTTCTACTTGCACAAATGGTTGTTTTTAGTTTGTTTTAATATAATCAGGGCTCCTGGTGTTCTGCAGCAGAATTTTCTGATTTCTGCGCAGGGCTCCTTGACTTCATGGCAGCATTTTCTGATTTCTGCAGCATGATTTATTCATTTCTCTGGCAGAATGCAGTCCTGTCATTGGCTAAATATAATGTGATGTCATCGATGACATCATATGCTGAGCATAGAGGAGGGCTTCAGGATAAACAAGGTGGGAAAGAAAGCCTGACGCTATGGAAAAACAGTATATTTATATGAAAATGCACCAAAACAATGAATTCTGTGGCACTATATATATATTCTGTGGCATGATGCAATTTCTGCAGCAAATTCCGCAACATGAGAACCGTAGAATTCCAGGGGCCTTGAATATAATGTACTATTTCGTCTACACTCTGCCATGGATTGCCACTCAAGTGAAATTCCAACTGTACAAAATTTACGAAAAATGCTTACATTCATGCTAGGATGAGAACCATGACCTCTTGATGAAAATATAAAAAGTAAGGTTCTTAGCACGACTCAAACCCCTGGTCTCTTGAACTCTAGTAACATTTCCACTGTACCACTAGGCTGCCCTGAAGTGGTGAAGAAGTTAACTCAGAACTTTCAAAGCAAGCAACCAAGGTTCTGTTGCACTCTGGGAATTCCGACCTTGTGTTTCTTCACTTGCCTCAGGACAAAAGTGGCGAGGACTCCATGGGGGCACCTGCACATGCTGCCCAAGACATGCTCTGGACTCACCATGCATCCTTCCTCTAGCGAGCGTTTAGCTGCACCACCACCGTGGTCACCCAGGTGGCGGTACAGCAAGAGAGACTCCTGCCCTCCTCCCCAGAGGAGGAGCGCATCCTCTGGGATGCTTACATTCCCTCCCCGGCCAATCCCCAACATCCAGGATCATTCCCAAATCTGGGTCACCAATGTCACGAGTGGCTGTTTGAATGTTTTTATTAAAAAGGCAGAGGGGAAGCAGTGTAGTGTGGGTTAAGAGCACTGAGCTGTACACCTGAAGAACTGGGTTTGAATCCAACAGCCACCCCTTGTATACTGTGAGAGCAAGTGCAAGTCACTTACCTTCCCTGTGCTCCCAGGACACACCTGGAAACTAACCTCGGGTTACTGTGTCTTTACTGGCCAAAAAATGTAAAACAAAACAAAATTAATATACAAACCTAGAAAAAACAGTACAATATAACAACTTGCACTATATAACATTTTACGCTATGCAGGGACTTCTGTTTGCCTCACCTAGCTGACTGCAGTTTTGTCCTGCCCGCCCACCTTTTCAACATCCAAACGTCAGACACATTGAAAGTTGCATGCTGCCTGAAGCTTCCTTCCCATGCTTCCTCTGGAGAGCATTCAGGACTGCAGTTTGCACCAGAACAGCAGAGGTTTACTATGCAGTGCACTTGACAAATTATATTACTCATGGCAGACTGTGCACCTGCCATAACTTATTGATTGTGGAATAGATTGGCAGCCCTAAATGTCAAAATAAAAGGCAGCTCAGGTCTAGCGGAATGGAAGACAGAATGTGTTTGTTTTATTTACAGTTTATTTACCCAAGTCAGGATGACCCAGCTGAGATGCAGCATGGTATCTCATTTTCAATGGGGTCCTGCTTTTACCCATTTTACAGTTGGGTGGACTAAACCACTGAGAACGATTTGCTTAGGGTCACACAGTGAATACGTTTCCGCTAGTGGGACTGGAACCTGAGTCTTCGGTTCCCAAACCTGCCCCTAGCAAAGTTGGCATATAACTGGCAGAGGTTGGAGGGCCCCCCACTTCCTAGTTGTACTTGACGGGGCCCCAGTATTTCAAAGGACTTTAGCTATGGGCACAGAATGGAAGCAATCCTGGTGTACTGTGTTAGAGCTGTAGTATCAGCCAGTGTCTCTCTCGCTGCCATCTGTTGGGGAATGATAACTAGTACATATTAGGAACTGCAAGCTGAAAAAAATAAACGTACAGTGAATAGTTTACAGCCCAGGAACCTTCTGTGGGCTGGCAGTCCTGAGCCCCATACTCTACTTTAGACATAAACTCTCAGCCAGGTAAATTACAAGGCAAGGAATATCAGGAATGAATGGTCATGGCACCAAAGGTTAGGCTTACATGTACTGGGGAAAAATATTGTCATTTGCAGGGCATGTTGGATCAGACCTTTCTGTTTGGACAAAGTCATTACCTTAAATCACCAGTGTAATGAAAATGTTTTCAGAAAAACTAGTTTCAGCTACAATTCACACGAAGATTAGTATACCTGTCAGATCTATTTTTCTAGGTACCACCTATACCGTGCACTACAGGCTCGATTCTCAGATCGGGCTTAGATCAGCAAAAGCTGCAGCAAATAGCAGCTTGCGCCTATAGCCCAGTGTACCAGGGACCCTGCACCTGATTCTGGTACAGGAGGGGTCCCGATGCCTACATTCCTACACTTGCAGCAACCCTCCCTGTGCAGCAAACACATGGCGATGGAAGGGTTTGCCATAGGCACCTTGCAGCAAAGGCAAGCGTGCCCTCCTCTGATCCCCAATGTCCCCATTAACATAACATAAAAGATAGTCCCCTTATTGATGGTCCAGTGGCCTCCCCTCCCTGATGCTCAATGTCCCCATTAACATAACATAAAAGATAGTCCCCTTATTGATGGTCCAGTGGCCTCCCCTCCTGATGCTCAATGTCCCCAGTATCAGAACATAAAAGAATGCCCTCTTATTGATGGTCAAGTTCCCTCAGATCCTCGATATTCCCATTATCATAACATAAAATAATGCCCCTGTCATTGATGGTCCAGTGGCCCCACCCCAATCTCCAATGTCCCTGTTACCATAACATAAAATAATAGGATTGGCCCGGTGGCGCTAAAATTGTGTGGACACCTTACCTTGTGCTATGCCCGGTGAGCCATGTCGTGAACGAGCATGGGACGCCGGGGTCAGCAGTGGAGAGAAGAATTGAGCGGCAAGGGACTGCTCTCCTCTCTGGGGAGGGGGTGTCACTGGTCGACGATGACTGGCCCTAGCAGAGGCTGAGGGGCAGCATGTCGATGCTGCAGATAAGAGGCGGAGATGGGACAGATGCCTGGAGGAGAGTGTGCATTCATGCTCCCTCCGCTGGTGTCATTGTACACCTCATCACCACAAGGGAAGAAACTAGGAAAATGGCCCTGGTTGCGCTGCTTGATGGCCATCCGTTGCAATGTGCAAACTCCAGAGGGCATCACCGCTGATACTAGATCCGGTCCTGTTGGGGAAGATGAGGGCTCCCTGCCATGGGGGTAAAATAGCAGTGATGGCCCGAAGTGTGATGTGCAGGACATATGGCAGCCAGAGAATAGGTTGCCAGGTAGATGTAGCCAACCAGAGGCCAGGGAGAAAAATCACCCAAAACCCCATAAAATAATGCCCCTCTCATTGATGGTCCAGTGGCCCCTCCCTGATGTCCCGGTTATTCATATAAAAGAAAACACCTCTCATTAATGGTTCAGCAGCCCCCCAATGTCCGCATAATCATAACATAAAATGATGCCCCTCTCACTGATGGTCCAGTGGCCCACCTCCTGATCCCTGATGTCCCCATTATCATAAAATAATATAATGCCCTCTCATTGATGGTTCAGTAGGCCCCCAGTCCCCGATGTCCCCTGCTATCATAACATAAAATAATGCCCTCTCATTGATGGTCCAGTGGCCCTCCCTGATGTCCCGGTTATTCATATAAAAGAAAACACCTCTCATTAATGGTTCAGCAGCCCCCAATGTCCGCATAATCATAACATAAAATGATGCCCTCTCACTGATGGTCCAGTGGCCCCTCCCCAATCCCCGATGTCCTTGTTGTTATATTATTGATAATAAGCGCACACTTTACAGTCCGCCTCTGTGACAGTTCAGTCGGGCTGGCCATGGAGGTGTGAGGAGGGTTATGCTGGTCCTCGGCTCTGTCTCGGGATGGGGGAGAACAGGTGGTGGGCAATACCTGCTGGGGGGTATCTAGATCCTAACCCTTGCCAGGTCTACAATGTTATTTCTATGCCAAATGGTAGCATCTTTTTTTCATGAGAAAAACTAAAATATTTATAAAATACTCCAATTTTACTGGACATAAAAACTTTTAACCATCAAATAAAACTGGAAGATCTGTGTAATCTTTACAGTGAAAAAGGTAGGGTCAAATGTTTTGCCCAGTTTTGTTACACTGCTGCTCTAACTAAGATTCACAACAAATAAAGACAATGAGGCACCTATGTGTTTTGTATGCCCCACCCAGACATGTATCATATACATGACTTAGTGGTAGAAGTCACATTTGAGTAATGAATAGCATATTATTCAAGGTATTAGGCAAAGGGAATTATAATGAATTACTTGCAGGACCCTTCAAACTATGCTATAAAAAGAAATAAAACGTATCTTTAAAACCTAGGCAGACAGCACCATCTTTATGTGTGATGGGTTTCCACATGATAAAATGAAGAACATCCTTCCTAGTGACAGACAGTTGAGAGGAATGACCAGAAAGCACACTATAAAGCAACACTGTAATTATTATAAAATGGATAGAATTCCTGAAAGCTGATTGGTTGAAGCAGTCTTTTGACATGTGATGACATATCAGTATATCATCACAGGGCTTAACTGCATACGAAGATTAGCCATATATCCTAACACCTTGAGACTACTTTACATGTGCAACAATACATTCAAGGATGTGGCATATCATAGTATATCATCACTTCCTGGGTGGTTCATGCCTCACAATACAGCGAAGGCATAATGATATCTCATGATATACCACACCTTCTTGTGTATTAATATAAAGGAGTGGAACTCAACCCTAAAGACAAAGACTGCCCTTGACAACTGATAGCCAATATCAAACTTAGAAAAGGTCATTTACTTATTTATTTACTTACTTCACATGTGTTTAAACCAGGTACAACCCCTCCCATGGAGTATCCTTCTAAGGCTCCCTACACTGGCACATCAAAGGTACCAACTGCCATCGATGGAGCCAATGTATCAACACTCCCAAATGACCTAGACTTTCCCGATCGTTGTCCTGACCATATGTGAAAGTCCCACCCCCCGCAGGATTAGTTTGGGGTGTGACATACTGCTTAAACTTCAGCACTTGTGTAAATAAGGACTTTGTGGAAAGACTGCTTTTGAACTATTAAACAGCAGTCATCTTAGGCACCTCTGACTGGAGCAGGCATGGTGACGGGGTTGCAGAGTAACTGTCTGACCAGTCAGGAAGCACTGCCTAGAAAGACAGCCACAAGGGCTCCCAGACTTGTGAAGGACTTAGTTAATTTAGGTGCCTTTGCAGCAGCAGCAGTAGTCACCCATCGAGTGACAGACCTCCCAGAACTGCCTATACTGATGGTAGCTCAAACCAACAACTGGAGCAGCAGATTCCTCAGGGGTTGTTCCAGGACTGTGTCACATCTGTGTAAGATCCTGAAGGGAGTGTGTCGGTGTGCTGTGAGACATCATGAAGTTGTGTGATCGGACGGGCTATGAACATAAGCTCTGACGAATTCCTCAACAGGGCCAAGCCCCTGCCAATATCAAATCCCCAGCTGAGGCAGTTTTGAGGGAGATGGACAAGAAACGGGCACCATGGACATATGGAGGCTGCTCAATCCTAAAGGACATGACAACACATTCTATTCCACACTGCATTGAATCTACTCGAGGATAGATCTCTGGCTCACCCCATCACCCCACCCCACCCCACCCCCGGCAAGAAAACACTGTGGCACTACAACAGAATCTGTAGTGATATCAGATCATAGCCCCATCACTTTTCAGTTGCTCCTGCCAGACTCAGCCCCAATGGCAGAGGCCCCTGAAGGTTCAACACCACTCTCCTGAGGAACCCTGAGTTCTGTGGTCAACTCCGCAAAGACATTACAGAGTTCCTGAAACTCAGTAAACCTCAGATACATCCCATGCAATGCATTGGGATGTCCCCAGGGCTTTCCTGAGAGTTAAATGCATAGCACACACCTCCAAGGTATGAAAGGCGAAGGAGAGGGGACTCCAGGAGCAGGAGAAGCTGCTGAAAAACTAGAGAAGCAATACAGAGTCAGGATGCAGCAGCTGAGCACTTCTGGTGCAAAATGTGGAGGTGAAATACAAGATAAACCTGCACCTGCACCAAAGAGTAGAATCTATTCTATTTAGGTTAGCAGGCCTTCTGGGAGGTGGGGACAAGCGGGCAGACTACTAGCACACCAACTTCACAAAAGTGAGCAAAAGAAGAGGTTAAACAACCTCTAACTACCCACCGGAAGTTCATAATGGGGGAGGGTAGGTATAATCAAAGCCTTTCATTACCTTCATAAAACACTGTATACCTCAAAGTACATGCCCACCAAAGTGGGGGTGCACACCTTCACAGACAACCTTCACCTACCAACCCTGACATCTGAACAAGCGGAGCTGCTGGACAGACCCTTTACAGTGATGGAACTGGCTGAAAGCCCTGGAACCATGCCAAAGAGCAAAGCTCCTGGGGTCAAGGCTTCCCTGCTGAGTTTTACCAGAAGTTACAAAAGTACTCCTCCGGCGGACACTCTGAGGGAAGCTAACGAACAAGGGCGCCAGCCATCAATGAGAATGGCCCAAATATCTCTCCTCTCGAAACCTGGAAGGACCCTAATTGTGCGACAGCTACAGGCCTATCTCCCTGATCCCAGTGGATTGTAAGATATTCACAAAAATGGAGGCCACTAGGCTCAAGACTGTGATCGCCCAGCTGGTTGATGCAGATCAGGTGGGGTTTGTATTAGCAGCACCAGGCGCCTTACAAATCTAATATGGAAAACAACCCACTCTAGCACCTCAGCTACCCTACTTTTGCTGGATGTGGAGAAGGCACTTGACAGGATGGAGTGGTTTCCAGTTTCATACATTAGAAACCTTCCATTTCAGGCCTGGCATGAGAAATTGGATCTCAGTTCTGTACTCAGGGATGCGGGCCAGTGTACTCACTAACGGGCCCCTCCACTGACTTCCTCTTGGGGAGGGGCATGAGGCAGGGATTCCCTCTCTCACCTCTGCTCTTTATTCTCACTCTGGGACCTCTGCTGCAGGCAATCCGCAACACCGACAGATAAAAGGGGTCCATGGGAGGGGAGCATAAAGTTATGGCTTCACCAATGACATTATGCTCATCATCACCCAGCCAACAACCTCGATCCCACAGCTCGTGAGCCTGCTGGGAGAGCATGGCATGATGGCAAGCTCTCAGGATGTGAGGCCAATGTTTCGAATCTATGCTTCTACTCTCCCACACCTCAATTGCTTTAAAGCAGAGGTACCCCAGGGCATGGCCATTGCTCCTACCTCAGCCAAGTTCCTGGGTATAAACTTCACCTGGAACCTGCAACAAATGTGGCAGTTAAACCTCACTCCCTTAAGAGAGGAGTTAGAAAAGGAGCTGACAAGATGAAGCCACTTGCACCTATCTATGTGGGGAGAGCTCATGTGTATAAGATGATGACAGCCCTCAGATTCAATATATACTGACCTCCGGGCACGAGGGAAGTGTTTGCAGGAAGTCGCGGACTTCGCACTGAGAAAGTGTTGGAGTTACCCAGATGGTTGGTTCTGAGTGACTTCAATGCTTGGATTGATGACGAACTCTCACATTTTAGTCAGAACTCCTCCAGTCAATGACCTCGCTGGGCCTCACACAAGCTGCTGCCTCTACGACCCACAACCACAGCCATGCCTTGGACTTAGTGTTATCATTAGAGCTTGAGGTTTCTGATCTCAAGATTGATCTGGTCATGTGTCGCATTACTGCATGGTGGAGTTCTAGTTCAGAGTCCCTCCATTCATCCTTTCCCTGTAGAGATGGCACGCTACTACCCTTTGAGGGGTTGTCCCCAGAGGGACTGATGACGGTATTGGATCTATTTGGTGTGAATGTTGCTTGTGCAATGGGTATGAGTGAGGCGGTGGCAGCATACAATAGTGCTGTCTCCAAGATGCTCAACTCTATCACACCGTCAGTATGCGACCTAGGTCTTCTCGCTTGAAACCCCAGTGGTTTGATGGGGCTCTCAAGGAGATGAAGACCAACAGTCAGAGGTTGGAGCTCTGCTGGTGGAAGTCTCGGTTCAAGTAGGACAGACTGGCTTTGAGAATTCACTATGGTGAATATCAAAGAGCAATCAACCATAAGAAGGCAGCGCCCCTGTCTAGGGCGATTGCTGCAGGAGGAACAGACCAGCTTTGCTTTTTCAACTATTGACAGGCTACTCCATCCTGCCCATCTGCAGCCAAAAAGAGTAGTTTCAGTTGTTCAGTGTGAGGAGTTCACTCTGTTCTTCTCTGACAGGGTGTCCTCTATTAGGGTTGAGATTTCCCAATGGGGCAGATGCAACGTGCAATGGCAACTCGTGTGTTTCCAGAAGCACTCTATTATCTGGAGCAAGTTTAGGACAGTGGGGTGATAGAGGTATGTGAGGTGATTTTGAAACCCACGTACTGTGAACTGGTCATGGGACCAACCCATCTCTTAATGGGATGTGTTGAGTCTGTTGGTCCAGTGTTTGCTGAGATTGTACAGTGCTCGCTTCAGAAGGAATTTTCCCCAGCACCCTGAAAGAGGCATTGGTGAGGCCCTCCCAGAGAAATCATCTCTTGACCCTGACATTTTGGCAAATTATAGACCAATCTCCAACCTCTCATTTTGGGTGAGGTTATCAAGAAAGTAGTGGCTCTGCAGCTCAAGGCACACCTTGCAGCCTACTACATCTATGAGCTCTTCCAGTCTGGGTTTAAGTCAAGGCAGAGCACTGAAATGACATTAGAGTGCAGAATGATCTCTTCAGGGTGAAGGATACAGGAGAACAGTCAATAATCATTCTCCTTGATCTCTCCTTAACATTTGACACTGTGAACTATGTAGTGTTGCTGGATCACCTAGGGAGTTCTGTGGACTCACCGGTACTGTCATCAACTGGTTTTAGTTTTTTCACAGACAGGACACAGACAGTAGTGATGGGGACTTTTCCTCCTACCCCAAGCCCCTGCCATGGAGTTCCCTAGGGTTCGATCCTGTCACCTATGTTGTTTGCAATGTACATGCTTTCCTGAGTGAGATCATTAGAGAGTACAGCCTGGGTTTTACTGTTATGCAAATGATACCCAGCTGTACACGTCATTTGCACTTGGAACGAGTGGACGCCGTGGAGGTGCTTAATAAATGCCTGACCAGGATCCAGGACTGTATGTCCTCTAGCTGGCTCAGACTCAATCCCAACAAGACAGAGGTGCTGGTGATTAAGCCTGGTCGCCAGGGGGATGTGGGCTGCCGGATGGGAAAAGGGTTGTTCCTTGACTTCTATGCCAGATCGATCAGAAATAAGACAGCAATTATTGCTGCCTTGATTTCTTCGGGTCGATCTGGCTTGTATTACGGAAACCTGGGTGGAGATGATGCAGGCCCGATTTTTGAGGCTGCAGTCCTCCTGGGTATACCGTAGTGCACTGCCCCAGAGTGGAACGAGGGGTGGTGTAGCTATCTGTTTTAGATCTAGCCTGACCTTCACTGCACCCGTGAGAACTCCGGGATCTTTGAATGTGTGGCCATCCGTGGAGGACCTGATGCGGGCTGCAGGATTTTTCTCATTTATCGCCCTTCTGGGCCGATGGGATATTTCCTGCAGGAGATCGCAGATTTCGTCATCGGCTGAATATTGGAATCCCCAGATGTGTTTTTCTGGGGGATTTCAATGTTTGGGTCGACGATGTAAATCATAGATACAGCTATGAGTTTTCTCAGATCATGTCCTCCTTAGCTTTGATGCAGGCTGTTTCTGCATCGACTCATCGGGATGGCCACATGTTGGACCTGGTGTTCTCACTGGGACTTGAGATTAGTGATCTCAGGATCAATCTGGTCCTCTGGTCCGATCACTGCATGGTGCAGTTCACGCTTAGGGCTCCCGCCATGCCCTTCCCTGTCGAGATGATTAGCTGTCGCCCTTTGGGGGTTTGACCCCTGAGGGTTTTGGTGGCAGCGAAATTGTCTAGTGTGGGTGATGCATGCGTGGGAGGTGTTGCTGTCGGGTTGACACCTATAATCGGGTGTTATCCGACACCATTAACTCCTCGCTCCACGTCTGTATACGACCCAGAACTTCATACCTGAGGTCGCCATGGTTTGATGGTGAGCTCAGGGAGATGAAGAAGATGGGTCGGAGATTGAGCGCTGCTGGAGGAGATCCCATCTGGAGGCAGATAAACTGGTCCTCGTGCCCATTATGAGTGCGTATCAGGAGGCAATCAACGTAAGAAGATAAATTTTCTGTCTAGGGAGATTGCCGCGGAAGAACCGGCGGCCTCACTCTTCGGACTGTGGATAGGCTTTTACATCCTGCCTGTCTACGGCCGGAGGGTTTTTCAACATAGACTGTGAGGAATTCGCTGGTTCTTTTCGGACAGGGTATCCTCGATCCAGCGGTGGCTTCCTCAGCTAGAAATGTTATAGTTGGCAGTGATCGCCTTGATGTGTTCTGAGTGCACTCCGTCTGGCTGGGAGAGTTTAGACCAGTGGAGGTTAGTGAGGTTATCGAGTAGCAACCAATATGAAGCATACCTTTTGTGAACTGGACCCGGGTGTCATCGCGTTTCTTAATGAGATGTGTTGACTCTGTTGGCCCAGTGTTTGCCTCGATTATGCGGTGTTCCCTTTCTGAGGCGTCTTTCCGGATGCCTTGAAGGAGGCTCTGGTGAGACCCCTCTTAAAGAAGCCATCTTTGGACCCGGAGATCAAGGCAAATTACAGTCCTATCTCCAACCTTCCATTTTGGGAAGGTTGTTGAGAAGGTGGTGCTTCAGTTGGAAGAGCACCTCTTATCTCACAAGTTGTATGAACCTTCCAGTCGGCTTTTCGTGCCAGACATAGCACTGAAACAGCACTTGTTCGGGTGCAAATGATCTCCTCAGGGCTAGAGATCAGGGGAGACAAGACAATTCTTGTTCTCCTTGATTTCTCTTCAGCATTGACACTGTCGACCATTGTGTGTTGCTTGTCCGCCTTAGGGACCTATGTGGACTCACGGAACTGTCATCAAATGGTTTGAGTCCTTTCTTACCAACAGGAGGCAACGGGTTATGATGAAATTCCTCATCTACACCTAGTCTCCTTTTTGTGCAGTTCCTCAAGGATCAGTACTGGCCCCAATGTTGTTCATGGTGTAGATGCTGCCTCTGGGTGGGATCATTAGGAAGTATGGTCTGAGTTTTCATTGCTATGCTGATGATACTCAGCTATATTTTCCTTTGCCCCAGGAACATCAAATGCTGTGGAGGTGCTTAATATCTGTCTGGCCAAGATTAACAACTGGATGGCCTCCAGCTGGTTGCGACTAAACCCCCAATAAGGCGGAGGTATTGGTAGTGGAGTCGAACAGGAGTCCGTGATAGGATGGCCTCTGACACAGGAACTGGGCTTGTTCTTGGAACTGTGTCATTGAAGGCCTCCTCTTGGGTGTGAAATCTGGGAGTGATTCTGGACAGGACTTAACCATGGAGGCTCAAATATCCTCCACGGTTCGTACCTGTTTTTACCATCTCAGAAACATTGCCAGGATTAAGCCCCTTGTTCCGCCTCTGGACCTCCCTATCTTGATACATGCCTTAGTCACATCAAGGCTTGATTACTGCAACGCGCTCTATCTCGGGTCACTGGAGGATCTCTCTGTAGACTGCAGCTGGTGCAGAACGCAGCTGCCGGTTGTTGACTGGACAGCAGAAGTCTTGTCATATTACACGGTTTTATGCGAACTGCACTGGCTGCCAGTCAGGTGGAGAGTCCTCTTTAAGGTGGGTCTTCTCACCTATAAGGCCCTACACGACTGAGCCCTGGTTACCTGTCATACCTTCTGTTACCTGCCCTCTCCTCACGCCCTCTTCGTTTCCCTAGTAGTGGCTTCCTGGCCATTCCCAGAACTAGGCTGATATCCGCTGGCGATAGGCGTTTAGCGCTGGCTCCTGTTCTGTGGAACTCTCTGCCAATTATGGTCAGGAAGCCCCACAGTAGATATCTCTTTAAGGTCCAGTTGAAGACTTTTTCTTTTTCTAAAGCATTTGAGGTTTGAACTGATATTTATGGTAATGTTCTGATTTTTCAGACTTTGTATTTTTATTGTGTATAAATTGTATATTTATTATCTTTATATGTTTGTTTTAAAAAATTTGTACGGCTCTCAGAGCTCCGGATTGCCGCCTTTAAATAAATTTTGCCTCACCTTTTTTGCTCTTACTCCTCTGGCTGCATCTGCTAAGGTGAAAAATCTGGGCATTCTCCTCTATGATGGATTGACACTTGACGCTAAGGTGTCGTCCATTATCCGGAGAGATTTTTACCACCTTAGGAATCTTGCCCAGATCAAAGCCTTAATTCTGCCTGATGACCTGCCCTCACTAGTACACACTTTGTGACTTCCACACTCGACTGCTGCAATGCTCTTCATCTCAGGGTCAGTGGAGGGTTCTCTATTGCCTGCAGCTAGTGCAGAATGCAGCGGACAGGTTGCTGACGGGCCTTCCGAGGTTGTGTCATGTGACCCGGTACTGCCCTGATCTGCACTGACTGCTGCTGAGGTGGAGAATCACCCTCAAGGTGGAATTGCTCACTTATAAGGCCCTACATGGATCGGACCCTGGCTACCTGAATGACCTCTTGACTCTTGTCCACTCTGTGCACTCGGCTCCATAACCCACTGAGAGGCATACTAGCAATTCCCAGGGCCTCGTGGAAGACAGCTGGTGATCGGGTCCTTTGAGGTGGCAGGCAGGACATATGGAACTCCACTTCCAAGATCTCTGAGTGAGGCCCCCATCGGTGGAGGTGTTTAGGGGGTCTGAAGGTGCATCTTTCTAGAGAGGCATTTGTTAATTGCTTGTGAGTTTTAGGAATAGTGGCCTGCTGAACTGTTTTATTTTGAACAGGATTTTACTTGTGTATCAGTGTTTGTTCATAGAAACAAAGATTTTGACAGCAGATAAGGACCGTTGGCCCACCCAGTCTGCACATTTCCCTACCTATTTGATAAGCTGCAGATCCTAGTTAACCAACAGCCTACTTCTCCTTACCCCCAACCAGAAATGCTTTATGTCTGTCCCATGCATTCTTGAATTCCCCACTGTTTTGACTCCACAACCTCCTCAGAAGGCCATTCCATGTGTCCACTACCCTCTCCATGAAAAATACTTCCTCACATTGCCCCGAGCCATCCCCCCGCTATCTTCAAATTGTGTCCCCTTGTTCTTGCACATCTCTTTTCTGAAAGATGCTCCTCTTGGACTTTGTTGATTCCCTTGAGGCACCTCGAAAGTTTCTATCATGTCCCCTGTTCCCTTCTTTTCTTGAGAGTATACATATTAAGCTCCTCTAGTATCTTTTCATATGGCTTCTGGTGCAAACTCTGCCACATTTTAGTTGCCCTCTCTGGACTGCCTCCATCCTGTCTATGTCCTTGTGGAGATGGGATCTCAGAACTGCATGCAGTACCCCAGATGGGGTCTCACCAACTGTCTGTAGAGAGGATAACAACTTCCTGTTTTCTACTGGTGATGCCTCTCCTATGCATCCCAGTGTCCTGCCAGCCCTGCTTACTGTCTTCTCACATTGCTTGCCCATGTTTAGGTCATCTGATACTCCCCCGCCACTGTACACTGCTGTTGTTATTGATTTATGTTTTGTATTTAATGTGTTTTATTTATTTCTAGCTCCTGCCTGCCTGTACAATACCCAGAGCCTCTGGGATGGGGCACTAGATAAATAAACTTTATTGACTTACTATATGCTGCACAATATCCATATCCCCATAGCCTCATCATGCCTATCAAAACATCAGAAACATCGTTAACCTTCTTCTGGCAAGGGGTACCAAGTTGTCTCGGTCTTAGAAAGCTAAGGATGGACTCAGCAAAGGAGGGTTCTACCTCCTGGACTTCCACCTCAAGTGGATGGTGCAGGTAGCCCACCAGCTGGCCAGGGTGGTGGCAGAAGCCACTAAACCCCATCCCTGCAAATGGATACTTTGTGAAGAAAGTGTCCTTGGGAGACCTCTGCTAACACCCATCTACTTTAGCAAAATATTCGCCCAGGAGAGAACATCCAGTCATCCAGCACAGGTAAGCAATTGGCACCAAGTGATTAAACTGATGGGGTGGCACCCTGAAAATCAAGGGTACACCCACTCTGGAGGAATGGCGAACCTCTGGATCGGGGAGGGCCGTTGACTGGATGGACTGGGCCAGTAGAGGCATCATGCACCTATACCACGTACTGGGCGAGGCCACCGGGTGCTACAGTCCTTCTAACAGCTAAGTAGTAACTGTCAGCTCCCCAAGCAGCATCACTGAGACATCTCCAACTTGGGCATGCTCACTGCCCTGCTTGGCCCCTCACTTAGAGGCCTGGAGGTCCCCCAACTGGACGTAATGTTCAAACCCCAGTTACCTGTGAAATGGAAAGTGGCGTTCCTCTATCATCTGCTCATTAACCAGCGTGTGGACCTGACATATGCCATGAGGTAGGAATGGGAACAAGAACTTCAAGCTGAACTCTCACAGCCGATCAGGGATAAGTGCTGGAAGTCCCTCACTACAAGTATTAGCGATACTAAAACAGATTCACTCAACACAAACTTTTGCTCTGCTGACACAGGACACCTGAAGTACTGCATAAATGGGGCCTCCTGCCAAAGGCAGTGCATTGGAGGTGTCAGAAACATGATAAGGGAGCATCACGACTGGTATACTCTTGCCAAAGGTTAGCTTTTATTCTGGGAGCAGGTTCAACAAGTCTTGTCAAGAAGTCACCCTCAGAACAGATCACACTGGATCAGGTGGGGGTTATGTTGGGGATCCCTTTGGATCTCAGAGACCGGGAAGCTAAAGGGTTGGACCAGAAGGTATACGGTGGATAACAAACACCTCAACCATAGTGAAAAGGTAATCCTTTGGCACCAGAAAGGGCAGGATCCTCCCAAATTCAAGAGTGGTTAGTAGAACCAGGAAAATAGCCAGCTTTGAATGGGTGCAGGTAGTAGCCAAGGGTAAGAAGCAGAAATACATGAGTACCTGGGGCAAGTATCTCCACTCTTCATACTGTAGGGTTCCCACTGATTACTACATTCTGCAGTACTTATGCTCACCCCAGTAAGAAGACCCCGCCACCCTGTACCCCATGGTGGGACTCTCATAACCATTGCAAACTCCAGCCCACCGTAATGTCGCCATGGAGGGCAGAGAGGTACAGACAATGCGTATTCTCTCTGCTGGCCCTAACAAATAATGCAAAGACAAAACTGCTCAACAATGGTAACTCTTCTCAGCACTGCAATCAGTCCTGTACAATATTCTATATGTCAGTGTGTCAACTTTGATAAGTATCCTTAGCTGCTAGCCAGCCCGTGGCGCTTGAGGATTGGGGTACTGGATGCTACATCTCGCACCACATCGGCAACCTGGTTGGGAACAAGCCTCGGGTTGTCGAGGGTCAGCGGGGGTAGGAAGAGGACAGCAAGTAGCTGCCGGCTGGCAAACTCTCCACCTTGGGAGGGATTGATGGTCTCTCGGTGCTTGGCTGCCCCCAGTGGAGGCTGGGTGGTAGTGCCACCTCCGAGCTGGCGCAAGAGCCAGAGGCCGGAAGAAGCTGTTGACTGGAGCTGCGGTGTTCGTGCGGGCCTCCACCACCAGTCACTGCTTCCAGGGCCCGGTTAGGAGGAAAGATAACGGAAAACCACAGGGGTCACTATGATGAAGCCTGGCCAGCTCCAGGGGTTCTGCTGGGGCACGTAAGTGTCAGAAAGCCCCAAAAGACCCCGGAGTCTGGTAGGCTGGCCAACAGAGGAGATCCACTGAGGAGGAGGTAAAAAGAGTTAACAAAAAGTATCCTTAGCATTGCATTTCCAAGGGAACTCCCCATGAGTTACTCCTCAACTGTACAGAGAATGTCCAGTCTGACTAGGGAAATAGAGGCTGCAGAATTGTAGACCACATCTGCACAGTCGCAAGCCAGGAGCACCATTTTGTGACCAGCTCCCAGTGGACCAACAGGAGTGGGCAGTCTTTACTTCAGTACAGGGCACCCAGCTTAGGGAGGAGTTTCACATGGATGGCATTGATAGGGCTCAGTCAAGCTTGTATAACCCCTACAAATGGGGTTTCCTAAAAAGTCTTCCCTCAAGCTTGCCTAAATGCTCACGGCGGCTGGTGTCCCTGCTTTTAGCAGTTTAAATGTGATTGCCAGACAGTGCCTGTATAGCCTTTGTGTACTGTCTCTTTAACAGCTGCCTGGATTGCAGTCATAAGTAATCTGAGAGGGAGCTCTGTTGAAAGATGTAACTGTTTGCTGAAAATCATTTAGAGTGATAATGATAATGTAGTTTGTCTAACCTGCTTTCTTTACAGCAAGGACTGTTTTATTTATCCCCACCATTTGGCCGGGACTGCAAATTGGACCAATCAGTTCTGATGAGACCTAAAATGGAGCCGGACTACAGGAGCTGTCTGGAGTCAAAATCTGTAGGAATTGTAGTTTTGGGCTTTTTGTGCCTTTTGCACCTGAAGGGGGAGCCTTTGTTTGTGACTGACAGGAGGATCAGCCAACGAACCATTTGGATTTTGGGAAATTCCCAAGCTGCTTGCTGTTAGAGGCAGATCTAAGCTGGGAGCTGAAGAAGCAAGAGCTCAATACAGTCTCAGTGGAAAGGCCTGAGTTTTGACCTGCATGCCTGCCTGCTGTCCCGTAGAGGAAAATAAGAGTTTATTGGGACTGAATCCGAGTTGTAGGGACTATTTAAGCCACTGGACTATGATCAGGCTTTAAACTGAAGAAGACCAAGATTTGCTGAATCACGATTGGCATGCCAGGATTTCCAGCTGCTTTTGGATCCCGGTTTGTGCAGAGACTTTGCGATCATGACGGAGAGTGGTTTGCCTGGTACAGTAGAATTTCCTTACATGTAAATGTGCTGGGTATTGAAAGTGGATTGTGATTTGGTTCCCCACTGTGAACTGTGTTCTGCTTGCTGGAAGCTTTATCCAGCCTAATCGGACTGAATCCGCGTTCATCTCCATTCGGCTGGGCCATGCCACGCTGGCCCTGCCAGACTACCCCACTGCACAGAAAGCCACGGCAGGAGACCTGCCTGGGGATCAGCCCCCTGTTCCACGCTTGAACAGGAACAACACCTTGGTGAATCGTGTGGGCCCTGCTTCTCCTGGCACTCCAGATTAACCACCTGCTGTTTTGATTTTCGTCCAGCCTGTATCCAGTCTTGGGTATCGTGCGTATCGTCAGGGTAGCTCCTGCAACAATAGCCTAATCTAAAAGTGTGTCATCTGATTGTCTTGTTGTTATCTTTTCACAAACTGAGCCCTCCAGCTCCAGATTACAAACAGTGTGTGTTGTGCATGTTGTTTTCTTCCATCACAGGGTCCCAACCAGCTGCAATGTTCCTGGCTAGCCACCATTCTCCATCTGGGTATATAGATACATAGACAGTGTCGGCAGATAGGGCTCTATGGCCCACCAGTCTGCCCATTTGAGCTTATGGTTCAGTTTGTTTTCCTAGAAGTCTGTTTCCCTTACCCTGACCTCTAGAATTCCTTTATGTCTATCCCATGCATTCTTAAATCCGTGATTGTTTCAGCCCCACCACTTCCTCTGGCAGGTGTTCCACTTGTCCACCACCGTTCTGTGAAGAAATTCTTTCTCATGTTTCCTCTGAATCGTCCTCCTCCAACTTCATCCCATGCCCTCTAGTCCTGGAACATCTTTTTCGCTTAAAAATAGTGTTTTCCTGCACTCTGTTTCTCCCTGTAAGATACTTGTATGTCTCTATCATATCCCTCTCTCCTCCCTCTCCTCCAGGGAGTACATGTTCAGTTCCTTCAACCTGTCTTCATAGGACTTGTGATGCAATCCATGCACCATCTTTGTTGCCCTCCTCTGAACCTTCTCTACCCTGTCTATGTCCTTACGTAGGTATGGTCTCCAGAACTGTACACTGTACTCCAGGTGGGGCCTCACTAGTGTCTTGTATAGTGGAATTATGACCTCCTTTTCCTGCTGGTGATGCCCCTGCCTATACATTCAGCATCCTATTTCTTTACCTGATGCCTTTTCACACTGTTTCCCTACCTTGAGGTCATCAGAGATGACAACCCAAGATCCCTTTCCTGCTTGGTGCATGCTATATCCTCACCCCCAACTGATATATTGTGCCAGGGTTTTTGTGCCCATATGCATTATCTTGCACTCTTTGCATTGAATTTCAACTGCCAAACCCTGACCATTCTTCAAGTTTCTGCAGGTCCCTTCTCATTCTGTCTACACCTCTGGTGTGTGTACTCTGTTACAGAGCTTTGTGTCATCAGCAACAGTGAAATTCTGCCTTCTACCCAGAGCGTGTGACTGTTTATGGATCCTGAAGTGTATGCATAACTGTTTGATTGATAGAGCCTTTAAGCAAATTAACCTAATTACGCCCACCCCTTGTTCAAGCCCTTAAATAAATCAGATCTAACTCTTTTTGCATTTACCTGACTGTGGTTCCAGTTTTTGCAAGAGTACTGTACTGCTGTTATTTGCTGTGTATAATCTTGTTTTACAGGTGGTCCCCAGGGCCGGGCCAGAGGAAAGCCCTGGTGGTAAGTGCAAACAGTGTGGGTACTTGTGTGGTGTATCAGGGATATTGAGAAAGTGATTATTGTGTATTGTTCTGGCCACTGGTAAGGAAAGAAGGGGTTACAGTGTCCCGGAGGGCTGTGTCCAGGTTAGTTTGACCACTACCAACCCTGACCTCCAGGTGGAGGCACCCGTTTCAGAACTCAGGCCCTTAACCTGCTGCTAGCCAAGCAGACAGGGGTGTAGCTACGGGATAGCGCCACCTAGGGGTTACACTTGCATCCAACCACACACCAGGGTACTTTGAAGGACTTCACTCCTTCAAGGGGAAGCCATCCAGTGTGGAGAAAACTAGAAGTCTCTAGAGCCTAGCCAGCTTCTGGTTGGTATCAAGGTCATGGACACCGTTTTTGGTGTTGACCCTGAAATGGTCGGAATGGAACCAGCATAGGCTGTTATGAAAGTCTTGCTGAAGCAAGTCTTCTACAGCTGTAGTAGAGGACTGGAGGTGAAAATGACTGTGTCATGTAATTTCAGGCAATGGCATGTATGTAAATATCTGAGTTGGCACAGGCAGGGAGGTCATTCAGGAAAATGGAGAAAGACTGGACCCAGGAGGGAGCTCTGTGGGACCCCAGCCTGGGTGGGAAGGGTGGTGATAAGATACCCTAACCTGTACTGACCAATGATGGCGGTTAGATAGGAAAGAAACCAGTCAAAGCCAGGAGCAGAGAGGCCAGCAGAGCTCAGCTTGTCAGAAGAAGCTGGTGGGACACCGAGTCGAAGGCTTTGGCCAGATCGATGAAAATGGCAGCAGTGATGCACCCTGATCCATCCCAGTGAAGATGAAGTCAGTGACATGCAGCAGGGAGGAGAGTATGAGGTGGTGCTTCCAGAAGCCAGACTGAAAGGTGGAGTGGAAACAGTAGATGCCACATAGTCAAGCAGCCTAGAGCAAACTAGGTTCTCTTGCAGCTTAGAAAAGGAGGAGAGGCGGGAGATAGGATGGAAGTTAGCAGGGAAGAAGGGGTCACCCTTTCTGAAATGGGAGAACTTTAGCAATCTTCCAGAACTAAGGAATACAGCAGAGTGAGAATGAAAAGTTAAGCAGGTGAGTAAGTGGTTGCAATGCCAGGAGCTGAGAGGTGGAGGAGTTCTGATCAAGCCCATCAGGGCTGGACTTTGACAGTGCGGGAGGAAAGGGCAAGCAGGGTTTCCCTGAGTAGTGATGGGGGTAATGGGAAACCTGCAGTGGAGTGGGGAGGGGAGGAAGAGGGAGCAGATGGGGAAAGTGGGAAGCCTAGAGTTGTGGGAGAAGGGAGGGTGCATGTAGTGAAGAACTCACTGAAGTGAACCACAACGGAGGAAGGGCAGACACAAATGAGTCATGAACCATGAGGATAGGGGAGCAGACTGGGCAGGGGTCATAAAGAGGTGGATTACCTTCCAATTCAGCTTGAGAGTTACGGTTATTCTGAAGGTTAGCTTTAAAATAATGGGATTTTCGCAGCCTGGGCAGCCTTCATGCACTTGTTTCTCAGGGCCATGTAATAAACTAGATCAGGAAGGGAGTGGGATAATTTATAGTAAACAGAGATGAGATCACGGACTTGCACTGATCGATGATTTCAGGGAGATCTAGGGAGGTGGGAAGATTTGACCTTGGATTTCCTAAGGGGCATGCAAATCCCAGACAGAGGAGGTTGGAGTGAAAAGGAAGAGGGCCACATCAATGTCGGGGACCATGGGGATGGCTAAACAATCTGTTGTGGCGAGGTCGCTCAGGAGAGCATTGATATTCAGTTACCAGAGGCACCTGGACCAGATGTATTTTGGGGATGAGGGGACACCAGATTTTCCTGATGCAGAACATTACACAGTGGTCACTGTAAGAGTCCAGCAGTATACCTATTACAACAATGCAGTGGGGTGGGAGGACAGAACCCAGTTTAACAGGGTGTGGTTGGAGGAATGGGGACCGAGCCATAGACACATAGAAACATAGAAGTAGATTGTAGATAAGGACCGCAAGGTCCATCCAGTCTGCCCATTTTTTCTGCCTCATGAATGTGCTATAGGCCTTTACTCTGTCAATGGTCTATCTATTCATACTCATCTGTATTGCTACCTTATGCCTATCCCATGCCTGTTTGAAGCCCTGCACTGTATTCATATCCACCACTTCCTGAGGTAGGCCACTCCATGCATCCACCCCTGTCTGTGAAAAAAATCTTCCTCACATTATCCCTTAATCAGCATCCCTCTAATCTCATGCTGTGCCCTCTTGTCTTGCTATTTTTCTTATATTGAAACATGTTAGACTCTTTCACCTTTTTAATGCCCTTAAGGTGTTTGAATGTTTCGATCATATCACCTCTCTCCCTCCTTGCTCTAGGATACACATACTGAGCTCCATTAATCTGTCCTCATACGTTTTCTGATGCAGTCTCTGCACCATTTCAGTTGCCCTTCTCTGGGCGGCCTCCATTTTGTTAATGTCCTTGTGAAGGTTGCGGCCTCCAGTACTGCCAGTACTCCAGATGGAGCCTAACCAGTGTCTTGTAAAAGGGATTTTACCTCCCTCTTACATTTCGTGATATCCCTACTGTTACACCCCAACATCCCTTTAGCCTTACCTGCTGCTTTAGGGGTCTGCTTGGATGATTTCAGGTCATCGGTGATGATGATGCCCAAGTCTCTTTCTTCCCTTGTGATTGCCAGCAACTCCCTCCAAACCTACAGGTGGCTTCAGGGTTTCTCTTCCCTATGTGCATGATCTTGCACTTCTTTGCTAAACCCCAGTTGCCACTCTTCCGACCATTTTGCCAGTTTATCAGATCTCTTCTTATTCTGCTGCGCCATCTGGATCATCTACTCTGTTGCAGATCTTGGTGTCATCTGCAAACAGACAAACTGTAACCTCAGTCCATCTGCAATGTGACTAATGAAGATACTGAAGAGGACTGGCCCCAGGACTGATCCCTGAGGTACCCCACTTGTGACTTGCATCTCTTCCGACCATATACCATTTACCACCACTCTCTGTTTTCTGCCCACCAACCAGTTTGCCACCCAGCTGACCAACTTCTGACCCACCCCAGACCTACCAGCTTATTAATCAATCTTCTGTGTGGAACAGTATCAAAAGCTTTGCTGAAGTCAAGGTAGGCGACATCAACTGCCGCCCTTGGTCCACCACTCTGTTTACCCAGTCAAAGAAATCTATGAGATTAGTTTGACAGGACCTTACTGTTGTAAATCCATGCTGTCTTGGATTCTGTGCTCCTATGGATTCCAGGTGTTGCACTATCCTTTCCTTAAGGTGCCTCCATAATCCTACCCACTACTGAGGTAAGACTGACTGGTCTGTAGTTCCCTGCCTCCTCCTTGCTACCACTCTTGTGGAGGCGGGATCACATGAGCCCTTCTCCAGTCTTCTGGGACCTCTCCTGTGCTCTGAGACTCACTAAACAGTTCTGATAATGGCTCTGCTAGTTCCACCCTTAGCTTCTTTAGTACCCTGCAATGTATGCTATCCAGTCCCATTGCATTGTCTACCCTGAGCTTAGCAAACTCTTGTAGGACCCTTTCTTTTGTGGTATGCCCAACCGACAGCAACTTTTAGCAGCGAGGTCCCCTGACAGTGACTACAGCCGCCTGTAGTGAACCCGCTGGAACCTGGCACTGTCTGTGGGGTCTGCAACCCCCAAATCAGCTCCAACTCAGAGTTGATAATCCTAAGGGGGGGTGTGGGGTGTTCAGGGTGAAGTCCCCAAAGAAAACACTTAGCAGCACTGGAAACCCGGCAGCTAACTGCAAAATTGTTGAGACCTGCGCTTTGCTGTCAGGACGTTCCACAGAGATTTTGTCGAACACCAGTCATGGAACCCACTTTTGTAAAGGGACTTGTGCACACCTCCCTCCCCTGTGTCCATGGTGCTGAGGTGTGGGCCCTGCCCTACCTTCTCTTAAGTAAATACTGAGCAGAAGTATTTGTTTAGGATAGATGCTTTCCTTGGTCCTCCTCCACACCTCCCCTTATCCCCTTTGATCTTAGCAATACCCCTCTGGACTTTTTCCTTTCACTAATGTATCTATAGAAAGTCTTGTCCCCTTCTTTTACTGTTCGTGCTAGTGTTTCCTTGGTTTGGGCCTTTGCCTGCCTTACTGCCTTCCCTGCTTCCCCTTAGGAAGTTTGGTATGCCTCTCCCTGTCTTTGTCCTCTGCAGTCCCTTATAGTTCCTGAAGGCCAGTCTTTTGGCTCTGACCTTTTCTGCTACTGTATTTGAGAACCAAAGTGGTTTCCGCCTTCTTTCACTCTTGCTTTTCTCCCTAACACAATGGGATGTTGCTTCAAGTATTGCATCCTTAATGCTTGCCCAGTTTGCCTGTACCCCCTCACCTGTATTTCCTCTTGCCAGGCTAGCTTAACTCTGTTGGCCATCTTATCAAAGTCAGCTCCTCTGAAGTCCCATATTTTTGCATTGGAATAGGATGATTTAGTTCCACTGGCCAAACTGAACCATACCATTTGATGGTCACTAGCCCTCAGATGACCTTCTACCTAGAGTTCTGTGATTCTTTCCCCATTAGTCATTACTAGATTTAGGATAGCCCTGTCTCTTGTGGGTTGTTGTACCAGTTGTTTGAGGCCCTCCCCAGCAGGGAATCCACTATGTGTCTAGTTTTAGCGGATGTTCCTGCTGGTATTGACCAATCTGTATCTGGCATGTTGAAGTCTCCCATTATCAGAACCTCCTTTAGCTGTTATGTTTTGTATATCTTCTAACAGTAATGTATCTATGTCCTCTCCCTGGTCTGGAGGCCTGTAGACAACCCCAGTTCATATAGCTGTCCCATTTCCTGTTTCCAGGGACCCACACTTCTTCTGGCTCCTTATGTGTATTCTGAATTTCAGTAGCTTTGATATTTTCATTGACATGAAAGGCTCTCCCCTCTTCCTCCCCTTTTGCACCTCGGTCTCTTCTGAACAGTACATATCCAGGTACTGAAGCCTCCCGTGTGTGGTTACTGGTGAACCATGTCTCGCTAATGACTACTATATCAGTTTAGCCTCTGACATTTGTTGCCTGCAGGTCTGGGATCTTGTTTCCCAGACTGCGGGCATTTGTGCATGATTTTCCATTTGCCAGATTTCAGTGTGTTTGTTGTTGGGTGAGGTCTGGTGTTTCCCAGCGCATCGTATGAGAAGCGGACCTTTTCCTTACGTGGTATTGCAAATGAACTACAAACATGCTGAACTCCTGTTTGATCACTGGCTGAGGGGAGGGGTGTTCTTCCCAATCGATGTATCAGATGCTGCACCTCTCTCCATTGGCTAGTTTAAATATTCTGCAAAGACATCAAACTTCTGCCCCAATGCACTGTCTCCCTCCTTAGTCGATGCAGTCCATCAGATTTAAAGAACTTTCACTCCCAAAACTGTTACCAGTTACCTACAAATGTGTGTCTTTTTCCTGCCACCAGCCCTTGCGCCACATGTTTAGCTCCCTAGCTCCCCTTCTGTGACCTTCCATCCATCTGCCTCCACTCCCAGACTGGCAGGATCTCAGAGAAGGAGATGCCAGATGAAATGGATGACAGTTTGTCTCCCAGCCTGGTCAGGTGTTCCTTGGTCTCCACAACTGACCAGCCGGAGAGTCGTTAGTCTCTATGTGTACCAGGACATCGATGTTTTCTCCTGCTTCCTGCACGATTTTAGCAATGTGGTCAGTGTCTCTCCACACTGATGTACCTGGGAGACATCTGACCATTACCCCCAGCTGGAGGTAGGTATCAACTCCCAAATCATGGAGTCTCCTTTGATCAGAAGTGTTTTGGATTTCCTTTTGCTTTTTTTTTTTTGGTCCCTGTTTTGGGTGAGTATTGTTGTGCTAGCTCCTGTGCTGCAGTGTCCTGCTCTGCAGTGTCCTCTGCCCTTTGTTTGATTTTGGAGATGTGGGTTCAAGATAATTTGGGATTGATTTAGGGACTCAATCCTCGGGTGGTCGATTTGGAGGAAGGGAGAGCCAATTTATGTTGAAGTCCCAAGGAGAATACATTCACCAGTGGAGGAATGTGAGGTGATGTTGGAGAGAAAGTGTCAATCAGAAAAGCAGGTGAGATCTTGGGTGAGGCATAGAAAACCCCAGTGAAGATGGGGACAGGTGAGGAATAAGGGCTAGCAAGAAGAACTTTGTGGGAGGAGGTACAGCCTCCCTGATGTCCAGGGTGCAGTAGAGGCACTGGTGAACACAGACATCAATGCCTCCACCATGTTTTCACCTCTCCAGCCTGAAGAGATGGAAGTCAGGAAAAATCAGGCTAGAGTTTGGGATCCTGGAGGAGAGTCAAGATTGAGAGATGTATATATTCCACACTGTAAATATAATGCACTGTTTGTATTTGTTGTACTACACTAATTAATCTACCTATTTGCACTGTATGTATTATTGCTCTGTAATGTGACCTGCCTATTTGCAGTATGTATTATTGCTCTGTAATGTGACCTACCTATTTGCATGGTATGTATCATTGCACTGTATAGTGACCACCTCTGTCTGTACACCTCTGTATTACACTGTCTGTTATACCACACTGTTTTTATACCTTGTCCTAACACGACGTGGAGCCTTTGTAAAGGAGTCTGTGACTCAAAGGTTGTAATTCAATACTTTAAATAAAATTAAAAAATAAATAAATAAATAATGCAGAGGAGGCCTGCAGAGTGTTGTTGGACCCATACAGAGAGGAGGTCAAGCGTTGGGAGTAGCTGCCTAGAACTGAGATGAAAAATGCTAAGGCCCTTGGCATTAGCAGAGGGACAGGAGTTGGACTCCATATCACCAGACTAAGGAGGAGCAGGAGAATGAGGAAACAGATTGACTGAGACTTCCTCCCTTGGAGCCAGTGGGGTGGAGAGAGGAGAGGAGGCGCAGTGTAAAACTCCATGTTGAAGAAGGGAGAGCATAGGGCCCAGGGTGGATGGGGGTGAGAGAGAGCAGAGGGTAAGGAGTGGGTGGACTGGTGGATGGGGAAGGGTTGCTGGGGTAGAGAAAGGAGGGAGGTAGAGAGAGGGGAGCAGAGGGGGACTGGAGAATGCAGAAGAAGCAAGGAACATGATGGTGAGCTATAGGTATGCAATAAAGAGCAGCAAAAACAGTAGCACAGCAATGAGAAAACTATGTCTTTGTTTAGGTTAAAACCCTGTAACAGATCTAGGCAGTGAACTGAGGGAGTAAACAAAACAACGAGGAAGGAATATTTGGAGAAAGGGAACCTTGGGTCTAAATAATTTTATATGGAAGAAACCAAATAAAACCAACAAAACTTCAAACAGTATCAGAACCCTGTACAATAAGCTGAATACAGCACAGATAATAAATAAACTGAGTGTGCAAATAACTGGCATACCCAGATAGGGTGCATCTAGGGAGACACAAAGGGCCAGATATTCAAAACTTTGCCCTGGGGCTAAATAGCACTGCCCGACGTGCTAAATTAGCCCAGAACCAAAGCCCGCTATATTCAAAAGGATAGCCCTGGTTCTAAGCCTGCTGAATATAGCATGCTAAGGAAGCCGGGCAAACTGGGCTGGGAGTGCAGTGCAAAAATAGCCCGGGAATGAGACAGCTCCGAATATAGCAACCTGGAGTGCAAACCACAACAGCATCCCAGTTCTGAGCTAAGGAAACATAGAAACATAGATTTTGACGGCAGATAAGGATCACTTGGCCCACCTAGTCTGCCCATTTCCCTACCTACAGGATAAGCTGCAGATCCTAGTTAACCAACAGCCTATTTCTTCCTACCCCCAAAAAATTGCCTTATGTCTGTCCATGCATTCTTGAATTCTCCCACAGTTTTAGACCCCACAACCTCCTCAGGAAGGCTGTTCCATGCATCCACCCCCTGTGAAAAAATACTTTCTCACATTGCCCCTGAACTGCCCCCCTCATCTTCAAATTGTGTCCCCTTGTTCTTGTGCATCTCTTTTCTGAAAGATGCTACCCTCTTGGACTTTGTTGATTCCACTGAGGTACTTAAACGTTTCTATCATGTCCCCCTCTCCTCCTTTCCTCAAGGGTATACATATTAAGCTCCTTTAGTCTCTCCTCGTGTGGCTTTTCTTGCAGACCCTGCACCATTTTAGATTGCCCTCCTCTAGACTGCCTCTATCCTGTCTATGTCCTTGCGGAAATGGGGTCTCCAGAACTGGACACAGTACTCCAGATGGGGTCTCACCAACTGTCTGTACGGAGAAACATGACATAGAAACATAGAAATTGACAGCAGATAAGGACCACTTGGCCCACCGGTCTGCCCATTTCCCTACCTAATGGATAAGCTGCAGATCCTAGTTAACCAGCAGCCTACTTTTCTACCCCCACCCCTAGAATTGCCTTAAGGCTGTCCCATGCATGCTTGAATTCAACCACTGTTTTTGACTCCACAACCTCCTCCGGAAGGCCGTTCCATGCATCCACAACCCTCTCTGTGAAAAATACTTCCTTACATTACCTCTGAGCCACCCCATCTTCAAATTGTGCCCCTTGTTCTTGCACACCTTTTTTTGAAAGATGCTACCCTCTTGGACTTTGTTGATTCCCTTGAGGTGCTTGAAAGTTTCTATCATGTCCCCCCTCTTCCTGTTTTCTGCTGGTGATGCCTCCCTATACATCCCAGTATCCCCCAGCCCTCCCTACTGCCTTCTCACATTGCTTGCTAACCTTAAGGTCATCTGATATGATTACCCCCAGGTCCCTTTCCATTCTTGTTGTTGTTACTACCTCCCCGCCCCATTGTGTAATCTTCCCCTGGGTTTTGTTTCCCAGGTACATTATTTTGAACTTCTTTGCATTGTTCAAGTTCAAGTTTATTGCAGGAAAGACTCCATTGAGCAAACTCATTCACAAGGAGGTCCTGAGGCACATACACATACAGTTCGCAATTACATAGACAGGAAATATAAAATGTAGAACAACAAAGAAAAAATATATAATAAAGAGGTATACACAATAGAAGTCCTTATGCTATATATGCAGTACATTCCAGCTTTAACCTTGCCCTAAATTATGCAACACATTTCAGCTTAATAAATAGAGGGCCAGCTGGTACCTAGGAGGATGACGTGGCGTTGGGGCCTAGTAGCACCTACATGTCTTTTAATTTAGAGATAGCTAGTGTTTTGTAGGAGTTAATTGATACGATGCTGGTTAGCTTCAGTATGGCTTGTAGTTGGTTCCAAATGTTTGGGAGGCGTGTAGGGACAGCTCTTTGGCCAGCTGTGTTGCGTGTCCTGGGAACATCTAGTAGGATAAAGATTCGGATTTCCTTAGGGAGTGGGCGCTATGCGAGATGTGTATGAGAGATGTTAAATAGACAGGCAGTTTGTGGAGTAGTAATTTGAGGGTCCAAGTGCCAGCATGCAGGAGGCATCTGGTGGCAAGAGAATTGAACAAGCTGCCATACTTCTGACCATTCCTCCAACCTTGCCAAGTCCTTCTCATCCTTTCCACACCTCCTTGTGTATCAACTCTGTTGCAGATATTTGCGTCATCTGCACAAGAGGCATACTTTTCCTTCCAGTCCCTCTGCAATGTCACTTATAAAGACATTAAAAGGACTGGACCCAGTACTGAACTCCCCGGTACCCCACTAGTAACACCTCTTTCTTCAGTGGACTCCATTTACAATTACCTTCTGTGTCCTGTTGTCCAGCCAATGTTTTACCAGGCTACCACCCTGGGACCCACCCAAGCTGTTTAATTTGACTATTAATCTTTTGTGTGGGACTGTGTCAAATGCCTTGCTAAAGTCTAGGTAGGCCATGTCTACAGACCCTCCCTGTTCTACTACTTTGGTCACCCAATCAAAGAAATCAATTAGTTTTGTCTGACATGACCTTCCCACTGTGAACCCATGCTGCCTTGGGTCCTGTGCCCACTAGCCTCTAGGTACTCAACAATTTTTCCTTCAGAACTGATTCCATCACTTTCCCTACCACAGAGGTCAAACTGACAGGCCTGTAGTTTCCTGCCTCTGTCTTGGTCCCACTTTTGTGAAGGGAATCACATCTGCCTTCCTCCAGTCCTCAGGTACCACCATCCTCCCATGATTTGTTAAAAGGTTAGTCAGTGGTTTCACTAGTTCTCCCTTAATTCTTTTAGAATTCTGGGGTGAATTCCATCAGGCCCCATTGCTTTGTCCATCTTCAGTTTTAGGAGTTCTTTCAGAACCCTTTCTTCTGTGAAAGGACTGGGATCGACTCCCTGTCCAGAGTGCTTCTGTTAATTGGATTAGGCACCTCTCCCTCCTCCTCTTTTATGAATACTAAGCAGAAACATTTGTTCAGTATCCCTGCTTTTCACTGTCCCTCTCTGCCCACCCACCGTCCATTCTATTCAGCCTCACTATCCCTCCCTTTATCTTTCTCGCACCCTGATGTATCTATAAAGGTTTTATCCCCTTCTTAACCGAGTTGGCTATCTTTTCCTCAGTTTGGGCCTTTACTATTCTGACTTCCCTCCCTGCTTCCTTCTGCCTTAACAGGTACAGCTCTCTGTCCTGCTCCTTCTGTGTTTCCTTATACTTCCTGAATGCTATCTTTTTCTCCCTGACCCTGACCTTCCCTGCCACCTCTTTTGAGAACCATAGTGGCTTTTCTTTCGTTTTGATTTATTTGCTTTACACAAAGGCTTGTTGCCTCTGTGATGGCAGTTTGATGTTTCCCCATTGTTGCTCCACCCCTCCTTCTTGCCCGTTTGCTAGTGCTTTCTAGGCACTCTCCCATCTTGCCAAAGTCAGCCCTCCTGAAGTCCAGTACCCTCACTTTTGTATGGCTTGACTCTGTAGCCGGTTTATAGTGAACCACACTGTTTAGTGGTCACTTGTTCCCAGATGGCTACCACTTCTAGATCTGAGATCCTCTCACTGTCCCCACTTGAGAGTATGAGGTCTAAGATTGCTCCCTCATGAGTGGGTTCCAAAACTAGCTGTCTGAGGCATGCCACCTGTAGGGCATCAAGAATGGGCCTGCTCTTGGATGTGGCTGCAGTAAATGTGCTCCATTTAACATCTGGCATATTCAGGTCTCTCATCAACAGTATCTCCTCTTTCTCTGCCATTCTAAGAATGCCTTCCATCATATCCTTGTCCATTCCCTCCCTGACATGGCAGTCTGTATACAATCCCCTGCAGATTGTGGTGCCATTTCCAGTCTCTAAGGTGACCCACAGTGCCTCCTCTCTCCCTGTTTACTCTTTTGTTCAGTTGCTTTTGTCCCTTCCCTTACATAGAGAGCTACTCCTCCACCTCTTCTCCCTCCCTGTCTCTCCTGTAGGTTGTGAATCCTGGTATGTTAACATCCCAGTCATGGTTCTCTGTGTACCTTGTTTCTGTGACTGCTACGATATTCAGGCATCCTTCTTCCATCAAGGCCACCAGTTCAGGGAGCTTGTTGCCCAGACTATGGGCATTGGTACTCATTACCCTCCATTTCCTAATGGCCTTACCCCTTTTGCCCCATCCCTGTCCTTATTGCCTTTGTCACTTTCTTCATTTACCCTGCCCTTCTCCCTATCGACATCTCTAACTTGGTGTTTACCTCACTTACTACCCTGACTTTTGGAGGGCTAGATTTCCTGCTCCTTTCCAGTGCTTCTCTTGCTTAGTTTAAATGCTTGCCAATGAAGCATTTAAACCTATCACCTAGGATCCTGGTTCCTCTCCTAGACAGATGCAGACCATTACGCCAGTATAGGCCTGCATCACTCCAGGTAGACCCCAGTCCCCAATGAAGCCAAATCCTGAGCTCTGCACCAGTTTTTCAACCACTGATTGAATCCCATGGTGTGGAGCACCCTAGCCTCACCTCCACGCCATAGACAGGCAGCAACTCCAGAAGGTTACGGCGTGCTACTTGTCTAAGGCCCCTCCCCAACTCCACAAACTCTTTCTGCACTGCTCTGATCCCTTTCTTAGCCAGTTCATTTGCCCCTAGGTGGACAATGACATCCAGCTCCCACCCTGTGCAGCTGCTCCGGTGATCCTGAGGATTCGCTCCTGTTCCTCCAAGTCATGGCGCCAGACAGGCACCTTACCTCCTCTCCCTTCCTCCCCCAGTTCTACCTTCCCAACAATGGGGTCCCCCACCAGGAGTTGTTTCCTTCCTGTGGGGTCCCATGCCACCCTCCTGTGGGTCTCCTTTGTAGAAGTTCCCAGAATCCTCCTTGGTCTCCACTGTGGGTGCCTCCATAGAGGAACCACACTTTGCCAGAACGGCATATGAATTGTGGAGAGATATAACTGGAGGGATGTTCCACCACCCTCACCCTCCCTGAGCCCACTGTGGTCCAACCACTCTCTTTCTTGGCAACCTCTGAGGCAACGGCAGTGGCCTCTGGGGTCCCTGGCTGGGAGAGGAGGTCATACAAATCCTGGCCAATTCAGCCTGGATATGAGCAACCTCCTCCCTCAGCCCAGAGAGGTGCCTGCAGGTGGGACAACACTGCATCCTCCAGAATGTCTCCCAGAAGACTGCTGCTCCACAGCCACTGCACTGCACCACTCCCATCATGTCTTATTTCTGGCCCCTTCACTGTTATTTGGAATCCTTACTCTTTCTCTGTTTATTTTTTTCCTCCTACTTACTTACTGCCTCTGTGCCCTTTAGGCTCCTGATCTTCCTGTTCTGAGACAAGAAGATCCTATATTTCTTAGTAGTCTCCTTACTTGCTCAGAGGCAGACCTCCAGCAGCTAGGGGGCCGGACAGCTACTCTTGTCCTTCTAGGATGGTGAGTCTTTGGTGGCTTTGTTATCACTCACTGCCTACTCCCAAACAGGAAGTTCCTGTTGTCAGTCAAATCCTGTGCCTATAAAAGTAGAACTGGCTTTGGGTGGGGGAAGGGAAGGAGGGCAATATAGTCCCAGTAGAGAAGTCCAGTCACAACAGCAGCTCCTTGTCCTGGTGTTCTCTGCCAAAAGGAAGGTAGAGGTGAACTATGTGGCCAATGTGTGCTAGCACAGGAGTGGAGTCAGTAAAGCTGCAAGCATCAGCGCAATGTGATATTACATTGTGCAGAAAAGTACAATGTTTCTGAAGCGTTTGGTGGCGCAAACACATTTGCGCAGGTTTAATGCGGAGCTAAGCCTTTTCCTGGCACAATCACATTTGCCCGGGCAAAACTTTGCTACATTCAAAAGTGACATGCAAATGAGCCTACTTAGGTAGTCTGTGGCAAACATTCAGATTAGCATCTCATTATGAACTGATTTGCATGCAGTTTACCCAGCGCTTATTGCAGAGTCCCACAGCTCCACCTGTAGGTAAGTCTGGAAGTACAGGGCTGGCTGGGTCTGCCCACAGCTCCATCTGTAGGTCAGACTGGAAGTACAGGGGCTGGCTGGGTTTGCCCACAGCTCCACCTGTAGATCAGTCTGACAGTGCATGGTGGTAGCTGCAGGCTACATTTGTATAGTACAGCACAGAATATTGTGCCCAGGGGACTACACAGCACAGGCACAGGTGGTGGTGCTGCATGCAATTGTCCAACTGTAGTTCATGCTACAGCCACAGCAGACACTACAGTAGCAAGGGGGTCAGCAGTGTGAGGGACACAGCAATGCCTATGGTGTGAGAGCAGTGATGACCACTGCACTGTACACAGTGATAGGCCCAGCTTGCAGGTCTTTACTGACAGTGGACATTACTGTTATGCTGTTGTACGACCCACAGACACTGCACCACTGGCATGGGGTGCACACAGTGACATATACATGGTTGGCTGTGTGTGCTGTGGTGTCTGTACAGATGTGCGTATGTGGCTGGGGGCACATACTATCAGACAGGCACACTGGTGTTGGGGTATTCCCAACACTGGCCCATTTGCACTCGTGGTTTGTCCCAGCCTTGTGGCCACACCCAGTCTGTGGTGCAGCCTGGCCACTTGTACGCCTTCCCCATAACACCCTCCATGCCCACAGTGCTTCATGTGTGTGCTGGCACCTGTTGGTGTCCACTGAAGGGTGGTCTGCAGGTGTGTGCTTTATGGCCACACTGCCATGGTGTCCACTGGGAGATGGGTCATCACTTACTGCCTGGCATGGCTGGGACTGGTGGCAGATGATGGCATCATAGGGATGTCATCCATGAGCAGGATGTTTCCTCTCTGTCTGGCTTATTTCTGTGTGTCATACTTACTGGTTAGGGTCTCACAAAGCCACGCAAAAAGTCGCGAAAGCCACAAAGTTGCCCAAGCTGGTTTGCCCAGAGTTAAGATTACCTTCTCATGGGCAATAATTTGCACCCACGAAAGTGCTACACTAAGTCATGCAAAAACACTTTGCACAGCGCTATTTGCTGAATATAGCATTGCGCCTGTATTCAGGTACACACCCTCAGTTTGCCCCATGCATACATTATAATTTTGCCCAGCACTAATGCAGTTTGTGTGCACTATTTGGCCTTTTGAATATAGCGGACTGGCGCTAACCCTGTGCAAATGGTTTGCTCCCAGGCTAAAGTCTTGAATATCTGGCTCAAAGAGAGGTAATTTTATAAAACCGATGGAATAAAATAAGTGTGTGTGAGTTAAGTCCATAAAACCAGAAAAGAGCACAACAATCAGAGCCCAGTTACAATTAGTTGGAAATGGCTAGTGTTAAGAATAACCAAGCGCAGAATGCAAAAATAACTGGTGTACCCAGAAAGGGTGAGTTTATGCTTGTTGAGGAATTATGCAGTAACCAAGTAACAGACTAGAATTTGGTGGCTAACAAAGTAAGATCACTCCAGAGAGAGCTATCAACAGTGGCAGTACTTACGATTTAACAGAGTTAAACAGATGTTACTAGGGGTGGTGGATATCTGACCCAATAAATGAATCCAGTCGGATATTCAGCAATATAGCTATATCTGTTCTGACCCAAATAGTTTTCCTTTAAGAGGCTGGATCAATCACAACAGGCACATTAATTAAATTAATTCAGCTGAGCACCTGCTTATCACTTGAAAGCACCGCTATAAACGCAGTGCTATCTGTTGCATTTAGATTTTACAATTGGGTGCAGTAGCTGAGTGATCTGGAGGTGCAGGTGCGAATTGCTGTATGCTGTACGATGTCCAACAAAAGTATAGTATGGACTTATTTTACTGTCTGACTCCAGGAACTAGTATGGGGGGTAGTATAGGTAAGCGTGGATCATGGAGCAGAAATACAGCAGTGATCCAACTGCAGGTACTGCTTTTGTGACTTTTGGTTACATTTGTTGGGTATATTTGAACTGATAACTTTCCTATTCTGGTTGGATATTGCTTTGAAAAGATCCAAGTCCGATATCCGACCGAGAATAGGGTTCTGCCCACCTCTAGAGGTTACAAGAGGCTGTCTGGAGGAGCAGCATTGCCAGCTGAATGACTACCTCACGGCTGACTCCAGGCAGACTCATTCGATGCCCTTATCCCTGTGGCCCTTAGAACTCTAGCACACTGCACGGAGGCCCACTTGGCAGTTGCAGTCACTAAGAAAAGGAGAATAAGATCCAGCCACCAAGAGCTGATTGGCTGGTGGCGGAGCTAGGGCCTTGGTGCTGGTGTATCTGTGTCCCTACCTGAAGAAGCGGCAACTGACAATCACAGGAGCGGAGGAGGAAAACTGCTGGCACAGTCCCAACCTGCTAGCCACTATCAAGGGCACATGTCCTGTAACTATTGCAGAGTGCCCTCGCGCCTGAATAGAGATGCAGGTCCAGAAATTTTAAATTTGCACCCAATTAGCTCTGCCTACTGAGCGCTGTGATTGGCTGCTAGTGAGATAGGGCCTTGGTGTTGGTGTGGCTGTGTCCTGACCTTAAGAAGCAGCAACCAGCAATGACAGGAGCAGAGGAGGGAACTGCTGACGCTGTCCCAGCCTCCTAGCTGCTAGATGCTTCAAGGGCAGAAATCCTGTAAAGACTGCAGAGTGCTGCTAGTGCACTAAGTAGTGATGCAGGTCTCAAAATTCAAAACTGCCACCCAGTTTTGGGACCTGCAATACTATTCAGCACATAAGCAGTGCTCTGGATCATATTCATCAACGATCTGGAAGCTGGAGCCTCAAGTAGGTTGCTTCAGTTCACTGGTGACATTAAGCATGCCTTTGTGGTAGAATGCCTTGAGAATGACAACAAACTTATGGAAGTCCTAAACATACTGGGTGATTGATCAGACTCCTGGAATCTCAGAGTCAGCATAACCAAATGTAAGGTGCAACTGTTGGAAAGAAAAGGCAGGAATAGGGCCTACATACTATGTGGGGTTTCTCTTGATGCAGTGGAGGAGGAGAAAGGGCCTACATGTCACATTAGACAAGGGAATAAAGCACGACTAGCAGTATGCAGCTGCTGTCAATATAGGGGCAGCAGAATACAGGGAGTGTATCAAAGGGGTTTAACAGCAGGACAGGGGAATTATCCAGCTCTTTTACAAGGCCTGTCAGCATTCCTTAAGTACTGCATGAAGTTTTGACCCTAAATGCAAAAGGACATTGAGGCAGTTGAGAAGGTACAATGCAGGGCACCACAATGATCAGTGGTACAGAAGACAAATGTTATGAGAAAAGGCTGGGGACCCTTAACATGTTCACATTGAGAAAAAACTGAGACATGATCTCAGTAGTTTTCCACGTATTCAAGGGCATCAACAAGGCTGTACAGAGACGTCTGACCTGGTGAGCTCCAGCAAGACATGGGGACACACCCTGAAGCTCAGCGGTGGTCAATTTAAAGGTAATGTTAGGGAAGCACTTTTTCTCCTAGAGGGTGGTGAACCACTGGAATGGCAGGCCAGCAGAAACAGTGGACATAAAGAGTAAAGGCCTTTGAGGTCAGCCTGGACCAATTTCTGCTTACCAAGGGAATCAATGGGTAATAAAGTGGGTAGGTAACAGTTTTAAATGAGTACTTTTGCATGGCATAGTTATAGGGCTTTCACAGACATGTTAGAGTGGCACCTAGGATGAGTGGCCATGTCTAGTGGTTGGCAAAAAAAATTCCCTGAGCGAAGTTACACAAAGAATTATTAAGACTAGAATGGCATTGATACTGTGACATGTATGTCTGCTCCCTGGTTGCCATTCGGTAGCAATTATTTTACAGGGTGGAGAAAATCATGTGGTCTATGATCTCAAAGCACTGTCACTCTGATCTTTATAAATAAATGATAATACACAATCAGCCTGTTTCAGTGGTGTTTTGAAACCTGACAAATTACTGCTTGGAACTTTCAGAGAAATTATTTCGGTTTAGAACATGAATTATTTCTTTACAGAGCTGCATTAATCGGATTCACGCTCCAGCCAGCCAGACACACTGGCTGGACAGCTGGCTGATTACAGCAGCTGCTCTCAAAAACGTCACAAGCCCTCTCTATAAATGGCAATTAGTACAGCAGCCACGCTAAACCTTGCAGTGTATAAAACAACAGAAAAACAGCACAAATAACCTGGTATGATGGATTAGTTCACATAATGATTTCTGAAACAGGCAGCTCAAATATTATATATAATAAAGAAACTCTGTGAAGAACTCACAGGTAACTTCACACTTCGTCAGTCAGAGATTGTATATACATAAAACTAGAGGGTCATCATGTGACCTCATCTACTCATTTGCATATTACCACCTTAGGCACAGTATAGTGGCATGAAAGCCCCTAGTACTCCACATGGTGTCCCCTCTGTTTTATATGTAGGATCTTTATGTCATGAGTGTGGTGACATCATAAGGACACTCAACCTTCTCTCTTTCTTGCCCATTGTGTCACCACACTCACTTGGTGTGAAAACCAGATTGCTCTTCAAGGAGGATGAGTTAGTTATAACTTATTATCTGTTTCATACCTGATTATGTAGCAAAGGGTGGACATGATGGAACCAAGCTCCAGACCAGACAGACTGGTAGAAAGGCCATTGCATTTGCAGAACCAGACACCTGGAGCAAACCCTCCCCAGCCGAGGAATGCTTCCAGCTTGCAAGTCCAGTCTTTCCAGCCACCGTAGAACTCCCTGTATTTGTTTTGGTCCCGGAGCCCCTCTTCCTGGCCATGATCATGTTGCATAACAAAGTGCATGCTCTTTGTCTGCAGAGAACCCACTTTGTCAGCTTATTTTGATTACTGTTTGGAGGTGCTTATATTTAAATCATGTTTGCTTTTCCTGTGTACACTTTAACCTCTATGTAACTGTCACCCCTGTCACCCGGGGTTACAAGTATCCCACTTAGATCTAGTGGCAGGCAGGGAAGGCAGCTTGTGAAACACCAGTTAAATGGGTTTCACACTGTCCCACTCTGTTCTCAGTCTCAGCTGAGCTGGAGGAATGACATCATATAGAATTCCGCAGCAGCATAAGCCACAGAGGAATGTTGCAGCCGGGAGTTAGTTTAGAACGCTGGGGTTTTCAAAGTAGTCTAGTGGGAGACTCAGTGGAGGGAGGAGGTGCACTGCAGTTGGCAGTCCCTCAGAGCCCTCAGCTCTGTAATAGAGCTACCTCCAAAGTGGGTGTGTGCTCTCACCCTAGAGAAAGAAACAGAAAAACCTGTTTTGAAGTGTTTGAGACCTCCCCAGTTAGTGTCAGTGCCCCATCCCTGAGAGGGATGGGGGAGGGACAAGACCAGCTCTTCAGGGCAATTCCCTGGCCCTGCTGGATGAAGAGAAGCTGCCTAGAGTCTCTAGAGAAGTACGTTTTGTTTTCCTGAGAGAAGCCTGTGGGCACCTGCGAACCAGGGTGAGTCTGCTCTGCCAGAGAGCCTATGTTTCACCTAGACTGTTGTGGTAAGTATCTGCTACTGTGGGTCAGGAAAGGACAGCCAAGTACAGTACTTAAGTTTGTGTATGGCTTGGAATGCATCTAATCAGTGGGGGTCTATGTTGGCAATTAAATTAATCAAAGAAATAAATACAGTAGGTGACACTAGAGTCCTTTCCGACCACAGTACTGTTACTGTGCTACACCTCCCAGGCACCGGAGGCCGCTCCAGCAACTCACAGCGCTCGTACGTCTCGGTTTCGTAGTGGTTCTCCTAGCCGAGAGCTCACTCCTCTGCTGCCCTCCCCGCTCCCGGAAGTGCTTGCCGACGAGCCTTGCCCTTGTAGCAGGCGATACCCATGCTGTGGTTCACCTGTTCATTCATCCCTGGCTCTGTGAGCCGAGGTCGGCAGGATGGCGGCGGGGGCACAGCAGCGGGTCGAGAAAGCAATTGATGAGATGGTCACGGGGCTGGAAAGGGACTACATCCGAAAAATGCAGGTGGGCAGGAAGGGCGGGAACTGTGGTTTAATAACAGAGTTCTTTGGCTGACCGCTGATATGCATGTGTAAGATGGTTTCAGGGTATCCTTAACGTGCATTCTCAATGAAAGACCTCGGGTTTACATTAACGTTTGTCTTTCCCACCTGCAAACTAAGAACACTTCTCCTGTACACACCATGTTTGAGAAGGAGGTTCCACTGTCCGCATCTACAGGACTACAATATAGACTTGGGAGTCCCCGTCGTTTACGATTAAGGCCTAATATTTTATCTCACAATTCTGATTGTGTCTGTGGTGAAGCAGGGTTAAAATAAAGTGTAATTCTAGTGTTGCATTAGTCATTATCCCATCTCTTCCCTTCTGACCTTGAAGTACTATGTTACTTTGTATTCAGAGGCTAAATTCTGAAATTTGGGACGGGGGATTCTTGACTATAGATCTGTGGGGGGACTGTCAGTCGAGGTGGTGTGATGGAACTCTCATGCAGTGTAGAAAGATAACAAAAGAGCAAGAACTGTAATACAATGTTGTAAGATGTTGGAGAACTGAGTTCCTGTGGGTTCCTATCCTGCCCAGTTTAATTCACGTGTGCATGTTGTTTTTTTTTTTTGCCACTTAGGATCCCGCATCCTAGCTTTGTTGACCTACCTCTGCATGTCCTTTGAAGGCTGTAATGCATGAAGCCTCTGTGTTTTCCATTCAAGCTATCTTTGTCTTGTGGGTAAGATTTTTCTCACTAGGTTAGGGTCCTGTAATGCAGCTGCTGCTTTTCATGGGGTGTCGGAGCAAGAGCGATATACTTACACACTTTGACATTCATATTCAACATGGTAACAAGAAAAATACAGGAATATTATACATTTACATATAATAAATACACTAATGACACTGACATAGCGAATAATACTGCATTGCACTTTGAAAACTTTTTACTTATTGGTTACTGCAGTATGCAGTAGTAGACTGTAGCAGACTGATTCTGTTGACTTGCACGCTGACATTTTCTATAACTACATATCCCAAAATCCACAGCAGTAGATGTCAGAAGAGGGTTGCAGATGGGAGATTCAATGGCCTGCAGTATATGTTTGTATGTAATGTGGTCACCGTGAATGCTGCTGTTACTACCCCGTGTTGTGGGCTCAAATAAGGCTGAGGGTCCTGGGTTCTGATTTTTCATAATGGGAGGGTTCTTATCCAGATGTTTTCAAGTTTTGCACAGTGCTTCCACCCAGAGTGGTGTCAGAATGGTACAATTCCCTGGAATGCAGTATCCACCTGCCTCCCACAGGGCCCACCCACATAAAAATCACAGTGCAACTTTAAAATCAGCAAAATGCAATTTGTTTGCTTACCACTAATAATATGCGTATGTGAAAATATGAAATCCCAATAAATGATTTATTGGGGATATTCACATCAAGCAACACTGTTTCAGGCAGATACGTTAAACTGTAAGCAGCAGGGCTGAAGACAGGTACCGACTAAGCTTAGCCAGTAAAACTCGTCAGAAACACACAGTAGCGAGGTCAACCCTTGCCAAGCAAGACAACACAGTGGCAGATAAGGCTATAAAGCCTTTGATATTGCCAGCTCACCTGTGAGGGGCACTACCCACTTCCCACAGGTACCAGTGTAACCCTTTTAAACCGTAGAGAGCTCTCTCTGCTTCACTTGGTACCCAGCCAGTGAAACAGTGCAGGCCCAGTGACGATGCAGCTGGTTGGTTGGCAGTGGTGCACTTTTAAACAGAATAAAATACTTTGTTAAACCCAAACCCCACAAGCCATGCAACTGCTTAAATGGCAAAGCCTCAACTGAGGTATTTGTAATTCCTGGTCATTGGGCAGATCTGTAGATGTGGTAGCAAACCTGTACAAAATTCCCAGTTGTAGGGCAAGCCCTGAGAGTACTCACTGTTCTGGTGTTACCAGCTTTGTGTCAACATGGGCTCCTCCTCCTTTCTGCAGGTGTAGTTTCTCTCAGGCTGATGGTTCACTTGTGCAGTTGGGAGACAGCTCTAAGATGCTGGTCATGAGTGCCTCTGCAGGGTTTTAAATAATTACTTAGCACTTTTTTTCTTGGGACAATACCAACTGTACAGAAAGCATTTATATAGATTTTCTAAAAGTGTTATGTTTGTTAATCACAGTGAGGCAAGTGCTGTGCATTTTCACAATGTTTTAGAACTTTTATGAGCAAACGCTAATCAATATTTAGAGTTAAATAAAACCTTGCTGTGGATGTGGATCAGGCTTTCCACTTCAGCAGCTGTCTCGACTCCCGGCTCTTCCCTTTTCCTCCTTCACAAGACAGACCAGTCTAAAGAGCAGGGCCAACTGCCCTCACACCCACATCTAGGTTTCAGAACTGTTGTGCGGTGTGCTAGCTAGTACATGACAATAGCACTATTCGCCTTTTCCTAAACTGTCTGCAGGCTCGTGTAGGTTTCATTCACACAGAAGTACCTGGTCTCTGGTACCCACGGGCTGCCAGCTGTGGCACACGTTTACATCCTTTTCTTTCAAGTTCGGCTTCAGACTCTTTCATTGGAAACATGTCATCCTGACATTTTCAGCACACACAGGTCAGTCTCTGTATCACAAGTTGTATCAACCTTCAGGTCACTTCCTGACCAACTGGCTGTGGAAGCCCAAGCAGGCTTCTCTGAGTTGGCTCTGGCCAGCAGCACAAACCCTCCTCACTCTGTGAGAGCTCACTGTCGACTCGCATCTTCTGGATCTGCCCTCAGCATTCCCTGGGTAAAGGCAGCTTTGGATTGGTGGCTGTCTGTCACTAGAATTACACAGAAACATAGGAACTGACAGCAGATGAGGACCACTTGACCCACCTAGTTTGCCCATTATCCAACCAACTGTATCATCGCAGACCCTTCTCGAGCTCCAGTTTTTACCCCTTTTCTGTATCACTAAGGTTCCTAATGCCTGTCCCATAGCTTCTTGAATCCTGTTATAGTTTTGCTCTCACCACCTCCTCAGGGAGGCTGTTCCAGGCATCTGTTACTGTTTCTGTGAAGAAGTGCTTACATCACCCGAGTCTACTCCCTCCACCTTCATATCATGAATCCTCATTCTTGAGCACCTTTTTCTGTGAAAAGGATTCCCTCCTGAACCTTATTCAGGGATTTATTTAACTCCAAAATTTGATTAGCGTTTTGTTCATAAAAGTGCTAAAACATTGTGAAAATGCATAGCACTTGTCTCACTGTGTTAAACAAACATAACACTTCTAGAAAACTATATAAATACTTTCTGTACAGTTAGCATTGTCCCAAGAAAAAACTGCTAATCAATTATTTAAAACCCTGTTATTTATACCCATGAGGTATTTGAGAGTATCTGTCATATCTCCCTCTCCCTCCTTTCCTCCAGAGGTACATATTGAGGTCCTTAATCTCTCCTCATAGGGCTTTTGATGCAGATCCTTGACCATTTTAGTTGCCCTCCTCTGACCACCTCTAGTGTTTGTGTCCTTCCGAGATAGGTCTCCAGAACTGGACACGGTATTCTAGGTGAGGTCTCACTAGTGATTTATACAGTGTGTCACTACCACCCTTCTTCTGCTGGTGATACTCCTCCTTATGCACCCTAATATCCCACTGGCTCTCCCCACTGCCTTGTCACATTGTCTAGCCACCTTTGGGTAATCAGATATGATTACCCCCAGCTCTCTTTCCTGTTTGGGGATAGTCAGTACTACTCCCCATTTTGTTCTCCACCGCTGGGTCTCTGTGTCCCAAGTGAATGATTCTGCACTTCATAATAAAACTTGACCACTCTTCGAGCTTTTTAGATCTCTATTAATTTTTCCACCACCCGCCCGGAGTGTCTACCCTATTGCATATCTTAGTGTCATTTTGCAGAAAGGCGTACTCTCCCTTCTAGCTCCTTTGCAGTGTTACTGATAAAGATATTAAGAGGACCGGTCCCAGTACTGGTCCCTGTGGCATCCCGCTGGCCCTCCTTCCTTGGAGGAACTCCGTTTACTACCACTCTCTGTCGCCAATCCTCCAACCAATTTCTTACCCAGTTTACCACCTTTGGACCCACTCCTAATCTGCCCAGCTTGTTTACAAGTCTCCTGTGTGAAACAGAGTCAAGGTCTTCTTGAAATCTAGGTATGCCACATCCACTGCTTCACCCTGCTCTACTTCCCTGGTCACCCAATCAAAGAAGTGTGTTAGATTTGCTTAACATGACCTCCCCTACTGAATCCATGCTGCCTCAGATCTTGTAAGCCACTGGATTCAAGATATTCCACAATCCTTTCTTTCAGTAGTGATTCCATTCATTTCCCCACCACTGAAGGCAGGCTGACTGACCTGTAATTGCCAGCCTCCTCCCTGCTACCACTTTTATGAAGTGGGACTACATCTGCCCTCCTCCAGTCCTCTAGAACCACTCCTGTCCCCAATGAATGTTTGAACAGGACTGACAGAGGTGCAGCCAGCACTCTCTTAAGCTCCCTCGGTATCCTTGGATGTAGCCCATCTATTAGTATGCAGAATGTTCACTCAACTCCCTGTTGGCTGGCAGAAAGGGTGCCATAAAACAGCAACATCACTTTCCCAGAATGCTTTGTGTTCATGTGCCAAGATCCCAGACCTTAACTGGCTGTGGCTGACTTCAGGGTCAGCAAGATGGCGGATTCCTCATCAGGAATGACACAAGCTTTACTTCAAAAGTTTCTTTTGTGAGCTCCTGCCCAGCTATTATTTTATCTGGTGTTGTAGCCCACTCTGTGGTCTTCCTTTTTTTTTTTTCCTGGTGGTAGTCTAGTGCTAATTGGGGCTTCCTGCTCTGTCACAAGCTCCGGTATTGCCACCCCCAGGCAGAGCAGTTCCTCTGAATGCAGCTGTCAGCCACTCCTAACATCAAAGGTGAAATAGTGCCAAACTAATGTTTCTACTTCTTGTCCCTCACATTATCCCTTCAAATCCCCTGATGCTTTAGCTGGTGTCCCGGGGCTGGAGCACACTGGGAACATCTTTTCGTTGGTCGAGTTACGGCCATGAGGAATGGCTGGCAGGCAGATTGGGCATGCTGAACACCACGAAGCAGAGTTCAAGGTGGCACTGTGGCAGCTCGCATGTTCGAGTAGTCATCTGTTCGAACGCAGCACAGAGGAAAGCTGCACTGCCAGAAAGCAGCTTTTTTTTTTTTTTTTTTGAGTGGTTATACCAGGAGTAGCACACTAAGCTGAAAGCTTTTTACAGGTGCAGCCTGGGAGCACAGAGAAGTTAAGTGACTTGCTCAGGGTCACACAGTGCAAGTGGGAGCTGTGGATTCAAACCCAGGTCTGGTGTGCTGGAGGTCACCAGATTTACAGCTCAGAGCCTTAAACCACTGCTCTATACTGCCTCCCATGGTGATCTCACTTCTCCAGCGTCCCCACAGGCTGCAGTACCGGGGCTGGAGTGAGCATTCAGCAGCTGGCAGGCAGTTCGAGTTATGGCAGAAAGAAAGTCTGGTGACCCCACCACCACCACATCTGATCAGAGCCTAAAAGTTCAAACATGCACTGCAGACTATTGATTCTCCCACTACTGCAGCCCTCCTCTGATGTTAGCTGCAGGGATTCTGGGATTTGTAGTGAAGAAATGTCAGCTTGCAAGTCAGCTGAATCAATCTAATACAATCTACTAAACTGCAGTAAACAGTAGTAAAAAAAAAAAAAATACATTTTTTAATGCACAAAGTGCACATTAAGACCAGCCCACATTTGGTTGTAGGGCTGTTAGTGTGACTTGTTCCCCTTTAATGCAGCTGAATGAAATCTGAATTTCCTAGATACTGGGTTGGCTGTGCAAATACAGTGTTACAGTTTATACAGCATTGTAACACGGCTCACTGTCGCCCTTTCGAAAGAGCACCAGGATTAGCTGACGGCCACAGCTGACTGAAACCGGTGGGTATTAAGCACACATAACGCCCTGGGCCGTCAGTACCAGCTGTGGCTATGAAACACCAGAGGGCACCTGCCCGGCCGAAAGTCACCACCACGCGGTGCTGCAGACCCCACCCCAACCCGCACCAGCATCAAGCAGTGTGCGCCCCCACATGCAGAGACACAGAACATCCGCCTCCCGGAGCGGGCAGAGGGCGAAATCATTGAGCCTAATATAACCAGACTGCAACCACCGAGGCAAGGGCACCAGCAGCCATGACCACCAGCGGAGCAGCGCAATCATTCATCACTGCTCCAGCACTGTAGAGTCCAACCTGTCCCTGTGCCTGTGCGCAATAAACAAAGTTACCTGCAACATCTGTCCCGCCTCTTCTGTGGATAGGGGTGCAGCGGAACATAGAGGTCGCGGAGGTGAGCACTGAAACATAGGCAGTGGCACGCCCGAGCCTATGTTACAAGCGCATTAATCACCTTCAGCGTCGGGCATCTGCTGTAGATTAATGCCCGCTGGGCGGTTGGACCCAAGGCACTTCAGTGGGCATTAATCCACGGTAGAGCCCTCCTCTGGCGGTGATTAATGCTTACTTAGTAAAGGGTGCTGTCAGCCTCAGTGTAGCATAACATGAGTGTTATCTGAAGACAGTGAACACATTTTAGTATTCTGTTGCAACATTCTACTATTTCCTGTTTGCTGCTGGAGCAGAATGACTTCACACAACCAAATATTGAGCAGTTCTGTAGCAATAAGTGGCAGTTCCTGTTGAAACAAAGCCATCATGGGGAACAGGAGGTGTTGCAAGATAGCTAAATATATGGTAACATGTCTAAGATTATTTCCCCATCTCTCTTTCTGTCTCTCACTCACCACACACATAAACCCACATTATTTGTCATTTTGACCAGGAAAGGCACTATGCTTTAGCGGCTTGTTTCAGGTGTGTTTGGGGGGCATGAACCTGTTTTATTGATAGGGAATGTTGGCCATGACACCGGGAAACTCCCATACTCTTCTTCTATGGGAACTTTAAAAAGTCCACCTGAATAGTGACCAGAGAAGGGCCGAGTTTAATGTCTCATCCGAAGGATGCCACCTTATCAGTGCAGCACCCCCAACCCCACGCACTGCACCACAGTGTCAGTTATGGTATTACCTCAAGCACTTGGTGTGAGGCTAGAGCCCAGACCTTCCAGTCTTCCAGCCCCAGAGGTGAGCGTGTTACCTACTTGAGACACATATATGTTCACACTCAGCTCTACCTGCAGAGGCATTTTAATTTACTTCTCTTGATTAAATTGGACAGGCACAGAAAAACAATTTTCAGAAACCAAAGCTTTTCTACATTTTCAAACAATATCCCTAGTAACACCACCTAGGCACAGAGAGCAGTGCATTCAGCAACCCTCCTGGTTTGAAGGCCCTTTGGATTTTCTACTGGCGGGGTATTTGGAGCATTATATATAGGATTGACACCAACATCTCTTAACGCTTTGCCCCTCTTTTTTTTTTTTTTTTTTTAGGAAAGATGTTCCAATGCAGTGCGGACTGCTGTGAGAGCAGCACTGCCTCCATGCAGCAAGTTCACACCTGTATAGAACGCTGTCACACGCCACTCTGCACAAGCACAGGCCACGGTAACCAGTGAGCTGAGAGATTCCAGGTGAGTTGCCAGGGTTACTCTTCTAGAACAGACATTTAGTGGTTGCTGTGCAGGTGTCAGAAATAAAGCGCCAACAAAGGAGATGTGCTTACAGATCATGGCTGTCATGCCTGTTCACCCCCACCCCTCGAGACACTATGAGCCCAGTACAGAATGAACAGGTTTTGCTCAAAATCCAAAGCGCTATACAGTTTGTTAGCAGAACCAAAAATAGCAAGAAAGGAAAATGTTGGTTACAGGGCTGCTGATAACACAGCCCTCCAAAGAATCAAACTATCCCTAAACAAAGCATGCCGACTCCTACTGGGATGCCCTAGTACCACCCACACCTGCTCTGTATACAGCCAAGGTGAACGGCTAGACTTCACTGACGGACTACTCTACCACACCTGCCTCATTGTAAAAGATAAATCTTTATTTGTACCGTGCCTTTCCTAAAACCAAGGCGTCTTACAGAAATAACATAAATCTAAAACTGCTGAGTTCATAAAATACAGAAACATATCGTCATCAAGAATAAACCTTTGACCATAAATAGGTCTTTAAGGCCTTTTAAATTCCTCCAGGGATGCACACTGCCGAGGCGGACGGGTAGAGTATTCAGAGGGCAGGGGCCACGCATAAAAAGCACGAGCCCGGAAGATTTTAAAGAAACACTCAGAATCTCTAGCAACCCCTCATCCACCCAGCAGAGCGATCGCCTAGGCAGTAAGGTACCAGAAGCTCTTTTCAAGTAGTCGGGCCCAGTCTGTTTAGGGCTTTGTAAGCCAGAAGACCAACTTTAAAGGTGATCCGCCACTGTATTGGCAGCCAGTGCAGATTGAGCAGAACCAGAGAAATATGACAGGTACGAGGGTACCTGTCAATAACCGCCGCAGTGTTCTGCACTAGCTGCAAGCAGCGGATATCAACCCCAGGAAGCCCTAGATAAAGGGAGTTGCAGTAATCCAGACGTGAGGTCACAAAGGCGAGACCAGTGTAAGCAGATCACCAGACGGAACAAGGTGCTTAATCCTGGAGATGTTCCTCAGATGGTAAAGGATGATTTGACAACTGCCAACACCTACGATCGTAGTGTCAGCTCGTTGTCAAAAATCATCCCCAGGTTCCACACCTGTTCAGAGGTAGGGAGAGGGACCCCCCTAGAAAAAGTCCTGAGGGTAAAACCAACTCCTTTCCCTCTATCCCTGCACCCGTGTCCACCACCATCTCCTCTGTCTTCTGAGTTCAACTTCAGCCAGTTTGAATTCATCCAGCACTGGATTTCAGTGAAGCAGTTGTTAAATACCAAGAGAGCTCTATCCTGCTCAGGTGCAAAGATGGGTAGAGCTGGGTATCATTAACATAGCAGTGAAACCTCAGCCATACCTTCTTACAGTGTCTCTAGGCGTAGCGTGCCTCTGCGAACAACATGGGGACAACACCAAACCCTGAGGAACCCCACAAGACAGAGACTGGGCGGAAGAATTAATCCAGACACCACTCTCTGAGTTCTGCCTGAGAGGAAAGATCTAAACCACCTGAGGACTGTACCAGACAGGCATAGATGAACCTCAGGCGTTCTAGAAGTACCTCATGGTTCACAATGTCAGAAGCTGAAGAGAGCTTGAGAAGGACCAAGATGGAACCGGCTTTTTCGACTCTCGCCATCAGGAGATCACTGAGCACCCGAACCAGTGCTGTCTCAGTACTATGCTTCTTTCGAAACAAGAGTGGAGGGTTCATAGATGGTCAAATAGTTCTCCAGTTGTATGGCCACTACTTTTCAATAACCTTCCCACAAAGGGAGGTTAGAGATCAGTCTGTAGTTAGCATGGCAGTCTGGGTCCAGAGAAGCTTTCTTCAGGAGGGTGTTAACCACCACCTCCTTCAGGAACTAGAAACTCACCCATCTCCAAGGAGCAAAAGACTATCCGTGCTAGGACTGAGGGCGATAAGTATCATAACAACCCTTTTTAGGGAAGTGTCGGGATCCAAACTACAGCATGTAGGATGCATACCCTGGACAGTCCTCATGACATCAGTGAACTCTAGCCAGTCAAAGGAACTCCAGGAGAGTCTACGGACTGCAACCAAGCACTGATCCACAGCTTTTCCCATAGAGGATGAAGGCTGGAGTAAACCCCTGATGTCTACAACCTTAGCCGCCAAAAGAAAGCGAGCAAGCTCATCACACACTAACTTCTTGAAAAGGCTCTTGAACCTGCAGACAGGCTGGGTTGCACAGTCTGTCAACGGTTGAAAGAGCTGAGTTGGTCGGTTCTGAGCAGCCGCAATCTCCGCAGACAGGAACTCTGCCTTCCTACGAGAGATTGCGGAATGATAGAGTTGATAATGTTCCATCAGTCTAAGATGGTCAGCATCGAGGGCGGATCTCCGCCAAGCGCTCTAATCTTCGTCCATATCACCGCATCTCCCTCAAAGTCCCATCAAACTGTGGTGACCGAGGGAGAGGATGAACACGGATGGGAGCAATTAAATCCAGAGCTGAGGAAATGGCCCTATTATAGGCCAAAACCAAGGCATCTGGATCATTGCTCACTCCAGAAAGTCTGATAGGTCAAGCACCGCTGCCAGGCCTCAGAGCTTACATCTCGAAAGAGCGATACCTGACCATCTCCACAGGGTAGGCCTATAAAGGGGGTGCAAAACTGAACTCCACAGTGTAATGATCGGACCAACCGACAGGTTCCACCCCAAGTCGAAAGCTTCAGTCCCCAGGAGGAAGACTAAGTCCAAAGAGTGACCACCTTTATGAGTGGGAGAAGTAACAACTTGTGTAAGGCCCAAAGATGTCATCAGTTGGAGGAAGTGTTGTTCAAACTGTGAGTTCGACATCGACCCAGGCATTGAAGTGCCCAGGACCTTCAGCCTGGCATGACTAAACGCCCATGTTTATCAATTTAAGTCTGCTACTTCCTGCAGAAACCGCTTCTCATCACTTGGTAGACAGTAGATGACAGCGATTCTGCAACCCACACCTGCCACTACAGTACACTCAAATGACTCTGGCCCCTTTACTGGTACACTTGTGAGGCCCAGTTCGGTCTTGAACCAGACCAAGATAACCTTGGGTCTTACCGCCCCCTGCCTCTCCCTCAAACCTGCTCCCATCACTAGGACCACCAGGGGCTCCTTAAACCCACCCTCCTGGTGCCACGTCAAAAACATCACTTGGCCAACGCTCTTTTCTTTCAGAGCTCCATCCTGGGTCAACTCACTCCCACCCATATTGCCTCGGAAACTAAGATTGGCCAATTTAAAACCCTTCTCCGTACCCACCTACTGTCCTCGCACTCATGCAGCTGCCCATAACCCCCTCTGTCTGACATGGGGCTGTGCCCTGCACATGATTCCACTATCTCCTCTCCACTCTGACAAAGGGCTCTGCCCTGCATGTGCCATCCCCACCCACCCCTTCTTCTTTCCTTCTCCTGTCTCCTACTGTATTCCCCTTATCCTCTCTACCTCAGACTGAATCTGCTTCCTCCACCCCCACCCTCCTCTATCTCTTCTCCTCAACCTCCACTAGTCTATTATATCCTCAGGCTAACCTGATTTCCCCCACCCCTTCACTCTTCTACCCCCCATATTTCTCCTATTGTACCACATGGCCACTGTCCCTTTATCTCTCTCTCCTTCCCCTACTGGTGTTAATTGTCCTGCATTTATACCTGCTTATGAATAAACTAGATACTATTTCATATTGTTCTACCTACTGTCATCTTTTGATATTTATTATGGTGTTGTTTTTCTGTGTACCTGTTGTACTTGACGTGGAGCCTTTGAAAAGGAGTCGCTGACTCAAAGGATTGTAATTCGATTATTTCAATAAATGTTACAAATTTTAAGAAAGTAGTTGTAACCAGTGCTCAGAAAAGAGGTAGTACAGGCCTACCTTACTCACCAAATTTTAAGAAATACTCCTTGAATCGTTGTTGTGTTTTTTTTTTTGTTTTTTTAATGGTTCTCCCTACCCCCTCCTCGACTGGCCACTCCTTCAGGCCACCAAGGACCTCAACCGCCAGGTACGTCCCTATCACTGCCATCTGCTGTGTCCCAGATAACACGGAAATATCCCTTTGCTGGGGGATAGGTTCCATTGGCACTTTCGCACACGGGCGGGGATCGCTCTGGCCGCACGCCACGGCTTCATGCACGAGGAGAGTGGGGACCTGGCTGCTGTTATCCGCCTGTTGGGCAGATGGATTTTCTGTTTTTCTCCCTGTCTCCCCGCCCCAAACAGTGCAGTCCACGCCCAAGTGCACTTCCACAGGGGACACCAGGAGTTGTTGAAGAACAGGCAGGCCTCGCCCTCCCCTCCAGGGAGGAGGCGTCCAGTGGATGCTGCTAACCCTCCCGCTAGTCTTTGCTCCTGCCGTCCCGGACTCTGGCATGAACCTGGTCGCCAGCATGCCAGGCGATACCTATCGCCCAGCGCCACGGAGCTGAAATTTGTTTTGATGAGTACGGATACTTATCCCAAACCTTGGACATGCTCCATACATACTTAAAAAGATGCTGTTTTTCCAAGTTTTAAGCACTTTTACTCCTCTAAATTATATTTTAGTCACCGAATGTCAAAATGGTGAGTACATTACCCTTGAATGCCAAGATTGTAACTTTTATATCTGGTGTATTTCTTTTCTTTTTGTTTGCTCATTAGAAAGTTTTCTATGTTATCGTATTATGCTGGATGTGTGGAGTAGCACCCTGCCTAGCAGCTGACATATCTAGTTCTCTTCCTCCCAGTACATAATCAGAGGCTAAACTGGACATAGTAGCAATTAGCGAAGTGGTTTACCAGAAACCACACTTGGAAGACTTCAGTACCTGGCTATGTACTGTTCAGAAGAGACAGAGGTGCAAAAGGGAGGGGGGGTGGAGTGACCTCTGTATGTCAATGAAAACAGAAAGCTACAGAAATTCAGAATACACATAAGAAGCCAGAGGAACTGTGGGTCACCCTGGAAACGGAAATGGGACAGCCATACGAACTGGGTTGTCTGCAGTCCCCCAGATCAGGGGAGGGCATAGACACATTACTGTTGGAACATATACAAAACATGACAGCTAAAGGGAGGTTCTGATAATGAGACTTCAACGTGCAGATACAGATTGGTCAATACCAGCAGGAACATCTGCCAGAACTAAACACATGGTAGATTCCCTGCAGGGGAGGGCCTCAAACAACTGGTACAACAACCCACAAGAGACAGGGCTATCCTGGATCTAGTACTGACTAACAGGGAAAGTACCACAGATCTCCAGGTAGAAGGTCACCTGGGGCCATTGACCATCACATAGTATGGTTCAATTTGGCCACTAGAACTAAATCATTACATTCCAAGGCAAAAATATGGGACTTCAGAGGAGCTGACTTTGATAAGATGGCCAACAGAGTTAAGGTAGCCCTGGCAAAAGAAATACAGGTGAGGGAGTACAGGCAAAGTGGACAAGCATTAAGGATGCAATACATGAAGCAACATCCCATTGTGTTAGAGAGAAAAGGAAGTGCAAAATAAGAAAAAACACTTTGGTTCTCAAAATCAGTAGCAGAAAAGGTCAGAGCCAAAAGGCTGGCCTTCAGGAAATATAAAGGAACGCAGCGGGCTGAAGATAAGGAGGCTTTACCAAACTTCCCTCAGGGAAGGCAGTAAGGAGGCAAAGGCCCAAACCGAGGGAACGCTAGCACAAACAGTAAAATAAGGTGACAAAACTTTCTATAGGTACATTAGTGAAAGGAGAAAGTCCAGAGGGGTATAGCTAAGATCAAAGGAGATAAGGGGCATGTGAGGAGGAGGACCATGTAAAAGCATCTATCGTAAATAGATACTTCTGCCCGGTATTTACTGAAAAGAAGGTAGGGCAGGGCCCACACCTCAGCACCATGGACACAGGGGGAGGGAGGTGTGCAATAGTCTCTTCACAAAAGAAAGGGTCCTACAAGAGCTCAATAAACTCAGGGTGGACAAGGCAATGGGACCTGATGGTATACATCCCAGGGTACTAAAGGAGCTAAGGGTGGAACTAGCAGAGCCATTAGCAGAACTGTTTAGTGAGTCTCTGAGCACAGGAGAGGTCCCAGAAGACTGGAGAATGGCTCATGTGATCCCGCTCCCACAAGAGTGGTAGCAGGGAGGAGGTGGGGAACTACAGACCAGTCAGTCTTGCCTTAGTAGTGGGCAAGATTATGGAGGCCCTCCTTAAAGAAAGGATAGTGCTACATCTGGAATCCATAGGAGCACAGAATCCAAGACAGCATGGGTTTACAAAAGGAAGGTCCTGTTAAACTAATCTCATAGATTTCTTTGACTGGGTAACAGAGTGGTGGACTAAGGGGAATAGTTGATGTCGCCTACCTTGACTTCAACAAAGCTTTCAATACTGTTCCACATAGAAGATTGATTAATAAGCTAGGTAGGCTGGGTGGGTCAGAAGTTGGTCAACTGGGCGGCAAACTGGTTGACGGGCAGAAACGGAGAGTGGTGGTAAACATTATACAGTCAGAAGAGATGCAAGTCACAAGTGGGTACTTAGGATCAGTTCTAGCCAGTCATCTTCAATATCTTCATCAGTGACATTGCAGATGGACTGGAGAGTAAAGTTTGTCTGTTTGCAGATGACACGAAGATCTGCAACAGAGTAGATGATTCAGATGGGGTGGGCAGAATGAGGAGAGATCTGGATAAACTAGCAAAATGGTCGGAAGAGTGGCAACTGGGGTTTAATGCAAAGAAGTGCAAGATCATGCACATAGGGAAGAGAAACCCTGAAGCCACCTCTAGGCTTGGAGGGAGTTGCTGGCAGTCACAAGGGAAGAAAGAGACTTGGGCATAATCATCATCATCAGAGATTACCTGAAATCATCCAAGCAGGCCACTAATCAGTAGGTAAGGCTAGGGGAAGTTGGGGTGTATTAGTAGGGTATCACAAGTCGGAAGAGAGTGGTAATAATCCCTCTTTACAAGACACTGGTTAGGCCCCATCTGAGTACTCCGCAGTACTGGAGGCCACAACTTCACAAGGACATTAACCAAATTGAGGCAGTCCAGAGAAGGGCAACCAAAATGGTGCAGGGACTGCATCAGGAAACATATGAGTACAGATTAACGGAGCTCAATATGTATACCCTAGAGCAAAGGAGGGAGAGAGGTGATATGAGCGAAACATTCAAATACCTTAAGGGCATTAACAAGGTGAAAGTCTAACATGTTTCAATATAAGAAAATAGCAGGGCAAGAGGACACAGCATGAGATTAGAGGAGTCCGATTAAGGGGTAATGTGAAGAAGTTCTTTTTTCACAGAAAGGGTCGGGATGGCATGAAACAGCCTACCCCAGGAAGTGGTGGATATGAATACAGTGCAGAGTTTGAAACAGGCATGGATAGACATAAGGGAGCAATACAGATGAGTATGAATAGATAGGCCATTGACAGAGCAAAGCAGATGGCACATTTATAAGGTAGAAAAAAATGGGCAGACTGGATGGGCCTTGCAGTCCTTATCTGCTGTCAACTTCTATGTTTCTGTCAGCACTGTGACTTCACTGACAGCTGCATCACAGGCAACTGAGTGGCTCTTTCTGAGCAGATATCATGTCACAGACAGTGAGGCGACAATGCTGATGATGTAATGGGAGGAATTGAGCTAGATACAGTTTGCCAATCAGACATCACACATCATACCAGCTAACAGCAGGTAAATAAATATCTTCTCATTAAAAGTAAGGTTATTTTTAGGCAGTACACTAGCTCTTTATGCAAGTATTATCACACAACAGGGTGTGGGTTGTTGTGTAATGCCCAAACCTCGTGTCATTAACTATGGGGAGGCATGGACTATTACAATACCAACCTACAGACATGGAGTGCATTATTGTGCTTATAAAATGGGTAACATCCCAGTACACTCTTTGGTTAATTTCATTTCAAAGTGAACAATTATCAGTTTTACATTATAAAATACTCTAAAAAAAAAAAAAAAAAAAAACATGCATTCAGTCAAAGTGAGTCTGGGAAGATCTGTGTATTAGTGAGACCATACCGGGTATTCTTAACACTGTATGGAATGTTTCTATCCCTCTGGTGGTTTCTCCAGGATGGTTTGTATATCGTCAGTCACTTAATTTGTTGTGCAAGAAACTACAGTCATGTGCTCAAATTTCACCAATCACAGTACAGGTTTTTCCAAACTCATTTTATAAGCAATAATACAAAACAGGGTGTGGCATGTCCTGGAATATTGTCATATCTCTAGTGCATTGTGAGGTATAAGGCAACGCAGAATACCTTCAACCCAGTCAAGGTGAAAAGTAGAGAATAAAGTATGGGTCAGCGTGTGTAATGAGAAGTTTACACACACCAGGATAGATGCTACATAAACCCCAAGAGCGAAGCTCATGGATTTATTAAAGCATCTAACCAGAGGATGCGGTGTAAACTCTAGTTTACACACACCAGCCTATTTTTATTTTTATATAATTGCTGGGCTTATTTTTTCGCCTCAGCAATTATATAAAATGAAAGTCTGAGCGGCTCCTAACGTGGTTATATTTTAGCGTATGCCCCCAAGTCGCTGCTTCCTATTCTATGTATTGTAAACTTTTTTTGTTTAATTAAAAAGCAGCAGTTTTGATTCCCTTGTAGAAATTCTTTTTAAATGTACATTTACCACTGAGTCCGAGTGCTGGTTCACTCTTGTGGGGAAAACACGCGGTCAGCGATCTGAAGGAAAAGCTGCAGCAGGGCATGCACAGAGCGAGGGAAACTGTGCGTGTTTGCTGCGCTTATAACTGCAAATTGCTTATGGTTTTCATATGGGGAAAAAGGCTGAGCCAGTTATTATCCCCTAATACACCACACCCTGGAGTGGCAATATTCAGATTATTTAAAAAGCCCATAAGTATTTGGGTATGACTGTTCTTGGTAATCAGTTCTGACCTGTGATCATATAGTGAGATGGCACCACTGATTTCAACATTTCTTTAGCCAGTCAGCTTTTTAGGATTTCTCCTATCACCTAACCACACTGAACAATTTCTTTAAAATGTAACAGCTGGTCCAGTACTTTCCATCTGAGATTAATGTCTCGCTTTCAAGAATGTCTGGGAAACAGAATACCCTGACCTTCAAATATCGGGGAATTCTATTGTAGTGTAACATTTTAAATATAACATTTTATTTAACTGTAACTTTTACAATATCTAACCAAAAGTCTTGTGGTAACCTTATAAATTTCACAACATTTTTCATTTCACAACATTTAACATAAAATGTCCTATCATAACTTTGTTTAGGATGGAGTGTACTAGTTAAGAAATGCAGTCAACACTTACGAGGTTGTGCAAGAAATGAAGTAATACCTATGTTTTGAGTGAAATTCACCACACCCTAAGATTAATATGTTATTTTGTTTTATGATTGGTTTATAAAGGGTGTTGGCATTTTCAAGATAACAATTCTTTACATAAACACTGAATGTAAATTAAATAAGTAACACCAGCACCACTATTGATGAAATGAACATGCATGTGAAGATGAAGAACTCAATAAATTCTTAGAAGAAATCCGAAGGCTCGAGTGGAATTCTTTGGCAAACACAATGCAAACCTTACATCTATGTAGCTTGGCAGAAGACACCAGAGAAAGGACTGCTGTGTGACTGAACTCTCTGCTGGGACTAAAGTAGAAGAACTTTTGTACGTGGACCTTTAATTTAGGGTAAAAACTAACATACAAAAAAAAAGTGTGTTTGGGTTAACTGAACTGAATGGGTATCTGAAGAGTTATCTAGGTGTAAATCTCAGGTGACTGAAAGGACTTAACTGCTGTGAGGTTTAAATTACTCGAGAAAGATCTGGTAAGTAGGGGGAGTGGCTTAGCTAGAAGGAAGCTACATTTAAAGACTGCCTTAGAAAGATTCTGCTAATAGCTTGGCAGAAGACACCAGGAGAAAGGACTGCTGTGTGACTGGACTTCTGCTGGGACTATATTGCCCTCCTTCCCTCCCTCCACCCCCACACCCAAAGCTAGTTCTATTTTTATAGGCACAGGATTTGACTGACAACAGGAACTTCCTGTTTAGGGGCAGGAAGTGAGTGATCACAGAACCACCAAGGACCCACCATCCTAGAAGGGCAAGAGTTGCTCTCCGCCCCCTCTAGCTGCTGGAGGTCTGCCTCTGAGCAAGTAAGTGGTCTACTGAGAAATATAGGATATTCTTGTCTCAGAACAGGACAATCAGGAGCTTAAAGGGCACACAGGCAGAAAGTAAGGAGAGAGAGAGAAAGAGTAAGGATTGCAAACAGTTAAGGGGCCAGAAATAAGACATGATTGGAGTGGTGCAGTGCAGTGGCTGTGGAGCAGCAGTCTTCTGGGAGATGTTCTGGAGGATGCGGTGTTGTCCCATCTGCAGGCACCTCTCTGGGCTGAGGGAGGAGGTTGCTGCTCATCTCCAGGCTGAGTTGGCCAGGATTTGTGGGACCTCCTCTTCCATCCAGGGACCACCAGTGCCACTGCCGTGCTGCCTCAGAGGTTGCCAAGAAAGAGGAGCGTTGGACCACAGTGGGCTCAGGAGAGGGAGGGTGAGGGTGGTGGAACAGAGGCGCATCCTCCAGCTTGTACCTCTCCACAATTCCTATGCCATTCTGGCAAAGTGTGGTTCCTCTATGGAGGCACCCACAGTGGAGACCAAAGAGGATGCTGGGAACCTCCACAAAGGAGACCCACAGAAGGGTGGCAGGGAAGGAAACAACTCCTGGTGGGGGACTCCATTGTTAGGAAGGTAGAACTGGGGAGGAAGGGAGAGGGAGGTAAGGTGCCTGCCTGGTGCCATGGCTTGAGGGACAGGGAGCTAATCCTCAGGATTGCCAGAGCAGCTGCACAGGGAGGAGCTGGATGTCATTGTCCACCTAGGGACAAATTACCTGGCTAAGAAAGGGATTAGAGAAGTGCAGGAAGAGTTTGGTGGAATTGGGAGGGGCCTTAGTCAAGAAAGCACGACGTAAATCCTTTCTCCTGAGGTGCTACCCATCTTTGGCATAGGAGAGGCTAGAATGTTCCGCGCCATGGGATTCAATCAGTGGTTGAAAACTGGTGTGGAGCTCAGGGATTTGGCTTCATTGGGGACTGGGGTCCACCAGGAGTGATGCAAGTCATACTGGCATGATGGGCTGCATCTGTCCGGGAGGGGAACCAGGATCCTAGGTGATAGGTTTAAATGCTTCATTGGCCACCCTTTAAACTAGCCAAGGGGAGGCACTGGAAAGGAGCAGGAAAATCCCAGCCCCCCAAATAATCACGGTAGTAAGTGCAGCAAACATCAAGATAGAGGTGTCGATAGGGAGAAGGGCAGGGGTAAATGGAGAAAGTGACAAAGGCAAGAAGGACAGGGATGGGGCAAAAGGAGTAAGGCCATCAGGAAATGGAGGGTAATGAGTACCAATGCCCACAGTCTGGGCAACAAGCCCCTGAGCTGATGGCCTTAATGGAAGAGGGATGCCTGGATATCGAGTAGTCACAGAAACATGGTACACAGAGAACCATGACTGGGATGATAACATACCAGGGTACATAACCTACAGGAGAGACAGGCAGGGAGAAGAGGGGAGGAGCAGCCTCTGTGTAAAGGAAGGGATAAAAGCAACTGAACAAAAGAGCAAACAGGGAGGAGAGGAGGCACTGTGGGTCACCTTGAGACTGGAAAGGGCACCACAATCCGCACAGGGTTAGGTACAGACCCATGTCGGGAAGGAATGGACAAGGATATGATAGAAGGCATTCTTAGAATGGCAGAGAAAGGAGATACTGTTGATGGGAGACCTGAATATGCCAGATGTTAACTGGAGCACATTTGCTTCAGCCACATCCAAGAGCAGGGCCATTCTTGATGCCCTACAGGTGGCAGGCATTAGACAGCTAGTTTCAGAACCCACTGTGAGGGAGCAATCTTAGACCTCGACTCTCAAATGGGGCAGTGAGAGGATCTCAGATCTAGAAGTGGGTTGCCATCTGGGGACAAGTGACCATCAAACAGTGTGGTTCACGTTAAACTCAGCTACAGAGTCAAGCCACAAAATGAGGGTACTGGACTTTAGGAGGGCTGACTTTGGCAAGATGGGAGAGTGCCTCAGAAAGCACTAGCAAACAGGCTAGAAGGAGGTGTGAGCAACAATGTGAAATTATCAAACTGCCATCACAGAGGCAACAAGCCTTTGTGTGAAGCAAATAAACAAATCAAAACGAAAGAAAAAGCCCTATGGTTCTCAAAAGAGGTGGCTGTGAAAGTCAGGAAGAAAAAGATAGCATTCCGAAGTATAAGGAAACACAGAAGGAGCAGGACAGAGAGCTGTACCAGTTAAGGCAGAAGGAAGCAGGGAGGAAGTTAGAATAGCAAAGGCCCAAACTGAGGAAAGATAGCCAACTCAGTTAAGAATGGGGATAAAACCTTTTATAGGTACATCAGCGAGCGTGAAAGACAAAGGAGGATAGGAGGCTGAATAGAATGAACGGTGGGTGGGCAGAGGGGACAGTGAAAAGGAATACTGAACTAATATTTCTGCTCAGTAGTCACAAAGAGGAGGGGACGTGCCTAATCCAATTAACAGAAGCACTTTGATAGGGGGTCGATCTCAGTCCTTTCACAGAAGAAAGGGTTCTGCAAGAACTCCTAAAACTGAAGGTGGACAAAGCAATGGGTCCTGATGGAATTCACCCAGAATTCTAAAAGAATTAAGGGGGAACTAGTGAAACCACTGGCTACTTTTAATAAATCATGGGAGGATGGTGTGGTACCGAGGACTGGAGGAAGGTAGATGTGATTCCCCTTCACAAAAGTGGGACCAAGACAGAGGCAGGAAACTACAGACCTGTCAGTCTGACCTCTGTGGTAGGGAAAGTGATGGAGTCACTTCTGAAGGAAAGAATAGTTGAGTACCTAGAGGCCAGTGGAGCACAGGACCCAAGGCAGCATGGGTTCACAGCGGAAGGTCACGTCAGAGCGAATCTAATAGATTTCTTTGACTGGGTGACCAAAGTAGTAGACCAGGAGGGGCTGTGGACATGGCCTACCTAGACTTTAGCAAGGCATTTGACACAGTCCCACACAAAGATTAATAGTCAAATTAACCAGCCTGGGAGTGGGACCCAGGGTGGTAGCCTGGGAAACATTGGCTGGACAACAGGACACAGAAGGTAATTGTAAATGGAGTCCACTTGAAGAAAGGGGTTACTAGTGGGTACCGCGAGGGTTCAGTATTGGGTCCAGTCCTTTAATGTCTTCATCAGTGACATTGCAGAGGGACTGAAGGAAAAGTATGCCTTTTGCAGATGACACAAAGATTCTACAACAGGGTTGATACACAAGGAGGCGTGGAAATGATGAAAAGGCACAAGGAGGCGGAAAGGATGAAAAGGACTTGGCAAGGTTGGAGGAATGGTCAGAAGTATGGCAGCTAGATTCCATGCAAAGAAGTGCAAAATAATGCACCTGGGAAACAAGAACCCAGAGGAAGATTACACAATGGGGGGGTAGTAACAACAAAAAAGGAAAGGGACCTGGGGGTAATCATATCAGATGACCTTAAGGTTAGCAAGCAATGTGAGAAGGCAGTAGGGAGGGCTGGGGGTATACTGGGATGTATAGGGAGAGGCATCATCAGCAGAAAACAGGAAGTTGTTATCCTCTGTACAGACAGTTGGTGAGACCCCATCTGGTGTACTGTGTCCAGTTCTGGAGACCCCATCTCCGCAAGGACATAGACAGGATAGAGGCAGTCCAGAGGAGGGCAACTAAAATGGTGCAGGGTCTGCAAGTGAAGCCAGTGAGGAGAGACTAAAGGAGCTTAATATGTATACCCTTGAGGAAAGAAGGGAGAGGGGACACGAAGAAACTTTTAAGTACCTCAGTGGAATCAACAAAGTCCAAGAGGGTACCATCTTTCAGAAAAAGAGACTTGCAAGAACAAGGGACACAATTTAAAGATAGAAGGAGGGCGTGTCTAGGGCAATGTGAGGAAGTATTATTTCACAGAGAGGGTAGTGGATGCATGGAACAGCCTTCCTGAGGAAGTTGTGGGGTCTAAAATTGGGAGAATTCAAGAATGCATGGGACAGACATAAGGCAATTCTTGTGGGGGTAGGAAGAAATAGGCTGTTGGTTAACTAGGATCTGCGGCCCATCCTGTAGGTAGGGAATGGGCAGACTAGATGGGCCTAGCGGTCCTTATCTACCGTCAAAGTCTATGTTTCTATGTAACCAAGTTTTACTGTAGCCAGCTGTTATTTTGTTTTTCAGAGGAACCTAGAACATTACAGTAAAGGTTCCAACATACGACAGGGTTCTGCAGCCTACTGCCGATACTGAAGTAATGGCTGCACTGCAGAGCAGGACCAAAATAGTGGCACGCACCCTCCAGGTATGTGAGGGTGTCATGAAATAAACAATTTCACAGCATGATAATCTTGAACAAATCATCATGGTTAACATGCTGTTGCAATACCATAGTGTCTAATTTAGTTATTTAGGCGTGACGCCTACATCCTAAATATTTGGGGATAGTGGACTGTAAAACCTGAAATTGTTACACTTTGTTGAGCTAAATCATGGTATAGCGCGACTTAACAGTCATCGCGATATAGGCAAAAGGCACAATATCAGTACTGTTAGTGAAAATTATCGAGTTGGCACGAAACATAGGTATTGTGACATCCTGACAAGTATCTCTTTCTATCTCCAAGTAGAAAGGCTGCTGTCAAGAAGTATGTTGGCTTTTTTTTTTCGTAATTAGTCTTTTTTTGTGTGTGTGTGTGTGTGTGTGTGTGTTTTTGTTTTGTTTTTGTTTTTTTTTTTTTTGTTTTTTTATTCTCTATTTTTCCAGGCAGGACCCGTCTTAACTCGGCCCTGGTCACGGCCCCCAGAGACCTCCACCACCGCCTATGGCTGCCGAGATCCCCGGTCAGTCAGCTCCAGCTTGCCCCCGGAGGGCGGGCCATGGCCACCTTCACCGCAACCCACGGGACCAATGGCTGGTCGGGGATCCACAGCAACGGTGGTGTCCCATGTCCTCCGGGAGGCATCATGTGTACGCTGTCCTTGCTCGCTTTTTCCCTCCCACGGAGGCGGGATGTACGACGCTTAGCGCCTGCCCTGCCTCCCAGAACTGCCTCCGCCGGTCGCCTGAGGCTCTCCCAGCCTCCGCTTAGGAGCCCCTCAGTGCGCTGATCGCCCCTCGCCTTCCCACGGAGATGGAGAGTAGTCCTGGACGCTGTATCATTCTCCCCGGCTGGCCCTCCGACGATCCGGTCTGTTCCTGGAACCCAGGTGCCGTGTCGAGTGGAAATCCCACCGCCGCGCCAACGGGCCAGCCTTTTTTGTGTTTTTGGAACAGAGCAACTGAGGTGCAAAATCTCGTACTTTAGAGGAGCCCTTCTTTATCCAGTTTTGATTAGAAATGTGACCTATATTATAGTGTAACCCCCAAAATGGTGGGGCTTACCTGGATTTTCTCCTGTTACCTTGGACTGCCTGCCAGTCCTTTCACTGGCCCCGAACTGCAGTCTGACTAAGGGGTACTGGAGGAGCACTGTATCGCTGAACTGCCACATGCTTGATGGTTCCTGGAAGAGTCTCACATTCGCACAGCTCTCCTTGTGCATTATAAAGCAGCTGCCTGTTAGCACATTCTTCTAGCTGTTGAGCACACCCAACCCAAAGAACAGCAACTTTTCACCCCACACCTGCGCCAGCACAGACCACCCTCTAGTGTGCTCTGGGCCCTGTGCATCAGGGGGCACGTAGAGGCAGTAGGAGGGTGAGTAAAAGGAAAGCACATGTGTTTGGTGCCATTGTGCTCTTTAAGGACAGCACAGCTGTAGAACTGCTCTGCCTGGGGAGGAAAATCACGAGCTCCTAAAGGCACAGAAAGCTTTGTGACACCAAACTGCCAACTGGATCACTAAGCACATGGGGGTTAGCTATATTTAAAACAAGGACAGTAGCCCTTCAGAAGAACTTTAAAGTGAAGCAGTATTTCTTACTGTGAGACAGTCACCATTGTGCCAACCCTTGACCCCACAGCCAGCCAGTCTGAGGTCTGGGATCTCTGTACATGGCTCTAGAGGCATGGTGGGAGAGTGGGTTGTATGCTTGTTGCCCTTTCCACCAGTCAGGACCTTGAGTGACCATTCTGCACACCAGTTCTGTTGACCGACAGCCTGTTGTGCCAACCAGAAGCTGCTCTTACCCAGAGAAATGTTGAGGACAGATCCAGAAGTCAGCAGTCGCAGTGAGCTCTCCAAGTGATGAGGGCTTGTGCTACTGGCCAGAGCCAACTCAGGGAAGTCTTTGCTCCACAGCCTGATGTCAGGAGGTGATTTCAGGGTTTCCACAACCATTCCAGAATACAGATACTGAACTGTGTGTGCTGAATGTGACGGACATTTTTCCTGTGAAAGAGACTGAAGCTTGCCTTGAGAAAAGGAGAGAAACGTGTGTGAGAGAGAACTCGCGCCAAGCCTCCATACAGTCTGGGAGAAGGCTGGTTAGTGCTACTGCCGGTACTAGCCAACGCCTCCCACAAGGTCTCAGAAGCCTAGATGTAGGTGTGTGGCATGTGGCCCCACCTCCTTAGACTGATTTATCCTACAGAAGAGGAAGAAGGAAGAGCCAGAGAGGTCCAGACAACAGTGGATGCAGAAAGACTGATCCACATCTAGAGGCACCGGAGACCTTCATCTTCAAGCTACCCCCAACTGCACAACTGAACCATCAGCTTTAGAGAACCTGCACCTGCAGGAAGGAGGAGAGGAGGCCAAGTCGACAGGAAGTTGGTACACTATCTCTGGGCTTACCCTGCAACTGGGAAGTTTGTACAAAGTTTGCCAATAAATCTACGGATTTGGTCAACTGGCCAGGAGTTAAACAAATAGCTCCATTTAGAGGTTTTGCCATTTAAGCAACTGCATGTCCTGTGAGGTTTAACTGTTTTGTCTTAAAGTGCACCACCACCGCTGCCAGCTGCAAGGTCACTAGGCCTGCACCATTCTTACAGCTGGGTACCTAGTGAAACATGGGAGGTTTTTTTTTTTTTAAGGGTTTAAACTGGTACCAGTGGGATAGTTCCTAGTAATACAAAAGGTTTTACAGTATTTATTCTGGCACTGTATTGTCTTCCTTGGTGGGGGTGAGTATGCCACTATGTTTTACGGTGTTTTACTGGCATAGCCTGGTCAGGCACTTGACTTCAGCCCTGCTGCTTTACAGTTTGCCATATCTGCTTATCTCTGTACTAGGAGAAACAGCAGCTTTATCAGTTGTTAGGCTCCAAAGGGTTAAAACAATTGTGCTTGAGTTCCTCAATCCGTTGTTAATATGCCTCGATCAGTATTTTATTGGTATTTCACGCTTTGTCTCATGAGCATATTATTAGTGGTAAGTCACTAATTGTATTTTGTTGAATTTAAGGTTGCACTGATTTTTTTTTTTTTTTTTTACGTGTGTGTGTGTGTGTGTGTGTCTGTGTGTGTGTGTGTGTGTGTGTGTGTGTGTAGTGGCCCACTGTGGTGAGGTGGTCAGGTACTGCATTCTAGGGGTTATACTGCTTTGACACCAGGCCCACTTTACTGTGGGTGGAGGCACAATGACAAACTTAAGCTATGTGGATGTGACCCCCAGTCAGGAAAATCAGAACCTAGGCCCCTCAGCCTTGTTCAGCCTACAAGACAGGGGTAGTAACTGCAGCATCCATGGTGACCCAGTTAAGTTACAATAGTCTAGACACAAGGAGTCAGAATAGTGGTAAAACCTGTTCTTGTAACCCCAGGAAATCTTGCTGTATTCTGACATGTGCAGTATTGTCCCACCATATTACTGCCCTGGAGCTGAAATGGATAATAGAACCTATGCAAATGATGGAATGCTAGACTCGAGCTCGGTTTTCAAACCACCGTCTCTGGTAAACAGTCTATCAACCATCAGATTCTTCTCTCCGCTTGACTAGACAGCCACCTTGGAGAGTCCTCTGCACCTTTACTCAAGATAGTTTTATTTTCTCGGTTTTTATGTGCTTAAAGTTCATTATTTTAAACCAGTCTCTAGTTTACAAGTACTGTAGACTAGTTTAGATAGTAGAAATTGGTAAGTGTTCGTTTCTGCCCAGTTCTCAGGTCAGGAACCGATCTTTTTTCCTTTTCTTTGGCAAGGTTAATTTTATTCTATTTACTTTTTGTGAGAACGTCTCTGGGCTAAACCTTTGTTTATTCTGTGATCACTAAAAAAACACAAAAGAGAGTTTCGTTTTTGGGGTAGTTGGCAATGTCTCAGACTTCTAAGAAAAGAACTGGTCCAACAGTTTTCCAGCACTGTATCAGTATGGGAAGCTTTTGCTAAAGCTGACCCCATCTTATATGTGTTTTCTGTCTCGGTTTGACCACTTGAAGACGGATTGTGAGATGTACAAAATTTTCCTTAGTTGATGCTTCACAGGCAGCTTAACCAACTGAAGGAAAAATGTCTGAAACAACTGCTGAACTGGTTACAGACAAGGCCTCTACTTGTAAAAGTGCTGACAAACCAGGGGAACACCTCTGACCAGGGTACTGGTTCGCAGACAAATGCACCACTGAACAGGCCACTGAATCAACTACACATGGGCAAGAAAAAGGGGGAAAAATTTTACAGAACTGCAACCGTTGAATCTGATGGTTCTGACCTTGGAGGAGACAGCGAACGATATCCAGATAATCCAATCTCCTCCAGTTCAGGTTCCATAACCTCTGTTCAGATTCCTGCGGTTGTGCCCCCAGGTTCTCCCTCTGTTCCCAGTCCCCAGGATCTTGGCCCTGAGATCATGGAGGACGAGGAGTACTATGATTTGGAAGAAAATGATGAAGATGAGGATTTTGGAGAACCTGTAGAACCAGAGGTTTCTCCTGATCCCCACTGCTCTGACTCTCTGATAAGGGAGTAGAGGACTTACCTCCCTGTTTGCCTTTATGCAACGGGTGGCTTTATATTTTTCGGAAAATACTAAATTGTGTAAAATCTTTAAATGGTTATTTATATAGTTATTAATATTTTTTTAATGTGTGCCCTTTTCTAGATTCTCTTTGTTTCCGTGAAGATGGCCTAGTGTGAACAGTTTACTCTTCAGAAAAGGAAAGACAATATAGGCATCCCACAAGTTCAAACCTTCATTTTAAATTAAAATTGTGGATTTAGCATGTATATTGTAGCTCATTATAAACTCACTTTTGATGCTCTTTAAATATTGTCTTTATTTAAGCAGCTTAATAAGGTTTACCATGTTTTTGTACAATACTCTGATAATGAAATTTTGTGAAACATGTTAAATATGTTGGTGTATACTTTTTAGGAGATCCACTATATAACGTAATAGATCTGTTATGCTGATATTGTATCTCTGAAAACATATAATGTTTTATATTCTGCGACTTTCTGTTTAGGTTTACTTTACCTTTCATTATTTTCTAAATCTGTGTAATCTTTAAATCTTGACAAATGCTTTTTTGCAGTTTGGCCTTTCTTCCTGTTTTGAATTCTAATGGATATTTCTTTTTATCAAGTTATAAAGAAAGCAATGATGTTAGAATGAGTTTGTTCAGAAAATTGCTCTGTTGAAAAAAATTATTTTTATGAGATTCTTATTTTTGTACGTTGAGTCACTTCTCACTGTGATAATCATTTTGTATTGTATAAATGGTGCACTGCATTCACTATGGTTTACTCCCACTTGAAGGCTCGCTGTTGAGGTGCTAGGGCTCCCACTGTGGTTAATAAATCAACAGTTTAAGTTGAATAGCTGTGGTCTGTTTTCCTTGGAGCGCTTTTTGCTTTTGGACCTTTTGTTCTAGTACAGGCTGGCAGACTTGCCAATAGCAAAACCTACCATTGATCTGAGTGCAGAACTTCTGTTACATAGATACATAGACAGTGTCGGTAGATAAGGGCCTATGGCCCACCCAGTCTGCCCATTTAAGTTTGTAAGTTCAGTTTATGTTTTCCAGGAAGTCTGTTGCCCTTACCCCGACCTCCAGAATTCCTTTATGTCTATCCCATGCATTCTTAAATCCGTGATTGTTTCAGCCCCCACCACTTCCTCTGGCAGGGTGTTCCACTTGTCCACCACCCGCTCTGTGAAGAAATTCTTCCTCACGCTTCCTCTGAATCGTCCTCCTCCAACTTCATCCCATGCTTTCTAGTCCTGGAGCATCTTTTTAGCTTAAAAATAGTGCATTCCTGCACCCTGTTCCTCCTCTGTAAGATACTTGTATGTCTCTATCATATTCATATCCCTCTCCCTCCTCTCCTCCAGGGAGTACATGTTCAGTGCCTTCAACCTGTCCTCATAGGACTTGTGATGCAATCCATGCACCATCTTTGTTGCCCTCCTCTGAACCTTCTCTACCCTGTCTATGTCCCGTAGGTAAGGTCTCCAGAACTGCACAGTGTACTCCAGGTGCGGCCTCACTAGTGTCTTGTATAGTGGAATTATGACCTCCTTTTCCTGCTGGTGATGCCCCTGCCTATGCATCCCAGCATCCTATTTGCTTTACCTGCTGCCTTGTCACACTGTTTCCTGCCTTGAGGTCATCAGAGATGATAACTCCAATATCCCTTTCCTGCTTGGTGCATGCTATATCCTCACCCCCAACTGATATATTGTGCCAGGGTTTTGTGCCCCATATGCATTATCTTGCACTTCTTGCATTGAATTTCAACTGCCAAACCCTGACCATTCTTCAAGTTTCTGCAGGTCCTTCTCATTCTGTCTACCTCTGGTGTGTCTACTCTGTTACAGAGCTTTGTGTCATCAGCGAACAGTGAAATTTTGCCTTCTAGGTCCCAGTGAATGTCACTGATGAAGATATTGAATAGTACCGTCCCAGCACTGATCCCTGTGGTACCCCACTGGTCACTCTTCCCTCTGTGGAGTACAGCCATTTACCACCACCCTCTGTGTCCTGCTGCCCTGCCAGTTACCTACCCACCGCACTACTGTCCTGCCCACACCCATATTCCCCAGTTTGTGCAATAGTCTTCTATGTGGCACAGTGTCAAAGGCCTTGCTAGTCCAGATAGGCCATGTCCACTGCCCTCCCTGATCCACCTCCCTAGTCACCCAGTCAAAAATTCAATGAGGTTGGTCTGACATGACCTTCCCCTGGTGAAACCATGCTGCCTTGGGTCCTGTAGTCCATTGACAACCAGATGTTCCACCAATCTCTCCTTCAGTAGTGCTTCCATGATCTTCCCACTACGAGGTGAGGCTGACTGGTCTGTAGTTCCCAGCTTCCTCTTTGTTCCCACTTTGTATAGGGGACTACATCTGCTATCCTCCAGTCTTGGGTACCTCCCTGTTTCTAGTGATCGGCTAAACAGGATAGCAAGAGGTTCAGCCACTACCTCTCTTAGTTCTTTAAGGACCCTGGGTGCACCCATCTGGCCCCATTGCTTTATCAACTCTTATTACTTCCAGTTCCTTCAGGACCCTTTCTCGTGTAAAGGACTTGGTCCATTTCTGCACCATTCTCACCCCTTGTACTCCATTCAGACCCATTACCCTCCTCTTCCTCAGTAAAGACAGCAGAAATACCTGTTCAATAAGTCAGCTTTACTGTTGTCATCCTCACACAGCCCCATCTTCCCCTTCAGTCTCACTATCCTCCATTTGCCTTTCTTTTTCACTTATGTACCTGTAAAAGGTTTTTCCCTCTACCCACTGATTTTGCAATGTGTTCTTCTGTCTGAGCTTTGGCTTCCTTACTGACCTCCCTGCCTCCCTTGCTTCTCCTGGTACTTCTCCTATCCCCTCTGCCTGTGTCTTTTGTATTGCCTGAACGCAATCTTTTGGCTTTCACTTTCTTGCTACCTCTTTGGAAACCATAATGGTCGCCTCTTCCTTTTCCTCTTGCTAACCTGCTTAATACATAATTGTTGTTCTTGTAATCCCCATTTTAAATACTTCCCACTGTTCATCAACCCTGATTCCTGCCCCATTCCTTTAACGCCTCTTTCAAGTATCTCCCATTTTCCCAAAGTTTGCCCCCTAAAATCCAGGATACGTGTTTTGTGTGGTTTGGTTCTGCTTTTCTGTGATTTCAAACCACAGTGACTGGTGGTCACTGTTGGACTTTCCTTTCTTACAACAGCCCCTTCGAGAGTGTTGACCACAGATGCTTCCTCCCAGGGTGGGGGCGCACAGGGGACCAGATAGCCCATGACTCCTGGACCAAGAAGGAGGCTGTCCTTCACATAAACTTTCTGAAGCTCAAGGCAGTGTGCCTGGGGATCCAGGCCTTTGCCACAGAGCTTGCAGACAGGGTGGCACAAGTCAGAACAGACAATATGACCACAATGTACTACATAAACAAACAGGCACCTGGTCCTCCCCTTGTGGACAGAGGCCATGTTAATATGGAAGTTGGCTTACTCTCTGAACTGGCCTCTGATAACCATGTACCTGCCAGGAAAGGACAATGTCCTAGCAGATGCACTGAGCAGAATTGATCAGAACCACCACGAATGGACACTAAATAGAAAGATACTCCAAACAGTGTTCAGGAGGTGGGGCACCCAGAGGTGGACCTGTTTGCAAATCCAGATAATCACCAACTGCCACAGTATTGTTGTAGACCTCCCACAGTGAGAACAGTGCCAATGGATGCACTACTGCTGGACTGGACAGGGAGGTTCCCTCCCCTTCCTCTGCTTCTCAGAGTTTTGAACAAACTCTGGACACAACCAGCAACTATGATTCTCATAGGCCCGGACTGGGCCAGACAACCACGGTACTCCCTGCTCCTACTTCTGTCTGTCAGCAAGCCAATAGCTCTACCCAGCAGGCACAACCTCTTAACAGCCTCACAGGGCCGAATTTTACCCCAACCTGCAATTCCTCAGACTCGAGGCCTGGTTCATGATGACATAGCATTTGCTGACCTTAGGCTTTCAGATAGGGTGCTTCAGGTGCTCAGGGTTCCAGAAACCCTCCACAAAACAAACCTACTCTTCAAAATTGAAGAGATTTTCATTCTAGTGTCAGCAACAAGATGTCACATTACTCAGGCGTCTGCTCCATGGTACTGGACTACTTGGTACACCTTCATTCCCTTGACCTTAAGCCCTCTTCTGTAAAGATTCGTCTGGCAGCTATCTCTCAGCTGGCAGAAAGTCTCTCTGGCCTCTGAACAGGTGTTAAAAATTTTTTCAAGGGGCTCATGTATTGGAACCACCCATAGGAACCACCCACACAGGGAACCCACTCCTGTATGGGATCTTAACATTTGTATTGGTCAGCTGATGGCAGCCACCCTTTGAGCCCATGTTTTCAGCAGAGCTGAAGTATGTCACTTGGAAACCGTGTTTTAATGGCCTTCACTTCAGCCAGAAGGATCAATGAGTTACAGGCTCTGTGTAAAGAACTGAACTACATTTCCTTTCACAGAGACAAAGTAGTCCTAAGGACAAACAGAAAGTTTCTTCCAAAGGTAGTGTCGGATTTTCACCTTAATCAGGCCATTACTTTGCCAGTCTTCTTCACTGACCATTCCAGTTCAGGTGAGCGCAAGCTGCACAGCTTGGATGTCGAGCTATCAGTTACTACCTTGAGCACACCAAGAGTCATAGACAGAACAGGACCCAGTTGCTCCTGACTTATGGAGAGGTGGGAAAAGGCAAGCCAGCCTCAAAGAGGACAGTTGCCCATTGGATTGTGGCCTGCATCCAGTTCTGCTATAGCAAAGCTGGTAAAGAGCCCCTGTGGGCCTTGGGGGCCCATTCCACAAGGGGCACAACTACTTCCATAGCAGCTATAAGGGATATACCTCTGTTGGATGCATGCAAAGCAGCTACCTGGAAAACTTCACACATTTGTCAGGCATTATAGTGTGGACATACAGGCCAGGAGTGATGCTAAGTTTGGCACAGCAGTACTGCAGAGCCTCTTCCTAAGTAGGCTCTGACCCACCTCCAAAGGCACTGCTTGGGTAGTCTGCATATGTCGGAATACAGTAAGATGTCCTGGGGTTAGAATACAACATTACTTGCCATAGTAATCCTGTTTCTTCCAAGGGAATCTTGCTGTATTCTGAGCTCCCACCCTTCCTCCCTTCTAGAACCTGGGGCACTGCACTACAGCTCTTACTATGGTGGACTCCTGAGCTGTTCTTTCTTTAGGCTATCTGTGACCTGAGTCTTAGTGATAAAGGTCTGTTGCTGTTCAGATTATAAGGGGTGTTGGGAGTTATTTACTATAATAATTATTATTTAGTTTAGTTAGCTTCCTAGGCAAGCTCCATTAGGATCTGATGATTGATGGATTGTTTACCAGAGACGGTGGTTTGAAAACTGAGCTCGAGCCTAGCATTCTATCATTTGCATAGGTTCTATTAACCATTTCAGCTCTGGGGCAGTACTATGGTGGGACAATACTGTATATGTCAGAATACAGTAAGATTCCCTTGGAAGAAACAGGATTACTATGGTAAGTAAGGTCTGCATTCTACATATCCAAAGTTATAGCCAGTAGTTCTGTATCATGAATTTTTTTTTTTTGCCTGAATATGTAACTTTGTAAGCTGGTTCCCTCCAAGGATGTGATTGGAAACAACTTGTCCACGTCTCTGTTTACCTTTCATGGTGTAAATAGCTTCTAAATAAATATTTCAGTTAAAAATAAAGTTCTAAAAATGCTGACTTCAGAATGGCTATTGCCTGGCTCTGACTTGCAAACTTGTCATTTCAGGATCGATTAGCTCGCTGCACGATGCACTGCAATGACAAAGCCAAAGACTCCTTTGATTCTGGGACTAAGGAACCAGCCGTGAAACAGCTGCTCGATTCCTGCATTATGAAGTGTGTGGACGATCACATCAACCTCATACCTAGCATGACCAAGAAGATTCAGGAAACGTTGACATCTGTTGGGAAATAGAATTTGTGTTTTCTGAACTATAAATGCATTGAAATGGGGTTGATCTTCCAGCCTCTGGGACTTGGTGGTGTGATTTCATACAGAGGAAGAGCATATGAAGAAACATCTGATCATTTTAAATTTTATAACCAAATGTGTCCCTGAGACTTTTGATAACCTTATAAAAACTATTTGTGAACCTACAGAGACTGAGCATGGCAGTGGCCTGATCATTTGTCGTCAGACTGCTGCTCCGAGATTCAAGTAATCAACACTGCTGTAATTTGTGGAATAAAACTGTGATGTTGTTGAATACAGGCCTTTACTTACTGCTATGTGAAATGCTGAAAAGTCACCACATGCCTCACTTGTTTTTCACATGGACAACTTTGTGTGTGTATACATATCTCAAGATAACAAGTGATATATTTATATCTAGCCTCAAGATATCATAATATCTTGAAGGTTAGGTATATTACAATAGAATGTTAAACTAATTGGAGAACAGCTTCCACAATGTCGACTGGGTACTAGTTACACACCTGGTAGGGTTAAAGTTGTCAAAGTTCTGCCAGATACTCTTAAGTAACCACTCCTAATGCAGTGTCTGTGGACACTTAAAACATACAAGCCCCCTCACCGCTCACAGTTTGCAGAGTCCTAAATAAAATGAAGGTGCCTGAATTCAAATCCTGCTTGGCCAAATTGATTGGAGCTTCTTGGATGTCATTTCCAATATTGACTCGGCCCTAGAATTATTTGTCTTCTTGAGTTCACAGTTGCCCGTGATAAATTTGTACCCTTTAAAAGACACAAGGCAAGAGAAATGCTGGATAGCTCACCTCTGAACCCCTTGTCTGCATGAGGGAAAGGGACAATCTGTGGGCACTGGCTAGGGAAATGCCTGCAAAGGTATAAGGAAGCCCAATAAGTGCATCAGTGTGATTAGAAGGGCCAAATCTGACTTCTATAAGTATCAGCAGACCCAGAACAGGAGCAGTGGCAAAGATTCTGGACAATGTCTCCAGCTCCTTGGAAAGAGTTAAAACCACTCCTCAAATGCTTATGATGGACAGTCAAGAGGTCCCCTACTGAAATTGGCAGTTACTTAAACATAGCTTTTACTGACCTCTGTTCTGTCATCCCCACTGAGCTTGCCCAGACTCCCTTCAGAAAACCAGGTCTTGACGCCTCACAGAGAGTGGGCTCTAAACCAAGATACCCTAAATTCTACTTTAAGGTTGTCTCAGTCAAAACCACCTCAGAATACATCAGTAGTGTACTTGACAAAACTGGATGGGAGTGACTTGGTTGATATGAAGCTTCTTTTTGTTTGTTTTTGGTCAGTTGAGGAACTTTCCACCCCATCTCTAGAATATTCAACTTTTCCTGTGCTACTTGCAGTTCTCAGGAAGTGGAAATCCACACTGGTTATACCAGTTTTCAGAAGCGGTGATCGCACTAGCCTTGCTAATTACAGACCCATTTCTGTTGTCTTCCCACCATCCAAGGCACTCGAGGGATTAGTCTCTAACCAACTTGTTACATACCCGAACAATACATTGTCCAGTGTGTACAGTAGCATGGCTCCTCCACATCACCAACTCCGACATTGTTGGAATACACCAGCTATGTTCATGAGACCTTTGACAGTTGTGACCTAGTCAGAATGATATATATATTGACCTTATTAAAGCCTTTGGCCTGGTCAGCCATACGCTGCTACTTAACAAAATGTCTTGGCCTGGGTTTGTCACAGAACACATTCGACTGGTTCCACAGCTGTCTCATGAGTCATTCCCAGTGGGCAAATATCAATCAATATTTATCCCGACATTGGGGAGTATCTTCTGGTTCCCCAGGGCTCCATATTGGGCCCACTTCTTTTGGTCACTTCATAAATCAGCTGTCCAATGTTTGTCAGACAGCCAACATACTCCTCTGTGCTGATGATGCAGTCATCCATTCCAAAAACCTAACCTTGACAACCTCACCATCGCTCTTCCAAAGTAACATTAGGTCACTTAAAACTGGTTCTCCAACAACAAACTGGTCCTGAATTACCAAGACAAAAAAAAAGACCATGTTCTTCTGTAGCCTCCCACACAAGAAGAAAGTTCCACACTTTATCATCTGAAATGGCCAAGGACAAAACCTTGTACAGGCGGAGACCTTCAGACACCTTGGAGTAAGTCTGGATGACACCTTATCTTTTGCACCCACATTGATAATCTGGTGGCCATAGTTAACAGAAGACTGAATGCTTTGTACTGTAACAGGAACACTTACACCAGCGATGCTAGATGCCCTATTATGGCCAGCTCCATTTTGTCACTTACAGATCATGGCTCCCCGTTCACGCTATGCCTTTGACAGGGTGCTAAACAGAGTAAAGCTGGTCTGTAATAAGGTGTGCCACTTTGTACTTGGTGCAGATAACCACACTCATAGTTGTACCCTTTACACACTCACTAACTGGCTACCTTTATCCAGCAGAATAAAGCTCCAGACCTGTTTGTTAGCCAGAAAGGGGCTCCGGGATGACACTGCCTGCTTTAACAAACTGCCTCCGCACCATCTCCAACCAATACAACACCAAGAACACGACCAGGAATGCCCTTAAGCCTACTTTCTGGCATACTCTGCTGGAAAAGCATTCATTTGTTGTCGGGGCCGCTAACTGGTTAAATGGATTGCCTGATAACCAGCTGCTTCTCCTCGGGTTTGATCAGTGTCAGAGGTCTTTCCAGTCCAGTTGTAACCATTAAACAGTTGTAATCCATTTCTCACTGTACATAACCTGTGAATTTTGTACAGCGATCGGTATCAATCTTTTTTTTAAACTGTATGTAATGGGTCTGCTTGTAAGTGCTTGGAGCCTGACTCACTGCATTTCCACTGGAATTGCTTATTGTACTTGCACTGTATTTTTGTGACTATATTTACTGTGAAAATGGCACTTGTGCTCAAAGGTAACTCCAAAGTTTTCAATAGATAAATAACTAAAAACAGTGCTGATAGGATAATGTAACCTCTATGCAGCTGTGAAGCCAACTATTGAAATTTAATGAAATATAGTTAAACCTTCACACAAACTATTTAAAAGTTATAACTAGTAAGGTCTAAATGGAAAGGCGGTCTGTTCATGGACAACATGAAAGTCTGTGACAGGTGGACATGCCGGGTGGGTGGAGAAAATGAGGCAGGCTCTAGCCAGGCTAGAGGAGGGCAGAGAGGTAAAGTGCAAAATAATCCAGATAGGGTGAAATAATCTCGAGCTAATTACTGCCTAGGGGTGAGTCACTGCAGATTACGGAGCAAGAAAAAGGACCTGGGAATTTGGACCACTGACACCTTAAAGGTTAGAAACCAGTGGTTAAGGCAACAGGAATGTTGGCGGGCATCGGGAGGGGCTTCACAAGTAGGAGGAGGGAGGTAATCATGCCACTGTATAAAACACTGGTCAGACCACAGCTGGAGTATGGAGTTCAATTCTGGAGGCCCTATTTGCAAGGTGCTAATGATAGGCTGGAGAGGGTCCAGAGAGGGACAACCAGGATGATCCAGGGAATGCAAGGGAGAACATATGGGGAGAGGCTGGAGGAGTTTGGTCTGTATACATCGAAAATGAAAGGGAAAGGGGGACATGGTGGAAACCTTCAAATACATGAAGAGAATAAATAAGGTTAAAGGGCTAGCATCTTCAAACTGAGCGAAACAAAACCACCAGAGGTCATGCATTCAAGATGGAGGGACGAGATTTCGGGACTATCGAAGGAGAGTTACTTCACAAAGGTTGATAGAGCTATGGAATAGACTGCCGGAATGGGTAGTGGAGTGAATACAGTGGAGAAATTCAAAGAGCATAGGATAACTATAAGGAACTAGGCAGGGGTGGAGAGAGAGAGAGAGAGAGAGTGGGGAGGTAGGTAAAAGGGTGGGGTGGGCTATCACTTTTGGGTAGACTCGATGGGCTGCATGGTCCTTTTCTACTGGCAAGTTTCTATGATAGTAAACTGATGATGTAAAAATTGAATAAGAAATGGCCTGACTCAAAATGCAGTTAATTAACACTTGTGAGGAGGAGGACTTTCGAACTAATTCGTTGTTGTACTACTGGTGAGTTATAGCCTTGCCCCCTCACTTGTGAAGCTAAATTGCATTTTCAGACTCCAGCCATTGCATAGAACCATACACAGTGTCAGCAGAAGACCAGCAGTCCATTCATTCTGCTCAAATATATACCCTTCCTGATCCAGTGACCTACTGTCTTTATCGGATTCCGCCTCCTGCATATCCCCTAGATATAATTTTTAAATCCGCTAAGTATCAAGTAGCCCTCCCCAGTAATCGGAGCCACTGGTGCCTCTGTAATGGTTTCTGTCCTCCCATTGGCAGTCATTGTTCACCTTCCATGAGCCCTATCCTGGTGAAGGTCGGCCCACTGCCACCCTATTCTGACAAGGCTGTCAATGGAGTGATCTGGCTCATGATACTGCACTTGACTGGGAATGCAGCATCTTGGCATTGGTGGAGTTCAAAAGTCTTCAATTACTTTATCTCTCCAATCCGTTCAATCACTAAAGTCTTTGCTTATGTTAAAATTCCTAAAGAGCAGGTAGATGGCTTTGTGGCATCCATGGTTGGGCCTCCGTGCAGGGATCTGGGTTCACAATACAAGCCCAACTCTTGGTTCTGGGATCCAGTGCATTCAGACTTGTCAAGGAATAAGTGAAGAGGCTGTTGCAGCAGTGCCTCCTATGGCAGCCACCACAGCATTGGTGGCGCAGATGACCACATGCTTCCTCCCAGTGGAGGGTACCTCTAGGCATCCAACTGTTACAAGGGAAGTGAGTGGAGATGTCAGGAGAGAATGGGAAAAGGTGGTGAAGTAACTCAGATGATTGCCTCCCCATCCAGGTCTGATGACTGCTTCCCCATCCAAGTATTTTTTGTTTCGGATTATATTTTCTTCCTGCAGCCTCTGACCAGGACCTCTTTTGGCTGCCACCCTTCCATCCATCAGAGTCCTCTAGTCCATGTTTTCCTGGGACTCTGGGGCACCTGCAACCCACTGCTGCAGTGCCCTTTCAGCTTCCCACCTTTCTATGTCTTGGCAGTCATACTCCACTTAATTCAGCTGCCAGCAGCACAGGCAACCATGGAGTCATCCCAATGACAGGACGTAAGAAATCAAATTAATTTGGGGGAGCAGTGTCATCTGCCCAGTGAGTGATGATAGCCTTCCTTCTGGCCCTCCCTCAGAGCTCACGACCATTTTACTGCCAGTACAGGAAGATGCTTTGACGGGTGCACTGTCCTCTGCCATGCATGCTGCAGGATTCCCAACATGCACTGCCACCAGGTCACACAGATAGCAGTAATGCGGTGTGCTGACGCCCTCGCTCTGTGGAGAAGGCAGATCCCACCCTGGCATGCCAGGCAGCAATGCTGTTGCTGCACTGACAAGCCGACCACAAGCCACCATCTTTCCAAACACAGTGCACCAGTCTAGGTACTGAGGGCACTAGATGGAGGACCCAGAGCCCTGTGGAGTGTCTAGACAGACAAAGGCATTGAATGCCTGAGGGAGTGAGGAACAGGGGAACCAAAACAAGCTGGAGCAGGTCTTAAGTTAGTGACATACTGAAGTTTTCTGTTTGTTTTGCTTTTCTTTTTTGGTTGTAGGTTAGTACTTATGGTTTCTGAAGGCAGTTTCTTGACTTTGTGTGCTTTTCCTGGTAGACAGTTTCTAAATAAATATTTATCACTTCTTTTTTGTATCTATTTATTATTTTGTGTCTCTGTCATTAAAGGGAAACAACCACCAATTTTCAATTCTGTTCCTCTCAGTCAAAAGGCACAAACCCACATGAGTGTCCCTGCTATTGCTGTTCAGGCTGCATGCACAACAAATGAAACAGATTCAGCTTGTTTTTTCCTTTACTGAAGCAGTACAAGCATTCCATTTTGGGAGTGCCTCTCCAGCAGTGATGTCACTGATTTTCTGTCAAGACTCCATTTCATCAAGCCTGTTCCAGTTGACTGCCACCTCCCATGTAAAATCTTGCAACGTAATCAAATAAAACACCCCAGAAATATCACTGTTTTGTGTTTGACAGCATTGGATCACAGTCATATTGGACAGGCTGTATTTCAAGTTTATTTTACTTAACAAGAGCACACTCACAGCTAGAACAAATGGACCAGCAACTTGGTATTGCAAACAGCTGGCAGTCTCCCAGAAAAAATTGCCAAGCCTGAGAAGCAGGCATATGAAAACTGGTTTCGAGGAACAATCGGCACTTGCAAATGACACAGAACAAACTTTTGGTTTAAAAGGGAACTGTCAGCAATAAGAGGTGTGAGGCTGATTCCATTTAGCACTTCAGTACAAAACATTTCTATTTACTTACTGTTTACTCTGGTATAGTAGATTGTATCAGGTTAATTTTACTGCATTGTGGTGACATTTCTTGCACCAGAAATCCCATAATCCCATGTAGCTGACATCAGAGGAGAGCTGCACTAGTAGGTGATTCAACAGCCTGAGTATATATGTTAAAAGTTTTGCAAACTGGAAACCAGATATTGCTGGTCCCGCTGTACTCACTGGGCTTAGTATATTCCTCTGTGACTGTACCTAGCCCCAAAGAACAGCAGACCAGCAAACAGAAGATTACAGTTTGTAAAGCTCTTAACTTTCACTGCAGGCTGTTGACTCTCCCACTGCTGCAGTCCTCCTGTGATGTTAACTACAAGGGATTCTGGGATTTCTAGTTTACAGGAAACATTACCTTACAAGCCAGCAAAATATCCTGATACAGTCTACTACACTGCAGCAAACAGTAAGTAAATAAAATGTTTTGTACACAAAGTGCTAATTGGGATCAGCCTCACACTTGGGTGTGAGGCTCTTATTGCTGACGGTTCCCAGATAATAGTTGAACAAGATGAGTAGCTCATGAAAGTGGGCTTGCTAACTTGTTGCAGACATGGTGTAGAACCTGGGCAAACACCCAGAGAAGATAGTTTTGGTTTTTTGTATACTTTTTTCCGCCCTCTCGTACTCACTGGCCCTCACTCCTTCAGGCTCCACAAGTCCCCCACTAGCCCTGCTGTCCTAACCCAGCCCTCCTCTTAACTCCCACAGATCGCAGCCGATCCCTGGGATATCCCAGTATCCCTTTCACAGGCGGGTCCCTCCTCTGAGGGGAAGGCACCGGGAGAGGGATGACACCAGCACACTCTCTCTACTTAGGGCCCGGGATGCTGCTGCAGAGAAGGAAACCCCGGAAGGCACCGGGGATTCGGGGACAGAGAGCTGTCATCCGACGGCCAGCGAGTGGTATTTCCTGGTTTTCCTAGGTCGCGTGGCGTCGAGCGTCAAGGCAATAGCCGGCGTCTGTCACGCGCCGGCCCAGCAGTGAACCCAGCGTGTTGCCCTACCCTGGTCTCACCAGTGGTGCGCCCAACACGGTGCGTAACCCACCCTCCCTCCTGGAACCAGCGAGCAGTCGTGGGACACTCAGTTTTCCCCTGGCTGGCTCTTCCAGTGACCCGAGCCGCTCAATAACCGGGTCGCTACGCCACAAGCGGAATCCAACTGCGGCTCGCTTTTGTTTTTGTTTTTTAACAAAGGTGTCAAGTCTTGAATAAGTAATGTTCAGACATGCACCACTTTAAACAGTTTATGCAATATTGCCAGGAAAATAATGCCGATCAGGAACTGTTGATTGTAAGCACCTCACCCTGTCGCTGTGATGTTACTCCTTGTTTGACATTGCTGACAGTCAGACATCTAGATGGGTACAGATGTGGACAAGAAAGGCTGCCAGTCACAAATACTGGACAAAAATAGACATAATCCATATGAATTTGTGAAAAGGGACTTTTTCCTAATTAGAAATGATTGCGTATTGAGTGTAAGCAGAGTACAACCAATCACGGTGCTGTGCAAAACAGTATCAAATTGGGTGGGCTTCACAGCAACTTAACCCCTGCAGTGAAGAGACAGTGCCTTGCAGTTTGAACAAGATGGACACCAAAGTGAGTCAGGATGAACCAGACCAAATATCAGAGCACACTGTGTCACCAAGGGTGACTGCATTTTAGAATTAGCCAAAGTCTAGGTCTATGCCAGCATTTGAACATTTCTAATGGAAGGTCATACAGCAAAAACCCAGCACCCTCAGAATGCAGACTCTTCATGACCTGTGTGGTTTCAGCCAAGACACTCTTACATTCAATTTGCAGTCCCTAGTACCTTCGCTTCTGAGACTTCACTGCTTGTATTCAAAATGCACAGACCATCAGGCCTGAAATATGACTTTCACTTTCAGCACTTTTAGTATTACATGTGTGAACGACCTGTGCTACCACTATGAGTAATGCTTTTTAAAATGTATTTTACCTTGCTGTGAAAGTCGGGGGTATCTAGGCGACTGAAAGCACTGTTTACATTCAGAGCTCTAACTCTACACAGACCATCAACATTCATAATTTTCAGATAAATGAGTGGGTTGTGAGTTGCAAAATGGAGGTGCACGGCAGATCTATATAATGTATTTTTATGAGATATGTGCACTCTTTATTTGTAGTAAAAGGTATGTTGAGGATAATCTCTGCCCCTTTTATGACATGTAGCTCTGAAAACTGATAACTGGTCCAGTTTAAGGATAATCTGTTTCAGAAAAAAAGGTTAGCCAGAGCTGTGTGTAGGGTTAAATAGTTTCAAAGGCAGCAAAGAAGAAACCTCACACTTACATACAATACCACAAAGGAAACATATAAGCTCCATAAAATATCAAATTTATCGATTGCAAAAAATACATACATATAAAATCAGATACAAACCCCCACATACAGAAAAAACTCCCCAACGCTGTTTTTACCCTTGCGGGTGCCTTTTCAAGGGTGCAAAATGGCATTGCGGAGTTTTTGCTCTTTATTGGAGTTTGTATGCCTGCATTTTATATGTATGTACTTTCTGTGATCAATAAATTTGATATTTTATATGGGAGCTATGTAGTTTTTCCTTTTGTGGTGTTGGATGTGGCAAGTAGGTTTCTTCTTCTTTGTCCCTTTAAGGATAGCTCTGTATTTAGCCCCCACTGTGCTACCTTAGAAGCTCCAGATTTCATTGGTTGCAGTCAGTGATTGGCACACATACCTCTACAGTACTTGTATAGGTTGCTACTGAACACTGATAAAAACAGGAGCTCCTCAGTGCACTTAGTAATAGCAATTTCTACCAGCAGCAGTAGTGGTACCAGGAGCTGCGGATTGCAACTGATAAGGTCATTGGTTGAACTCTGAGCATACGTAATGGCGCTACAGGTGCTTCGTATAGAGCTGGTTTTAGCAACTGGAGAGACAGAAAATAAAGACATTTACAGAAAGAGAACCATCGGTAAACAAATGGGAGTGGGGAGGGCAGAGTAGCCTAGTGGTTTGAACTTACCGCTTAACTTGCCTCGACTGCTTTCTCTGCTGTTTGTGTCTCCCTGTGCATCTAATGAAAGCAACACTCTTCCCCTCCCTCCTGTATTGTGAAGAACTTAGGGAACTAGTGCATATAAAATACACTATAGAACCAAATTCCTTTGTTCGTCCTTCCCATCCTATTATATTTGCATTATAGCAAGACTTGAACCTGGGCTGCCAGGGTAAGGTTTTAGGGCAGCCGAAATACAGTTAAGTTGCTGGTCACATTTAACATAAGGCTGCCCTTCCCCATAACACAGTGGTGCATTTGTAACAGTTTATACAAAGACGTGTGCACACACGCCCTCTTTACAGACCAACTCCTGAGTACATACCAGATACACACATCACCACTAGCAAGATTATATGCCGTACATATGCAGAATACAGATACAAACATGCATAAACATGGCACTCATTACACCAGACATGCATACATACAGCCTTGAACACAAACGGTGCACTGGAGAAGTACACATGAGTGTTACATAAATGCAGTCAGGCACTCAGCCTGTGGTTTCATGTTTCATGCCCCAGGTGTGCTTTTATCAGAGTGTATTTATTTACTTATTTGTAGTTTTGACCAGGAAAGGCACATTAAGGTATGATTGCTTGTTTCAGGTGCATCCTGGGAATAGGTTATGTAACCAATAATACCCAACAGGGTTGGCAGGTATTGGGAATACCAGACCACCCAGGAGCATAATGCGGTGTCAAGCCTTATAACCTCTGGAAAGTCGGTGTTCCCTAATATTGCCCATCCTGGAGGGTGTCATTGTGCTTAGAAAATGGGCACTGTATAAAAAAAAAAGTTTCATTAAAAAATAGTTTAAAATAAGTTATGTAATAAAGTAGTTCCTACACCTGTATTTGAATGATGATTTTTTTGTTTGTTTGTTTTATGTGACTTTTGTCCTTACTGGAGACACTGTAGTTTGCAAAAAGGTTGCTGCTGGTGTACGTTTGCAGACAGACGAGGGCTGGCGTACAGTGTAAGGCTGTGAGAGGAGAAGCATGATGGGAGCATGGTTGAAGCTCCTGTTTCCATGTTTGAAGGGTGCTGTTGAAAGTTTGTTTTTATTTTGATGACCAGGTGAGATACACTGGCGCCGATGGCACCTTTTACAGGTATAACCCGGTGTACAATGGTACAATATACAACAGTGTAAATATCAGACAGATGCAGTGGCGGCTCTAGCTTCTGTTGGTTACCAGGGCACTGGGTGGGCAACTCAGTTGGGAGCCAGGGCACCTATAACTACTGGCCTGCAGGAAACAGGGTAAAACACCGGTTGTCTCATGCTAACAGGGTTCCCTACGCACCTAGGCCCTTTTAGAGTGGCTTCAGTCTCTCTCTCCGCTACATGAGAAATGGGGTGGAGTGCACACCTCAAGTAATGAGCAGATGCTTATTTATGTTGCTTACCATCAAGTCGTTTAATTTTCTTAAATGGCCTTAATGGCTAGGTACTCACACCATGGGATTCAATGATTGGTTGAAAAGCTGGTGCAGAGCTCAGGGATTTGGCTTCATTGGGGACTGGGGCTCCACCTGGAGGGATGCAGGCCTATACAGGCGCGATGGTCTGCATCTATCCTGGAGGGAACCAGGATCCTAGGTGATAGGTTTAAATGCTTCAATGGCAAGCATTTAAACTAGCCAAGGGGAGGCACTGAAGAGGTGAAGGGATACGTGGAACAGCCTTCCTGAGGAGGTCGAGAGTCAAAAACAGTGGGGAATTCAAGAATGCATGGGACAGACATAAGGCAATTCTACTGGTGGGTAGGAGGAAGTAGGCTGTTGTTAACTAGGATCTGCAGCTTATCCGTTAGGTAGGAAATGGGCAGACAAGGTGGGCCAAGCAGTCCTTATCTGCCATCAAATTCTATGTTTCTATGTTTCTAAATTCAGTGTTTCATCTGATGGACAGGCTTCATCATATACATTCAAAGTGGTAGATTACTGAATACCTTACAAAGAAAAGTGATGCTATAGTGGGTACAGAATAATAAAACAAACTGAAAGTATGACTTTAAAAAAAGAAGGTTAGGTAGGTACTGATTGGCATTCCAGTGGTTCAAGGCAAAATGGGCATTCAGAGGGTTCTGAGTGGCCACTGGCCATTCTGACTCATTGTGAGGCATTGTAGGGGTCAGTGGCCATTCTGTGGTTTGGTGGGCATTGCAGTTGTTCAGGGCGCTGTTTTGGCCTGTTGGGGGTATTCCAGTGGGTGCCTATAGGAAACCTGGAAACATTCAGTTCATTCCAATTCTTGGAACATTTAGACTTCTGAAAATTATGTTGTTTACACACACTCCTGGGATGTTTCAGTAAACTTAAGATACAAGAGGGAAACACACACACACACACACACACACACACACACACTAGTCTCCAGTAAAATCAACATGATACCTTTGAAGGAAGAGAGTGCTGAGGCAGTCAGTCTCCTGCTCGCTACACTTGTTTCCACCGAGGTACAACTGAGGATTTTATGTTCCTGCTCCCATCGTTCTTGCCACGAGTTCATCAAAAGCTCAAGACCGGCAGGCTAAAGCAGTGGACACTGTCTCTAATCCACTCTAAGCAGGGTCATACAACAACATCTTAGTTCTCAAAATAATAAATACTGTAAAGAATAACAAACAGCATAAAGTTGGATAAATTGTTCAACTAATCTAGCTTATAGCAACAGTTGTTTCTCAGCTGGGATACTGTGAGGGCATGCGCATTGATACTGCAAACAAAACATCAATGTGTGCGCTTTAGAAGACAATCGGATATTAATGGCAAAGGCAGGGAAAGTTAGCTGACACAGTAGAAAACTCAAAGTATTATACCTTTTAAGAATTGCTGCTATATTCATGGCCTGGACTGTCACAAACTTGCGTGTGCAAAAGGACTGAGTAGCTTCTACTGGGGCTGTGCTGTGGCGCTGGAGGGTCTCTTCTCTTTTCACTGCCATCTGCACCCACCACACTGAGAGCTCAGCACAGCACCATCTGCACCGATACATCTAGTCCTAAATCCTCCTGGCCGGCCACGCCCCTGGTCACAATAACGGGCTGTCTGAACAGCCTGTTCCTGGATCCTCCATGTTCTTCTCATCTGGCCTTGGACTAGGAGGCGGACTCGATCGAAATGCTGCTGTTGGAGTCTGCAAGTTCGCACTGAGTCTGCCACCATCCACCGATGTGACTTGCTGCCCTTGTGTGAACCGCTGAACAAACAGAATAAAATGAACAAAGAAATCCAGTCACTACTGCAGCTGATTTTAAAAAGACTCGCAGATCCTCCTCCATCCGCCTGAACCAATCCAGGACTGGCTTGACGCAGACAGTCACACTACTCCTCCTTCTCCCCACCCCAGCAACCCGAAAAGGACCGTTGTCGGCTATTATTTTCATTATGACTCGGTCCAGCTGTCACAGACGCCGCAAAAAAAAAATATTGGTTCAGTTGGAGCACTGGGCACGAACTGGGGCACAGCATTTTTGACCAGGGCACATGCCCTGGCATGCCCCGTGTAGCGCCGCCAGTGGACAGATGAGTTACTATATGAACAGGTAATACAGTACATAGTTATGGCATGGTTGTGCCGCAAGGCAGGGTTTAGGTATAGGCATACATAGTACAATAACTAGCTGATATAAGAATTCTCAGCATGTAGATAAGGAGGCAGTAATAAGACACTATGGAGTTCAGACAGAACACGTCAGTCATTATGTGTTAAGACATGATTTTTCAGTTCTTTAGAAATGAGGTAAAGGTAGTCAGTGTTCTGATTGGGACAGGATAGTATTCCATACAGAGGGGCACAAAAACGAAATGATTTTTGGCCCATCCCAAATGCTGAAGCTCCATCTGCGCCATTTTTCCTCTCAGTAAGTGAGGTACAATTATTGATAAGTGCCATGGGATCTTTACTTCCACCTGGACTGTGACCAGATATGGTAGAGGGACCTCTCTTTAACATCTCATCCGAAGGATGGAACCAACCAAAGAGGACTTGTGGCAGAATTATATTGTTTCCTTTATTTACTTATCGGCAGGAATGTGAAGGGCAGCTACTAGATGCAGTTGGGATACTAGCTGAGCATGCAGTGAGACTGCGATCTTGAGATAGTTGGCTCTGCTGCAGAGGTGAATGGAAACAGATGGCAACAGGGTCACAGAAAAGTTTTTTTTTTTTTTAAACTTGAGATGAAGTACTCTGTCCATAACAATGAGCGGACGGGGGCACATGTCTCACCGAGAGGAGAAAGAAAAATGGCATCAGATGGAGTCTGAAAATTTGGGTTACCAATGATACTCTAAGTAATGGGGCACTTGTTTTTACCGTGTTCTATTGAAAAATAAATGCATGTCTGACCATGAGTTTCTGCCAGTCAGGATGCTTTACTTTCAAGCCCATTTTCTAAATGGACCTATTTTATTGACAGGGAATGTTGACCATAACAGCGGGTAGGGGCTCCCCTATTCTTCTTCAGTAAGTGCCATGAGATCTTCTACTTCCTTCTAGACAGTGACCAGATATGGGCAGAGGGACCTTGGTTTAACATCTCATACAAAGGACAGAACCAACACCTCTCATGTGTTATTGCTTGTATTTATTAATTTGTTTTTGTAACCGGGTGAGTGCACTAGGCATGCAATGCCTGTTTTCAGGCACGACTGGGAGAAACCAGCTTAAACATACAAAGTGAAGTATACATGTGATGCAGCACATGATATTGGTGAAACACAGTGAGGATGCAGGCAGCAATATACAGCTGAAACAGTAAATTCAAGGAGTAGGTCACATTTGGAATATTTAGAGAAGTGTTACAATGGAGGCAAAACTGGAATACACTTAGGTAAAATACACAACTAGAGTTAAACAGTAAGTGAGACAGGCATTTGCAAAGATAGTTTATACACAACAAAGTACAGTAAGTGCCAAATTGAGGATTAGATGAGATGAGAGAGGAGAGGAAGAGAGTGAGGGTGAGGGAGAAAGAGGAGGGATGAGAGATGGGTAGATAGGGAGGTGGGAAAGAGGCATAGAATAGGAAGGTAGTATAATGAAAGGGAGGGGAGATGATGTAATCTAAGGTGGATTAAAGCAGGTACATTGGCTGATTGTTTGTAGATGTTCCTGGTACCGTGTTTTAAAGCTAGCATGGGTAGGTGCTCCACGAATATTTGAGGTAGCGAGTTCCAGTATTTTGGGGCCATATGTGCAAAAGCAGCGTGAGCCCATATTAGTTTACATCTGGGAATGTGAAAGGGGGCTCGTCAGCAGATTGGAGCTCATAGGAGAGGATGAGAGTGGAGCAGACAGGCAAGTGACGATGGAATGCCAGTGCGGACAGTGCTATCTATAAGTGACCCAAGGGATTGGAGCCGATGGCCAGAGGGCAAGGCCAGTTTAGGTCAGAATAGAGTTGGCAATGGTGTGTGAAACGAGGGATGCAGAGGCATACTGGCAGATATTTTTATAGGTGGTGTCTCACTTGTGGAGGAGGATTTTGAGGCAGATAGATACGTGACTGATCCATAAGCCAGGGTGGGGAGCAGAAAGCCTTGAGCCACAGCTAGTCTAGTCGAAGGGTAAGGGCATAGCTGGTGCAGTAGGCACCACCTAATCTTGCATTAACAGATTTACAAGTGTTAGTTATGTGTAAGTCAAAGTTAGGATTCATCCAGAGTGATGCCCAGGTATTTGAAGGATTTGGTGCTGTTAGAGGGTGGAGCCGTCAGCACAGGTGATTTTAGGGCATCAGGGTTTACTTTAAGTTTGGCGAGCAATCCAAGAATAGAGTGAGTCTTGCTAATGTTAAGAACGAGTTTATTCTCTGTTAGCCATGACTGAATAGACGAAAGTCGGGTCAGAGAGGTTGGGTGGACGTCAAGTGAGTTCCTTGCACTGTGATAAATCACTAGGTCGTCTGCATAAAAGAGGGTTGAGCAGGTTGAAACAAGCAGCGGATGTCATTTCTGAAAATGGAGAAGAGCAAGGGGCCAAGTATGTAGCCCTGGGGCACTCCAACATGGATAGATGAGGGATCAGAAGAGGCTGAATTGAAGACAACGGTCTGCTTTCTACCAGACAGGGTAACTATCAAATCAGGCTACTACATCATTAGAGAAACCGAGGGCGATGTTTGAAAGAAGGAGGAATGGTTTACCAGGTCAGAAGCTTTCATTAAATCAATGAAGATAGCATCTGTCAGAAGGCCAGAGTCCATGGCAGAAAAGATATCGTTAGTGAGTTTGAGGAGGGCAGTAGAGCGTCAGCCCTTGCAGAAACCGTGTTGAGAGCTAGACTAGAGGTTGTGCTTCTGCAGGTAATCAAGGGTTTGGGTTGCCATAAGTTTTCGAGGATTTTGCTAAGGAGGGAGAGGATAGCTATAGGACAGTAGTTCGAGATTAGTTTGGGATCACCCTTTTTGGAATGGGGTGACTTGGCTATTTTCCAGATGTTGGGGACTGAGCCATGACGTAGAGATAGATTGAAGATTTTGGTTAGGGGAGGCTATAATTGGGGGCGCTATTTTAGAAGCCTAGGTTCCAGCCCATCAGACCCTGAACTGGTATGGTCTGGAGCTGAGAGGAGAAGCCTCAGAACTTCAGATTTTGTAATATTCCGGAACCTGAAAGGGGGATATGTGAATTGAGGTTTATCGAGTGGTTGTGCGAAGAGGCGTGAGTATTAGGAATGAAGCCTGGTAACTGGTGAAGTCCGCTTATAAAATGAGCATGAAAACCATGCCTCCTGTTTGCTAAAGAGTTAAAATGTATAATGACAACATGAAGAGCTAAAATATGACAAAAGACAGCTTAGCTAACCACAACCTGAAAAAGGTAGTCTGGTTAGCCATACGCAACAGTTTCATTCTTTTTGCTGAATTATTTTATGATGCTTTTTCCAATATGTTTATGTGGGAAAATACTGGGTTTTTTTGTTTTGTTTTGTTTTTGTGAATCAAGAAAGCCCCAAACTTTCTAGCCAAACAGCCAGATAATAACTGTTCCCTCAAGAAAGCTCTCAAAAGAATTCAGAAAGTTTGAACTTTCTAGGTCTTATTCTAGTTTAGTGATATGAACATACAAATAATAAAACTCACTTGAGCTATGCCAGTATGCCCCAAGTGTCTTCCATACTTACAAAATACAAAAACAGAGTACTTTTACTGTCATTTAAACCCATGACACTCCCGTTCCCCTGCTGGGCAATCTGCCTTCTCCTATCGCCTTCCCTAATTTTGAACCAACTCCCACCCCTGGTTCCCTAAGGCACCAGTTGAAACTCCAACCCTCTCCACCTGTTTCTGTTCCTCTTCTGGCACCTCCTGGCCAAACTTTAATCATCCTGATAAGTAGCCAGCCGAGACCCTGCTCCTGCCCTGGTTTCACTACCTGACCACTAGTTTCTCCCTCCTTTGGGAGATCAGGCAACAACTCACCGTACAGGTCAATCGCTTGTTGTCAATATTGTTCACTGTGTATTACTGCCACTTCTGAAAATTTCCTCCCTGATCCCACCTGAAACAAACCTTGGCTCAGTGTGCCTCTCCCAGTTACCAATTTTCAAATAAAATACATTTATTTCACAGTAGACCCATTTTATAAGTGCAGTAAGATACTTCAGCATGTGAGTTACTTTTCCAGAATTGCCATTCCAAGTGGTTAAAGGCACTCAGCACAAGTGTCTCCTACCTTACAACGCACCCTGCTTGCAGTTCAAGAACAGTAAACCGAACCTACACCCTGTCCTCTTTTTAGTACATTTTTAGTAAAGTACTTTTTAGTCTCTCCTACAGGAGTTTTGCAAAAATATTTGCTTCTTAATTTAGCATTGTGAAAGGGCAAATATTTCCGACTCTGCTGGGTCCTTCCTTGCCTTTTTGGTGATTCTTTCCAAATGTTCCTTCACTAAATTGTTTGGGGTTTTTGCAGTTACACCATACTTCCCAGGACGCATTTGGAAAGCTGCTGTCAGCTCAATGTGTCTTTCATTGTAGAACTTTTGAAACAAATAAGCCTCTCAACTGTTATGAATTGCGCATAGCGTTATGATTTTCACACTCAAATTTACCCTTCTCTGCACAGGTTGGCGATAGTGAGAGTATTTGGACCAGCTAGGCTAGTGGCGATAAAACATTCAATGAATACAGTCGTCCTTTTGCTTACTGTTGATGATGTGTCAGTCTGTTTGAGTTTGGGGCTCTCCCACTCCCCTTTGTTTTTTTTTTTAACAGGGGTGTCGGACTGAAGCCCACCAACTCAAATGAACTACTAAAACAACCCAATGACTGATTTAAGACAGTAACGTAACTTGCTCCCACGTTAACAGCGTAGGTCCATTGCTGGTCCGATACTCTCTACTATCTCCTATAGGTTTATTGACATTGTTAATAATGTTACAGCTATTTGCAGCTGGCAGTAGAGCCTAGCGATTACAGCGAGTTGTGCATGAGCTTGGTACATCCAGCTGACCTGGGTTTGATCCCCACAACCTCCACTTGTGTATTGTACTACTCTAAGCAAGTCACTTAACCTCCTTACCCCAGTGCTCCCAGATCACCCCTGAAAACAGGCACTTGTGCCTAGTGGGCCTTACCGGGGCTGGTTACAAAGACTAAAAATACAGGTTACTCACCTGTAACAGGAGTTCTAGGAATGGTATATGTTGTTCATCCACACTATCTGGCAGGTTCCTTGCCACTTTCAATCTTGCTGGAAGGTCTTCAAGCTGGCTCCTCCCACCCACCGGGTGGTAAAACTGGCTCTGCCCCATGAGCGCCAGATCTGGCCGCTGGAAGCTCAGGTTGTGCATCAGCCGGGAGGTCGGTGGAGTACTGTGGATGAACAACATATACCATTCCTAGAACTCCTGTTACAGGTGAGTAACCTGTATTTCTAGGGACATGGATATGTTGTTCATCCACACTATCTGGCAGACTCCTAGCAGTTCTCCGGGAGGGAGGAGGCAAGGCGCACACCCCTTAATACTTACTTGGGAAATAAGGACTGAGAACCGAGGCCCCAAAACCAGCATCCCGGCGTGACTCAAGGTCGATGTGGTAGTGGGTAATGAAGGTGTTTGCTGACTTCAGGTAGCAGCCCTGCAGATTTCCTGGATAGGGACATCCCTGGAAGCAGCCACCGATGCAGCAGTATGGCGGGTAGAATGAGCTCTTATCCTCTGGGAGGCTCCATGCCCGCCAACTCATAGCAGAGATCTATGCAGGAGGTGACCCATCTGCTTATCGTCTGCTTGGCTGCAGGTCTGCCAGGTGCGGCTTCAGCGTAGGCGACAAACAGCTGGCGAACCTCTCCCGAATCCAGCCATGCGCTCCTTGTAATAGGCGAGCGCCTTCTAGGGTCCAAAGTATGGAGCCTATATTCGCCTCCGAGGTGTGATTGGGGTAGAACACCGCAGAGTCAACACCTGATTAAGGTGAAATTCGACCACCTTCGGAAGGAATTTGTGGGGGCGAGGACAACCTTTGTCCCTGTGGAAGACCAGGTATGAGACTCGATGATCGCCTGGAGTTCTCCCATCCTTCTGGCTGGACGTGATAGCCACCAAGAAGGCGGTGTTCCACGACAGGTGAGAGAGACACACCTGTGCATTGGTTCGAATGGCTTGCCCATGAGCTTGCCAGTACCAGCAGTAAATCCCATGGAGGTGGGGTTCCCGCACTGGAGGAAATGTGATCAAGGCCTTTGAAGAAGCCCGACCACTTTCTCCTGCGCCACTGACTGCTGACCGCCCGCGCCTGGTAAGCAGAGATGGCTGCCAGGTGCACCTTTAGGTCGCCGACCTAAGCCCTTGACTAGATAGGGACCATAGATAGTCCAAAATGCTGGCCACAGAACACGAGGAAGGGTCCAAGCCCTTACTCCGACACCAAATGGAAAATCTCTTCCATTTGAAGGCGTGACATTTTCTGGTCAACTCCTTACGGGACGCCTCAACGACATTGAGGACCTTGTCGGAAAGACCCAAGGCCTGGAACTCTAGCCGCCAGGAACCAGGCCGTCAGGTGCAGGGATTGAAGGTCCAGATGGAACACCTTCCCTGATTGACTGAGTTGACTGAGAGCAGGTCCGGGCGAGCTGGAAGCTGCCTCAGGAGCCTGGAGCTGAGGCTGAGGAGATCTGGTACCAGAACTGGCGGGCCAGTCTGGGGCTATCAGAATCGCCTGCGCCTTGTCCCTCCTCGCTTTGAGCAGGACCCTGTGAATCAGGGAAAGGGGGAAGGCGAAAGAGGCCCGGGTCCACGACTGAGAAGGCATCCCCTGCAGCGAGCCCTGCTGAGGGGGCGGGCATGAAACAGCCTCCAGCTCTGCCTCCCCTGGAGGCAAACAGATCCACCAGAGGTGTGCCCCAGAGCGAGAACAGATCTTGTACTACCTCCGGCAGGAGAGACCACTCGTGCGATGCAGCCCCTATCCGGCTCAGGGCATCGGCCAGGGTGTTGAGGCTCCTGCCACATGAATGGCTAGGAGATCCACCTCCAGGCTGCGCACAAGTGACCAGATGCGGAGAGCTTCCTTGCATAGAAGCATGGAGTCGTCCCGCCCTGGCGGTTTAGGTAGTACATGGTGGTGGTATTGTCCGTCTGGACTCGGACCACTTGACCCGGAGAAATGGAGCAAAGGCGGTGGAGCTAGGGCGACCGCACTGAGCTCCAGCAGGTTGATGTGGCATCGGGACTCCGCTGGGACCAGAGGCCTGCACTCGGTGTTCCCCAGATGGGCACCCCAACCCATCAAGAGAGGCGTCGGTCGATAGAGAGACGCGGCTCGAGGCGGACAAGCGGGATACCCTCCTGCAGATGAGATGGAACGGTCCACCACTGGAGAGCTTCCACATCTCCTGGTCGTCATCACAAGCTGGTCCAAGGGATCGCAGCATTGTGACCATTGGCTGGCCAGTCCCCACTGAAGGGACGATTGCCAGCGTGCCCAACGGACTACGCTGGTACAGGTGGCCATGAGACCCAGGAGGCGCAGGAAGTCCCGGGCAGGGCACGATTGCCGAACCAGAAATGATTGGACAAAGGAGGTAAGAACCTCGGCCCTGTCCGCCGGGGAGCCGTGCTCTGGCTCGTAGAGAGTCAGCTCTGCCCGATGAACAGTATCACCTGCTTGGCTCGCGTTCCAATTTGGCCTCGTTGATAAGGAGGCCGACCTGAAGCAAACCGGAGGCCAGATCTCTGGACCGCCCACCTCCTGTCTGGTGGGGGCTGCTATCAGCCAATCGTCCAGGTGAGGTACACCGACCCTGGTGCCGCAGGGAATGCTGTCACCACTGCCATGCATTTGGTGAAGACCCTGGGAGCTAGAGAAGGCCAAGGGCATGGCCTGGAACTGATAGGGATCCTCCGCCTGAAGCGGAGGAATCTCCGTGAGACGGACGGATAGGGACGTGAAAGAACGCTCCTGAAAGTCCAGAGAGCAGAACCACCGCCGTGTTCCAAGATGGTATTATCTGAGCCAGAGTGACCATTCTGAAGGTTTGAGACCTTAGGAACTTGTTTAGGTCGTGTGGAGTCGAGAATAGGAGGCGCAGCCCCTGTCCATTCGGGACCAGGAAATACCTGGACACAAACCCGGGTCTGAAGGAGGGTCCTCCACCTCCTTATCACCTCCTTCTGGAGGAGGAGGCGATGTCGGCTCGACGAGCCGCCAGTGAGGCTGGGACCGAAGCCCCCGAGGCAACGGCTCTGTAGGGCGGTGCCTGCTCGAATTCTAGAGGCAGGTCTCTTCCACCACCTCCAAGACCCACCTGTCCATGGTAACAGCGGACCAGGCGGAAAGGAAGTGCTAGAGCCGACTTCCACGGGGAACTAGGGTGAGGTGACGGGATGGGGGCGACACCTCAGCCCGGCCACTGAGCAGGCTTGGAGGAGGGACCGGCCGAGGGACCTGCTGGGCCTTTCCTCCCTTGCTTCCTATTGAGGAAGATGACGCTTGGGTTTGGGGTACCAAGATCGAGCCTGCTGGCCCTGACGTTGCTGGGCGGGAGGCCAGGGCACAGAAGGGCGAAAGGGCTTAGGCTGAGGCTTACGGCCTTTGTCCTTCTGCGTGGAAGAGACCAAGTCCAAGGTGGCATTGGACTTTTCGATCCTCTGAAGGTGACCTTCCACTCCAGGGCCGAGAGGTCAGTTCCCAGAGGAACATCCGCCAATTTGTGCTGGGTATCCGGTGAAGGTGGATATCCTCAGCCACGCCCCCTTCGCATGGCCACTCCGGTCGCCACTGATCTAGCACAAGAGTCTCCGATGTCGAGCAGTCTGGAGCTGCTGCTTAGCCACTGCCTGCCTTGATCCCGCACCTGCTTGACCGTGGTCTGCAGGTCCGCGGAAGATGAGGGAACGACCTCATCCAGGGAGCCCAACAGGCGGGGAGAAGTGTGCCATCAGGACGGCGAACTGGCCTGATGAAGGCCAGAGATGATGCAGCATAGACTTTCCGCCCGGCGTAATCCAATTTCTTGGATTCTTTGTCAGGTGGTTTGTCCACGTCCCTGGCGCCCCGGCGCGCTGGAAAACGCTTCGGTAACCAGCCCTCGGCAGAGGGGTGTTCTGAGAAACCAGACAGGGAAGTGGGACCGCGTGATTTCTAGCCATCCTGGCCAAAGGCGCAGGGCAGGAAGCAGGGACGCTGCCATAACTCCAAGGCCGGACCAACTATGGCCTCGGCCACGGAAAGGCCTCCGTGAGAATCCCTGTCCAGAATCTCCGTGAGGGGATATCTGTCCTGCTTGGAACGGGTTCGAGCTCATCCCGTGGACTCGAGATGAGTCGAGGTAGGCCAAGGAAGGACGAAGGCTATCGTCCACTGACTGCCCCCTGAGGACTCCAAGTCCATCCGCCTGGAGAACAGGGAGGAGTCATCTTCAGACTCCGCGAGTCTTAAGAGCTGCCTCGAGCCTGAGACACCTCCACCTGCCGAGGTTTCTCGGAGTGAGAGTGACCGACAGCCTATGGGGCAGCCCCTGAGCCGACCGAGAACTCTTGGTCGGAGCCCCAACTAACGGCTGAGGAGGCGGCGGTTCCACCAAAATCGGTGGGGCAGCAGTAATAGGCGAACAACGGTCCTGGGAACAGGCCCTCGACCACCGCGAGGGGTTGTTTCGCTCCAGGCGACAGCCACTTAATGGCCGTGAAGACGACTGGTCGGTTTATTCCCCGCCAACAGAAGCTGTTGCCACATAAGCTCTTCTACTTGACGCACTTAGGTCAAGCCTCGCTCGAGGAGGAGGAAGAGGAAGAGCGGCGGCGCTACATCAAGGTGCCGAGACCCCATGACGGTGGGATCAGCTGGACCGCGAGGAGGTCCGAGACCGAGAATCTCGCTAGGCGAGGTCGGCGCGGCGGGTACCGAGGATCGTACTCTTCGCTCGAAGATTGCACCGACGGCTCCAGAACCGGAGGCACAGTCGAGCCGACGGGATCCTCAACTCGCCGGGAACTGGGAGAGGGATTTCAGCTTCACCAGCCGACAACCCGTCTCAACGGGTCGAGAAAAATCTCGACCGCGTCGCCGGGTGTCTCGGTCAACTGGCCTGACGGGGACACCGTGAAGCCAGTGGCCGAAGCTGAAGGAGTCAGCGAAGTCGACTGTCGACTAGGGAGGAGATCTTTCCCGCTCCCAAGAGCGTCGACGATGGGACTTTACCTTACTCTTTTTGACCGAAAAAGCGGTCCAGAAGAGGTTGGACCCTCACCCTTAGTCGAGAGGGTCAGACAAAGCTCTTAAAGAAGCCGAATATGAGGCGCCAGAGGCGGGGACGAATGCGGCGGCGAAGATGGAAGCGGCCTGCGCTTCTCCTCCTCGGCGATGATCTGCTCGAGCTGTTCCGCGAAACCCGCGGCCGCGGACACCGCCAGTCGGGCCTCCTTCGATTTAACTGGAGGAAATCTCTTCGGGACGCCCAACTGCAGACGGGCAGCACGATCTTCGAGGACATAGACCGAAAAGAAGAGCACAGGTCACAAGCCTGCGGTTCGTGCTCAAGGTACTAAGCAGTAGACGACGTGAGTGCGGGTCTGTCCGAGACATTTTGCCCGCAGAGGCATCTCCAACCGGAGTCGATTTATCCATCGCAGCTGAGGGAGAAGAAGACCAAAGTGTTTTGGTAAATTTGAAACGAGTTTCAAAGTTTGAAGAGTTAGGCACCAAATCTTAATCGCAGAGCGTTAAGGAGGGAACCTGAACTTCCAAGCGGTAAGGAAGATCTGGCATCATGGGGTGGAGCCAAGAGTTTTACCACGCGGGTGGGTGGGAGGAGCCAGCTTGAAGACCTTCCGCAAGATTTAAAGCGGCAAGGAACCTGCCAGATAGTGTGGATGAACAACATATCCATGTCCCTAGAATAACAATTTCTGGCCACACAAACTGTTGTAGCAGTGAACTAAATTGACAAGAGCATTCCTTATCACGAACTAGATCAGGCCCACTATTTGTATACATACTACTGTTTAAAATAAGAAAGTACCACACATTTTGGCAATTTGCTATGATTTTTAATGCTGAGAGGCATGGTTGTTTGTTAGCACTGGAATTTCGTGACGATGCCTTCCGTGATGCATTTCTTTAGTCCGATCGCTTATCAGAGCTCTTGATTGATGAGTCCTGGCTTTTCAGTGACGTCACTGGCCGTTAAAGGCGCCGCGTGTCGTTGGTGCAGAGCTCTGAAGGAAAAGAACAGGTTCGCGCGCTGTGGCTGTTCAGGAACACGAGTTGTAGCTGTTAAGGTGAAAAGAACCCCGCAAAAGACGCAAGATGAGCAAAGCGCACCTCCGGAATTGAAAAAGTGAGTCTCGGTTCGGCAGTGGCAGGGAGGGTTGAAGAGATGGTGGAGCCGGCCTTTGTTTCGGGCGGCTGCGGCCTGCTGGCTCTGTCCGTGTAGCCACCGTGTGACTGGCAGCTGGCTCTGTAATGCTTTCTGGGACTTGAGCGGAGTCTAGGCGCTAAAATGTGCTCACCATTCCCTTTCCCGTGGAGGGGTAGATTGGGGGTGGGGAGATGTATCGGCCTGCAACTCGGGGAGATGTGCCGGCCTGCAACTCAGGTGGCTGGGGGGCGATGGAAGGAACCTGATCTCTACGTACTGACACCGATGGGGTGGGGTGGTAACTTTCCACTGGTTCACAAATCATGTTTCCCTTGTCCCCATTTAAATACAAGGTCAAACATTTTAATAGAGTATTTTGTCATGAGGTTTATCTGTATCCTTGGGCATGCTCAGTGCCCCTGGAGAGGCTAGCTGTTTGGGGATGTGGACCAGTATTCAGCTGTTGGTGCCCAGAGCTGGGCCACTTGTGAGGAGAGTTTGAAACGCTGCCTCACTTTTTGCTTTCTTTCAGTGAAGCGTTTTGATGCACATGAATATGAAAAGAGCTACACAAAATACAACTGTTGTCTTGATTGACTTGCATTCTGTACCTTAGCTATTTCATTTTAAAGCTAAAGTGGGATGACAAAATGGATCCCTAGATTGTAACATTATATTGAATTTTAAGACGTAAAAAGTGGGACAGGTAATTATTGATGAGCATCTTCTTGTCCAAAAACAATCAAATATCAAATCAAACACGTGGTGTGTGTTAGTTTTGCAGCCAGTGCTGGTGCTTACCTTTACAGAGGCATTGGGCATGTTGTGATCAGTCCTGCAACACCAGTACCATCACCATTAAAACTCTACCACCAAAACAATGAATTCTGTGGCATTGTGTATGTATATATGTATATGTATATATATGTTCTGTGGCCCCTGGAATTCTACGGTTGTGGAATCTGCATAGAATATATAGATGCCACAGAATTCATTATTTTGGTGAATTTTCATATAAATATACTGTTTTCCATAGTGTCAGGCTTTCTTTCCCATCTCGTTTATCCTGAAGCCCTCCTAGATGCTCAGCATATGATGTCATTGATAACATCACATCATATTTAGCCAATGACAGGACTGCATTCTGCCAGAGAAAGGAATAAATCATGCCGTAGAAGTCAAGGAGCCCTGCTGCAGAAATCAAAAAATTCTGCCACAGAACACTAGGGCCCTGGGTATAGCTTAGAGAGCTAATGTTTCAGATTCAGAATTAGAATCCTGTGAGTCGAAGATTAATTTCCAAAGGCTCCACGTCCATGAGAAACGAGTGATAACAGGCAGATTATTAGCATTCCGTGGCAGTAATTTAGAGGTGTGGCCTACAAGTTTGTTAGCTAAGCTGTTCCTGAAACAAGGGACCAGTTATTGTCGGGGTAACAGAGGGCAGTTGAGCCATAAATGACTTTGTCAAGCACAAACGTAATATCGCATTGAAAACTTTCTAATGAGCAAAGGAAAAATACTTCACAAATAAAAAGTAACAACGGACTACTTCTCAAAATGTGTATTTTCCTGTCTGCCTGTTTCTTTGTGTAGTTTGTAGACCTGCATCATGATTGCCTCTGTTGCACCCTCCTAATTTTATCAGGATTGAAATGTAAATGAACGTACTTCAAGTCTGGTGCGAAAAGCTGCTGGACTCCATTGCAAAGGTCGTGACCTGACTCTGTAAGGCATCCTGGAATTTTGGGATGTTTTTGGTGCTAAAGCTTGTAGTATCGGTCAGTGCTGTTGTGCTGTCATCTTCAGTCTCTGTTTGTTTGTATTTTATTTATGCTGGCCATGAAACTTCTCAAGGTATATTAAGTGCCTTGCTGTTTTCTGTAGTTTAAAGTGTATCAGAGTTAGAAAAAATGCTTTTAGAGAATATAGGACTTCACAAGACATGTAACAGTACTGAATGAGAGAGTAACTTCTGCTGGCTTGTGAGCGTTGTCAACTCCCATGATGGAAACATGGTGTCTGAAGAGGGGACCTGTGGTCCAAGTCTGCCTAAGCATGGTATCCCGGGACCCAAGTACACTGGTGTACTGTCCCCAGAGATGCCCAGTCTAGCATTGAGCCTTGGCCCTGTCCCACCTATGTTTAAAACGAGAAACTATCTTGGCTGCCATCACCTCGGGTGGCAGTCTATTCCCAGGTTCCACCATCCTCTCAGAGAAGTAATACTTTCTGATGTTTTCATAAGTTTAAGTAATTACAACCTGAGGGACATTACATCCATAATGCTTGCCAGTCCCTTGTTCCATAAAGCAAGAACCCTTTGCGTAAACCAATGTTTCCTCAAATTAGTATTCCACTTTGGCAATACCAATCCTTTCCCTTGTTGTAGAATTGGCATTCCTGTTTAAAAAGTACCAGGTTTGGTACTTAGGTGCCTATAAGGAACATCAAGCTTGATCTATCCCCTTTTGCCTCCTAGTATCCAGTGAGTACATGTTCAAAACCCAGCCTCTCTTTATATGGGATTCCTGGAAGGCCATGTATCATTTTTCTTGCCCTTCTCTTCCAATCTGCCAATGTCCTTCCTAAGGTGTGGCCTCCAGAATTGGACACAGTACTCTAGGTGTGGTCTCACCGACTGGTAGAGTGGCATTATGACTTCCCTGTCCCTACTGTCAGTCCCCTTGTAATTCATCCCAGTACTCTGCTGGCCCTGTTGTAAGCCTTATTGCACTGACTCTGCTGCTTGAGGTCATCTCTAATGATGACCTCCAGATCCTTTCCTCGGCAGAGGAGTTAAGTTGACCCGTTTAGTCAGTATTCCGACCTAGGATTGGCCCTACCCAGGTGCATCACTTTGCACTTCTTGGCATTGAATTTCAACTGCCATATATGTGATCACCTTTCCCACTTCTTACAGTCCTGCAACCTCTGCCGCCCTCCATGTGCTGTCCACTCTTCCGCTAAGTTTTGTCATCCACAAACAGGGCAGTGTTGCCAGTCATAGTCCCGCTGATGTCACTAACAAGTGTTGAAAGGACTGTCCCCAGGACCAACCCTGAAGCACCCCACTAGTAACCTGTCTTTTGGTAGATCTTACCCCATTTGTTGCTACCCTTTGTGTCCTGACATTCAGCCAGTTTTGTACCCACTGGACTGTCTGCTCAGCTACCTTGAGGTCCTCTAACTTTTTTAGAGGCACCTTGTCGGAGCAGTATGTGAAGCCTTACTGAAGTTAAAGTTGAGCAAGCAGGTCCACCACATGGCCCTTATCCAAATCTCTGGTTAGTTGATTGAAGAAAATAATAAGGTTTGTTTGAGATGACCTGCCTGTCTGAAACCCGTATTGTTGATTGTTCTGGAGGTGATTCACTTTGAGATATTCTACTAGATCTTGCTTAATAAGGGTCCCCATCAGTTTGCTGACTATTGACGTGAGACTGACTGGTCTGTAGTTGCTAAAACTCCTCCTTATTGCCACTCTTATGAAGTGGTATATCATACCTTAAATCGCTTGCTCACCACAGGCTCAGTTGACCTATTGGAGGTTGTGTGTGTGTGTGTGTGTGTGTGTGTGTGTGTGTGTGTGTGTGTGGTTGGGTGCAGATGATGCCTTGCATGAGTGGGTTCATGACCTTTGAAATGGAAATGAATGAATTTTTCACTCCAGGGCAAAACAGAGTGAAGCAACTTCATTTATATTTAAATGATGGCAGTAGGGATGTAAGGAAGGAATCTTTGTTCATGTTTACAAACTACACAGGTATACAGGAAACAGGCTGAAGGGACTTTTCTTTTAAAACGGACCCTGTTTGCCTACTAAAGGGCACGCTTCAGCACTAAGTGTTGGGGAGATCTTGTATATTGTCAATTGGAACAAACAAACTGACTGTACTTGCATTACTTGAACTCCATAGTCTTGCTCAGGTTAGTAATTGCAGTTGTGTGTCTGTGGCACTACATGCAAGCAGCGTGTCGGCACTCATTCGGATCATGAAGTACCAGTTGGAGCACTGCTCTATGGCGCTAGATCTCGCGTATTTAAATGCCCTCTCAGGGGTCGAAATTAAGGTTTGCAGCCACTAGCCAGCAGGGCTAGTGACTGGAAAAATCCACTGGCCCTGCAGACCTTTCCATCGGCCCAGATGGTGTACATACTGAAGTGTTGCCTTCTCAATACAAGCCCGCGGGGTTAGTTAAATGAAAATCTTACTAGCCCGATGCAAACTCTACCAGCATTTGGCTAGCAGGCGGTGCCAGTTTAGGCCCTGCCTCTTAAATGCATTAAACAGGTCAAATTAACGATACTACAAATGTAATTGGGACATTAGAAACCTATGAACCAAGGAGGGCTATGTGTTTGAGGTATGTTTATGGGGCTCAATTACTGAATCCTAATGTCTGTATCATAGCATTTGGTAGCAATCTATAAGGCATGGAGATTTTGTTCAGAAAGCCCACCTTATTTATTTATTTATTTAAATTGTTGACCGGTAGGCCACTGAGAACAACAAAGTCCCTTTTTCAGGCGACCCGAATTAATTACAGACACAAAAGCATACAGTAGACAAAGTAGTGCAATTAAATGCATAGGTACATACATAGGTGATATTACAGAACAAAACAAAGAACAGGTAGTAATTAGAAACAGGACAAAAGCTGGTCAAGACTAAGGAGTGTAAGGGGCACCAGCCATTCAAGTGCAACAGCACTGATTGACTACCATTAAGTGAGATTTTAAGGCCGTTTAAATGAGTACAGAGTAGAACAGTTAGCCACAGCTGCAGGTAGCCTGTTCCAGAGTGACGGGCAGAAATGGCAAAGGATCTGTCACCAGCTTGGGTTCGAGTCCTAGGGACTTCCAGGGCAGGATAGGCAGTGGACTCCGGTCACGCTTGGCTGATTTGTATAGGAGAAGTCCATTTAGGCTAGGAGGAGCCTGGAGCTTGGCTGTTTTGAAGGTCAGGCAGAGTGTTGGGAATGCAAGCCTGGCCTCAGTGAAGGCCAGCTCAAAGAGGTGAGAACATTGCAGTGGTGATCACGATGGTGGGCAGAGGCAGCAAAGCGGGCAATTTTATGATAGAGAACTCTGAGTTTGTTGAGATCCGAGGCCCAGGCGGTTGAAGTACTGGAGCACCATAGAGAAGCACTGGGAGAATGGTACCAGTGGTGATAGCCAAACAGGCTTCCCTGGAGAGGAATCCTCCAAGTCTATATAAGAGGCCAATTCTTTGATGGAGAATTTTATGGTAGCCTCAATGTGCAGGCTCAGGGTTAGCTCCTGATCCAGGTGTACTCCCAAGATATTTTGTGGATGCACAGACCTCAAGTGGAGTCCCACTGGCCGAGAAGATCTGTAGGAGGTTTGATCTATTGGCTCCTAACCGCTGAACCGAACAGGATGGCCTTAGATTCTTGAGATTAAAGACTAGTTTCATGTCCACTAGCCACTTTTCCACCTTTCTGAAGTCCTTATTGAGGTTCTGGCCTAGTTGACATAAATCCTTTGAGCTCCTATAGATAATGGCATCATCTACATACAGTTGGATGCTGGCCCCACCACAGTGCTTCGCATGCTATTGATGAAAATAGTGAATAGCAGGGTCCAAGGATGGAACCTTGGGGACTCCTTGGTGCACGGACTTAATCGTAGAAGGTGTGCTCTTCCATTTTACCAGCTGCTGCCTTCCACAGAGGTAATGATGAAACCAGGAGGAGGCAAGTGGATCTAGTCCAAGGTGCTGAAGACGGGAAGCGAGGAGATCATGGTTCACCAAATCAAGGCTTTTGTAGGATCCAGAAATAGGGCACCAGTGGCTAGACCTTGATCCATAGCCCCAAGTACATCAGAGGTGAACCTGACTAGGGCAGTGTCAGTGCCATGGTTATTCCTGAAACCATGCTGCACTTCTGTAAGCAGGTTATGAGTTTCAAGGTAATCAAGAATCTGTCTATGCACCAGTTTTTCCAGCGTTTCTAAGCACACTGAGGATTGATATAGGACGGTATTTTTCCATTTGGCCTTTATCACCACCTTTGTGAATGGGGATAGCGGTAGCCATTTTCCATTTGGAGGAATTGCCCAGGAGGAGGGATTTGTTAAACAGGTCCCTTAGTGGAGCCGTAATAGTCGCGGCAGCTATTTTCAGAAATTTCTGCCCAGATTATCGACTTGGGAGTGGCATCTGGTTTGATGGTGTTTAGAAGGGTGAGGACATCCTTCTGTGTAACCAGGCGAAGTGGAAGTTGGGGACAGTATGGGTAGGAAGGTGAGAGAAGTTAGTGTTGCTAGGAGAGGGATCAGTATATCTGTCAAGGTCAGTGAAGAAATTATTAAAAGCATTGGCTAACTCCACAGATCAGACATTAGGTTGCCTTCAACTCGGTGCTCTGGGGTGCTTCAGCTGGAGCCCCTTCAGGAGACAATTTATTTGAGACCAGAACTTTTTGGGTTTGCCAGGTTTGATGTTTGAGTCGTCTAATGTAGGCACTTTTAGCATGAAACAACCCTTGAACAACCTTGAAACAATCCTAGATGGAAGCAGTGTCAATTTTTATTTACTTTTATCTGTCTACGAAAAATCCTGATTGGAGCATGTTCCAGAGCAGTGGGGTTCAGGAATAGTAGCCACACAGCTAAACTTAATTCCACCCACCACCACCAAGGACCCATTTTTATAAGTGGTTACAAGTCTGGAATCCCACTTCCAGCTGGAGCTGAAGGCGCTGCACAAGTGCCCGTGCTTCCCAACACTTCGGGACATGTGGTTCAGGAATGGAAACCCACACCCTGTCTTATTACTTATGTAATTTTTGACCAGGAAGAGAATATTGAACTGTGACTACCCATTTCAAAGTGCTTTCTGGGGTGGGTTACAGTATATTGACTTGACAAAGGGAATGCCCCTACTTTTACAGTAAGTATGCTGGGATATTTAACTTGCACATGGAACTTTGGTTTTTAAGGCATCAGCCAAAGGACTGTACAGAACAATGGAGGCCACCCACCTTTCCCGTACTGCACACTCAAGTGTCGGAACTCTGTGTTTTGGGAATTAATTCTTGGTGTGGGAGTAGAACTCGTGACCTTGCAGAAAGCAAGACTGTACCCAACATACTGAACCAGACATGGTGACATACTCGGTGCAGCACAACAGATAGTGACACACTGAGGCAAGGACAACAACGCTGTTGGGTGCATGGATTTCCATGCTCAACAGCTGCTCTACCATACACCTATAATCAGATTTCTAAGGAAACGGTCAATAAGTAGGAGAAGAAAACTGGCATTCAGAGCCTAGATTTTAAACATGACAAGCTAGTCTTTTTTTAAGCTTCCCACTTCCCTTCTTCCCCCACCTCCACCACCATTACAGGTAACTAACAAATCAGCCCTGGGCTGTTTTTGTGTCCTGTAGAATTTGGGGTGCCAGGTCATCATTGTAGTCGGGGTTGGCATGCATGGCTGTCAGCCTGGAGATCAAGATTTGAGCACCATCTCCAGCCATTTTCTGTGACTTAAAAAAAAAAAAAAAAAAACAGTGCTTCTTATCCTTTTAAATATTTAAAGCTGTGGATGTGGCATGGACTGCTGCATTTGCCAAAATCTAACGAGACCGGCGTCTTTGCATGAAAACCTTGCAGTGCCACTGTAGTAAATACATTTTTAGGGGAGGCAAAATTTCCTAGCTATGAAGGGTCCAGTTCAAACTTATTTCTTCAGGAAAGTGAGGAATGAATGATTATTGCTTATGTTTTGTTGATTACTTATGGCATTTTGTATATTGTATTTTAATTCAATAAAATTTTACTTTTAAAAAAAAAGGAAGGGTTCCAAAACCGAATTATTTGCTTCAGCTCGTCAATAAAAGATTTCTTGTACTAGCGCTTGTTACTAATGCTGTATGTACAGTTTAGGCTTTAAGCCCAAACCCCTGTCGATTCTGGTTGTCACCTGAGCTTTGTTGCCAGATGAGCCCTTAGCCAAATATTGGAAACACTGAATGTGATCTGCAGTTTACGGAACTGCAGTAGCAGTTTGGCCGTTTTACAATGGATATTTGTAGCAAAATACTGTGTTACTATGTTACTAGTAGCTTATACAGGCGCTGCATACATAGCATTTGCCCTTTGGGGAGATTCAGAGAAGATGGACTACTGCTTTAGCACCATTATTGCATTGAATTAAAATCCTATTTTTCATTTCTTTTAGGTTTATGGACAAGAAACTATCATGTAAGTGATTTCTGTGCAGTATTTTTTTTTTTTTTAATTTTTTATTCCTTATGTTTCTATTCCTTATTCCCTGTGTTTGCACTCCATGGGGTCTGGTACTAGGTCCCAGCTTCAGAGGTCAACTCCTACCCTGTTGTAGCCCGACTCCATACTGTTACGTGCTGCAGCTTCACCACTTCTGGCCCAGCTTAACTCATGCTTCATGACAGTCACCTGCTTGGGATGCAGTGCTCAGCACTGTCTTGGATAGGTGCTTTTATTTATAAAGATGGATTGGACCAGGTGTGACGGAAGGACCAGTGTTGACATTTGATCACCCTTGTTGTCTGAGGGACAGTGCAATGTCTGAGCTGTGAGGTTAGGATTGTGAGGTGGCAGGTTTAGCAAAGTCATCTGCCAAGCTGCTCGCTTGGTGTGGCAGCTGTCAAAGTGGCCTTTTCTTATTAATCAATTCAACTGGAAGCCTACACAAGGCTCAATATCTTCTTAGATGAGCTTTTTTTTCTCTTTTGGTGCCACCTACTGCGTTTCCCATCAGACCCCTTGGACTGCCACTCCCACGTCAGCCACACTCCCGATACCCCTGAGCACCCCCAAGGTGGGCTTGAGGCACCTGAACCCCCTCTTACGGTGCCACAGTTGTCTGTATAGGTCAGGAATCTGTCTGGGAGCTGACCACTGCCGAGAGCAGTGTCATCCTGGTGGTAGGTGGCAGTTTTTCTCTCTTGTGAGGGAGGGGCTGCAATGACTGCCAGCTTCGCCCGCCCTCCCAAGCGTGTTGGCATTGGGCGCGGTCTGTACACCCAGCCTCTGCTGGGTGTCAGTGTAACACCACCGCTCCACACCCTCCCCACAGGAGAAGGACAGCAGTCCTCGGATGCTCAGTCCTTCTCCTCCCTGCCCCGGCTCTCCGATATCTCAGGTCGGTGCCCTGCCCTCTGAGACAGCGGGCGGCCCTTAGATGGGCTTTATTTAAGGATTTGAGTTGGATTAACAGGTGCATGCAAGGCAGTTTCTTTCATTATAAAAGGTAAACAGAAAGCCACAATCTGATTTGGCTCACAAACATTCTAAGTCCCTAGACTGACTGCTGAAAAACCTGAGTTTGGAGTCATCACAAGAAGGCACAGCCAATCCGTACTGTAGACTAGACTAGGAAAACAAGATCTATGTAAACTCCAGACATTCAAAAAGAAACTTGTCACATATGTTTAAATTTCAAATGAGTTATCTTCTGTAGGCAGCGGGCAATGCAGGTTCTGTACACAATGATAAAAATATAGAACTTGACTGCAGATAAGAACTGCTTGGCCCACCCAGCCGGGCCATTTTTCCTTGCTTATACTGTTACTGTGGACCCTGCTTGATCAGGGTGGGAAACACACTTCCCAACTAAGATTCCTGTGCCTATCTGCATGCTTGAAGCCCGCCACTGTTTTTGCCCCATCATTTCTGCTTGAAGACTATTCCATGCTTTTCAGCAAAGAAGCACCACTTCCCATCTATCCTAAATTTACCACTTCCAGCTTCATTGCACGTTTCCTTGCACATTTTCCTCTGAAAATACTCCTCCTATACCTTATTCAACCCTGTGAGGTATTTATAGGTCTCTGTCATGTTGAGGTACTTCAGGCTCCCCTTGTAGGGCTTTTGATGCAGCCCTGCACCATTTTGTTGCCCTCCCTGGAAAGCCTCCTCCCTGAGATGTGGTCTCCAGACTAGAACTGGACACAGTACTCAGTTGGGATCTCTCCAGCAATTTGTACAATAGCAACACCATCTCCCTCTTGCTGGTGATGCCCTTCCTATGCACCCCTGCATCCCATTGGACTTGGCTACTGCCTTTTTGAACTGTCTCACCACCTTCAGGTCAACAGATAAGATTGTGGTACCTTTTCTGTTTGGTGGCCATGCTCCCCTTTTTTATTTTGCCTCTGTTTCTGTGCCCTGGGTGTATGATTATGCACTTTCTTTGCATTGAAACCCATCTGCCATGCCCTTGACTGACCACTCAAAGTTTTCTCATGTGTCTGCACATTCTTTCCACTTCTGTGTTTTGAAGGCTATCTTGAAAAATTTTTTTTTTTATTTCATTCAAGTACAAGACTGCCACATAAGCACAGCAGTAAAGAATTCAGTACATTTTGGAGAATCGATCTCCAGTTCATGCTACGTACCCACCCCAACCCATATACAATACACAGTATTTCCATATACAATATCTCCTGTTAAGTGCCCAATCACCCAGCCACCAACCACTTTCTTGATGCTGAAAGGAAACTGTGGCTACCTGAGCTCCCTCAAACCCAGGTCACCTGCACAGCAGTACAGTGCACTGCCTCCCGGCTGTCAGGTTGGTGAGTGTTTCATATAGTTAAAGCTGGCAGCTCTCTATTGCCTTTTATTTTTTCAGTGCTGTGAAGATAGCAGGAAGGATCTAGCCACTTTATTATCATGAGGCTTGGATGGTTCTGGGGTGGGGGTGTAACATGACAGTTGACTTGGGTATTAGTAAACCATCTTTAAATAAAATAAAAAAAAAAAAAATGTTACGACTGCACTCATTTTGACAGTTGTTTTCAAATGACCATTAACCAGTCAGACACCAGACCTAAGAGAAAGGGTAACGGACTTTTCCTTCTTAAACCAGCAAACTATGGCTAATTTAAAAAAAAAAAAAAAAAACTTTGAAACAGTGCACAAAAATTCTCAAAGCTAGTTTCAGCTGCAGTTAATAAAATTACTAGCATGCCTGTCAAATCTATTTTCTTGATGCCTCTTACAGTGCGTGACGTGAGAATTTTGTAAAATTATTTTGCTCCCTAATATTAACCTTTAAGGTCTACAGTGCTATTGCTCAGCCAAATGAGGCATCCATCTTTTCTTCTTTGGGGGACTGAATTAAAACCTTTATAAAATACTCAGATTTGTCCAGCAGCATGGCACCAAGCGATGACAAATTGCACTGGCAATGCAGGTTTGCACCTCGAGCCCATATGGGAGTGTGAAGCCAGTGGGACTGTAGTAACAAGATACTCCCATGTGTTGGTTTACCAGGAGGTAATCCAGACTGGCTGCATGCGCCTCTGCTATGCCTCCGGAGCTTCATTACCCACCTGAGGGTTGGACTAACCACTGCTGAACCAACCAACCCCTGGACATGCTCTTTATGCTTCAGTATCTCGGTTATTTGTTCTGTGTCCCACATACATTCTTCTATCAAAACCGCTTGATTAACCTTTCTTCATAAAGCTACTAGTTAATTTGTTAATGGTGGATTATTGCTCTTGTTTCCCCAGTGAAACTGAATGGAGTCGACATGTGCAGGAATCCTCTGATTTGATCTTTTATGAACCTTGTGATGAGCGAATGTGTAGAGATGATGATGGGAGGACAGCAGAATGGCATTGGGATGGTGGTAAGTACTTAGGAAGCCAGGCTTTCACTGGAAGTCGCACTTACGGAGGAAAGTTATCATTTTTCCTGTGAAGCAGTTTTAATACTAGTTCCAATTTTGCCACTGTTTCATCAGAAACAGTTTTATAAAATATAGGCATTGTGACAACAGAGCTCAGCAAAGATCTCAAATTTCCTTGCCATCATCTGATAAGGCTGAAACGCCCACTGAACAAGCTTGAATAACTATGAACCAATATTTGAGATGTGTATATAAAACACAGGCTTGCAAGTTAATAGTCTGTCCTGTATCTGGAGAAGTAGAAATGTAGCTGTGTATTGACAGAAAGAAGCCAGAATTTTGATTATGCCTTGCAGTCACTATTTGTGTGTGCCTACTTGTATAGGCAGTCATAAGGCAGGGGCTGTCCTCCCCTGCCAGCTGGGATAGGTCTATGTAACTGTAGAAGTCTTGGGGACATGCCCTTCAGACTTTCTCAGTCTTTCACATCCTGTCCTAGCTGAGTAGACCACACTCTGCTCTGCAGGTATTTTCCCTATTTTATTCTGAAGATTCCTGCAGATAAGAGATGTTCTCCTTGGCATCAGACAGGAATAGTTTGCTCCTTTCTCTCTGCCGAACTAGTTCTGGACAGGGAATCGTTGCTTTTGCAGTCCTCTCTCATGCTGCAGAACTGGAGCTTTGGGGCCCTTACCTGTAAGGGCCATGGTAGCCTGCATCCCCTTGTAGTGACTAGTTATGACTGCCTGCTGACCATCTACAAGCAGGTAGGCTCTGGTTATCTTGTTTTTAGAGGTGACAGGAAGGGATGTGTTTTCAGCAGTATTGCCACCAGTAGGAAGAGTGGATCTTTGGGACCGCGTTGCCGTAAGGGCTGTATATCCACATCCTCTCTTTGTGCTTGGTCATCTTCACTGGGAGGGACTGGACTGTCACCTGGGAGGCTTTTAGGATTTCATTCTGGTATTTCAGGAGGTGTACTATGTAAGTATACAGAGAACAAGGTGGCTGAGGGAAAGAAACATTTCCTTAGGACATCCAGTTTCTTGATTCCGTATAATGGTGGCTTAAAGCACTGCGATGCAACCTTGATCACTACAGAGTCCACCTGAGGCGGAGACATTAAATTAGGATTTTATCAGCTTTATGTAGATTGGATGTAATCTTGAAAGGTTGCTTCCATGATAGCCTCTCAAAGGCATCCACGGGGAACTACCAGAGTGGGGCATTTGACACACCAGGTACTGAGCCAACTTCTTCCTAGAAGCATCTTGCTCAGTGCCCTGGAATCAAATGTTTTCTGATGTGGATCGTGAATGATGGGATGGTAAGGCAGCAGCTATTAGGTTGCTGGCTTTGAGCACACAAGACAGACCATTTGGCCTATTCTGCTGGCTTTTAGTATGTTAGTATAATGACCGAAAATGCTGGGTCACCTGGCAGAGAACAAGGAGATTAGGGTAGGTTTTTCTTTTAATAGGAGGCTAGCCACACAAGGACAAGAGTACTGGATTTCGGAGGACAGACTTTGGCATGATGAAGGATTTAATTCAGGAAGGCTATGCAAGGGACACAACATGGGGGCTTAGTGGAACAGTGGATAAGGAAGCCTGCACCTGGTAACAAACCATTGTGCCAGGCCCTGCAGCAAGAGCAAAAGAGGAAACCACTGTGGTTCTCTAGGGAGTAGCAGAGCTAGTAAGAGGAAAAAGATTGCATTTGAGGTACAAAGCAAGGAGGACAGGCAAGAATACCTGGAAAAATGAAAGGAAGCAAACAAGGCAGTAAAGGCCAAAACCAAGGAAATGCTAGTTAAATCAGTGAGGGAAGGCATTCTTTAGATATATTAGCGAAAAAGGAAGACTGGGTGGGATTGTGAGACTTGGGAGGAAGGAGGCAGGGTAGTGGAGAAAGACATTGACAAGGCAACCATCCTCAACAAATACTTATCCTTATTCACGGAAGAAGACAGTGGAGATGGTCCACCATTAATGGAGAAGGTGGACATCAAACCTTTTTCAGAGGACAAAGTAAAAAAGCACTAGAACAGCTTAGGGTGGATAAAGCTATGGGGCCCAATGAGATACACCCGAGGATCCTAAAGGAGCTCTAGGAGGAACTGGCTAAGATGTTCAGTGGATCACTAGAAACGGGCATGGTTCCAGAAGAGTGGAGGAGGGCACAGATGGTACCTTGCACAAACGTGCAAGGAGGAGGCAGGAAACTACCACCTGGTCAGTTTGACCTTGATAGTTGGTAAAATGGTGGAAACCCTACTTAAGGAAAGGCTGGTGGACTACCTAGAGACAAGGGGCTGCTGGACCCAAGGCAACATGGATTCACAGCAGGGAGGTGCGCAGACCAACCTGATTTCTTGAGTGGGAGACAAAGGAAATAGACCAGGGCAGCATGGTAGATGTGGCCTGTCTGGACTTCAGCAAGGCCTTCAGCACAGTCCCACACAGGAGACTAATCCATAAGCTGGCACATCTGGGGTTGGGGACAGAGGTGGTCATGTGGGTTAGAAACTGGTTGAGTAACAGAACACAAAGGTAGTGGTAAATGGGGTTGGCTCACAGGAGGGATGGAGTACGAGTGGTGTGCCCCAGGGATCAGTGCTAGGACCAGTGCTCTTCAATGTCTTCATAAGCGATATTGCAGAGGGTCTAGAAGGAAGGCTAGCCTGTTTCTGCGGATGATACAAGCTACGTAACAGTATAGATGCACAGGAAGGTATGGAAAAAAATGAGGATCTGAAGAGGCTAGAAAACTGGTCCAAGGAATGGCAATTGGTTTCAGTGCAAAAAGTGCAAGATTATGTACCTAGGGAGGGAGTCCTAGGGCTGAGAATGAACTAGACTGGGTAACACTGGAGGTCACTGTAGAGGAAAGGAATCTAGGATAGTCATAGAAGACAACCTCAAAGTGACAAAGCAGTTGGAAAGGCTTATAGAATGCTAGGGTGCATAGGGAGGGGTGTAACAAGTAGGAGAGGAAGTGGTGGTACTCTTGTACAACTGCCTAGTAAGGCCTCATCTGGAGTACTGTTTAATTCTGGAGGCCTCATCTCCAAAAAGACTCTGACAGGATGGAGACTGTACAGAGGAGGGCAAGAGAAATGGTGTCTGGGATGCAGCACAAGTCTTATGTGGAGCGATTTTGTGCTCTAAATATGTACTTCCTGAGGGGGGTGTGTATGGAGACCTTCAGATATCTAAAGGGGATCAACAGGGTACCAGAGGAGAGCATCTTTCACATGAAGAGAAATAGCAGAACAAGGGGTACAGCATGAGACTAAAAGTTGGAAAACTTAGAGGAACGTGAGGAAATTCTTGCTTTACTGAAAGGGTAGTGGAGAGATGGAACAGTCTCCCCAGGAAGTGGTGGAGGTGGCTACCGGTCAGGGATTCAAGAATGCGTGGATAGGACGCATGGGAATTATTAAGCTTGGGGTGGGGGCTTGTAGCATGTAGAGTACCTTAAGCATTAGAAAGAGAGAGGAAGACTGGATGGGCCACAAGGCCCTTATCTGCTGACATCTGTTAGATAGTACAGTTGCGTAAGAACTTGCCGTAACAGTAGATCTTCGAGAGTATCCTTGCAATAGGTCATGCATTCCCTTCCTCCTTGCTGTTACTTCAGAAGGGTTCCTTGCTCCTGTCTTTACGACTCCACGAGCTGCTGCTTTAATTTCCTCCTCTATTTCCATTGGAGGCCATGGAAATGTTTTTACATTCGATCGCCAGGATAGAAAAGAACTGAGTAGTAGATGGACCTCCCCTTTATACCTGGCCTGGCAGACACCAGGTGGTAGTGTTGGGTGGGGAGGGGTCCCAGGTCGATCAGTTAAGAAGTCATATATGAAGGAAATGACATCTGCGCCTGAATTCTACATATGTCATGACCTGCTGCAAGAGATGCTGTCTAAGATCTGCTGTTATGGTAAGTTCTACACAACTGTACTTTATAAGAGGACCTTTGTAAATACCTGGAGAGCAACGGACTCCAGGATAACAGTTTTGTTGCAGGAAGGTCTTGTCAGACCAGCTTGATGGTCTTCTTTGACTGGGCGATAGAGGAGATGGACAGGGACATGCGTGGATTTGTACTTTGGCCAAGGCCTTTTATTAGGTACCACAAAGAGATTGCTCAAGAAAATGGAGAACCTGAGTGCAGCTAAAACTCTGGTGAGTTGATGGGGAAACTGGCCAACGGACGACTGAGGGTGGTGATCATTGGGGTTAAATCAGAAAAGGAGGTAATGAGTGGGGTTCCGCAAGGATTGGTCCCAGTCCTGTCCTCTCATGTATATTTAGAGTACCTGAATATTGTCCTTAAAGGGAATGTATACCTTGTGTTGTAGCTTGTTGTTTTACTTTTTTTTTTTTTTTTTTTTTTGGTCCAGTTTAGCCTTTGTGACATTGTGGCAGAAGGTGTTTTTATTCAACCAACATGAACTGCACTTTTTTTTTTCTTTTCTGTTTTACAGTGCACTCTGCAAGGATATATGTGCCTCACCAGCATGACAGCGCTTCCCGCGGCTCTGCTGTACTAAGAGGCTGTGAGCAACAACAATGCAGACTACGAACAGGGTTGCAGAAGTGTACCAAAAACCCTTAATGACTAACTTTAGATTTTAGGAGAGATTTACCTCAACCTTACATGTGCTGCTTGTATGCGCTACATGACAGCAACTGTACAGCCCTTCAGTGGAGCCATGGGAACACTGTGTAGTGCTGATAAGGCACTTATGTCATGCACTGAGATGAGAGCTTGCAGAGCACAATAAACGGAGAAATTATGCTGCAGTTTTTTTTGGTTTTTTTGGGGGTAGCGAGTTGAATGACATTAAAAACACGATTACCTTTGCCACAACAGGATCCCTGTGCCAAGTCACCAAAGGCTAAACTAGGCAGATAGAAGATGGGAGAGGCAAACAAACACAAAGGGACACAGACACAAATGATTTCTATTGCAAAGTAGCAGTTTAGAGTTGATGTATATTGCTTCTGATGACAAAGCTTTTTTTTTATTTTCAGGTTATAAGAGGAAACAGTATTATAATGCTAGAAGCTTTGGAACGGGTATAATTAAAGCACATGAACAATGAAGTTCTGGGTCGGCACATGTGTTTCTACTTTTTAAAGACTTTGGAAGCCGTTTAATAGTGTATATCCTACCATCTTGAGAATTTGGAGTCCATTTGGATGTAAATGTTACCATCTCTGGGGCAAAGTTTAAACATAGTTCTGCTACCTTCATATTTTGTGTATTTCACTTCCCCATTTTCTGTAATATAAAGGATATTTGCACAAAACAGGATCTTTATCTCTTACTGCCTACACCTGAAGCTACAGTCCTCGTCTTCTCTTGTGACCGGTCACTTTCACGCCAGCAGACTGATACTGCAAGCAGAGGATGAAGTCTAAAGGACAAAGATCATGTTTTAGGTATATCCTTAGTAATGGAGTTTGAAATAAGTGTGAATATTTCAAGTTTTCTCCCAAGGCATTAGAAGACTTAAGTATATTGTTGTAATAAACATTTTTGTAAAGAATGTTGGGATATTGTCACATTTGTTTTGAGATGACTTGGAATCTGCTGTGACCATATACACTTGACAAGGGTTTGGGGAGATGTGGGCATTTATTAAAGGGGAATTATCCAATAATAATTGGGGCCCACCTCAGTGTGAGGCAGGGCCTGATTAGCATTTTACAAATGGCCAGTCTGTACCTGGGTTTGGTATAGTAAGAGGCCAGTACATTTCAAACCAGAGCTATTAAAAGCTCTGGCTATATTGTAAACCTATGGGCGCTCCTAAGGCTGCTCCCTGCATCCTGCATCACTCTTGGGACAGGCACTAGAGGTTGTGCGCTCATTGCTGGGAGCTCTTGGATTTAAAATGCTGGTGGGCAGGGACACTGGATCAACCAGAAAAATTCTAAATGCAAGAAGGCTCTAAGTATAAAAGTAGCAGCCTTTTGTGAAGATGCTGATCAGGCCTTGCCTCACACTGAGGTGGAACTTGATTGTCGGTGGACATTTCCCTTTAAGTTAGTTTCATGTGTAAAACCTGCTGTAACAGACCAAAAGGATTGCATTGTTTATGAAATTGACATGCTCTCCACAAATGTAACCTGAATGTCAGAAATTCCCAAATAAGATGCCAGATCTTGAGCTGGCCAGCAGTTTCAAAAGAAGTATGCTTTCATAAGTGGCCGTGAAGATGCCATGAATGGATACAATAATAAAAATACATTTTATTTTGTACTCCCAACTTTTGTCCCTAGATTTTTTTCCTCTTGATTTATCAATGTCGGGGTCATTTCGACCAGTGAATAATGCTGAACAGTCTCCCCATCCCCACGGCCTTCCGATACCAGCAGAGAGAAGTCCCTGCCTCCTCCTCTTCAGTACATGTGAGGAAGTTTTTCTTCACAAAAAGGGTAGTAGATGCATTGAATAGCCTACCCCAGGAAGTAGTGGGAGCCAGCACAATGGGAGGATTCAGACATGCATGGAATAGGCAGAAGGGAACCCTAGAGGTGGGTAGGAAAGGCTAAAGCCAAATAGGGTCAGCAACCACTGATGCAGGCAGGAATACGGCAGAATGGGTGCCTAGCGTGTCCTTATCTGTCGTCAAATACTATGTTGCTATAAGGAACCTGAAGCAGTGCAGTGTTTTCTGATTTTTATAGTTGCTTCCATCCTAGTTTTGTTCTGTGCGTCCTTGTTTCCCTGCTCTTCCAACCCTACTGTGCATGTAGTCCTCTGTAGAGAAAACGACAGCTAGGAATTACTGAAGTAGTCTGAAAACAAAAACTCTGCACCCTGCTCACCAGAAAGCTTAATATGAAGTGCAGGTGGTGAAAAGTGCTACTTTCATTTACTGTGTAGTTATAGATCTCAGGAGTGACCTACTAGGCAAGTAAAATGCTAACCCCACAAACTCATCGTGTTTTGCTGAAAACCGTGGGTGCTTTGCCAAACAACGCACTCTCCTGAACCACGGTCCTTTTATACAGTGTATTTTATAGGTACAGTGACTGTTTCTGCCAGATTGGTTGAACGGTGGGGAGGAGGATGTGGAGCAACAGTAAGCTGTAGGATGGGAAAATGCTCAGTGTTGCAGTGTAGAGCTGGGAACGGCAAATGACACATCAAGCATTTCATCGCATGCTTTGAAAGAGTAAACCTTCAAGAATACTAAAGGCTACAATATGTTAAATTGCTGGAGGTGGGTCCAATGCAGAGAAACCAGGATGATCCTCTGTATGGAGGACAAAACTCTACAAGGAGAGACTGAGGGTGCTCTACATGTACTCCCTGGAGGAAAGGAGAGCGAGAGAGATAGAGGGACATAATACAAACCTTCAAATATATATGAAGGGCATAAATAAAGATGGTACAGAGGGAATTTTAAGATTAAAGAGAGGAGGGACACTAGAGAGCACAATCTAAAGTTAGAGGTGGTAGATTCAGAAGGAAATGAGAAGGCACTATTTCATGGAGAGAGTGGTGACAGGGTGGAACACATTGCCTGAGGAGGTGGTATCCTTGAAGACAGTGGGCAGTTTTATTTATTTTCTTTCTCCCTCGGGTCCCCGCCAGTCTGCATTTATCTTGCAGCCACCCTCCAGCCTTGCACCTGACATCAGGCAGCTACCCCCTTCTTCCCCGACTGTTTGCCCTCCATGGCAGGGGCGTGAGGAGCCCCACTTAGACTCTCCTCAAACAGGATCCAGATTCTGGGCGTGCCATTCTGAGTCGGGACCTGTGGCGGGTAGCTTTCATCCAGCTTTGAGCTGGGACCCCAGTTCTCTTTCTGTGTTCCCTCTGGGTGGGCGTGCAGTGTCTGCAATGGCGTGCCTGCGCTTCTGCCCTAAGGTACACTGTCCGACTGCTCCGCCCCAATGCTGGTGACAGGCTCAAGGTGTGCTGGCACCCAACCTCCACTAGGTGTCAAAGTGCAGGCCTGTATTCTTCTCTTCCTGCACTCGCCAATCCCGGCAACCCGCTCGACTGCAAACGCAGGGTCACAGGCGTGCAGAAGGTAACGCACTGATGTCTCGCCCACACCACTGGGCCGGCTACAGTGTGCAGTTGTAAGAGGGGATGTGACAGTGGGGCTAGTAGGCATGACATTGAATATACGGATAGAGGAGGAGTAAACAGTTGCAGTGTAACAGACTGCTAGCTGCAGACTAGATGAACAATCGGGCCTGTATCTGCTGGCATTCTTCATGTGGGGCCTATATAATTGTTGGTGCAAAGCGGTCTGGTTTGTGGGGGTAACCCATTACCTGTCCAGTATGTCACTTTGAAATCTACCACTGCACTTAGAAGCACTTTTCACATGTGCTTCCTGCCTTCCAGTCAGCTGGTTGCTGATGTTCTTGCTGTCTGTATGTATGTAGGCCCCCATGTACCATTATAGGTGTGCCAACCAGTAACATCACTACAAAATTCGTCAGTGGCTTCTGATGCAAATACCACTACTTGCATAGGCAACCATATTGATGGAAAGAATCAGTTCTTCAGTGTACTATAGTTATTTTATAAAATTGATAAATCGGTGGAGAGACTGATCTCGCCTTGTGATGCTCTTACAGCAAGTAACACCATTAGGGCTATACTGCCAGGCACTAGGACCCCACAGAAACATTCTAACTAGTGGTCTAAAGTGGGGACCTTGACGAGGCCCAACCCATGACGCCACCAATGATATAAAGAGGGCGGTCCCCAGCATCACCATTTTTATTTTAATTTTTCCCTGCTGCCGTCCCATGCATATCTACTCCATGAATGGCACCTGCTTCTAGTCGACTGCCATTTTTGGCGAGTTGCCATTCATACAACATGAAGTCTTGCTGTATTCTGACTATATGCAGTTAGCCCCAGCACTTGAACTGCTCCGAAGAGAAAGGTCAACTCTGCAGCAGCATAGAATGTTGAGATCATGCTGGGTTTTCAAACTTCTCTCTGGTACATCTCCGTGTAACCATCAGATTCTTTACTCCGCCTAACTGTGAAGTCGCTCCGGAGATTTCTCCTTTGCTTCAGTTCAGTTATAGTAAAAAATCGTTCCGTTTATTCAACGGTTTCATTATTTTTTCGGTATCGAATCTGTCTACAGTACAGGTAGTGTGTAGGTAGGTAGTGGAATATTTGGTGTAAAATGTTTTTCTGGCCCGTAGCGCTGTGGGTCAAGCGCTGGACTCCACACCTTGCACCATGCTGGTGACCCAGGTTTGGGAACAGACTTGGGCTGGCAGGGTAGAGGTTGGATGGGCGTCCCAGGACTGCTCTTTTTTTCCTCTGGGGTGGGGTTGCGTCTCACTTGGGTGGCCCCTGGTGAAGAGTGGAGGAAGCACAGGGTGCGGCGACGCTATCGTAAGTGCTGCATGTCTTTGCACTGCCAGCTCCATGGGACAAAACCAAGGTGGAAAAAGGGCTGGGTGTGACCGGAGCAGCTTGATGGCACGCACCCACCGACCCTGGAGGCCTGTGGGTGGAATCGCTTCTGGGGGTGACGGCCGTGCTTGACCTCACATATTGGAGTGAGCCTGCTGTCCTCTGGGTTGGTGAGGGCCAGCTGCTGGATGCCCTGCTGAGATCTGCAGAGGCACAAAATCAAAGTACAATTAAAAAAAAAAAAAAAATTTGTGTTTTTCTTATATTTCCTATTGTTGGTCCAGTTGGGAACCGAAACAAATGTGTATTTCTTGGATCTTATCTGTGCAGTTTTCGCCATTCATCACCTGTAGGTTACTGGCCAGAGGTCATGACCCCATGGGAACTCTTTTTGGGTGGGTGGAGTCTCGACTGCATGGCCTTCCGGGTTGGCGGTATCTATTCCGCCCTCCTGCCAGTTCATCTCCGCCATCGAAGTCACCTCGTGGGTAGCTCTGCTGTGTGAGAGGCCTGTTGTTGAAAACCTTCGGTTCACATTAAGTCCATCGACGCCGGCCCCCGAATTCTTGAAGCCAGTTTTGCTGTACTTACATCGCCTGAGATTACAGTAAGATTGTTCCTTTCTTTATTTTGCGATGTCTGGTCTTGTTTGGTGTTTTTCCTGTAGGCTGTGTCTCAGTCGGGGACAAGAAAACATTGAAGACTGGATGGCCCCTATGCGTCTCTGCCCGTGTGGCGTAGTACTCTGTCACCGACCAACATGACCATTGCCTTGCATGTCTTGGCCCGCTGCTCGACATGGATTAGTGCGGCGTCTGCTTCTCCATGGACCGGCATGTCATTTAACAGTGCGCATGGAAAGTTGATGAGCCAGCTGACTTTTGGGAGGCAGGCGCGCTTGTCGAGCCAAGCCACGTTCTCTCGGCCTTTCCTCCAGGTCCTCTCCTGGTTTCTATGGACCGAGGAGGAGGCTTCTGCGTCTTGTAGCCTCGCCGTGGCAGAAGCCCCCAGCGGTCCAGGAGGCCAGTCTGTTCTGCCGGGAGGCACCGCCTAGCAGTTGCCCCTTCCGGGGGTGAAGGCTCCCTGCGTCGTACCTTCAACTCGGAAGGCCTGGGTCGATGCAGTCTGTTGGCACCATCTTGGGCCTCGGTGCCATTTGCAGTGCTGTGGGCCCTGATGGCGCCAGTTAGTTGCTTGGCGCCCGTTGGCTCCGATCGTGTCGCCGATGGTGCACACGGCGCTGTGTCCAGTTCTGGAGCCACTTATGGGCTCCAAGTGAGGACACTGTGCAGTTGGGGTTTCCAACCATGGCGCCAAGAGCGGTTGGAGCAGTCTGTGGCCTTGTGGCGCCACTTGGCACTGTGGGTCAGGACAGTGCAGTGGCCAGGCTCCTAAAGCTGCTGCCGTTGTTGGGCTGTGTCGTCTTCCCATGCCGTTCAGAGTCCGACTGTGGACTTTGGCGTCTAATCTGGTGCAGTCTCTGGGTCTGGTGCCCTTTTTAGTCAGGATGGCAGTGGGCGTCCATGCACAGTTTGGCACAGAAAGTACAGTTACGAGGAACTTACCATAACACATCTTCGAGAACAGCTCTTGCTGCAGGTTATACCATTAGGACTGAAGCCGGCAGGCACCAGGACCTTCACGGAAATTTCTAGCTAGTAGTATCCAGCGGGGACTGCCCCGGCGAGCATCGTATAAAGGGGTGGTCCCCAGAATCCCAGTCCTCCGCCAGAGACTTCGGCTGTTGATGACATCAGAAGTGGAGACTGAGGATCTGCCATCAAAGGTATTTAGAGCGGTGTTAGAAACACCTAATCCTAGAAAAGAGAGATCGAACAACTTTACCTCTAGAGGGATGGTGAGAGGAAACTACCTGCTGAATGAGCTGTTCTCAAAGATCTACTGTTACAGTAAGTTCTTGTGTAACTGTACCATCTTACTTCAAAAGCGGCTCTTGCAGCAGGTTACACCATTAGGATGGATTCCCAAGCAATACTGGAAATCCCTCGTAGGTGGGAGGAGGCTAGGTAGAGATCGCGAGTTGGACTGAAGCCTAGGATAGGAGTCTCTGAAGGACTGCTAGACCAAAACCAGCTCTTAGCCGTAATGCCACATCCGGGCTATAATGCGGATAAAGGTGTGCACAGTGCTCCAAGTAGCTGCTGTGCAGATGGCAGAGTGGACACATGCTTCATGGTTGCAAGGAGGTAGCCACCCCTTGTGGAATGACCTTGGCCGAGCCAGTGGAAACTTCTGTTCTGTTTAACAGAATGTGATACAATGGATGAGCCACCTGGACAGCGATTGTTTAGAAACGAGCTTCCATCATCCTATGGGCGAAGGAGGCAAAGCTGATCTGATTTACAGTGGTGCCTGGTTCTGGTCAGGTAGTATCTTAGACACCTTTGCACATCTAGTGTGTGCAACATGGCCTCTCCTCTATTAGAGTATTTAGGAAAGTACACTGGTAAGACGATGTCCTGATTGAGTGAGAGCTGAGACCACCTTAGATAGAAACTTTGGATTTGTTCTTGGGGACACCTGTCTTGGTGAAAAACCAAATAAGGTTCTTTGCACATCAGTCGTGAAGTTCAGAAATCCTTCTGGCTGAAGTAGCGGCAACTAAAAATACGCCTTCCTGTTAGGAGATGTAGCTGCAATCTGCAGCTGGTTCAAAAGGCGGCAGCATGAGCTGCTCCAGGACAAAGGGTAAATCCCATGGAGGAATAGGATCTTTAATCGGAGGTCTAAGGTGGAGAACACGTCAGGAAGGCTCGTGCTGTGTCCAACTGAGTTATGGGACATCTGTCTGTAGGAGTGTGATAGGCTGAGATGGCACAAAGGTGTACTTTAATAGAGGAGTAGGCCAAGCCTGCCTGGAAGAGAGGCGGGAGGTAGTCCAGGACCGACCTTTCAGGACAATGCATTGGGGAACATAGAAACATAGAAATTGACGGCAGATAAGGACCGCAAGGCCCATCCAGTCTGCCCATTTCTTTTCTACCTTATAAATGTGCCATCGCCTTTCTCTGTCAGTGGCCTATCTATTCATAGTCATTTGTATTGCTCCCTTATGCCTATCCCATGCCTGTTTGAAGCCCTGCACTGTATTCATAGCCACCACTTCTTGTGGTAAGCCATTCCAGCCATCCACCACCCTTTCTGTGAAAAGAATTTCCTCACATTCCCCTTAATCGGCCTCCCTCTAATCTCATACTGTGTCCTCTTGTCCTGCTATTTTTCTTATATTTAAACATGTTAGACTCTTTCACCTTGTTTTATGCCCTTAAGGTGTTTGAATGCCTCGATCATATCACACTCTCCCTCCTTTGCTCAAGGGTATACATATTGAGCTCTGTTAATCTGTCCTCATATGTCTTCTGATGCAGTCCCTGCACCATTTTGGTTGCCCTTCTCTGGACTGCCTCAATTTGGTTAATGTCCTTGTGAAGGTGTGGCCTCCAATACTGCCGCAGTACTCCAGATGGGGCTAACCAGTGTCTTGTACAGAGGGATTATTACCTCCCTCTTACGACTTGTGATACCCTACTAATACACCCTAACACCCCCTAGCCTTACCTACTGCTTTAGAGGTCTGCTTGATGATTTTAGGTCATCAGTGATGATGATGCCCAAGTCTCTTTCTTCCTTTGTGACTGCTAGCAACTCCCTCCCAGCCTATAGGTGGCTTCAGGGTTTCTCTTCCTATGTGCATGATTTTGCACTTCTTTGCATTAAATCCCAGTTGCACTCTTCTGACCATTCTGCTAGTTTATCCAGATCTCTTCTCATTCTGCCCACCCCATCTGGATCATCTACTCTGTTGCAGATCTTGGTGTCATCTGCAAACAGACAAGCCTTACCCTCTAGTCCATCTGCAAGGTCACTAATGAAGATGTTGAAGAGGACTGGCCCCAGGACTGATCCCTGAGGTACCCCACTTGTGACTTGCATCTCTTCTGACTGTATACCATTTACCACCACTCTCTGTTTTCTGCCCGTCAACCAGTTTGCCACCCAGTTGACCAACTTCTGACCCACCCGAGCCTACCCAGCTTATTTATCAATCTTCTATGTGGAACAGTGTCAAAAGCTTTGCTGAAGTCAAGGTGAGCGACATCAACTGCCCCCCTTGGTCCACCACTCTGGTTACCCAGTCAAAGAAATCTATGAGATTAGTTTGACAGGACCTTCCTTTGTAAACTCATGCTGTCTTGGATCCTGTGCCCTATGGATTCCAGGTGTTGCACTATCCTTTCCTTAAGGAGTGCCTCCATAATCTTGCCCACTACTGAGGTAAGACTGACCGGTCTGTAGTTCCCGCCTCCTCCCTGCTACCACTCTTGTGGAGGCGGGATCCATGAAGCCCTTCTCCAGTCTTCTGGGACCTCTCCTGTGCTCAGAGACTCACTAAACAATTCTGCTAAGGCTCTGCTGGTTCCTCCTTTAGCTCCTTAGTACCCTGGGATGTATGCCATCAGGTCCCATTGCCTTATCCACCCTGAGCTTAGCAAGCTCTTGTGGGACCTTTCTTTTGTGAAGGGGAGTAGTGCTCACCTCCCTCCCCTGTGTCCATGATGCTGAGCTGTGGGCCTGCCCTACCTTCTCTTCAGTAAATACTGAGCAAATCTATCTATTTAGGATAGATGCCTTTACAGGTCCTCCTCCTCACATGCTCCCTTTTCTCCATTAAGCTTAGCAATCCCCTCTGGACTTTCTCCTTTCACTAATGTATCTATAGAAAGTCTTGTCACCTTCTTTACTGTTCGTGCTAGTGTTTCCTCAGTTTGGGACTTTGCCTGCCTTACTGCCTTACCTGCTTTCCTTAGGGCAGTTTGGTATGCCTCCCTATCTTCATCCCGCTGTGTTCCTTATATTTCCTGAAGGCCAGCCTTTGGCTCTGACCTTTTCTGCTACTGTATTTGAGAACCAAAGTGGTTTCCTCCTTCTTTGCTCTTCCTTTTCTGTCTAACACAATGGGATGTTGCTTCAAGTATTGCATCCTTAATGCTTGCCCACTTTGCCTGTACCCCTCACCTGTGTTTGTTTTTGCCAGGGCTAGCTTAACTCTGTTGGCCATCTTATCAAAGTCGGCTCCTCTGAAGTCCCATATTTTTGCCTTGGAATGGGATGATTTAGATGTAGTAGCCAAATTGAACCATACCATGTGATGGTCACTGGCCCCAGGTGACCTTCTACCTGGAGATCTGTGATCCCTTCTTTGTTGGTCAGTACTAGATCTAGGATAGCCCTGTCTCTTGTGGGTTGCTGTACCAGTTGTTTGAGGCCCTCCCTGCAGGGAATCCACTATGAGTCTAGTTCTGGCAGATGTTCCTGCTGGTATTGACCAATCTATATCCGCATGTTGAAGTCTCCCTATCAGAACCTCCCTTTAGCTGTCATCTTTGTATATCTTCTAACAGTAATGTGTCTATGTCCTCCTCTGGTCGGGGGTCTGTAGACAACCCCAGTTCTTATGGCTGTCCCATTTCCTGTTTCCAGGGTGACCCACAGTTCTTCTGGCTCTTATGTGTATTCTGAATTTCTGTAGCTTTGATATTTTCATTAACATACAGGGCCACTCCTTCCCCTTTTGCACCTCGGTCTCTTCTGAACAATACATAGCCAGGTACTGAAGTCTCCCAAGTGTGGTTACTGGTAAACCACGTCTCATACATTGCTACTATGTCCAGTTTAGCCTCTGACATTATTGCCTGCAGGTCTGGGATCTTATTTCCCAGGCTGTGAGCATTTGTGTACATGATTTTCCATTGGCCAGATTTTGGTGTGTTAGTTGTTGGCTGAAGTTTGGCAGTACCCTAATGCGTCCGTATGGGAGACAAACCTTTTTCTTACCTGGTGATGCAAATGAGCGGCAAACATGCTGAATTCCTGTTTGACCACTAGCTGAGGGGAGGGGTGTTCTTCCCATTCGACGTATGGGGTGCTGCACCCCTCCCCATTTGCTAGTTTAAATATTCTGCAAAGACATCAAACTTCTGCCCCAATGCACTGACTCCCTCTTTAGTCAGATGCAGTCCATCAAATTTAAAGAACTTTCGCTCCCAGAACTGATGCAGTTCCCTACAAATCTGTGTCTTTTTCCTGGCACCAGTCCTTGAGCCACGTGTTTAGCTCCCCTATCTCCCCTTCTCTGACCTTCCGTCCATCTGCTCCCTCTCCCAGACTGGCAGGATCTCAGAAGGAGATGCCGGACGAAATAGATGATAGTTTGTCACCCAGCCTAGTCAGGTGTTCCTTGGTCTCCACAACTGACCGGCTGGCGAGATTAGTCCCTGTGTACTAGGACATCAATGTTTTCTCCTGCTTTGTGAACAATTTTAGCAATGCGGTCAGTGTCTCTCCATGCTGATGTACCTGGGAGACATCTGACCATCACCCTGGCTGGAGATGGGTATCAACTCCCCGAATCATGGAGTCTCCTATGATCAGAAGTTTTTGGATTTCCTTTGTGCTTGTTTTGTTTTGGTTCCTGATTTGGGTGAGTTTGTTGTGCTAGTTCCTGTGCCGCGGTGTCCTGCTCTGCAGTGTCTTCTGCCTCTTTATTTGATTTCAGAGATAGAGGCAGATACCTGTTTGTAGTGTTTATATGGTTTTGGAGGTAATGTGTTGGAGAGCAGAGGTGATGGGGCACCTGATTTGCTCCTCTAACCACCTGCCAACCTCCTGGACCAACTACCCTCTGCGGTCCGAGGTTTTTCTGTTGGATGCTGGGGAAGCGGCGGTGGTTCTTATAATGTATTTCCTCTTCAATATGAAATTTGAGGCATGCAATCTCTGCCCATGCTGCCCGGAGCTGAGCCCTAAGATCTCAAAGGCCCAGCATGTAGGGCAGTGTCCTAAATCCTGTAAGACTGTCCTTCTGAAAATTGTTCCACAGTACCTGCAGTTAATGAAATCCATTCTAAATAAGTTGCTGGGTTTGTAACCTAGTCAGAGTAATTAGAAGGGGAAAAAAAGGAAGAAAATGCAAGTAATGGTTTAATTGTGTTTTGTTTAACTTGTTATAACAAGTTAAATTACTAGTGCCCTGTAAATGAGATCACCTTGTGGAGGCCCCACTGATCCGCCTCTTCCTGCTCTGCCACAGGAAATGTCACAGCTGTGGTACCCTATAAAAGGAGTGTAGCTTGGGGTGGTTGGGGATGGGTAGGTGGCTGGGCCCTTCCCTGCCTAAAAAGAAGAACCACGACGAAAGAACAAGGAGGTAAGAGCAGAAACAATCAGTCAACAACAAATGCAGTAACCTGAAAGCTTATCCTAATGTTAGATAAAACTGTAAAACCTGTAAGCACCACCTGTAATAATTTCAGAGAAGATATACGCTGTAAGAAACACTTTGCTCAGAGAAAAATAAAGCAGTAACAGAAGATATACCTTGCAAAGACAATTTGAATCAGAAGATTACAGGAGTAATCTGTTAGCTTACACACCTGTAGGCACACCTTGTAATAATGCAGAAGAAGGTATACCAGCAACAACAATCTGAATCAGAGAAAAAATAAAGCAATGAAATGTTAGCAACAAACAGTAGCAATCCCTGTGAGTAAAAAATAAAACACCACCACACAGTAAATCTGCTTAGCCAAACTAAGTCTCAATCCTTTTCCCTTGCTCTGGTAAGTTGTTCTATGCTGCCTTTCAAGCAGTCTTAGAAGGAAAGAGCTCAGGTGAAGCTAGGTGCCTTGGCCAGCAAACCAAATCTTTGTGCTTGAGCCCAGAGGCAAAATCTGTGTCATTTCATGGCGTATGTGGCGTGAGTGGCTGGTTTTCTAGCACGTTAGAACATCCGCTACCTCTTGCGAGTCCCGTTCTGCGTGATAGCTATGTCCCTAGGAGCCAGGTGTGCAGGTTCAGAGCGAAGGTCCAGATGGACCAAAGAACCTGCTTCCTGGGACAATAAGTGAAGCTGATTGGCAGAGGCACTGGAGGTTTCTGGAGAGCGGTGCAGCAGAGGGAACCAAATCTGTCTGGGCCAAAAAGGCACGATAAATATGAGCATCACCTGCTCTCTGCGGATTTCAGTAGGACCCTCTGGATCAACAGGAAGGAAGGAAATGCATAGAGCAATCTGCCCATCCAGGAGAAGCAGCAGGCCCTGGATCTAGCAGAGCAAAATTGGGCAGTTTTTGTGTTTGGATGGGGAAGCAAAAGGCCTAACTCTGGTGTGCCCCATCTGTGAACAGATCCTCACTACCTCCTGGAGTAGTTCCATTTGTGGACTCTGAGATGATGATGTCCACTCCTGGGACATGAACAGCAGTGAGGTTTGCACCGTGTTGTAGAACCCAATCCCACATCTTCATGGCCTCCCTGCAAAGCGGGTAGGAATGGTGCCTCCTTATTTGTTGAGGTAATGTATCGCCACAGTATTGCCTATTTTGTAACAGCAGAGAACCCGTGGGATCTCCGACTGGAAAGCCTGCAGGGTATAAAGAACTGCTCTCATTTCTAAAATATTTATGTGGAGATGAGCTTCCTGGGGCGCCCATGAGCCCTGACCTCATCGAGGTGTGCTCCTAACTGAACCCTGAGGCGCCTGGGAGAGCGTCACAATTGAGGCAGGCTGGAGGCAGCGCAGTGAAGGGATCCCCGCTGACAGGTTCTTTGAATCTAGCCACCATTGCCAATCCCAGATGACTGCATTCGTGATCCGATTGAAGCTGCAAATGGTCTTGCTTCTGTTCCCAATGTACCTTTTAACATCCACTGGGTCACCCGCATCTGGAGATGGGCTAGCAGGACTGTTGCAATGGCGCAGCTATGTGTCCGAGCAGGCAAAGGGACCGTCTTCTTTGCCAAGATGTCCCTGATGAGGATCTGATGTGTTCAGCTCGGTCCTGGGGCAGAAAAGCTCTACCTGGACAGTGTCCAGAACTGTGCCTATGAACTGCAGATTCTGTGGACGGAGCCAGGCGTGACTTCTGACTGGTAATGATGCCCAATGTCCCGAACAGGGACTGAGTATAGTGAATTGTGGACATCGGAGCCTCCCGAGAGAGTGCCATGAGGAGCCAGTCGTCCAGGTAGGGGAGCATGTAGTGGCATTGTCTCCTTGAAGCCGCTCTCACGACTGCCATGCACTTTGTAAACACCTAAGGTGCTGATGACAGTCCAAAAGGGAGGATTCGAACTGATAATGGTGACCTAGAAATTCAAAGCGCAAGAACTTCCTGTGTGCTGGAGCAATGGGTATGTGCAGGTAGGCATCCTGCATGGCCAAGGCGACGCTAGGAAGGTGCCTCTGCTTGAGCATGGGTATCGGACCGAAAGGGTCACCATGCGGAAGCGCTTTGTAAAGGACCGAGCGCTGAGATCGCTGAGATCCAGTATTGACGGAGGCCCTCATGTCTTTTCGGAACCAGAAGAAGTGGGAATAGTAACCTGCACCTCTCTGGTTCCTCGGTGTATGCTCTATAGCTTCTTTTCCTGGAAGCACGAGCAGCTCCTGCTGTATCAGCAGTGCGTGCTGACCCAAATAACGGGAAAGCAGGGAGGTCTTGACGGTGGATGGTCGAGGAATTATAAAGTGACCTCCTTGACCATTTGAAGTACCCACCGGTGTGGTAATCGACTGCCACCCTGAAAAGTGGCGAGTGATGCGACCCCTGACCTTTTCTGCCCGTTGATCCAGAGGAGGGGCGGGACCGGAAGAGTCATACTGTGGCAGTGTTGGTTCCCGCAGGCTGGGCCGGTTGGTATACAGATGACCTCTGCCTGGGAAGATTTAGGTTGGGCCTTATGGTGGAAGGTGCCCTTTGTTGCTGGCTGGAGCGTGGCTGCTGTCGTTGCCGGCCGTGAAAACTGTTCTGGTTCCTATGAAAGGAACCAGATTTGAATCTATGCATGGCCTGTACAGTACTTACTGCCTTCCTGGCGTCCTGAAGCTTGGTGATCTTTTCAGAAGGTTCACCAAACGGGACCTCTCCGCTGTAAGGGACATTGAGGATACTCTGTATGTCAGGGGTAAAACTGGAACCTGAAGCCAGGGTGTCTCTGGAGACAAGCATGAAGCTGCACCCCTGCGGACGAGGCCTTAAGAATCATATCTTGTTGGTCAGCTTTCTTCTGCACGCTGGGGTGGAGTGCGGATGCTTCCATGCAGCCTTGGTGACATCTGCAAAGGTATCCACCAAGGGTGGCACCACCACAGGCTTAGGTGTTTCAGCCAAAGGTAAAAAGCTAGGCGCTGTCTCTTGGGGTCTAGATCTTCCGAATCCCATCCCATGTTCTCCTGGATGTGCCTTATGATCTCTGAAAGGAGAGATCATCCGGAGGTGACCTGGGCAGGTCTTATGGGTCAGGTGATGGGATGCTGATTGGAGAAGAGACCTGGAGGTATCTGAGTGTCTGGTCTAGAATCCTCCCTGTGGAGTGGACCGGCGGCGTCTGGGTCATAGGGCAGGGAGAACCTGAGGAAGATCTTGAAGGGGCCTTCTCTGTTCTTTTGGATCTTCCCTAGGAGGTGGAGTGTGCTCCTTGGGGTCGGTGGTCTTCCTGCTGGCCCCTGCAGTGGAGGAGGAGGTTTGACTGGGATCATATCTTTTTTTTTTTTTTGTGTCCCACCAAAAGGTAAACAGACTTTTGACCTCTTGAATATTCATACCGTATGGCCGGACCTGCCACCAGTATCTGGCGTCTGGTCCGAGGAGTCTCTGTGATTGGTGAAGGCCCTGTGGAAGCCCGATGTCCTTATTGTCACCTTCCTGGTCATCGGGTCCTCCTCTGTAAAGTCCCAGCGACGGTGTCCACTGGTGGCCGAGGCAGTCTGCGGCTCTGGCGAAATCTCACTGCCGTCGGGTGCTTGTAGCAATCTGCCAGTCCGGCCAGTTTGCCTGGAGGGTTGGAAGCCTGCTTCACGTCAGTCATCCGTTTTAGGGGCGTCGGGTCCTTGTCTTCCTGAGAGGGGATCCAGACCCTGGGAGACCGATCAGTGTCGGGGTCCCAGCGTATCTCTGAAGAAGACTTGGACCAGTGGACGTTCTGAAGACTTCGATGAGGCCCGAGAAGGTGTTGAGGCCAAACGCCTGGAAGTCTTGATCGGATGCAGAGAAGCAGATGTGCTGCCTGAAGACTTGACCTTTACTGGATGGGACTGGAGGCGAGCCCTGGAGGAAGCCGGTCTGAGTGTGTGGGCCAGAGCTGGTGCACGAGTCAGAGGCCCAGTTAGGGATCTGGATCTGGCCTTCTCCCGATGCTTGTGGGACTTAGAGGTAGACTCACCTCTGGAGGCAGGGGTCTTTGTCCATGCTTTTAAACTTTTCTTCCAAGAGGAACCCTGAAGTGCCTTATGGCGGCGGATCCTGGTGCAACAGTTGAACCCCTGACACAAGGAGCAGGCCTTTGTGTGTGTTCCAGGCCCAAGCACTGCAGACAGGAAGAATGAGGATCCTTGAAAGGGATCTGTTTGCATGGGTACACTTGGAAGGATGTCTTTCTGAAGGAGTTGAAGATGCCGACATTTATTGGTAATTGGAAAGTTCTAATTTGGCCAAATGCGCTGAGTGTGGGACTGTAAGGCCGATGCTGCGTTAAGTCGGCCGGGACAAGAACTGGGGATTCTGGGGACTGCCCCTTTTTACCTCCGATGCCTGACGGGGTGGAATCAAGTCTGTGGGTCGCTGCTGGATACCGCTAGCTAGAAAATTTCCATGGGGTCCTGGGCGCCTGCTGGCTTCAGTCCTATGGGTGTAACCTGCTGCAAGAGCTGTTTCTTGAAGTAAGATCTTGATCTCCACCTCTTCAGAGGAGGAATTGGGCAGTCTGATTCTTTGGAGTTGGGTGCTCATGTAGACACCTTGGTAGTGTCTCGACAGGCCAGAACCAGCCTCCTTCTGAGGAGCGGACAGTGGCTTCAGGGGCAGGGTGCTGACCAGCAGGCAGTGGTGCAGGCCACCATTGCTCTGCAGCCTGGACTCTGAGGGTTTTCTAACCCTTCAAGTGGTGTGCCTGGATGGCCCAGCTTTTTTGGCAGATCAGGCACCCACAGGAAGGAGGTGCTACTCTCTGGATAGCCTTTGGGCTGACCAGGGTTGCCAGTTGCCTAGACTGGCTCTTTCGAGGAAGAGGTACTTGAGGGGTCGAGGTTTATGGGTTCCAAGGCAACCTTTTACTGAGCCCATCTAAGCCTGGGAGAAGTCGAAGCGGACCCTTGGCCTTCCCTTTGATTTCATCGAGAAGGCCCTGTTCTTTTGACGAAGAGGACCGCCCTTCTGGACTTTCATGATTCTGTCACCTCGTGGGGATTCTTCAGGGCAGCCTAGGCAGTTCCAGTATGGTTGACCAGCTGTCAGCTGTGGCGTTTTCGAGCTACCTCTTCTCTTGTGGCTCAGGTGTGCTCTCTAACCCAGGCGGAGGACAGACTATTCTTGTTGTTGGCTCTGCCCTCTCCTTGCCACATTCTCCTGCTCTCCCAGGTATTCTTGGTCTTAGTGGTCTCTCTCCTGGGAGCAGTTCAGAGCTGTGGCTGCTCAATTTCCTCTGATGTTAGGGGCCACGGACAGACAGGTTTTTTCAACCTCCCCTGAGCAGCCAACCTCTGAGGGTCCTCTGACTCCTCATCAGGAGGTGAGGAACAGTCTGTCACATCTCTCCAGCTGCTGATCTCGCTGGGTATTAGCGTTTCGTGTGAGGATGTTGGAGGACCTGCATGTCACCCTCCCACTCAGCACAATCCAGTGTGCACTTTTTGGGCAGTTTCAGTGCAGACACTCTTGTGCCTGCTGGCCTGCTCCTTGGGAGGCATCATGTGCTTGTGGCAGAGACCCTTTTCAGAGTCCCAGCCCTTAGGGATCTCCGCCAGAGGGTATGTGCAGCGCCCCAACAGGTAACCTCTCATCCTAGCTGAGGATTGACGAAATTGGATACTCCCGACACCATAAAAATGTATTGGGGGTATATTTCCTATACCCTGTCTTTTTTCTAGAATAGCAGATTCTTATGTTGGAGTTTTGCCAGTGATTCTGTGCCTTGAATTCTAGCAGATTAGCTTTCTGGCTACTCCTTTGCAGTTCCTATGCAATCTAGAGACAGGTCAGGGGTCCAGAGTGTGTTCCCTCCTCTTCTCTTCTTCCCTCATCTTTATCCCTAATTTCCTTCACCCTCCTTCCAGAGATTGGGGCCCTGTCCCAATCCCTTAGATTCTCAGCTTATTCTGTCCTCTTGTTTTATTTCTCCTTTATTTGTATATCTTTCCTTTCTCTGTCCTTTGGACTTTCTTGTCCCTCCAACCCTTTCTTACTCTCTGGCTGACTAGAACTGATGGCAGGGCAGAGTCAACAATGCCTAATGGACAACTCGTGAGCACCACACAGTGTGGTCTAAAGGGCGCGCTGATGGTGCATAGACTGTGCCCATCCAGAAAGGGCTCCCGTGAGGTCATGACCTCTGGCTAGTACCGGAAAAAAAATGCTCCACACTGGGTTTCAGCAGTACTGAGGTTGGGAGGCTTTGTCAAAGCTGATTCCCCCACCTTGTGTTTGTATTGCCTGGGTTTGACCACCTCAAAACAGACTGCCAGATTTGTAAACATTCTCCTAAAGCCACTTTAGATAACAGATTAAGTAGGCTGAAGGAAAGAGAGCTAAGAAGTCCACTGATCTGGATGGCCAGCCAGTTTTCAGTTCTGATGGCACCTGAGGAGGTGCCTGCTGAGGCAGATACTTCCCTGAACAAAAGGCAGATTCTAGGATCGGGTCCATCTAAAAAGAAAAGGAAGTCAGCTGGTTTGAATCCCAACCGTTGAGAAATTACTAAAGTATAAGCATAGTTCAGTCAGCTTGGCCGGTTCCTTCTGAACAGACTCCTTTAGGTAAGCGGTCAGTTTGGATGGTTCCAACTCTATTGGATTATGATTCAGAAGTTTTTATGATGTGGAGTGGGAGGGAGAGTTTGATTATGATGATGATAATGATTTTGGTGGCATAGATGAGCCTATAGAGCCTGACATCTCCCCAGACAGGCCTACCAATATCTCCCTTGCAGGCTTTGAGTCCTGTTCCACTTTGTTTTACAAAATGTGACTGATGTTCTCCATCTCCCAGTTGTGGAAGCTGCTGTTGAAGAATCTGATTATGTAGAGATGATGGATGTCCCAGAGGCTGTCTATCCCTCCACATAAATCTTTAGGGAAACAGACTGAAAAATCTTACAAGTGCCTATTTCTATACTCCCTGTGGACAAGAAAATGGACAGGAGAGGTATGTTATCTGGTTCTGAGTACGGAGTTTCTATATAACCATTGCAGCCATGTTGGGGTAGTGTAGGCTACAGTCTGTGATGGGGCTAATATTCCTTGGCATCACATCACACCCCAAAGATAAGGATTCTAGGAGGGTGGATGCCATGGCCAAGAAGGAAAAATTACTCACCTTTTAGTAATTATATTTTTATCTAATGGAGTCTTGCTGTGTTCTGACAATTGCAGTGATTCCCAACCTTTGAACTGCCCGGCCAATTAGGGTTAACTTTCCATGCAGGCATGGAGCAGCTGAGCTGAGCTGGGTTGAAGTCTCTGTCTCGGTGTTTTTTGAACTTCGAACAATCAGATTCTTATGAGCCCAACTAAACAAAAAAATTCTATGTGGAAATTGTAAAAATTCTACTAGCCAATTGGCTAAAAGTTTTGGATTCCCAAGGAAGACTCGCGAGGTCAGAGACCAAAAGCGAAACCCAGTGTACTCACAAATAACACTAAATAAGCAGCCAAACAAAAGGGAGGAGGGTGCAAGCAATACACCCTGGGTGAAACACTGCCCATCCACTTCCAAAAACAGGTTCTGGGAGGAGGAGGTCAAATACAGCAAGACTCCATTAGAAGAAATATAATTACTAGGTGAAGTATTTTTTCTTCAAACAATATAAGTCTTGCTGTATTCTGACAATTGCAGGCTACCAAACAGTACATCAAGGAGGAGGGACAGAACCTACTTAGGAATAGGCTCTGAAGTACTACTGTGTTAAACCGAGCATCACTCCTAACTTAGATATCCAGAGTAATGTTTGTAAAGGTATGGACTGTTTTCCAGTGGCTGCCTGACAAATTTCTAGAGATATCTCTGGCCGCAGCCAGGAAGCAGCTGTACCCTCTTATGGAATGAGCCCTCAGGCCTGAGGGTGGAGTTTTCATAGCAGAATTGTGTACAAGACATCTGGCAATAGATCTTTTGGTGGCAGGTTTGCCCTTTCCACCTCTCCATAAGTGAGGAACAACTGAGGGAGACAAACCTGTGACACTTGGTACGCTCTGTATAGTAACTATGGGCTCTTTTGACATCTCAACTGTGTAGCCTTCTCTCTCCTGAGGAAGAATGATCAGTGAAAAAACAGAGAGACATGGACTAGTTTAAATGGAGTCCGAAACCACTTTGGGCAAGAACCTTCTGTTGGTTCTAAGGGCCACTTTATCCCTGTGAAATGAGAGAAAATCAGGTTCCATTGACAGGGCTTGCAATTCACTGATACGCCTGGCAGAGTAATGGCTACGAGAACAGTTTTCCAAGTCAAGTACTTAGCTCTGCTGAAGACATAGGCTCAAGGGGGTTTGCATAAGCTGAGCAATGCAAATATTCAAATCCCGGCAGGGTCTCTAAAGGGGATTGCTATGAAACAATCCTTTAAAAATTTACAGAACACAGGATGGGAAGATAGTGAGGAAGACTTCCCACAGACAAAATGCAGAAACAGCTGACGGGTAACTTGAGAGTAGCTGGTCTGAGGCCTAGGCCATTAAGATGGACCATATAATCCAGAACCGTGAGGCAATTCAGCAGTGTCTGAAGAAATATTCTTCTTAGAACACCAAATGCTGAATCTTTTCCATTGGAGTTGTAAGTCTTTCTGGTGGAGGCTTTCGAGAAGCCTTGATGATGTCAGAACCCTTGAGAAAGATGCAGATCTGCAAGCTCTAAGTCTTCAAGAGCCATGCCTCGAGATTGAGAGACTGAAGATTGGTGTACCAAATCCTCCCTGAGAGGATGTTAACAGGTTGTAATCCCTGGGAAAAGACAGGGGAAGATGGACTGCTAGGGACAGCAACAGGGGTAGCAGGACTGTCTGGCCCAATCTGGAGCAACCAGAATCACCTTGCAAGGTTGAGACCGATGTTTGACTAAAACTTTGAACAGGAGTGGGAAGGGGGAAAGGCGCACAGAAACTTGTCTTCCCAATTCAAAATCGGGTGGCCAGGGGACTGAGCCCAAGACTGGAGGTCTGCAACAAAAGAGGAGTTGGTGACTGTTTGGGGCTGAAAAGAGATCTATCTCTGGAGTGCCCCACCTTGAAAAAATCACTTCGTGATGGCCCTGAGAAATCCTGCTCAGTGCATCTGCTAGCACATTGTCCTTGCCTGGAAGGTGAACTGCTACAGGAGAGGCTTGCAGGAATAAGCCAGGGACCACAACTTCATGGGTTTCTGTGCACAAGGCCGCTGACAGAGTGTCTCCCTGCTTTGTGTGTACCACATGGTGGTAGTGTTGTCTGTTCTGACTTGAACCACCTTGTTCTGAACCGACTGTGAAACGCTTTTAGAGCTAGAAAACTGCCCTGAGCTCTAGAAGATTGATGTGGAGAAGGGATTCTTGGGGACCACAGACCATGGGCAGCAGGACCCAGTGTGGCCCCCAGCCCAGAAGAGAAGCATCTGTGGTAAGGACCACTGAACAAGACTGAGTAAAAAGGAACACCTTGTCTTAAATTGTCCTGATCCTGCCACCCATGGAGGGCCTGGATCAAGGTCAGAGTCACTGGAATCAGTTTGGTAAGGAGTCCTCTCTGAGACCAGAAAGCTCTCAGGCGGAACTGAATATCCCTCATCTGGAATCTTGCCCTTGGACACTGCTGTTAAAGCTGCCACGTGGCCCAAGAGCTGGAGGAAATGCCTTGCTGGTTGAGATACCTGAAGGCTGAAGGAAGAAGCTAGTTCCATAAGAGCCCTTGCCCTTTCTAGAGGAAGAAAGGCTCTTGCTCTGTGTGTGTCCAGTTCTGCCCCTATAAAGGTAAGGAGCTGGACTGGTCTAGAACTGACTTGGGAAAGTTGAGAAGAAATCCTAGGAAAGTGAGCACTTGCAGGTGAGACTTGACTTGGTCTGGAGACTGACCCACTATTGCGTCGTCCAGATAAGGAAAATGGAAATCTTTGCTTTCTTAGAAGGCAACTACTACTGCCAGGCACTTTGTGAAAACCCTTTGGGCTGAGGTTAGGCCAAAGGGCATTGTTTGAACTGATAGTGGCCTGAGGGCAACTCTGAACCTGAGGTACTTTCTGTGGGAGCACCTGATGGAATGTGAAAGTAGGCATCTTTGAGGTCCAGGAGGCTAGCCAGTCCCTGGCCTTAGAAAGGGAAGGATTATTCCCAGGTTATCATCTTGAACTTTGGTTTTAAAAGATGTTTGTTTAGATATCTTAGGTCCAGGATGGGTCGCCACTCCCTGTCTTTTTGGGGTCAGGAAGTACCTGGGTACAGTCCTTTGCCCCAGTGTGGGGTAGGTGCTCTCTGGCTCTTAAAGCTAGAGAGAAGAAACCTCTGCCTCTAGGGCAAGGGTTTCAGAAAGATTTGCAGGTGGAAGAAATCTGCTCTCATCTTTGAAATTTTTTAAGCTGAGAACCAGTCCCTGGCTTACTACTTCCAGGACCCATTTGTCTGATGTAATAGACATCCAGTCCTGGACAAAGTAAGCCAGCCTGCCCCTACTGGAATAGGAGAGTCAACCCGGCAGACCCATCAGGGTGTCTGCTTGGCAGGGGCTTTAGGCTGAGGGGTGGATGCAGGCCTGCTCATCCCCTTCTGCCTCTCCCTCTGAAGAACCCCTCTGCGAAAAGGAAGAGAAGGCCTGTGCTTGGAAAAGGCCTTTGAAGAGGCCTGCCCCTGCCCCTAAACTGCTGCCTTTGAGGAGTTGCCTGCCTTTCCTTGGCCTGAGCACTCCTGTAAGTGGTCTTGTACTCATCCATTTTTCTTCATGTAATTCTCTGTCTACTCCCAAACAGAGAATTACCCACTACAGGAAAATCTAGGAGGTCCCTAGAGGAAGAGCGGAGGGTGCGGACCAAGACAGCGGTACAAGAAGGTCCTTCAGGTAGCCAGGGTCCAGGCCATGTAGGGCCTTACAGGTGAGCAAACCCATCTGAAAGAGGACCTCCACTCTAACCGGCAGCCAGTGCAGTTGACTCAGCACTGGGGTGATATGACAGTATTTTGACTGCCCTATCAGCAGCCTTGCTGTTGCTGCGTCTGCACCAGCTGCAGTCGGCGAGAGGTACTCCCAGAGACCCGAGATAGAGTGCATTATAGTAGTCAAGCCTGGATGTCACAAAGACATGCACCAAAGTAGGGAGGTCCGGGGCAGAACTAGGAGCTTTATCCTGGCAATATTCCTCAGATGATAGAAACTGGTACGGACAATGGATGCCACCTGAAACTCGAGTGTCAGCCCGCTGTCAAGAATAACACCAAGATGACGACCTAGAGGAGGGCTTTCAATGGTACAGCTCCAAGCCAAAGACCTGTCTCTGCACCAGAGGCCAACCTATCACGCCCCTGCTCGACTCCACCACCAGTACCTCCATCTTACTGGGTTCAGTCGCAACCAACTGGAGGCCATCCATTTCTTGATTTCAGCTAGGCAGCTGTTTAGCACTTCTACTGCAAGATGTGCCAGGGGCAAAGGAGAGGTACAGCTGAGTATCCTCAGCATAGCAATGAAAACACAGACTGTACTGCCCATGATCTTTCCCAGGGGCATGTACACGACAAACATCGGCGACAAGACCTAACCCTGGAACTCCAGACAACAGGTTGACAGGGAGGAGGAGAAATTCCCGTCACTATCCTCTGCATCCTGTTGGATAAAAAAAGACTCAAACCAACGGATAATAGTGCCAACGAGTCCACAGAATTCCCCAAGATGGTCAAGTTACACTCGATGGTCCACCCTGTTGAAAACTGAGAGAGATCGGGAGAACAAGAATTGTCCCCTCCCCAATGTCTAGCCCTAAGGAGATAATTATGCACCCAAACTAGCGCTGTTTCTGTGCTATGCCTTGCATGAAACCCAGACTGGAGAGGCTCATACAAATCATGGTCCGCAAGATGCTCCTCAAGCTGAAGTGCCACCACCATCTCAACAATCTTACCTAAAATGGGAGATTGGAATAGGACAGTAATTTGCCTTGATGTCAGGGTCCAATGATGTTTTTTTTCAGAAGGGGTCTCACCAGTGCCTCCTTCAAGACATCAGGGAAGACCCCTCCGACAAGGAGCACCGGACAATCAAGGCAAAACACCATGCCAGAAGAGTCTATGCATCTCATTAAGAAAAGAGGTGGCACCGGTCCAGTTCACAAAAGGTGTGCCGTAGCTTGGAAGCAATCTCACTGACCTCAGCCACCTCCACCAGTCTAAACTCACCCCAGCCAGGCGGAGTGCTCTTCGTTGCCCATGGCAACCACTTTCTGCCAAATTCTGGTCCACTGGCGGAACCTCCTGCCTGATGGCAGGCACCCTGTCCAGAAGAACCGAGCAAACTCCTCACATAAAGCGCTTGACAAAGCTACCTTTGGCTGTAGACAGGAAGGATGAAGAAGTCTGGCCACAATCTGAAAGAGCACAGTTGGTAGGTTCTTCCCAGTGCACTCTCCTTGGACAGGAATTCTGCCTTCTTATGGTTGACTGCCCCTGGTATGCACAATAATGTACGCACGAGGCCAATTTGTCCACCTCCAGGCCAGACTTTCGCCAGTAGCGCTATATCTCCGACCTGTTGTTCATCGCTTGAGCTCCCGTTATACTAAGGGAAATCTCAAGGAGAACACCTGGTCAGATAATGGACTGGTGCGATGGAGTCAAGGGCACCAGAAAATGCCTTATTATAGGCGCTAACTGCACCCCCACACATGCACTGTCCACACTAGATAGGTCAGTTACGCTAAAAACCCTGTCAAAAATGTCTGGACATTGTTTCTAGGAGAAGGGCAGGCTTTGGCCTAGCTGTTCGCCAGGACTACTCTCTTAAGAGTACCAGTGGTTTAATTCTGCCTATAACCACCACCCTTCTGATCTGGATTCTATCCTTGTACTGCTTGGGACTCAATCCTACATGCTGCAAAAGCTGTATCTCAAGTGAAAGAGTACAGTTACGCAAGAACTTACTGTAACAATAGATCTTTGAGAAGAGTTCTTTCAGCAGGTATGCTTTCCTCCTTCCCCGTGGTTATATCTGTTTCTTCTTTCTGGGGATGTCAGAACCTCCTTGGATCCCCATTCTTTATGCTAGCCGGTCTCCGCAGGTGAACTGAGGTGGTGCTGGGGACTGCCCCTTTATACTGTTAGTGACATCAAGGGTGGGACTGATGTCGGCGGTCCCCGCCTTAGACTTCTAGCTAGAATTTGCCGTGAGGTTCTAGTGCTTGGCAGGATAGTCCTAATGGTGTTACCTGCTGCAAGAGCTCTTCTCTAAAATATTCTGTTATGGTAAGTCCTTAAATAACTACTTTTCCCAGCATAGCCTCACAGGTATAACTAGTGCCCACAAAACAACCTACTTAACCGTAAACACACAATCAGGTTTTATCTACAGCTTATTGAATGTGCGCCACGGGATGCCATGTCTCAGTGGTGGAGACACTCTGCTTGCAGCCTTAGGCCTCACAGTGCACCCAAGTTGTAACATATCAGAATGACATGCCCTGGCACTACAAAGCAATTGTGCCCTTCAGCATGTACTTTCATAAATAAGATGTTTCAGCTATTAACAGTTTTACTAGAGAATGCTTTTCTTCCTTACCAGTGTTTCTTTATGAGAGTTAAAGTCTGTAACCTCACAGTACCATTGGTTATGACATCATAGTGCTCACCATGACCTCAGACTGATGTCACAATAACTGTAAGGTTAAGCGGGGGAGAGACAAAGGAAGAGTCGGATAAAGTTTAAGAATCTGTAAAATAAGTGCTGCCTTATCTACAGTATTTAGCAGACCAATAGCAGGAAGGTAAAAAAAAAGCAATTAGAAAACAAAGTTAAAACAACTGCTGTATAATGTTTTTAAGCTTTTATTATAGTAGAGAGTTGATATTTAGTGATTTTGTGGACCTAAGGTATCTCTTTAAAGATATGGTACTTTTGGTCTGTGATAGTCCTTTGTGTGAATTTTAATATTTTATTTTTAACGCGTCCCTTTAGTGATAAGTGATCTTACTTTGGCCACGACAAGGTCACCAGCTGCTCTCTACCTGATTCTGCTACATCTCTTCCCCCGCTTTTTTTTTTTTCCTTCATCATGCCCAGGTTATTGTTAGTCGAGTGGTGGCCTTAAGCCCTGACTCATCATCATTATGTACTAAAGAGTAAGGAAAATCTGTCCCATTCATTTCAGTGGGCTTGCTCTCTCACGCCCTTACAACACATCCCACGTGCCTGGGGTGCAGAGGCGCTGTAGCTGCTGAATGGGGAAGTGGAAGGAGCGGTTGGCTGCCTTGTTGGGGCCAACCACATCCATAGAACTGCTGAAAATAAAATATATTGAAACTCACACAAAAGGACTATCATGGACCTAAGGGAAAGAGTACACAATGGGGGTTAGAGCCTGCCAACAATAAAATGGAAAGGGACCTGGGGTAGTTATATCAGATGACCTAAAGGTGGGCAAGCAATGAGAAGGCAGTAAGGAGGGTGGGAGATACTGGGATGCATAGGCAGAGGCATCACCAGTAGAAAACAGGAAGTTGTTATCCTCTGTACAGACAGTTGGTGAGACCCCATATGGAGTACTGCATGCAGTTCTGGAGACCCCATATCTGCAAAGACATTGGGTGGAAGCTGTCTAGAGGAGGAAAACCAAAATGGTGCAGGATCTGCACCAGAAGACATATCTAAGAGAGAGTAAAGGAGCTTAATATGTATACCTCGGGAAGATTATAGAAACTTTTAAGTACTCAAGGAATCAACAAAGTCCAAGAGGGTAGCATCTTTCAGAAAGAGATGTGCAAGAACAAGGGAGCAATCTGAAGATAAAGAGGATGGCTCAGAGGTAATATGAAGAGGTATTTTTTCATGGATAGGGTTGTGGATGCATGAAACAGCCTTCTGAGGAGGTCGAGAGTTAAAAACTGGGGAATTCAAGAATGCATGGGACAGACATAAGACAGTTCTAGTTGGGGGTAGGAGGAGGTAGGCTGTTGGTTAACTGAGATCTGAGCTTATCCATTAGGGAAATGTGCAAACTAGGTGGGCCAAGCGGTCCTTATTTGCCATCCGATTCTATGATATGTACCATGTTCTGAAAGGGGTACCTTGGGTCTCGGAGTGTACTGAATTACTCAAGTTTTCTGAGTAAGAAGCCACTGACTGTATCCAGTGAAGTCAGGGTTAGATTATCTATAATTGCACAATAGGGAGGAGCTACATACAGAGTTGATCTTGAAAGACATGGGAGTCTGAAACAAGAAACAGTGAAATCAACCAGCAGAAGGCTGTTAGGTTTGTCCAGTTTGTTTAATGTGAGGATGCTAAAGACACCAAACGAGGCCAGGGCATCTGTAGATAAGAGTGGGGAACGCTGCAGTGCCCCTTTACATACATGGTGCCATTACAAGCCTTCCATTGCATGAGGACATTTGATTGAGCTTTTTTTTTAACTGTACTATTATAATGGCAGTGCTGCCATTTTAATCTGGGTGATGGGACCCAGTTTTCAGAAGTTGCTTCTATGCTGTCTCCTCTCTCGGCTTAGGGAGAAGCTCTCTGGCACAACATGCTGTGTAGTTCCTGGTGCAACCCCCAGTCATCACTGAACAGTGCAACTTAACATGCGATTAGCCAAGGAATTTAACTTTAAGTTGACTAAAAGTCAAGTTTGTTTCCAGCCTTTGTGGAGGAGCTCCTATGGAACTGGTCTGTGATGTGTGTGTTTAAACAAAAAAAAAAAAAAAAAAACAACTATCCTGGAGCCTCTCTGAAATATATTAAATTGAGTGCATTTGCATACCAGTAGAGAGATGCAAGGACCCTCCTAAGATTATCAATCATAATTCATTTGTATTGTGCTTTTCAAATACTAAAGCACGAGTACATAAAACATATCAATAATAAATAGGAATTAAAATTAGACACAATTTAAAAACAGCAAAATATGAACTAATCAAAAGCCGATATAAATAAAAGCTCTTCAAAGAGGCCTTAAAAGATTCTGTGGACGGCACACCCTAATCCGACGAGGTAGAGAATTCCACAGGGTTGAGCCACAAAAGAAAAGGCTCTGGCCCTGGAAGATTGAAGACAAACCCTGGGACTCTCTAGCAGTCCCTTGTCGGTGGAAGGAGTGAGCGGAAGGGTGGTAGAGCCAAAGAAGATCTTGCAAGTAGCCGGTCCCTGTCCGTAGGGTCTTATAGGTCAGCAATGCGACCTTGAAGGTAATCCTCAACGCACTGAGAGCCGGTGCAGTTCGCGCAGAACAGGCATGATATGGCAAGTTCTTGGTAGCCCAGTCAACAACCTGGCTGCAGCGTTCTGTACCAGCTGCAAGCAGTGGCGGTCCACCCCAGTAACCCTAGATATAGAGCATTACAGTAATCTAGATGCGAGGAAACAAAGGCGTGAACCAATACAGGAAGGTCATCGTGTGGAACAAGCTGCTTTATCAGAGCTATATTCCTCAGATGGTAAAACGACTTGGCAGCCGGACGACACCTGGGACTTAGTGTCAGTTCTTGATCAAGTATTACCACGCCCAGATTTGGCACCCATTCAGAAGGTCTCAATCTGTTTCCCCCAGCACAAGGCCAGAGGGAATCCAGGAGTCAACTTCTCTACGCCGGTGACCAGGGTCCACCACCAATACCTCGGTCTTATCCGATTCAGCCTCAACCAGTTGGCACTCATCCAGTCCTGTATCTCAGCGAGGTAGTTGTTAAAAGACCGTAAGTGCGCTTCTGTTTGGGTACAAAGGATGTATAGAGCCGAGTATCCTCTGCATAGCAGTGAAAACTCAGCTCATAATGCCTAATAATGTCTCCCAACGGTAGCATATACGCCATGAACAACATGAGAAAGAGCACAGAACCTGTGACATTCCACAGGGCAGCACAAAGGGAGCAGAGGAAGAAATTCTACTACCTTTGAGATCTGCCCGTGAGAAAAGAGTGAAACCATCTGAGGACTGTCCCAGACAGTCCACAGATAAGCCGTAGACGCTCCAACAATATCCCATGGTCCACAGTGTCAAATGCAGCAGAGAGATCAAGGAGAACCAAGATCGAACTGCACCTCTGATCTCTCACAATTAGGAGGTCATTAAGTACCGAACCAACGCCGTCTCGGTACTATGCCTCCTCCTGAAACCGGACTGGAGAGGATCATAGATTCCATGGGTGGTAAGAAGATCATCAAGCTGTAGCGCCGACTATTTTCTCAATAACCTTACCCAAAAGTGCAGGTTAGATCGGCCTGTAGCTCTGGCGAGAGTCTGTTAAGGGAAGGTTTTCTTCAAGAGGGTGTCACAACCGCCTTAAGGACTCCAGGAACAATTCCTTGATCCAATGAGCACCAGACTATCTCAGCAAGGACTGGCCCAATCACCTCCACGCAACCCATAAGAAGGCGTGGGGCCAGGATCCAAAACTACAGCAAGTCGGCCGCAGGCTCTGGACGTCTTCATGATATCCTGACCGCAGGCCGGCTGAAGTCTGTCCAGACAGACCGAGGGCCTGTAATCAAGACATCGATCTCCACCATGCTCATTTGAGCATGTTGTGCGGATGTCCAACCTGATCGCTGACACCTTATCATCAAAGAACCGAGCAACTCATCACACTCTAATTGTGAAAAGCTCTATGGCCGTGCATGCAGGCTGGATTGCGCAGTCTATCCACAGTCTGAAAGAGCAGAGCTGGTCGATTCCTTGATGCAGTAATCTCCTGGACAGGAACTTTGCCTTCTTACAGGAGATTTCTGATTGATAGTCGGAATAATGGGCGATCAATCTAAGCTTGTCACTTTCAAGGCCGGACTTCCGCCAACAACGTTCCATCTTTGCCCCCACTCTCCTCAGCTCCCTCAATGTCCCATCAAACCAAGGGAACAGAGGGCGGAGGGAGAGAAGGCGAACTCGACAGGAGCTATGGAATCCAGAGCCTTCAGCACCATGTTATTATAGTGCACTACTAAGGCATCTGGTTCTAAGCACTCCACAGGCCACACTTGATAGATACAGCACTGCCATCAGACCTTCTGGGGTAACACCCCTAAAGGGCAGTACTGGATCATCTCCACAGGGGTAGGTCTCGTAGGGGCCATAAACTGAACCTTATGGAGTGATGGTCAGACCACCCAACTAGTTCCACCACCAGTCCGGTGATCTCCATCCCAAGGTAAACACCAGATCCAATGAGTGACCCTGAATATGGGTAGCAGCGGTAACAACCTGTGTGAAGCCCAATGAATTCATAAGTTGGAGGAAGTTTTGACCAAAATGCGAGAGTTCATCGTCGATCCAGGCATTGAAGTCCCCAGGACCAACCACCTGGAGGGCTCCAACACCAGGTCATCAATGAAGTCTGCTACTTCTGCAGAAAACTTTCTTGTCACCGGGTGGATGGTAGACAAGTAGAATTCTGCACCCACACCTGCTCCCACAATACACTCAAAGGATCTAGGGATAACGTTGGAACCTCCACAAGGTCCAATTCTGATCTAAAACAGATGTGACACCCCCACACACACTGCGATCCAGTCTCGAGGCGATGTATCGCTGAGTACCCAGCTGGAATAGCTGAGCCCAAATGGGGCCAGCATTCTCATCCAGCCAGGTACCGTGATGCAAGCCAGGTCAGATGACTCAACAGGATCAGCAATAATTGCTGTCTTGTTTTTATAGACCTGGCATTGCATAACACCGCCTGGGTTGAATGAGAGGCACTGGAGGAACGGACGACTTGCCCACCATCAGTGGAGCCCTTGGGCATGGGAACCAGGTATCGTGGACCCTATCCTGGACCCATTTCGGCCCAGAGCATCTCCTTAACCCCACCACCCCATCCACTCACCCGCTCATCCGCCTCGGCTGAAGCACCCGCCTCCCTCCACCTCATCCAAGCAATCCCCAGGGCCGCAATGCCGATAGACCTTGGCTACAATGGGAGTTGTTGAAGGGCACAGGTCCTCAGTCTGAGGGGAATAGTGCCCGCCCACAGAAACTCGGTCCCAACACATGCTGTCAAAAATTTCTAGAACCAATCAGCAGAAGCTAGACACAACTTAAACAATATAACTTATAACTAATAGCTAACACAATCTAAAAGAAATAAAAAAAATGAATAAAAGTAAAAACAACAACAAACAAATAAACAGCTCCCTCAACTCTCACTAAAGGGAAAATCCCAATCAAATAAATTTTGTAGAAAAAGGAGGCCAGGTATCCGGATAGAGAGTTTGTGAGGCAGCACAGAGTACAGTCAAACTAAACATAACACAGAGATCTTCAGTCCCCAGGACCTCTCACGACCTAGGGACTAACAGATTCAGCATGGACTGTCACTCCCAATAAAAGTTTAATGATATCTGAACCAAAGTTTGACCCTCAACCCTCTCATGATAAAAGGGGTAGTACAAAACAGCCAGAAAGTAAAATTAATTGTCTGACCATATTCGAGAATAGTTTGTAAAATCCTCTTGCTGGTATCCAAGGAATCAGTGAGACTGTCCCACTCAACTCTTCAGCAGACCTAGACCCGAAAATCCCCAACCTGGGGATAGGAAGGAGGAACTACATCCCCACAACAGCTCCTCAAGGTCTACCCACCGACCCACCTTGGTGAAGAAACTAGAGAACACCCAGGCTAACTCTCGCCGGCTACCCAACAAGATCAGGCCGAGGTTCTCCGTAGTCGCTGGATCCCACAACTATTGCTGCTGTTCCTTTTGAGCAGCAGTAGCTGGGTGAAATCTTATTATACTGCAGGAATTTTTTTGTGAAATGGTAGCAAAATCTGGCATAATTCGGCAGTGTGTTAATCAAATATTTTTGATTTGTGCATTTTAAAATGGAATGTAATAAATGTCCTACATCAACAAAAAATTCACAAGAGTTGAAGAAACTTGAGTGCCTCTACCTTCCATATGGATTCCACAAAAGAAGAAAAGGGACAAGGAGAAGCATTGGGATCAGGAGCAGTCCCCACTCCCCAAAAGCACCCATGGGCCCTTCATCAGAGGAAATAGCCCTCTTTCTCCGGAAGACAAGCGCCTGAGGTCAAGCCTGTGCTACCGCCAAAACTGCAGGCTTACGCCCCCCCGCCACCACTAGTTATGGTAGGCGGAGTGCCTCTTGACTCGCCTGAGGCTGCCGCCGCACTTAGGCCCATCTCTACCCTGGGCTCTAAGTCGGCCTCGCTTGACACCGCCTATCTGGGACTGGGTAAGTCAAGAGTCTGGGCCCACTCCCTGCATGATCCAGGGTGATTGGGCACTCGCGGACCTTCTGATGACAGCCCTACTGCCTCTCATCATTCTTTCTGATGATGCTCAGTCAGACATCTGAACTGTCTCAGCCAAAGGCAGGATTCCTCTTACAGCAAGCCACCATCTCCCTCCGCCGGAGCTTCCTCCTCAGTTGCCTCACCCTCGGATACAGCAGAAGGAGACCTCACATCAGCCATCCCGCGCCTGAACCAGCTCAGGCCTAGTTTAGTTCCGCCGCCAGTGGCTAAGGCACCTGACCCTACATCTGAAACCCCGGTATGCAATCCTGCCCCACTGTGGGACCTTAATTTTCTTTTGGAAAATTAACCTTACCTCCTTTTGAACCAGCAAGGACTTGTGATATGCATTTATGCCCTGGAAAACTGTCTTTTTGGTTGAAGTCACTTCTACTCAAGGATTTTCGAGCTTCAGGCCCCGATGTGTAAGGATGCTTATTTTAATTTTCAGAGAGACCAGGTGGCTCTGTGTACAAATCCTAAGTTTCTTCCAAAGGTAGTTTCGAGTCTACCCTGAATCAGTCTCTTCAGTTGCCAGTGTATTATCCTGAACATTCCAATCATGGGAAGCACTCTGCATATGTTAGACATTCACAGAATTTTAGCATTAATACATAAACGGGACAAAAGACATCCAAAAGATGGATCAGCTTTTTGTTTTCGCACTCAAAAGGGAAGGTGCAGCAATTTCCAAACAGTGTCTTTCCAAATAGCTGGCAAATTGCATTACTTTTATCAGAAGTATGGTAAAGTTCTTCTGGGGCAGGTGAAAGGACATTCTACGGGATGGCTGCTGACAGCCCGCTTCAGGAACGTGTTCCAGCAGAAATCAACACAACGTTACTTGGACTTCTGTCCATACTTTCATGAGGCACTACAGTCTGGACATTGCCTCTAGGCGAGGGTTGGTTTCGACTAGCAGTCCTTCAAGGACTCCTGTCCTAAGTTTTGTTTTGGAATCTTAGTCTCCTGTTCCAGCCTACCAGGTTTTCTTCCTGTCCCTTGACTCTGATTGCTTGGGAATCAGTCCTGTAAATAATTACCTACTGCAAGAGTCCTCTCGAAATAAGATAGTACAGTTATGCAAGAACTTACTGTAACAGTAGATCCCTAGAGAGGCTCTGCAATAGGTAACCTTTTTCCTTCCCATTTTAATCTCAGCTCTTTCCTCAAGAGCCTTCTTCCATTCTCCTGTCAGACCTCTTAGCGGTCTCCGTGGAGAACTGAAGGGGACGTGGGACCACTCACTATACAGGGTCACGCTGACGCTGGTCACATGATGTCGGGTGGCCAGTCCTCCTCAGACACTGCTAGCAAAGCTTCCATGTGGTCCTGACACCAGGGGGCAGTCCTATAAGTTGTTACCTACTGCAAGAGCCTCTCTCAAAGATCTACTCTTACAGTAAGTGCTCACGTAACTGTACTTTCTGTCTGCGTAGAGCAGGCCCCAAGGGCTGCAGCTGTGGACTCGGCACTTGGTATACACAAGACCTCTCGTGCCACTATGGCATAGTGCTCACAACCTGAATTTTTATTTTCAATATAAACATTGAGTTACAGTTGCCAGTAGCCCAGGAGAGAAACCACAGACCAACGCTGGTCTGTGGTTATCTCCCTGAGCTACACTGCCATAGCTGTAGCTCCAGTGTTTATATTGAAAAGTTGTGAGCACTGAGCCATAGTCTCACGAGAGCTTCTGTGTTTACTGAGTGCTGAGACTGCGGCTGCAATCATTAATTGTACTGGACTTGCGAACACCAACACTGAAGTCAGCGACCCCTCACAAGTGTTCTGTTTCTGCAGCCATAGGAAACACACCAACCTCTGGCTGCTGAAGCAAGCCTACCATGAAATCTATGATCCCAAAATTCCAACAGTACTTCTGCCTGCAGAAGCAGGCTCAGGAAGTGGGCATTGCTTGGGAGCATGCAGGTTGGCGGCAGCTGGGAGAGGTGAGGGGTATTGGGTGGTCAGGAGCAGAAGATGCCCTGGGGCTAAATAGAACCAAGAGAGAGGCCAGAAATGCTCAGTCTCCATTCTCAGGGCTCCCACCAGACCTAGTGGGCAGGCACATGGTGGGGGAAGGCAGCATCCACTAGTCCCCTTGGCCATACTGAGTAATGCCAGATCAATGAGAAACAAGACCACAATTACGCGGACTTGATTTCTTCAGTTGATCTGGCTTATATTATAGAGACTGGCTGTGCAAGTTTTGGAGGTAACTGCTCCTATAGGTACTCTGTTGTGCACTGTCTGAGGAGGGAATGAAGGGTGGGGGCATGGTCATCTGCTTTAGATCCAGTTTGGGCTTCGCTATGCACCCAATGGGTCTAGTCAAGTCTTTTGGATGTGTGGCAGTGTGTGTGGGGTCCAGGTGTGAGCTGCAGAATTCTCCTATCTACCGCCATGGGCTTGAGAGGAGAGTTTCTGTAGGAGGTCTCGAAGTTCGTCATCAACGAGGTGTTGAAGTCCCCAGGATGGTTAGTTCTGGAGGACTTCAACGCCTGGATTGACAACAGATCTTTGCAATTTGATTATAACCTCCAGATGACATCACTGTGCCCAACACAAGTGATTACTTCATGGACTCATCACCATAGCCACACGTTGGACTTGGTTTCTCCTTGGGGCTTGAGGTTATGAACCTGAAGATTGATCGGGTCACTAGGTCCAATCACTGCACAGTGGAGTTCTCGTTTGGGAACCCCGATAGCCCCGTTGAGATGATCAGCTATCGCTCTTTAAGGGACTGTCCCCACAGGGACTGTTGTTGCAGCTGATTTATTTAGTGTGATTGCTGCATGTGCAGCTGGCATGCACAAGGTGGTGGCCGCCATAATAAGGCAGCATCTGAGGCACTCAGTACTATCACACCAGTCTGTATATGACCCATATTCTCTTGCTTGAGAGCCCCTTGGTTTGATGGGGATCTCAAGGTGATGAAGATCAAGGGTTGGAAGTTGGAGCGTTGCTGGCAGAAGACCGTCCAAGGAGGACAACTGGCCTTGTGTGCTCACTTTTGTGAGTACCAAGTGGCAAGCAACTGTAAGGAGGCAGAGTTCCTGTCCAGGGAGATTGCTGCAGGGAGGATCCGACCATCTCTGTTTTTTTGATTGTGACAGACTTCTTCATCCAGTCTGTCTTCAACCAAAGAAAGTTTTTCAGTCACTTTATGCTGAGTTTGCTCAGTTCTTCTCTGATAGGATGTCCTCCATCTGGTCGGGATCTTGCCAGTGAGGGGCAAACTTTGCCTCGCAGTGACCAGAGTGGTATGAGCAGAGGCATTCTGGTTGTCTGGGAGGAGTTCAGACCAGTGGAGGTGGCCAAGGTTATAGTGGTGATCTCAAAGCTGAGGTACACTTATTGTGAACTGGACTTGGTCCCAACCCATTTCTTGATGAGCTACGTCGAGACCATTGGTCCAGTGTTCGCTGGGATTATCCGGTGTTCATTGTCATAGGAGTCTTTCCTGATACCTTGAAGGAGACATTGGTGAGACCATTCTTGAAAATTCATCACTTGACCCTGATGTCCTGGTGAATTATCGACCAATCTCCAAACTTCCATTTTTGGAAAGGTTGAGAAAATAGTGGCTCAGAAGCTTGAGGAGCACCTTGTGACCTATGACATCTACAAGCCATTCCAGTCTGGTTTCAGGCTAGGCACAGCACCAAAACAGCATTGGTTAGGTGCAAAATTACCTCCTCAGGACAAGAAATGGGGGACAGGTCAGTTCTTGTTCTCCTAGATCTCTCTTCAGCTTTTGGCACTGTGGATCACATTGTGCTACTAGATTGCCTTATAAAATACTGTGGACTCACTGGTACTGTCATCAACTGGTTCAAGTCCTATCTCTCGGCAGGATGCAATGGGTGGTGATGAGAATTTCTCCAAAGCCCTTCCTGTGGAGTGCCTCAAGGTCTCGATGTTGTCGCCAATGTGATTAATGATGCACATGCTAAACCTTGGGTGAGCTCATTAGGCATTATAGTTCGGGTTTTCATTGCTATGCAGACGTATACCAACTGTATATGTCCTTTGCCTCTGGAACACATGACACCCTGGAAGTGCTTAACAACTGGACAACATGGATAATGCTGGATTGGAGCAAAATGTACTCCAGGGTACCAGAGAAAGCAACATTCTGATCTCATATTCACAAATATGGGGGATCGGGTGGGACTTATAGAAGTAAGCACCCCCTAGGTACCAGTGATCACTGCTCAGTGAGTTTTCACATCAAGGAGACAGCAGATAAACATACTAGTATGGGCTCCACAAACATTAAACTTCAGAAAAGCAGATTTGCATCCCTGAAGAGAGACATGAGCAATTGGGACTGGGAGATTGAGTTCAGAGACAGTAATACTGAAGAAGCTTGGGGATCCTATCAAAGAAATATCCAAGGAGGTGTCCATTCACATACCAAGTAGAATGAAATATTAAACAACCGGTCACACCGGGTGGTTCAACAATAACATTAAAAAATTGATCAAAGAAAAGAATAACGCTTTTAAACTAGTGCGACATACAAAGGACACCCAGGGTATGCTGTTATATAGGAACTGGCCAAATCAACCAGAAAGACTATTAAAAAAAGCTAAAGCTGCTTATGAACTAACACTGGCAAATAAAGTTAAAGACAATTATAAACTGTTCTTTAGATATAAACAAAAACAAGCAAGGTCATAATAGCATTGGACTATATATGAACAAAGAAGGCAATACTACAGCCAACAGAGAAACAGCAAACATCCAGAATGAATACTTCTTCGTATTCAGCCCCACCAAATCAGGCAAACCAGAATTCCAGCTAAATCTAACTAGGGGAATATAAATCGATGTTGAAGAAGTCAGGAAGAGATCGCGAAAATTAACATAAATCCCCAGGACCAGACAACATGCATCCTAGGGTCTTGAAAGAAATCTCAGATTGTATAGCACCCCTCTGACCTATATTTTCCAGCTATCTTTAGACATGGGGGGGTGATACAGGATGAAGGAGGCACTGGTAGTACCAATCCTGAAAAAGGTATCCAGAACCAAACCTGAGAATTTTAGACCAGTGAGCCTCACTTCAGTGTTGGGTAAGATTCTAGAGTGCATACTCAAGGACCTCATTATTTGACACCTAGAGGAGGAGAACCTACAGGATGTGACACAACATGGGTTCACTAAGTCAAAGTCATGCCAAATGAACATGCTCGTCTTTTATGAAAAAGCCAGTAGGGCAATTGACCTGGCAGACTCAGTGGATGTGGCTTACTTAGACTTCTCCAAAGCATTTGACAAACTCCCTCATGAAGAGCTAATGGGTGTCCTGGAGTCAAACAAACTAAACTTGAATATAATGAACTGAGTGAGAGAATGGCTGTCCAATAGAAGACAGAGAGTAGCAGTCAATGGGGTCTTGTCAGATTGGGCAGGGTAATAAGTGGGGTTCCCAAGGGTCTGTCTTGGGTCCTTGTCTATTTAATGTATATGTGGCATCCCTAAATTGCTCACGTCCTGATGTCTGGATCACAAAATTTGCAGACGATTGCAGAATAGGGCAATTGTGAACAATATGGGGACGGATAATCTCTGCAAACAGCACTTAATGAAATCTACAACTGGACAAATACAAACTGGCCCTGAATGTAGATAAATGTGCTATTATGAAATGGAAAGATGCAACTTAAGCATCGATTCACTATGGGAAACAAGAATCTACCAGTTACTGATAAGGAAAGGGACCTAGGAATAATAATAACACCACACCTCCAATTCACCGATCATTGCAGTATTGTGGCAAGCAAGGCTAGTCAGAACTTGAACTGCATCATGAGACACATTAGTAGCAGGGATAGGGAGGTGATGCTCTCTTGTACTGATCACTGGTCAGGCCACATCTAGAATATGGGGCCCAGGTTTGGTCACTCTATAAAAAGGAGAGGTTATTAAACTTGAAAAATTCAAAAGAGGGCTACAAAGACAGTATCTGGCTGCAAAGGGCTTACGACTAGAAAGATTAAAATAACTAGATCTATATACTCCAATATAGAAGAGCACAGGGGTCATGTGCATGGTCTACAAAGCACTGCAGAATGAAACAACAACAACAAATAGCTATGAGTTGACACTCAAGCAGGAACATACAAAACCAGAGGCCATCCAATACAGTTAACACTAGAGAAATGGAATTTACTAAAGAGAAGGCATTGCTTTAGCCCCAGGGTTCCCCTCTATGGAACAGCTCACCAACAGAGGTGGTCACGCAGAACCACATATCTGTTCAAAACTAGGCTTGATAGGTGTATTATAAATAAATACAAATGACATAAAATACTGAGGCAAGCAAAATATGGACGCAAGTCTAATAAAGCTTGAACAACCTATGTAACTGCCTGTTGGATATCAATGACTGGATGCCCTCCAACTGGTTGAGACTGAACCCAGGTAAAACAGAGGTTCTAGTGATTGAGCTGAGTCACAGGTGTAATGGAAGTGAGTCCGGAGCGCCTTGGGATTGGTCTTGGGGACTGCTCTGTTGATGGCTTCCCTGGGTAAGACATCTTGGCATCATCCTGATGACAGATTGACACTTGATGCTCAGGTGTCTGTTGTCTAAAGTGTTTTTACCACTTAAGGAATGTTGCCAGGTTTAAACACCCTTGTTCTGCCCGAGGATCTGCCATCACTGGTCCATGCCTTTGTTACATCTAGGCTTGATTACTGTGACGCTTTGTACTCGGGGTCAGTGGAGAGACCTCTGCCAGCTTCAGCTGGTGCAGAATGCAGTGGCCAGGTTACTAACTAGCCTGCCCAGGTTTAGTCATGTGACCCTGGTCTTGCAAGCTCTGCACTGGCTGCCTGTCAGGTTGGAGGATCATCTTCAAGGTGGGCTTGCTCATCTGTAAGGCCTTATATGGACTGGGCCCTGGCTACCTGGCTGATCTGCTGACATCTGCCTCCCAGTCCACTCCCTCCGCCCTCCACTAGAGGCTACCTTGCAGTTCGAGGCTAGGTTAAAACCTCCGCAAATGAGCCTTCAGGTTATCCGCCCTCTAGAATGCGATTCCCATCTCTGTTAGGGTGGCCCCAGTGATGGAGGATTTTAAAGGGTCTAAAGACCTCCTTTCCTTTTGGCCTTCCAAGACTAATCAGAGCAATGATATTTTAAGATTATGCTTATTGATTTTAATATTTTATTATATGCTAAATATTGTATTTGTGTGTATTTATCCTATTTGCATTTCCTCCCTGTCTGTTTTTATGTAAGGAGCCTAGAGTCTCCAGGATTGGGCACATAGAAATAAATGTGCCTTGCCTTGCTTCTTCAGCCACAACGGTAAAACAAACATACCAACTGGGTCTATGTCAATTAAGCTCCCACTTCTTTGCTCCCCATAAACCGCTCCGATGACCCGCTCCCACGGCAGTTCAAGCCGCGCTCTCGCTCCCAGACAGCCTGCTCCTCTGTTCATCTGAACTGTATAACAATATATTTTTCATTCAAATGGCTAAACTTGATCATTTACGCCACTGATTCCCATTTCCATCCCTCAACACTATGATGCTCACACAGTAAACAGGAGTCTGGCTTAAAAACAGGCAAGTTTAAAATGACGCAGATTGACAGAAGATGCAGATCAGAAGCTGGTGTGAAAGCTTTAATCTTTTCAAATCACTTACCAGCATTCTGAATACTGCACTCACTTCTTCGCACCTGCCCACTGCCCAGTCAGCTCTGCCCATCCTCACCCAGTCCTTACATGCCAAGACACTCACACAAGTAGCAGGATTCAGGATTAAAAGGCAACTGTGTAGATGGCTGCAAATAAAACAAATACCACAGATCGGATTCTGTATAATTTTTTGCAGAGGGTTACTTGCACAGGTTTATGAGGAGCATGAACTGATTTCACCATAGAAGTTATCACAGCGTCAAAAAGCAGGGAGTAAGATTCCTGGTGGGGGGACAGGAACAGCATTAAATAAAATACAATACTGGTCCTGTTGGCACCAGCAGAGATAGCTCTGCTTATGCTCCCACCGCTTTAGCTGCTCAAGGACTTGAAAGGCTAAAGGGCATAGTGGTTGGATGCCATAGTGGTTGATTGCATCACTTCACTGTGACTTCAGGATCAGTGTGGTGGAGGGATCCAGGGCACACAGAAAGTGATGGGAGCGGAGGAATTGATGTGGAGCGGTTAAGGAAGGAGCAAAATAAATGGGAGCAAGTTGTCAGGAGTGTGGTTTCAGGGCACAAATTGATGGGAGGGAAGTGATGTGCTCCATAAGGACTTTGACTGCAGAAGGTTATGGCCTCTATGGGGTTTGCACTTTGCAAATAGAAAACCATGCAGTAGCAGATCCAGCTTTATAGTGAGGTAGCATTCACTTTTATTATTAATAGTTTATTTGATTTTATACATTATAATACAACACTACCAACAATGATGCATACCAGGCAGGTGTCCCACCAAAAGGAAACTTACATAGTGCTAGAATTCCTCCACCCACAAGAACAGAAACCAACAAATCATCCTGTTTGGCACACATCACAGATTATAACCAATCCATAAAATTTCTGCAATGAACAACCAAAGTGGTAGCTGAGTCCAACAGACCCAAACACACACATAACTAAGAATAATAATACAAGCATCGAAAACTGAGGACATATTGAACAAGAAACAAATGGATAAAAACAAAGAGCAGAGAACTGGTTAATATAAGGAATAGGTACCCTCAACATAAAGATCCCCATAATCAAGTGGCTGTCTCTGAAAGGACAACTAAATGAGCTTTTGCACATTTTGTATTTTTTAAATGGCTCCATGGGCCTTATAAAGGAGAGGCTGTTTTTTACATTTATACTGAAACTGCATTTATTAAATATAGAATAAAGTTGGGGTGGTGTATAACAAGACATTTACACACCGGGCCAGATATTCAAACTGGCGCATTCTGTGGCGCAAGCCCCGCGCTGCTCAAAAGTTGGCGCAGGGGTGGGCTAGGGCGATATTCAATGGAGTTGCGCTTATTGAGCAACCCTCTGAATATCACCCCTGGCCACAGCCACTGTGCATGGCGCAGTGGAACTTGGCGCCACCGCAAGTGGTCAGAGCAGAGCATTCAGATGCGGTGGCGCAAGTTCCACTGCACCATCGCCAAATCTGCGTTATTCAAAAGGTGACATGCAAATGGGGCCATAATTTATGCAAAAGGCATGCAGAGACCATTGCATCTATTCTGACCCCATTTGTATGTCTCGCATGCTGGTGCACCGATCCCCGACGACTTACGCCTGGCGCCTGCCAGGCAGCCACCGCTGGGGACCGACACCCCTGCAACCCGATCGCTGGCATAACGCAGTTTAAACACCCCCGACTCAGCCCGATCGCTGGGCATAACGTCGTTTAAACCCCACCCAACTAGCCCGATCGTGGGCATAATGTCAACCCCCACTAGCCTGATCGCTGGCATAACCTAGTTTAAGCCCCCACCCCGACTATTCAATCGCTGGCATAACTTCAACCCCCAAAGACCAATATCCCTGGTGGTCCAGTGGATGAATTCGATCGCGGACTTAAGGTCAAACCACCCCCAAGTCCAACATCCCTGGTGACCTTGTGGCCCCCACCCCACCCACCCACAGAGCCCCACCATCCCTCCCCATCATCCGGCGGGTGGCAGCACCTCGCCTGCCACCCCGCCGACTGACAGCTGGGTAGGGCTGCATGCCCATTAGTTCCAGAGCAAGAGCCAATGGACATGCAGCCCTTAACCTAAGGCAGTCCAGATCTGTGAATTTATTAATTCATTCACATATCTGGACTGCCTTTACGGTATGGAGCTGCACGCCATTGGCTCTTGCTCTGAACCATCGGGCATGCAGCCCTATCGAGCTGTCAGTTGGTGGTGGCGGGCGGCAGGCAGGTGGGTGCTGCCACTACCGGGGAGCGGGTGGTGGGGCTCCGTGGGTGGGTGGGTGGGGGCCACTAGATCACCAGGGATATTGGACTTGGGGGTGGTGGTTTTGACCTTATGCCCGCGATCAGGCTTCGCAGTCCACTGGACCACCAGGGATATTGGTCTTGGGGTTGAAGTTATGCCCACGATTGGGCTAGTCAGGGGGTTTATTACATTATGCCCGCATCGGGCTAGTCAGGTGGTGGGGTTACTATTATGCCCGCAATTGGGCTGCAGGGGGCACCGGGAACAGGTTGAGGGCCACCCACAGATGGCAGTTGCTGTGTTGCGCCCTGCAATGTGGCAGCTCACCTGGGTGGCCCTCGACTTGATCCTTTTTTTGGCTCAAAGTTGTACAGGCACAGGTAGGGGTTGCGCCTGCATAACTCTGCACGGCCCGGCTGAATATCGGGCTGTGCTGTTTATGCATAGTTCCTCCTCTCGGTTGCACATGCCTTCATTAGCATTGGCGCTGTTGCTCAGCATGATTTGGGGCGCAACTCTCCTGCTGAATATCGCAGAATGGCGATTCGGACTTGCGCAGGCGCAACCCTCATTGCGCATGGCTCAGCTCTCTTGAATATCTGGGCCTCCAGTTTAAACACTACTTATATTTTATTTTATATAATTGCTGGGTTTCTTTCTCACCTCAGCAATTATATAAAATAAAGACATTCCAGTGCGCCATGATCCGCTAGGTTTTTGGCTGGTGCCCACATTTCAATCAGCCATAGTTTAAAAGTATTTTAGAATTTTTTTAATTATTTTTAGCATGGTTCTGACGTTTCTATTATAAACATGCTTAAAAAAAAACATATCACCAAGTTCTTCTGACAATGCTGTTTCAGGTGAGATGGAAGCAGTGAGCGATCGAGCTGCAGTGTGTGCATGCAGAGAGTGAGGGAAACTGCATGTGTTTGGCATTATAAACACTTTATAATGACAATTGTGCCATGGTTTTCCTATGGGGAAAAAGGGAACACAGTTATTATAGTAGGATAAATGCAGTTTCATGGCATTTGAAAATTTTAAACACAGCTTCTCCTGATTCAAAATTCCTGCTCTGAGAATCCTAAAATGGCTGCTTGATGATGTCAATGAACAAAGAGATGCCAGCTGTGCAGATGTATTCTAGCTCCCTAACTGTATTCAAATGCGAATAACTTTAAAATGAACAATGATAGCATGGTGCATCGAGCATGAACGTTCTTCACCACAAAATATCTACAAAATGAGTGGGGTTTCATTTACAGATACCTTTTAGGTTTTTTTTAATTAGCAAAAAGCAGCAGAAAATTCAATTTTTTGTCACTTTTTCAACAAACAAATACAAATAACTTTAAAACAAAAATTATAGCATGCTACTGTGAGCACATTTGTTCAGCACAAAAATATCTACAAATGAGTGGTGTTTCATTTATATATACCTTTTGTTTTGTTTTTTTAATTAGCAAAACAGCAGCAAATTTAATTTTCCTTTTCACTTTCAACAACCAAATGCAAATAGCTTTAAAATGAAATATGATGGCATAGTACTTTGAGCACAAAAGTTGTTCAGCACAAACATATATGCCACATGAGTGGTGTTTTATTTATAGATACCGCTTAGATTTTTATAAATCGGTAAAAATGGCAGGAAATTCACTTTTTTTCACTTTTGGACATATGGCATAAATGGAATATGTTAACCTTTCACTGGAAATATTGAATATATGTTTTGTTCTCATGCTACTGACCTGATGACATCACTTGTGGCTTCGCCACCAATGTTGTCATCAGGTCAATGGGCATTCAAACAAAAATATCAACAATATTTCCAGTATGGGCGAGTATATCCCTTATATATTCTTTGCAAAAAAAAAACTCCATTAATAAGCTTCAGTTTGTGCTGCTATTAAAGCAGCAAAACTATGGAAATGTGATGTTAGGGTTTTCACTAACTCCGCATTCCCTCCCCAAGCAGCTAAAGGGGCAAGGTAACACAAACAACCACAGACATCCTTCATCAGGTAAGACAAACAACACACAACTCTTTCCAAATGATGAGACATCCATCATTATGGTTCAGCACTTCTGTAGCCATGGATACACATGCACACTTGCACACCACCTGGGAAGTGTGGTACAAAATTCTCATAGGATCATATTGTAAGGAATAACACATGACAGGGTGTGCGGCAATGCTAAACTACCACATGCCCAAGGCATCTCTCCCTTCATTGACATCATCAAGGCAGCCATTTTAGGATCATCGGAGCAGGATTTTTGAATCAAGAGAGGCTGTGTTTAAAATTTTTAATGCTATGAAACTGCATTTATTCTACTTAATAAATGCAGTTTTAATATAAATATAAACAACAGCCTCTCCTTTTCAAGCCTATGGAGTAATTAAAAAAATGTAAAAATATGGTTTAGTTGTCCTTTAAGGAACAGAATGAACAGTTCCCCACTGAAAGTAAAGCAACACCCCAACTTGTCCTCATATCATTTATAGAAACAGAAAAGGAGAAGAGCTGTCTCATGACTTAAAGTCCCAACCTCTATGACAGGTATGGATCCCACACCTTTTCAAACAATGCCCATTTCCTGTAACTACATATGATAACCTCTCCAAACCTGCCAATCTGTGTAAACTGTCTTCCCATTCATCAAAGGTTGGATCTCCTCCAACCTCCATTTCCGTAAATCAAACAATTTGCTTCAGTAATAGCTGCCATAAACCACAGGCATTGGGACTTACAGAGGAGCGGAAGCTTGTTAGTGTTTCCGAAATCATGAATGTGGGATCTAGAGGAACCCAACACTGCAATACAAACTGTATTTTAGCCCACAGCTGTTCCTACCAATTTACCAACTTAGGACACTCCCAAAGATGTGCAACAACATACCCATAAACTGAAGACACTTCCAACACAGGTCACTGTCTACCAGATTTATTTTTTTTAACAACTCTGGCATTCTGTTCCAAAACTGAGGGTCTTCAGCTGCATTAGCCAGCCCCTACATCCTTTCCAAAACCATAAGCCTTAGCCCAATAATTCTCCCACCTAGGCTGCACCTTAGTAGTTGAGGGCATACTCTTTAAAAATAATTCATAAATTTGCCTGATTTGGGGAATTTTGAAAGGAAAGTGGTAACCCCCAACAATCTCAACTGTGCACCCGCTTAGTAGGAGACCAGATGGCATATCTGAAAATACTTCCAGAGGTGGGTCGACTGGAAGGGAAATTTGAGTCTTAGTGCTGCAAAATCCTTAAACAAACCAGTTCTGCCTGAAATAAATCAGTCAACATAGAAATACCCTTCAGCCCAATCACGCCAATAAATGGGCTTACGCCTGACAGATAATTTAGGTTATGCCAAATTGGCCAATACTGAACAGGTATCTGCCTTAGGGCAGGAAGGACTTTACCCACTGCCCTCCAGATATTCAGCATAGCCATGAATAGAATAAGTCATGTTGATGCTAGAGGGGTCCCAGAGAATTATATCAGGTGTTGTTCCTTTGCCAAGGCTTCTTCCAGAGCGATCCACCTGACTCGATCACATTTATCTGCATGCAACCACATCCAATATCTGATCCCTATGGTGAGATAATACCCCTGAACCAGAGGGTTCTAAAAGTAGCTTTTAACCTAATCTGAGCTTTCAAAGGTAACTGTCTACTTTTGGGAGGGAGTGCTACCCTAGACAACACTCTTACCCCTTGAAACATTTCTAGATCTGCTACTTAAACCATGATACCCACATTGCAATAGTATTTCTGTCTGCAGAATCACAGGCCCCATAAGCTGGCTCATTGGCACAGAGGGCTTATGTGCAATGCACCTACCTCTCACCATGCCAGTGGCCTGGGTTCGAGAATGAGCTTGGGTTGATGGGGCGATTGATGAAGAAGAGGATCGAGTGTCCTGCAGACTGCTCTCCTCTCCTGGGCTGTGGGATAACACTGTCTTGCTTCTTGACTGCCACCTGCTGGAGGCTGGGAATCAGCACCAGATTTAAGAACAGCACAAGTTAAGGGGCCACAATTATGTAGCACGTGTCCCTCCACATGGGGGGTGAAATAATCTGTGGGGGATCTGGGGTTCAGTGAACCGAAGAGGTAGGTGCATGGGGAGGCAGGGACAGGGCTGAAAAGCCGCTATGGCATGCACCCAGAGGGATAAAACATATATTGGGAAAAAAAAGGGAATCGGGAACCCATGGAGCCTGTGCTTCTGCAGCCACAGTACTTATGCATGCTGTGTGACATATTTTTAATTTTAGTCTTTGGTAACCCCGTTAAGCCCACTAGGCACAAGTGCCTGTTTTCAGGAGCAACCTGGGAGCACTGGGCAGTTAAGGACTTGCATACAGTAGAGTCACATAGTATGCAAGTGGAGGTTGTGAGAATCAAACCAAGGTCTGGTCTGCTGGATGTACCAAGCTTGTTCACAGCTCGTTACATAGGTGTGGCTGCAGAAGCACAGGCCTGTGTTTATGCAGCCGCAGCTACAACTCCACAAAGGTAGCACATCAATGCTACTGCATTATCTGGCAACAGTTGTATGTTGTTTTCCTGATGATGGCTTATGTCATCTCCTTTGCTGATTGGAGGAAGAGTTAAGGTTGGAAACCCTAATGCTACATTTCACAATTTTGTGGCTTAAGTTGAACCCTAACTGGTGCATTGACATAATTTTTGCAAATAATTTTCTTTTTGAGATTGTGGAATCATATCCTCATTCATGTAGGTCCCAAATAGGTGCAGATAGATGCATTGGGCCCTGCAGCAAGGGAAGAATCCTATAGAAGTGCAAGGCCTTTTGTGGATCTGTCTTGTTGCTGTTGAAGCACAGATCTTCCATGTGTGACAAATATAGACTCACAGGCAAAGAGTTTGTCAGCTGAAGTGGAGGGCCCCATGCCAAGAGAAGAGTTCCCTTATCAGTATGGTACTTGGGCCCATATGGGTAACCCTGCACCTTTCCTTCCCAGGCTGGGGTGGAGGTGTCACATGACAGCACCATCCCCAACCTCTGTCCATCAAGGTGGCTCACTGTGCTCACCCCTGAACTCGACTCACCGGCACAGGCTAAGAATGCAGAATCTGCTGGGGTAAAGGCTGGCAGTACACATAATGCTTAATTATTTTTTTTATTTTGAGCACAAATTTCATGATAGTCATTTTATGAGTCCTCTTATAAACATGACGTAGCATTTTAGAATAGTGGATGAAATGTCATTTCACGACACAAGTGCGAAAACACTTTTTGGTCTTGATTTGAGAAATGACATGTCATGTTTATGAGGTGGTGGAAAAATGGCTATATTGAAAGTTTGAGTCAAAATATTAAAATGACCAAAGTTGTGAGCAAGCATGGAAAATGTCAACATACATTCGTAACTCTGCTGCCTTTTAATATTTTACCCTAAATTTTGAAAATGGTGTTCTTACGACTCCATGTCATGATCCCAGTATGTGAAAATGTGTGACTGCAAAATCACTTTGCATCCCGGATGGATTAGAAACATTTCACCAGCTTTGTTCATGGGATGGGGTCCCAAAGAAAAAATTACTTCCCATAGTTATAGTGTTTCTTCCAGGAGATCCCTCATTATGCTTAACATATTGCAGCTAGCCCTGTATTCTAAGCTGCCCCAGAGCACACAAATAGAATTCTGAATGCGTTTTGAACTACTGCTCTGCAGACTAATGTCTGATCTTTCGTAGTCTGGCCCAAGGAGCCCACCCAGTCAATATAATAAGCTATCCTATATGGAACAATTAAAACCCCTAAGGACATAAAATAACATGGCCCAGAGTACCAAGTATGTCAGATTAAAAAGACTGGTATAAAACAGAATTTTGTGATCTGTGAATTAACCCTCCATCTGCCTGGACAGATTTTGACCAGCCAGCAATCATGGATATCATGAAGATTGTCCAGGGCTTCAGACTGACTTGCTGTAGTTTGGATCCTGGTCCTACGCGCCTCCTTGTGGGATGCATGGATGTGATCGGACCAGTCCTTGCTGAGATAGTCTGGTGCTCTTTGGACCAAGGGGTGTTTCTGGAGTCTTTGAAAGTGGCTATCGTGACACCCCTTTTAAAGAAGCTTTCCCTTGACCCAGACTGTCTCGCTAACTACAGAACGATCTCTAACCTGCCCTTTTGGGCAAGGTTATGAAAAGTAGTCGCTGGCAGCTCGACTGACTTTCTTACCACCCATGAGGTCTATGATCCTCTCCAGTCCGATTTCAGGAAGAGGCATAGTACCGACAGTGTTGGTTCGGTACTTCATGATCTAATAGCGAGAGATTGAGGAGCCACCGATCCTGGTCCTCTTTGATCTCTCTCTCTGTAGCATTTGACACCGTGGACCATGGGATGTTGCTAGATCACCCACGGTTGGTCTGTGGACTGTCGGGGACAGTCCTCAGAAGGTTCCACCTTTCCTCACAGGCAGAAATCAGAGGGTAGTCTCAGGAATTTTTCCTCTGCTCCCTTTGCTCTGTCCAGTGGGGTGCCACAGGGTTCTGTACTTTCCCCATGTTGTTCACGGTGTATATGCTGCCATTGGGAGACATTATAAGGCATTATGGGCTGAGTTTTCACTGCTATGCAGATGATACTCTTCTCTATATGTTCTTTGTACCTGAACAGAATGACACATTATCAGTCTTTAATAACTGCCTCGCTGAGATTCAGGACTGGATGAGTGCTAACTGGTTGAAATTATATCCGGATAAGACTGAGGTGTTGGTTGTGGACCCGGTCTTCGTGTGAGAAGTTGACTCCTGGGTCTCCCTCTGTCCTTGTGTTAGGGGTAACCAGTTGAGACCTTCTGAACAGGTGCGAATCTGGGTGTAATTCTTGACAGTGAGTTAACATTGAAGACAAAGGTATCTATCGCTGTCAAGTCTTCCTTTACCATCTGAGGAATATCACCCGATAAAACACCTTGTTCCACATGATGACCTTCCTGTGTTGGTCCACGCTTTGTTTCCTCACGCCTTGATTACTGTAATGCTCTATATCTAGGGTTACTGGGGTGGATCTCCATCGCCTGCAGCTGGTGCAGAATGCTGCAGCCAGGTTGTTGACTGGGCTACCAAGAACTTGCCATATCACCCCTGTGCTGCATTAACTGCACTGGCTGCCGAGTACGGTGGAGAATCATCTTCAAGGTTGGGTTGCTGACCTATAAGACCCTACACGGTCAGGGACTGGGCTACTTAGAAGATCTCCTTCGAACCTACTGCCCTCTCCGCCACTCTGCTCCACTGACGAGGGATTGCTAGAGATTCCCAGGGTTCTTCAGTCATCTGGGGCCAGAGCTTTTTCTTCTCATGGCCTCAACCCTGTGGAATTCTCTACCTTGTCAGATTAGAGAGTGCCTGTCCATGGAATCATTTAAGGTGTCCTGATGAGTTATTTATTTGAATTAGCATTTGGATAGGTTTATTGCTGCTTTTATTGTTTTTATGTTATTTATTATGTAAGAGCTGTTTTGTACTTATGCTTTGATATGTTGAAAACGCACTATAAATAAATTTTGACTGATTGATTTTTGACTGATTGATAATGTTCAAGCAATTAAATAACAAGGAATACCAATTGATTGTTGATTAACCTTTTCGAGATTCTTGAAGGGGAGGTAGGGTGTAAATTTAAGCATAATGAGGGATCCCTGGAAGAAACAATATTGTATGGTAATTTTCTTCAAGCCCCAGGAATTCCTCATTATGCTTAACATACTTACCTTGGGAGGCTGGGTACAGAACCTATTTGGGGAAAAGTTTCTGCAGAACAGCGGTGCCAAACCTGGCATCCCTTCTGGACTGCACATCCAGACAATAGTGCTTTGTAAAGGTGTGGACTGCTTTCTATGTGGCTGCTTTACAAATTTCCAGTAAGGAACATCCTTAAGTGCTGCCACCGAGTGAGCTCAGAGACTCTGAGGTAGCTGCTGCCAACTTTAGAATAACAGAATTGAATGCATGCAGTGAGTACTTGTCCGCTTTGATGCTGGATTGCCTTTTCCCACTTCACCATATGTGAGGAACAACTGAGAATGAGAAGACCTATGGTCTTTGGTATGCTCCAGGTAGTATCTAAGAGGCTTCTAATGTCCAGACTGTGTAACCTCTGCTCACCAGTGCTGGACTTCTCTGTAAAGAACACAGGAAGGGAGATGGATTGGTTCAGGTGGAACTTGGATACCACTTTGGGAATGGATTTTCTGTTAGTCCCAAGGACTACCTTATCTTGGTGGAAGATGTTGTAGTTTGGTCAGTTCAGAGGGCCTGTAACTCACACAACCCTTATGGCTGAAGTGATGGTTACCAGGAAGAATGTCTTCCATGTGATATACTTCAAATCTGCAGTGCTCATTGGCTCAGAAGAGTGTTCCATGATCTTGGCTATACAAATGTTCAGATCCCAGGAGGGACAAGTTCCCTAACAGGAGTATGCAAGTGCAGGAAGCCTTTAAAGAACCACTTGAAAGTGGGATGAGAGCCACTTTTCATTGCTTACCTGCTATAAGCAGAAATAACTGCTAGATAAACCCTTACAGTAGTTGGCCTGAGGTTTGCAGGTGCAAGAGTGTAGACAGATCAGCCTGTATGGGATTAAGCTGCTTAGAAGCACACCATAGAAAAAACTTTTCCACTTGGACTCGTGTTTTCCTAGTATCAGGTTTTCTGGGCACTTTTAGGACTTGAACTTGGTCAGAGATGTGGAAATGAGAATATTCTAGCTCCTCAAGAACCAGGCTTTGAGGTGTAGCAACCTGAGGTTCAGAAAGAATATTCTGCCCTAGGAAGTTGTCAGCAGGTTGTGTCTCAGGGAAGATGGACAGACTGTTTGACAGACAGGGCCCATCAGATGGGAGTACCATGGCTACCTGGCCCAGTCTGGGGCTATCAGAATCATGGTTGCCATCTGACTCCTCAATTTCAGACTAACTCAGAAAAATAGAGGAAGCGAAACAAACTTCCTGCCCAGTCCAGACATGGAGCCCCCATAGGAAGTGTACCTACTGTCGAGGGTCTGCAACAGTAGAGGGAGTTGATAATTGTCTTTGGATGCAAACAGATCTATTTGCTGTGCCCCATCTCTTGAGGATTGTGGACAGCACCTGTTTGTTCAGTGATCATACATGATTGGACTGGCTGATCCTGCTAAGGGAGTCTGTCAGAACATTGTCTTTTCCAGGGGATGGATTGCCGAAACTGCACATCCACAGAGTATGCCAGACTCCAGAGTTTCATAGCTTCTGCATCTTTCAGGATCTTGTGCCTCCTTGCTTGTTGATGTAGAACATAGTGGTGGTGGTGGTGTCTGGACCTGAACACACTGACCCTTGACTTGTGGTGTAAAAGACTGAAAAGCTAGAAACACTGCTCTTAGCTCCAGTAAATTACCTGGGGTCCCATAGAGACCACACCCTGTTTACTGTGCAGTCTCCGGGTGGGTGCCCCAGCTCAACATGGAAGCACCTGAAGTCAGGACTACTGTAGGAGCCTGTGCCTGAAAAAGTACCCTTTTCTGAGGTTGTCCTTGTCTTTCTACGAGTCCAAGGGTTGTAACAAGGTCTTCAAGGTCTTTGTGACTGGCACCACCTTGAGAGGAATGGTGCTTTTGGGATCAATGGGCTCAAAGTGGTACTGGATGTCCCTTATCTGAAATCTTGCTCTGGGAACCATTGCGTGGTGGAGGCCACATTGCCTAGTAGCCAAAGGAAGTGTCTTACTGGTCTGGTTGACCTATGGCAAAGGAATTTGCCAGGTCTACCAGGTTTTTCACCCTTCTTGGGGCAGGAAAACTTCCCTGCAGTGCACCCAGTTCTGTTCCTATGAACTTTGGTAACTGTATTGGTTCTGAGACTTTTGTACATTTATGAGGAATCCTAATCCCACTAGACTGCTCGAGACGGAGGAATCACTGACCGGTTGGTGTGGCTTTCCACAATCAACCAGTCATCCAGGTAAGGAAAACCATCACCTCTTTTCTTCGTGGGTGTGCCACTATGACAGTGAACGCCTGGGAGCAGATGACAGGCCAAGGGAAGGGAAGGGCTGTGAACTGGTAGTGACCTTAGGGAAGCCTGAACTGCAGGTATTTCCTGTTACTGGGCCTGATTATGATGTGAAAATATGCATCCTTCAGGTCTAGTGATGCCAGCCAATTTCCTGTTGAAGAGATGTGATAACGATGGACAGGGTGGCCACCTTAATTTGTCCTTTGTAAGATGCTTGCTCAAAAATCTGAGGTCCAGAATGGGTCGCTACTCACCATTTTTTTTTTATGTGAGGAATTACCTTCAGTAAAGGCCCTTTCCCCACTGGGATAGGGCCCCTTTTCTGCTGGTGTGGGAGGTGGAAATGTCTGTGTAGAGACAATTTTGGAAACATTTTGGACTGCAAAGTGAGGCCTTGACACACTACTTCCAGGACCCACTTGTCTGTGGTGATGTTTTTCCACTCCTGAAAGAAATGAGCCAGCCTTCTCCATATCGGCAATGGGTTGGTGACCTAGACACATGCATTAGGGATTCTGTTTGTGTTGAGCCCTAGAAGACAAGCTGGATCAGCCCTTTGGGAAACTCTTCTTCCTCTGCCCCAAGCAACCTCTCTAAATGAGAGTAGTCATATGGCATGGGCATGGGGTAGTAAGGCCTTGGGTAATGACCTCTACCCCATCCTCCCTTCCTTGAGGTCTGGGAGGTGTAGAAAAGGTGACTTTTCCTTCTCTGCATTGCTTTTGGTAAGTGGTTTGTACTCTTGAACCTTTTAATGTATTGGAGACTGGGAGAAGACCTGGTCAAACAAGCACTCTTTTCACCAGACAGGCTACACCTCAGTAGAGAGGGTTCTAGTGTACTCAGGGACAAGCTGGGGAATACACAACCACTACACTTAATTTAAACTACTGGGGGGGAATTGGTAAGCAGGCCCACAGACTCCTAAGGAGGTGGTCAGTAAACCCCCACAGTGACAAAAGAGTCTGGAGGAAGAAGTGGAAGGGCAAATACACAGTTAGCAAAGGTGGAGGGTGGAGGAACACATAACAAGGGTATGTGGAGGGCGCACACAGAGGGACAAATGTAAATAGAAGAAAAGAGGAAGAAGAAGGAAGGTCAGATTCTAGGTGGAGGGTGGTGTCTCTAATGTGCGGAGTCTTGGAAACAAGATGGATGACCTGCAGGCACTATTAGCAGACAGGAGGGTGGACATAGCTGCAGTAACCAAGACTTGGGCAACATCATACCATGACTGGGACCTTGCTATCCCTGGATACAAACTATACAGGAGGAAGAGAGTAGTCGAGAAGGGGAGGGGTGGCAGTTTATATCAGGGAGGAATAACTCTGATGAGGGAGGAGTCAGAAGAAGGGGAGGTAGAGGCATTATAGGTTCAGTTAAGGCCCAATATAGGGAGAAAGGTGAGGTTGGGGGTGGTTTACAGACCACCCAATCAAGATGTAGAGAGAGACAGGGAACTGATCTCACAAATATTGGAAGCTGCAGGGAAAGGAGAGGTGGTAATTGTGGGAGAATTCAACCTGCCCAAGGTGGACTGAAGTATACCATCCACAAGATGTGCTAAGAGTCAGGTGATCCTGGATGGACTGCAGAGTGGGTTCCTGACTCAGGGTGTCACTGAACCAACAACAGCTGAGACAATTCTTGACCTGGTGCTCACATATGGGGAGCATGTACAGGAAATAATGGTCAGGAGCCACTAGAGGAAGTGACCATTGCACAGTGTGGTTCCATTTGGATATGGGCAGGAAAGCATCCCAACTAAGACCAAAATCTTGGATTTCAGGATGGCCGATTTCAGGAAAATGGGTGAGGTTCTAAGGAGCCATCTGGTGGGCATCAGAGCAGATATGGGGTTGGACCTAAAGTGGTCCATCATTAAGGAAGGAATACTAGTTGCCACAGATGAGTGCGTTAGGCTCAGAGGTAAGAGCACAAGGGCCAAAGCGCCCAGCTGGTTCAGTTCTGCAGTTGCCAAGGCAGTAAGGGAAAAGAGGTTGGCCTACAGAAAATTCAGGAAGACCAAGAGAGAGGTGGATGGGAAAATTACCCCCAGCAATGGAAGGACTCACCCAGGTCAGACAATAGGAAAAGAAGCTCATCCGAACATCAGGCTTCACTCTATGGGTTGGCCCACGATGAGTAAAGTTTTGAGAAAGTCTAAGGCCTGCTGTAACTATGGGTCTCGATCCAAATATGTGTCTCCTGGGTTCGTACAAGCGCTCTTCTAGGGAACTCAGCTCTGGATGGCATCGGGAGATTTCGTTTTTGATAGTCCATTAAGGCCTCGGAGGCTGAGCCATATGTTTTTGCCCCTCTGGAAATTGAACCACCAGGGATGCAGGGTGTGGCATTCTGAAGTTAAGCTTATTCTGGCAAAGTACCTGGAACAAAGGTATATCTGCTTTCTCAAGGTATAAGGATCGTAGTCATATCTATAAAAATCCAGGTAGTACCATTAAACACCTCTTCCATGCCCAGGCTTTTTTTTTTTTTTTTAAGAATAGTCTCCTTAGTAGTGTACTTTGGAAAGTGGATAATTATAGATCGGGGTGAGCTGATGTGGATGTGGGTCTGGGGCCTATAGCCTGTGAACTCTATCAAATTCTAAAGATAAATCCACATCCAGAACCAGGCTGTGCGTAGTAGAATGTCTCCATGAAGTCTGCTATATCCCACTCTTCAGCCCCTCCGTAATGAGTAAATTCTTAAATTATTTCTTCTCTGCCAATTTTCAGAGTCTTCTTGCCTCTGTCATGAGTTTGCATATTTGAACTACTTGTTTTACCTGATCTTGCAACAATACGATATTTGTAAAGAAGAAGAGGATTGATACTGGTCCAGGACACTAACCCTCGACTCCAGGCCCTGTATATCTGCTTGATTTCAATCACCGCTTTCTTTAAAAGACAACTTCTGAGTTTATGTCCATGAGCTCTGCAAGGATTCTGTCCAGTTTAACCTCCATCGCTGGGTTTGACTGTCTCCGATAAGCCCTCAATAGACTTGTTACTTTTAAAGTGGGATCAATGTCTGGAGGGGTTTTGAGTTCAGCTGCAAGCTGTGAGAAGGCCAAAGCCCCTGAGTCAGATGGGTCTACCTCCGTCCATCAGGATCCGCAGTAGGGCTGAGAACTGAGGTTCGAGGTTTCCATTCCTAGTGCTGTTTACTCTCTCCTGATGCTATCTGGTACTTTGAATTGTGTTTTTACATATATTAGCAAGGAGAAGGCTAAGAGGTTCATGGAGCATGGGGGCTAAGCGGCTATAAGCGAGGGATGTCACCAGAAGTCCCTCGCCTTGTGTTTTATATTTTCACTGGTGTCTCCTTTGCCTTTCAACAAGAAGGGCAAATGACATGTTTTAACTGTTATTTCTTTTTAGCAGAGAGATTCAGAGACCTGCTCTGAGGATCATTTTTGATTTTCAGGGTGGTCCTTTAAGAGGCTTGGGTTGTTAACATGAGAAGGACCCTCCTTATGCTGTTAGGTGACACAGAGACAGACTGTCCAGACATTATAATGCAAACTACGTACAAATGAGTAAACAAAATTTTTTAGACATTTTGAAATGTAAATAAATCAGACAAGTAACTGAGTGAGCAACCTGTGGTCAGTCAACAACCTATATGCTAATAAATCAAGGCTCTCAAAGCTACACAGGAGTGCCCAAGAACAAAGTACATCGACAATACAATTATCAAATTTCCACACAATAGTCCATTTCCTAAAGAGACGTGGCAAGGTAAAAGGAAAAGAAAAAAACCTTGTTTCCTACTTAGAGCAGAAAACATGCTGTAAAGAGTAACACAGTACTGTGCAGATGAACTGTGGGCTCCAGACTGACACAAATTGCTATTTAGATTACGGCTTACATAAAATGTGTTTTAACTACTAGCGGTTTAACTTTAATAGTATATAGATATACTTATACAACAACAGATAACTATAAGAATCTACACAGAGGCATTTATGTTTAAAAACTGTGGACATGAGAATTCACGGTTGAGTCTTAAAGCGGTACTCTCAATATTAATATCAGAATGGAATATATACAACAGAACTTGGTTATAGCCTGCAGCTTAAGAATACTTTCAAAGAACAAGTGCATGTTTGTGCTCAGTATTTCAAGAGCTATTTAGACCTACACTGATGGCACTAGGTGCTGTGAAAATTTAAGAAATATGTTTTAAATGGCTAACAACTTTAACAAGCTAACATAGCAGCACTATGCTCTGATTAATTTATAGTACTGTATAATCAAAGCTTAAAAGTATTCACTCTAGGCTAACACTATTAAATAGAATGCAAACAAGACAATTAATAGCCACGTAATGACTGAAAAGGTAATAATGTGACGTTACTTATTTATAGAATCTGATGGTTGGTGTTATACATATCCCCAAAATATCTTGAGACCATTTCTGATTTTTGGCAGCCAAACCCCAGAGGTCACTTTCTAGTAGTATTATGTACTAGATGTGTGTCAGGAAGATTGATAGTGGAGCACGAGGTGTTTGGGCTAATGCAGATGTAATTCAATTTACTGTTATGCATATTATCTTACAGCGTAATAATACATAAAAATATGTTTTCAGCATTCTAAAAATTTTTATTTAGGTACGTTATAAGAATGCTATACTGCATCTATTTACCTTTGTTACACCGCATTCACTAAGTATAATATACTGGAATCTGTATTTGTAAATATTTAAGAAATTCCCAGAAGAAGCCAATATCCCTTGGCGAAACGGGTTATTAATAAAAAATATTTTTAAGACAGATTTCTTGTGTTGTAGCCTCAGTCAGCCCAGAGCAGTCCAAACCCACAGTTGCCACAACTGAAAACCCTAAAACCACATTTCCCTACTTTTGTCACTTTAAGCTGAACCCTAAATGGTGCATTAACACAGTTTTTTTTTTGCAACTAATATATATACACTAATTTATTGTGCACTCCTTTTCAAGCCCCAATGTTGACATAAGCTATTCATGTTTGTTTCAGAAACTAATGTAAAGCCTGTACTGAAGGCAACTTTCATTTTACTGTAACCTTATCAACCTATTCCCACATGCATCACATAAGGATTTGCATACCCATAATGCTGTGTACTGGGGTTGAGGCTTTAGAGAGTATGTGTGTATTTTGGAGTGCGCCCAGAAGAAAAAATTACTTACCATAGCAATATTGTTTCTTCCAAGTGATCTCCCAGTAGGATTAGATATATGCAGTCAGCTCAAAATCTCTGACTGACCCGGAACCCTGATGTAATGTGGAATGTATGCAAATCAAGGAGCTTAGAATGATATATTTAAACTGCTGCATTTAGGTGGCCTGTGATACATCTAACTGCCAGATTCATTTTGAAGCTGAAAACACTAGACTATCCAAATTAAATAAGTGTAACTTAACTATAACAGTAGTACCCTCTTTGGTAAAGAGGATGGTTCCAAACCGGACAAAAGAAGAAACATGAAAAGGGAGCTAGGTGCCCTAGTCATACTTGTGTGTATCAAAACATTATGTTAGGTCAATAATTAATGGCAACATTAAGAACCCCCATGAAGTATTGCCGATTCAGTTTATGTAAGGGAAGGTAGGATGGAGGTTAATCCTACTGGGAGATCCTTGGAAGAAACAATATTACTATGTTAAGTATTTTTTCTTTAAACCTCAGGAATCTCCCAGTAGAATTAGACTTATTCAGACTATCAAGCAATGCATTGGGAGGTGGGTACAGAACCGATTTAGGTACAAAGTTTTGCAATACTGCAGTGTCAAACCTAGCATCACTCCTGGACTGGGCATCCAAGCAACAGTGCTTTGTGAAGGTGTGGGTGTACTCAGGAAGTTGCTTTATAGATTTTCAACAAGGGATGTCCTTACAGCTGCCACAGAGGCAGCAGTGCCAGGAGTGGAATGTACCCTGAGGCCCTGTGGTGGTGGTGGTGGTTTCTCAGCCTTACTGTAGTAGAATTGGATGCAGGATACTAGCCAGCATGCATTTGATCTCTTTGAGGCAGGCCTGCCCTTCCCACTTCACCATAGGTAATAAACAGTTGTGAGTGGGAACCCTGAGATCCTTAGTATAAGTGATGAGAGACCTTTACATCCAAACTATGAAGTTTCAATTCCTGAACTGGGCTTGCTATGAAAAATACAGTAAGGGTGATGGACTGATTCAAGTGAAACTCAGATACCTCCTTTGGGAGGAATTTCCTGTTAGTACTAAGGACCACCTTGTCTTTCTGGAAGATAATGTAATTAGGATCAGTGCAAAAGAGCTTGGAGCTACGCACACACTTCTTGCTGAGTGATTGCCACCAGAAAATGAGTTTTCCATGTGACATATTTCAGGTCAGCCATAGTCACTGCCTCAAAGGAGGTTCCACGAGTTTGGCTATGTACAGATTCAGATTCCTAAGGAAGGACTGGTTCTCAACAGGAGAGAACATATATGCCAATCCTTTGATAAATTTCCTAAAACAGAGTGTGACACTATTGTTCTCTGAGCACCTGCAGACATAAGCAGATACTGCTGCCAAGTGAACCCTAAGGGTTTGCAGGCCTGAGGCCTGGAGCCTGCAAGGTAATCAAGCAATGTAAATAAGCTTGGCTTAAGGGGACTGATTTACTTAGGCATGCAACAGATTAAAATCTTTTCCATTTTGAAGCATGTCTTTCTTTTTGGAAGTTTTAGAAACTTTCAGTACTTTAAAAGTACCTCTGTTGACAAGTTAAATTCCACAAATTCTACCTCCTCAAGAACCAGGCCTTCAGGTGAAGGCTCTCGAGGTCAGAAAAACTATCTGACTCGGAACAGCTGTTAGGAGATTTTCTCTCTGAGACAGACAAATGGGTTACTTGGTAGACAGAGCAAGCAACAGAGGGTATCAATCTGGGGCAACCAGTATCATGGTTACAGACTGACTCCTCGGCTTGAAAAGGACTCTTGACACCAGTGGAAACGGAGGAAAAGCATAAAGGAATTTTCCCATCCAGTCCAGGATTAACATCTCCATGGGCACTGTGCCCAAGGAGGGAGGCCCTACAGGAATAAAGAGGAAGTTGGTGGTTTTCTTCTGAGGGCAAACAGATTTCTAGGATGCCCCAACACCTGAAAACTGTGTCCCACACTCGCCAATTAATGATGATCCTGATTCTGCTGAGTGGATCTGCCAATGTATTGTGCTTCTCGGAAGATGAATGGCACACAGATGCACCTCTAGGGAATATGCTAGAGACCAAATTTTCATTGCCTCTGTGCACAGCCTTGAGGATCTTGTACCCCTTGCTTGTTGATATACCACATGGTGGCTGTGTTGTCTGTCCTGACCTGGACTGACTAGCCCCTCAGTTGAGAAACAAAGGCCTTTAGGGCAAGGAGGACTGCTATCAACTCTAAAAGGTTGATGTGCAGTTTGGACTCCTGAGGTGATCAAATTCCACCTAGGAGGGAGGCATCTGTTATCAGGACCACAGTGTGGTGCTGTTGCTGGAAAGGGATGCCCTGTCAGAGGTTGACCCTTTCTTTCCACCATTGTAGAGCCAGTAAGAGACTTCTTAGAACTGGCACAAGCTTTGAAATGGATCCATTCTTTGGGACCAATGAGATCTGAGGAGATATTAAATAGGTCTCATCTGAAACCTGGAGCTGGACACCACTGCAGTAGTCAAAGCCATGTGTCCTTGTAATGCTAGGAGCGGTCTTGCAGTTCTGGGCTGACCAAAGGCAAAGGAATTTGCTAGGGTCACTAGATTTGTCACCCTCTCCTGTGGGAGAAGAGATTTTCCCTGGATGGTATTCAGTTCTGCTCCAATAAATTCCAGCGACTGAACTGGCTCCATCTGAGACTTTTGAGCATTCATAAGGGAACCCAGGGTAGGTTGAGTCACCCTGATGGAGTCATTTTCCTCCTGATATGAGTCCTGTAAGACTATCCAGTCATCCAGGTGAGGGAATACAATGATTTCCTGCTTTTGTGAATATCCGTAGGACAGAAGTGAGCCCAAGGGAGTGCTGAGAACTGGTAATGACCTGAGGGCAGAGAGAACTCAAACTATTTTCTGTGGCAAAGGTCTGATCTGAATGTGAAAGCAAGCATCTTTCAGGTCCAGAGATAGCAGCCAGTTTCCTTTCTTTAGAGAAGGAATAACTATGGCCAGTGTTACCATTTTGAACCTGGGCTTTGCCAAAGCGTTGTTTAGATATCTGAGATCCAGAATTGGCCACCAATCTCCATTTTTCTTTTGGTTAAAAAGTATCTCGAGTACGTGCCCTTTTCCCTTTGGATAAGAGGGACTGGTTCTACTGCCCTGGCTTACAGTAGCTTTTTTTTTTTTACCTCTAACCCAGCAGAATAGTCTCTGTAGGTGTACAAGGTAAAAAAAAAACACTATGGCCCTGGAGTTTTGGAAACTGTCTGAACTGTAGACAGAGACCTGACTCACCACCTCCAGAACCCACCTGTCTGTGGTAATGGTTTCCCAGTATTGAAGTAGTGAGCCAGCCTGCCCCTACTGGAAGAGGGGTAGCATCCTGTTCTATGCAGTTGGGTGCTGTCCAGACTGAGGTCTAGTAGCTGGCTCCGCTTGGAAGACCTCCTGTCCCTGTAGTAACCTCTGACTTGTGTATGCTCTACAGGCATAGAATACGGGACATATGACCCAGGGTAGCACCCCTACCCTTCCTTCCTGTGGATCTAAAAGCGGTGACTCTCTCAGCAGTGGAGTTACTCCTGTAGGTGGTTTTGTACTCTTAATGCCTCAGTTTTGTCACCATAAAGGAATTCTTTTTGCAAGGAAAACCATAGCCTTTAACTGAGTGTCAGAGGTAAGACTGGTTGTTCTGAGCCAGGCAAACAGTCTTATTGACACTGACAAGGCCAGTGAATTTGATGTAGTATTATTTGCATCCACAGCCATGTGAAATTGGTACACTGTGGCATCCAAAGTCATTCTGGCATTATCTACCATATTGTGGACATGATAGAAACTTTCAGTACCTCAAGGAATCAAAGTTCAAGAGGTAGCATCTTTCAAAAAGAGAGATATGCAAGAACAAGGGGACACAATTTGAAGATAGAGGGTGGACGATCTGGGGCAATGTGAGGAAGTATTTTTCACAGAGAGGTGGACAACACATGGAATGGACTTCCTGAGGAGGCATGGGGTCAAAAACAGTGGGTGAATTCAAGAATGCATGGGACAAATATAAGGCAATTCTGGTAGTGGGTAGGAAGAAGTAGGCTGTTGGTTAATTAGGATCTGCAGCTTGTCCAATGGGTAGACTAGGTGGGCAAGCGTCCTTATCTGCAGTCAAAGTCCATGTTTCTATCATGTGCCACATTGTGGTAGCGAGGATTCTTTATAACTTATTTAGACAGACAACTGTAATATAGTGCGTAAAAATGCATATTCTGCGTTTGTCAATTTATTGTCCAAAAAGCAAAATAAAAAATTAAAGGATATTTACAAAAAGGAAAAATAAGAGGGTGTTAATTCTTCACACCAATGTAAATCATCAGGACATCATTCTTCTTCCATTAAGCATCAAATCAAAAGAATTCCTGAGACCTTCCTTCTTGACAGTGTGTAAACTCCACACTCAGCTCTTAGCTCTTGCTCAGTCTCTGATCAGAAAGTAACTGACCATCTTCCATACTCTCTCTCCTATCTCTCTAGCCCTCTGGTGGACAACCTTTATGGCAGCCTGACGTGACATCAGAGGTCAGATGACAACATCAATTAGCAGGAACACTTTATTTTAAACCTCTACATTTCATAAAACAATGTCCTAGCCTGCCTAGCTTAATGGCAGTCTCTATGTCCATCATACAGGCTCTTAAGGAGTTTCTCTTCTGAAGAAAAAGGCTAAATAAATCCTTAATTACAGGGCATGACATCACACTTGGGAGCCGACTCCTCCCTACTGTGATGTCACAGACTGCTTCTCCCATAAATGCAGTCAGTCTAGGAGCTGCCAGCCCTATAGCAGGACCTCTGAAACATCATCGGGTAATGACCTTTTCTTTTATTTCTGGCTCATTGTAATATTTTAAATCAGAAGAAAAATATTCAGTAGCTATCACTAGGTTTGAAAATGTAAGCAGAAAAGGGCATTCTCCTTATCTGTTTACTCCTGCAAGCACTAGGAACCTACTGCTTTTTAAGAGAAATAAACATTTTCTGTACCAAACTTAGCTTTATAACAGCTGTTGGCTGAAAACTTTCAGCTATCGGCCCCATTTTATTTTCAGCCCTGTTTTGCTTGACAGCAAAGCTAGCTTTTGCTGTACCTGATACCTGCAGCATTTCTTTATATGGGCATCACATGGGTTTTATGTACTTAAACTCCCTTCAGTTTTTCTAAGGGAGTGTTTTTCAGGTTTTCCGACTGAGTTAGCTCCAGTCTACACACTTGCTTCAAAACACAGGAGCATGAAACAATGGGGCAAATTTTGTACATTCTTTGTAACTCTGCATCCACTTCAGAGCTATGTCCTCTTTATAAGAAACCACTCCTGGTGGTTAAACAATCATTTCAAAACATACATCAGCTGGGACCAAATTCAACATACTGCTTGCAGCAGGGAACCACTGCTCTTTCTTTAAGGCACCAGTTGTTTTTCAAGAGCTGCTTTTAAATGGGAACACAGGCATTTTAACAAATGGGGATAGAAAAGAATAGAAAATAGATACCAGGTTGGCCACCCTGATAGGGAAAAGAAAGGATAGTCAGGAAAAAAAAAGAGAAAGGACAGAGTGAAATAGAACACCTAAGGGGATTGCCTGTTTTAAATCCTCATTCTGGCACACACATCACCTGGAATTCTATCAGTTAAAGCTAGCATAGAATTTCACGGGCCTTCTGGTATCGTGCATGTGTCATATAAGCTGCCTGAGGAGAAGGGAACAAGCTAAGTAACCCTTTTCCACCATTGTGTCTTTTTTTTTCTGGAATCTTTGTCTAGAGGATGAGATGCCAGGGGAATGTTAGCCTTCTCACAGGCAGCAGCCTGTATCACATGCTCACAATCTGGATGGGTATACAAATAATAAGCAGAAGCCCTATCTAGCTGATACTTTTCTTCACTTTCTTGTCCACTCCAGGGACAGAGGAAGGTGTCTGCAGAATTTTCAAAGCAGCCTTTTAAATGAATCATGGCTAGCAAGGGAACCAAACCCATCATATCCCAAAACTGCCACCTCATCATCAATCATCATCTACAGATTCCTGAGAGGAGGCCCAATGTGTCAGCCATCTGTGTGATGAATAAAAGTGGAATAAAAATTCAACATGCCTACAAGGAGGGTACCAAACTCCTGATCTAGAGATACCGCTGGCTCAGTGGGATCCCCTAGATCAGGATCCTCCTCTTCCCTCTTATTGTACACTTCTTGGCCCTGGTCCATGGGAACAAGTGGTGGGACGTGAACTGGCGAACCCAGTATGGAAGCTGCAGTTTATAAGGCCTAATGACTTGCATGGCTATGACAATTTCCTCCGAGAAGGTATTTTATCTTTGTCTGTTGAAAGCTCCCTTGCATTTTCAGCAAAAGGCACAGCGAGATGCTTTTCTTTTGGCAGGCACAGAATCAGGAGCCTGTTCACTGGCTCTTTTTATTTAGCATGTTCAGACCCTTGTCAGAAATGTTGGGTCTGAAGAATCTTTAGAGGGTCTCTCCTTTGGTTTAGTGTGCGAGAAGAGCCCTCTCTTCAGGTTACTTTGGTGACACTGAGGTAGGGAGCAGAAGCCATTTCCTCTAATATTTTGGCTCTTTTCTTTTTCATTTTAATTTTTATTGTTTATACCAAAAAGGCATCGTGCAAAATTGCCCATTTTCACACACCACCAGTGAAAAAATTTGGTACAATAATACATATTGGTAAACATTACATAGTTTGGAATGAGAGTGCATACAAAATTGGTACAGTAACACATACTGGTGAACATTCCATCATCAGGAATAACAGTCATACAAAGGGGACAGAACATAATTGGGAAGGTACTGTTAAACATAACTATATAATAATTTTAACGAGAAAAGCAAAATATGCCAGGTGAGAAGTGCAGGAAATTGAAAAGAAGAGACTGGAGTTAAGCGCATGGGTCAGGGCAGCTGCATTGGAGTTTGTAGGATTTCAATTTGTTTCTGAATGATGCAAGTGTACTGCACAGGACCAAGGAAGAAGGAAGGTTGTTAAAAAGTTTGGCACCTTTATAGGAGGAAGTGTTGCCCTGGTGGTATGACAGTGAGGAATCACAAAGGTGTGGGTACTGGAGTGCCTAGTGGTCCTGGTGTGTACAGACTTACTGAAGATGGAGAAGATGCTACTAGGCATGGAGCCCAATTGGATTTAAAAAAATATGAGAATTCTGCTGCCAAATCTATCCTCCAGGGAAGCCAATTTGCCGCTTGTACAGATCACATTGGTGCATCCTAAGGGGAGGCCTGTGATGAATCAGATGATGCTGTGATATGTGGTCTTTAACTAGATATCTTTCTTGATTTTCATAGTTTTAGAACAAAAGTACTGCACACTTCACAGTTAAGAGGAAAATATGACTGGGAACCAGGCACTCTAAACACAAATTGTGGTGATCAGTCTTAGCAAATATTTGAAAAACATTTAATACAATTTTTAAAACCTATGGGTCCCGGTCCTCTTTTGGGTCTTTCCGACATGCCAGATGTCAGCAGACTAAAAAAAAAAAAACTTCCCAAAATGGGTAAAAAAAATAAAAAATTTGTGGTCTGTTCCTTGAATGAAAAAGAAACCACGATTTAACAAAGATTTTTGTTTAATACAAAACACTGTTGGTTCCTGACTAAAGATGAGAACCGATAGCAAATAACTTTAACGCGTTTAAATGGCAAAATTTAAGCTGATAAGCCAAGAGTAAGAATTGCAAAAGTAGTTTGTAAGTGAAAACTCGGTTCCTGGGAACCCTAAGAACAATTAAAAATCCCAAATTAACTACACTTTTATTAAAAAAAAAATACCAGAGGCAGAGATATGAACAAAACTGTGAAATACCACTTAACAGAAATAATCTTGTAATAATGTCGCTGTGAGCAGCTATGATGGTGTTTAGTTGTCTGAATGGAGAAAATTAATCTGGCAGTTAGATGGAACACAGTCCACCAAGAGGCAGCAGTTTGAATGCATCATTCTAAGTTCCATGATTTGCATACATTCCACATTACATCAGAACTCTAGGGGCAATTGGAGATTCTGAGCTGACTGCATAGGTCTAAGACTACTGGGAAATTCCTGGGTTTGAACCACAAACAATTGGCAAATTGTTTTCCCACATCTTTCTGGTATGCTTCCCTACAGCCAGAAATGCCCTGAGGTTGACCGGTATTGGGTTGAGAAAGTGACTGCACCAAGGAGTCCCAACAGTATGAAAACACATATGCGTTGCTTGCTCTCCGTTTTGGCTGAAATACATCTCAAAACCTGTATAAATAATGACTTTTGTTTTGGTGAAGCCTTGTCAGCCTGCCACTAACATAATTTACATACCCATGATACCTGATATGAGCACTGAGCTGCAAACCTGGAGAGCTGGGTTTGAATCCCATCAGCCCCACTTGCATACTCTGTGACACTGAGCAAGTCACAACTTCCTTGTGCTCCTAGGTCACACCTAGAAACGAGCTCTGGCTTAGTGTGCCTTTCCTGGTTAAACAATTTCCCTTTCCCTACCTTGTTCTGGTTTTGAGACTTAACACCGATATGGAGAGATACAGAAACTGAACAATGTCATTGTACACTGTGGTAGAACCTTGAGATCTTCAGGCTTTCTCTCTGCATAGAGCCACACCTGTAGAACTTACCCCATGCAGAGCTGGACTACTCAAAACATTTGCCAATTTAACGGGCTGACTTGTGCCTCCTTGGTTCTTTCTCCTTCGCTGACTCTACATCTCACCAAAGGAACATCCACCTTGGATCCTGAATGCCTGCACTTCATTGTGGTTTTATTTTATTTCAGTTTGTTGACATTTCATTTTGGCTTCAGGTCCTTCCAATCTACTGGTCCTAGAGCAACCACTGTGAACCACAGATCAGGGTGGTGCTGCAGAACGCCACAACCCAAAACATAGATCAGGTCCAAAGTGCAGCACTTCCAAGCACCAAATAAATCCACAACACAAAATTAAAGTGCAGAAAGCAAGGTGCTACATTTATTATGAAAACGGTGCTGGAGCGAGAGCTAAACTACTCAGCGCTCGCAAACTGCCTATCTGCTGCTGTGGCTACTGCCTCCTCACCTGCCATTACATTCTGTTAGATCTAGCAGGGATACTTATGACCTGGCTGATTTTGGGTCACACCATTACATTCAAAGAAGGCAACAAAACAAGATCATAGTCGAGGGTATCTCTTACAGCAGGCCACACCCATGAACTATAGCCACCAGGCACTAGGACTACACAGAAACTTTTCTAGCTAGCAGTCCACAAAGGGGGTGCCTGCGATAACGTCACATGTAGGTAATGATTGTCCATTATAAACATGAGCTGCCCAGTTTCCTCAGTTCTTTTCCTGTTGTCGATCATTGGACCTATTGGAGACTCTGCAGCTTCAGTCAACCGCTCATTTTTATTTTACTTTTATTTTCTAAATGTTAGTGTTTTTCCTTCATTTTCTAGTAAATAACACTACCACCATCATTCCGATTTCCTCACGGGTGACAGCTTTTTGCTTCCTCTGGCTGGCCCTACGGAGGTAGGCCTGCCTTCCTGTTTTTGGGATGCTCCTCTTCAATGGCTGGACCCAATGCCTTGCACTGACCTACAGCCGTCCTGTCCTGCCTCCTCCTCCACGGCAGAGGACTTCTTGGGGTGGGTCTTAGCAACAGACCCCCGATGGCTCCAGTCCTCTCCCCAGGACTGCCTAGGCTATAAAATTCAATTCATTATTTACCAGGTAAGTTCACTGGGTCAAGGCCCTTTGTCAGTGCAATCCCGATGGGTGGCACTGGATGTTCCCTCCAGCTCGGGGAGGGGATGCTCCCTCCTCAGTCTCCTCCTGGTCACCGCTCTTTTTGGGCACCAACCAAGACTGTGCTGAGGTAGCTTTAGTCTGGCGAGTTGCAGCCTGCCATCCAACACCTCCCATTCTAAAAGTTACAGCTCTGGCAGTACCTTGACCACACTGGCGTCACCAGCTCGAGCAACACCATAACCTGCCATCCAGCACCCTACTTTTCTACAAAGTATGGCTCTGGCAGCGGTCTGCCCACGTCCGGCGCCACAGCCGGTCATCCTACACCCTTGATTCTGCAAAGGACAGCTCTGGCAGTGCCTTCCCGTCTGCAGACCCAATAGGCGTTATTTCATCTTTCTTCCCTCTCCTTCTTTTGGGGGCTTTCAAGTGCCCCACCAGGCCGCTCTCATCTGGTGGGGTTTTCTGGCATTGGGCCTTATCTTTGCCCCACCACTGCTGTTCCCCTGCCCAATCCCTCTTGCCTCTGGGGCCCTGGGTGGGAGGTCGCCAGCCCTGATTTGTACTGGGCCTTGTTGGTGCTGGGTGCCTCTCAGCCCCTGCCGCCAGTCCACTCCTGCTGCTTGCCCCTTTGGCTGCAGGGCCCAGTCAGAGTTCAGTCTGGGCCAGCTTCGCTGGGTACAGTCAGTCGTTATCACCCTTCTAACCACCTCAGATTCTGGTGATTTGTCTCCCTACCAGTCCCTTTAGCCTTTAATGGGACTCCAGGGCCTAGACCGATAATATTGGCAACAGGCCATCTGGCGCAGGGCCTTCCTAGATGCTCAGCGGAGGCTTCTGGCTGGGTCTACAGCTGGTAGTTCTCAGGGCTGTCCCATGGTTTACTGACTCTTCCTCCCTTCCTCTGAGAGAGTCTTTCATTCCCCCCAGATCTGGGGTTTTTGCTGTCTAAGCATGGCCAGTTGTTTCAGGACATGCCAAAGGACACGACGGTGTCGGGGGCCTATCAGGCTTGTCCTCCTTCACTTGAGGGCTCCTCAACCCACCAAGTCTTGGGAGAAGTCACTGATTGGGTGCCCAGCTCCTGACCCAGTGTTAGGTTGTGGAGTTTGATAGGGGCTGAACCAGGATCAGCTTCACAATAGTTTTCCAGGTCGCCCCTAGGCTTGGACAGCTTTCCTTCTCCCGCTCTGGGAGAAGAACCTCAGAGTCTCCTCTGACCTGGAGCTTCTGCACCTTACCCCTGCCAGGGGGCAGGTAGATCACCCAAGACCTCTGCAGGGGGTACTGGTGCCTTTTCAGTTTGCTGCTGCCCCCACTGTTGCCCCTGTTTCTCTGCCAGTTCAGGTGGAGGGAGCTCGCAGTAGCTTTTGGGTCCTGTGGCTCAACGAGTATCCTCTGGAGCTCTTATAGTGGCCTCCAGGTGAAATCCGGGCCTTTGTGCATCTCTGCCTCAGCGACTTACATTTCTACGTCCAGTATGAAATGTTCTGGTTGGTGTCCCTCCTGGGTCATGCTGCCCTGTCGGCATCTGGGAGAGTGGATATGCTCTCGTCAGGAGAATGCATATCAGCATGCCACAGGATGTGCTCCCCAATGGACAGTACCTTCACCTCCTGTCCTGGGGCCTCCCTACCGGTTCCAAGCATCGCACTTTGGGCTTGGCCTCTGTGCTGGGAGTTTACCTCATGCTTGGTTGCGGTGGCCACAGCCCACAGGAGGACAGGACCCAGGGTCACCCCTTCCTAGCCGATTGGTTTCTCAAAGCGCAGCCCAGAGACCTGCTCCAGATCCTGGTGCATACCAGACAATTGTTCCATGCCTGGGAATCACGTCCATCTGTCCAAGTCAGTCATGACCCTTGTCAACACCTGCAGGACAAAGAGGCAGTGCTGAACATGGCTCAGGGTTTTATGCTCTTGTGGCAGAACAGGGCAGTGTGCCTGGTGGCTCAGGCCCAGTTGCTCTACAACAGTAGATATCTCCTGGCTGGAACCTTCCTGAGATTCTTGGTTCATGGAGGCAGCCAATGGCATGGTTCCTTTAGCCTGGCTGCACATGTGATTTTTCCTAGTGGACGTGAAGGGTTCAGTGGACCGCGCACCCACAACCTAGAACAACAGGTTCTAGTCTACTCTCCAGTCAAAAGGTGCTACTTTGGTAGATGACTTGATTCCATAAGTTGAAAGGGTTCCTTTCCTCATTCCTTCTCTTCAGCAGATTCTCACCAGAGATGATTCAGCCCATCAGACTCCAAGGACATGGTCCAATGTGGAGGCTACCCTCCACATCAACATCCTAGAGACAGGGACTGTTCTGTATGCAATGCTGAGCCCTACAGACCCAGCTGTCCCCTGGCCGACTGCTGGTGCAGACAGACATTAGTGAAGTCCTCTACATTAACAAGCAGAGGGCGGCTCATTTGTACCCTCTCTGTCGGGAAAGCGAAAATGGTCTAGCACTGGGCTCTAGACCACAGTCTAGAATTGTTGGCTGTCCACGCCCAGGTGTCCTAAACGCCTGGCAGACAGGCTAAGCCAGCTGCAGTCCAGGATGCAGGAGTGGGAGCTGCTGCCCTCAGTTGCAGAAGACCTGTTTGGCAGGTAGGCTCAGCCAGAGATGGACCCTTTGCATCCCCACCAACACAAAACTGCTGTGTTTTCTGCTCACTCACTCAGGGCCTGGAGTTTTCTGGAGAGATGCACTGCCCCTCTCTTAGAAAGGGAGGGTTCTTTTTCCTTTTCCCGTAATCAGGAGGGGTCCTGATCCAGCTCCAGATGGAAGGGGACACTATGATCCTCACTGCCCCCTTCTGGCCATGTGAAATCTGGTTCCCTTCACTGCAGCAGTTAGCAGTGAAACCCCAGTGCCTCTACTCCTGTGCACAGATATGCTCTCCCAGGAGCAGGGCACCTTGGTCCATCCGGACCTTGAAGTCTCCACATCTTCATTCCTGGCTCCTGAGGACATCACCATGACTAGATCTGGGATGTCCTCAAAGGTAACAAATGTCCTAGTGGCTGCTAGGGAAGCCCTCCACCAGGGCCACTTATTCCATGAAGTGGCAGCACTTTTTGCTCAGTGGGCCGCTGCCCCGCGGATCCCTTCACTTGGCCTGTACATCAGATTCTGTAGTACTTGCTGTCCCTCTCAGACTCGGGCCTGAAGTCCTCCTCTATTACAGTGCACCTGTCTGCTATTTCAGCCTTCCCAGTGCCCACTGATGGCCATATGGTGGCACACCTGAGGTGGCCTGTAAATTTCTGAGAGGCATCCTTCATCGAAGTCTCCTATCCCACAATCCAGTCCTGCTCTGGGACTTCTGCTTTGTGAAAAACTTACTTGGCTCCTTTTGAAATGGCCACATGTTGTACACTACGCTTTATGTCATGGACAGAATTATTTTTAGTTGCTATTACTTCTGCTCAAAGATTTCCAGTCAGGCTCAGATGTGTGAGCCTCCTTATTCAATTTTCCACAAAGACAGGGTGTCTTTATGTATGAATCCTAGCTTTCTTCCTAATGTGTGTCTGAATTTATCTTAAATCAAACCATACATTTGCCTTTTTATTATCTGGAGCATGCTAATCCAGGCGAAGCGTTGCTCCACATTTTAGATCCACACAGAATTCTGCATTACTATTCACACCATACAAAGGACTGCAGGAAGTCTTCAGAGCTGTTTGTTTCATTTGCCCCTAGGAAAGAGGGCATTACAGTTTCTAAACAGTGCCTGCCCAAATGGTTGGCTAACTGTATTACCTTTGCTACAGAAAATATGGAAAGGATCTTTCTGGGTTGTTCGTGGCCATTCACTGGCCACTGCCATTGTTTGTTTCAGCTGCAGAGGTCTGTGCTGCTGTCTCTTGGAGTTCAGTCCACACCTTCCCTAAACACTAGTCTGAACACTGCCTCGAGAAGACAGGCAGGCCTCAGCCTGATGGGCTATAAGGGCTCTAGCCCCAGGCACCCAGACTGGTTCTACTGCTTGGGACTCATTCCATAGGTGTGGCCAGCTGCAAGAGATAGTACAGTTATGTAAGAACTTACTGTAACAGTAGATCTTTGGAGGATGTCTTGCAGCAGGCCATGCCAGCCCACCCCACCCCTTGCCCCTGGGTCTTTTGGCATCTCTTTCTTTAAACTTTTCATAGTGGGAACTTCTGGCCCTTCCTCTGTTCCCCAGCTGGGGTATCTATCCTTACAGTCTCCAGTAGGAGGGCGAGGACCACCCACATTTATATGGGAGGGACGCCGCCATGTGTACATCGCCGTGGGTTGCCCTTTGTGGACTGCTAACTAGAAACATTTGTGGCCCTAGTGGCTGACTGCTATAATTCTGTAGATGTGGTCTGCTGCAAGAGATCCTCTAGAAGACTCACTGTTATGGTAAGCTCTTACATAACTGTACTTTCCTCACTAACAAAAGCTGACTGCAAGACATCAGTAAAACAAGCAACATACTTCATCATTAATAAACACAAATAAGCTCCAATGGTAAAGTTTATTTTTAAACTGCATTACGCTTGAATTACATCATCATAGTAGTGCAGCCCACTTAATGTATGTCAGATAAGTGCACATTCTGGGTAAATGCACACTTTTTCTGTCTCCGATTTTTTTTCTCCCATCTCTGCAATGTTACATTTTCTAGTTAAATGCATACATTTTTACAGTTCACCAGTGCATCTATTAACATTTAATTAGCACCTGTTAAGTGCACAGCCCATTTCCAGCTGGAGGAAAACAATATTTTATTGAGCACTTTACCTTAACACAATGAATTAAAGTGAATACAGAAATACACTTACAAAATTATGTTTAACCACATTAGTGTGTTAAATATTACATTTGTTTTATGCTTTTCTAAGCAGAGGAATTAAGAAAATAAAAATAAAAAATGGATCTCAGGCTCAGTCTTTCCAAATGAAAACACGCAGGTCTGGTTAAGTACAGCCCACTTAAATGCACATTTTTCTGTGCAAAAGGGTGTGCATTTAAGAGCTGCAGTGTAATTAGCGGATTACCTCTATAAGAATAAGTTGGATTCCAGGAACAGACCCCGTGCAACTAGACAGCACAAATAACCGGAGAGTGTGGGGAAGAGGGAAGGCAGCAAACAGTGTCCTGCTGAACCCCAGCTGCAAGTCCAGGATAGTAGATGGAGGAGTAGGTGGACGTGTCCCATGCGTCACTCTCTTTTGAAGGGCAGAGTCCCACCAGCTGACACTCCCCTGCCTACCAGTCATGTTACAGTAATCTCTTGTACATGCCAGTAATTATGTTTTATTTATTCAAAATGTCTGATGCCATAGAAAAGCACTCTGCTCTTTGACATTATGTTAGTACACTGTATTACACTTTGATGCATACTGTAATAAACAGCAGCTTAGATGCAAGTCTTTGTGCTTGGATACCAAACTGTATGATACAGCCCAAGATTATGTCAGAGTCGCCGATTATGGTCTTCAAAAGATCCTTTCCATTAGGCATCCCTTAAAGAGATTTTCAGTTTAAAAATAAACACCTTTGGCATCAGCAGAACAGTTGCTCAAAATCTTAGGGCCTCTATTTTTATTAAAACAGGATCTTTAGCCGCTCTGTGGCGCTTAAGCAACAGCGCATCGCTGTGGCATGGAAGTGACCAGGTTCATGCACCAAGCCTGGGACATCAGAAGCGGAGGCTGGCAGAGAGGATTCAGTGCATCCATCAGATGCTCCCTCCTGCAGGGCAAGTGGCTGCACTTTAAAGGCGAGCTACTGTCACAGATAAAGCAGTGACCCCTACACAGATTGGGGCTTCAGTATCCCGATCCCCCTGCAGGCACAATCTTCACTGAAAATGTATTCATACCAGTTGTGCTTAGATCTCTCATGCTCTGCTCTATTTTCACAGACTTTGCCTAACTGCCATGTACATACATGGTATACACATTGCCTAAATGCTAAGTCTGTGAAAACAGAGCAGGGCATGGGGAGAAAGATTATTAAATCTCTGTAAATAGAGGAAGGGCAGTGGCACATCATGATATCGCATTGTTAACGCGCAATCTCGGTAGGAGGGGAATAAATCGGTGTCTGATGTTAGAAAATGCCACCTTCTACGAAGCGGTCCTAGATTTTACGAGTATTCAGGTACGACTACATTTCAATGAAGATTGTGCCTGCAAGGGAGGGCGGGGTACTGGAGCCCCAATCTGTGCAGTGGTCGCTGCTTTATCTGTGGTGGTAGCACTCCTTTAATAGTGGCCCTAGGGCTGGCTTTGCAGAGGTGATCTTGGTAGTGTGGGTGACCACATGATGCAAAGTATCCCCACACGCAGAATGCTGCTGGGTGGCATGTATGCTGGTGGTGAGCAGGGTCACGAACACAGAAAAAAGTTGGGCTGGCCATCCTTAGTTACTGCCTACCTAGCAGCCCCTGACACACTAACAGGCCCCCAAAGCAGGTTGTCCCACCTCCTGCCATCACAAGCAGAAGAAAGGGCTTCCTGGCAGCAGCAGCTGAAGGGCCTCCTGACAGGGATAAGTTAGGTGTGCCTGAAGGAGGTATTAGTGGCCTAGGGGCGAGTGTCCAACAGCACAGGAGTCGATTGGGCAGCAGGTTGTGCCTATGGACAGCCTGAAAGCTGGTGTTTAGGAAGTGGGAGCAACAAAGTAGATATTTTTCCTTCAGACAATCTGTTTCTGTTGCTTATACTTGCTGTGAAATCATAATTATCTGCCTGCAACCTGTTGCCATGTTATGAGTAGCATGCAGATGATTATAATTTCAGGACAGGAAAAGCAGAGGGCTCTGATGAACTCAAGGGCCACAGAATTACAAAGACTAACAGTCAACCCATCGGGCGTAGCAGTTACATTGCCCCTCCTGACACCGCAACCTAAGTTTGAGAACCGTCCGGGTAGAAGGATCCCGTCCGCTGCCGCAATACTGCCTCCTGGGTGACCACAGATGATAGTGTGGCTGGCAGGTGGAGGGATGAAGGGAAGTCGCTGACATCGGATGGGCATGTGTGGGTCTGCATTGATGTCCCTCATATGCAACATCCCCAGGGGTTCACAGACTTCACAGAAAATGGCCCTCGGCACCTCCACAATGACTGCCCACGGAGCTCCCAGGGACTCCATCGCCTGCCAGATTGTGGTGTTCACCTGACAAAATGTCGAATTTTGGGGCTGACCCCAGCTAGGGGCATAGACAGAAATCTGTGGAGGTGAGTGACTGCAACCGGGGCTTGGGAACTGCCGCACAGGCCAAGGACAACAGGGCGCCGGTGAGACAGGGCCATAAAAGAAATTGGTAAAAGAATTACAAAAAGACTAGAATGGACTTCAATGCTACAGACTATGTCACTTCCTCCCCATAGACAAATAACTGTCGCCCTAATGGCAACTAAAAGTAGAAGTGCCCCACTATCGTTATGATTCTAGTCTATATAAAATTCTATATGTGCCAAAAGAATCAGTTTCCACTAAAACATCTTTAGCAATAAAGGAATTCCTGGAATTTCAGATTGAGAATGTTATAAGATAGAAGTCCTGCCGATGCTAACAGAAAACTGACAATGCCCTTTAAGGCAGTCCACTGCTATGGAGAAAAAATGATTTTGTCCAGCATCAGCAGAGCGGAATGCCTTAAAGGAATGAGGAGCATTCCCACTTCATATCACTTTACCAGTCTTTTTTTTTGACACGCTTTTATGTTCTGCACCTCCCCCACACACACTATACCATTACATGTGTACCAACACGTGACATCATCGGGCTGCAGTCGGTCACAATGCCGATACCGCTTACTTTGTGGATGCCACGCTGATGAAAAATGAAGCAGGGATGTTATGATGGTTTTGCAGTATAAGCCGGAATCGGACATCACGGTATTGTTACTTTGGGCAATTTGATGAGCACAATAACCGTGGTTCACGATATACCACATTTTATTGGGCTTTCCAACAAATTTGTGTGCGATTTTTAAGGACTACTCACTCTGACAACTCCTCCCCAGCGAGAGTTTGAGAACTTTTGTACAAAATGATTTCTGTGATATAACCACAGTACTACATGTAGCAACTATCATACCATTAAAATTTCATACCATAAAATGAAAAAGCCCATCAATCTAATTGTTCCTAATTGCTCATAAAGGCACCCTGCTGTACATCAGAGCGGGCAGAAAGGCAGTCCAGATTAGAGATTGCCAAACCAGTTCTGAACTCAGAACTTCAACTTTCAACTAAAATTTAACCAGTTGCCATACTCCATTTTCAGCAGGGGCTTACTTCTAGCGTTCACTTAAATCAGTAGTACATGTGCCAGACAAGTTCATTTTCCTCCATTATAAATTTGCCCAGTTCGTCACGAGCGAGGCATTCTAGCACCAGCCAGGAAGGAAACTGCTGAACAGAGCACACTCTGTCTTCGTGCGGTGGCAGTGTCAAATGGCAGCTTCATCGCAGAGCTCAGGAGCACAGAAACGGGCAAATTAATGCTGAAAGCTTACTGGAGGCTCGTGACCACATACAAGTAGTGCTAAATGGGTGTTTCTGCAGTCCAGGGAGTTGGAAACAGTGTTTTGCACAGCTTTCCTTTAAACAACAGAGGTTATTGGTACAGTTTACAATTTCAGCTAAATGGCTAGTATAAATCCGGCTTCTTGGAGCGTCAATGGACTTGAACAGTTGTGAAGAGAAGCGTCTGGACTCAAATTAAGAAATGAGGGGATATTGTATTCCTGCATGAGATGCACTCCACTAGGAGGAACTGATCCACACTGGCTGCCTCGTGGTGGGGTGGGTATTATTCTGGCTGCACCCTTTACCTATAGGGCCCGGGAGCAGCGATATGGATTAGGCCTAACTTCCCTATAGAGTTCTGTCGGTCCAACTGGATCCTCAGGGGCTTTGTGGTAGCGGAGGTGCATTGTGGAAGTACCAAGCTGGTTTTGTCTCATCTATGGCCCAAATTTTGATTCTCCTGATTTTGTCACACACCTGGCTGTCACATTGGCCCATACCTAGACAACCTGATTATAGGTGGAGATTTTAATACATATTGGGATCCAGCGTTGGCCATTCAGGCTGTGGAACCAGGCCCTCCCTCAGAGTGGTCTGCCTTGAGAGGAATGATGAAGGTAGGGCTCTTTTAGAGGCCTGGAGACGTGTCACCCACAAGGCAGGGAATACTCATTCTACTCCCATGCCTACAAATATACACCATGCTAGATTACTTATTTATGCCTCCATGCTGCTGGGAGAGATTACGGACGCAAGGTATGGTCTCCCATGGTTACTTCGAGCCACCCCCCTGCTGCTAACTATTCTCCCCACCCAAAGGAGAATGCCTTCGACATCTAGGTGAAACAGACCCAGTGCTCCTAACAGATAAACAGTTCATATCTCAGATTAGCGATAGTCTTAAGGAATCTGTTGCCTGTAATAACCGGAGACACCAGTATTAATACATGGAATGCTTTAAAGGCTTTTCTGAGAGGGAGGCAATTTTCTATTCTGCATATATTAAAGGAGTCTATCTAGAGAGAAGTTACTTTGGGGAAAAAATCCAGCAACTGGAGGGAGAAATGATGGCTGCATTGTGGATTCACATAAAGCCACAAAGTTTAGGGCCTTAAAGGGGAAATATCAGTTAACAAATAGGGCTATAGAAAGGAACCTCCTCCTTACAAGGGCCAATACCCACTTTGGCGGAGATAAGGCAGGGAAATGGCTGGCAGGGCTGGTGAAGTGGAAGAAAGCAGAAAGAACTATCTTAAGGCTGGAGAACCCTAATGGGGATCTCACTTATAACCAACAAGAGATTAGTGATACTTTAAAACATTTTATTCAGACCTATATACTTCTGAACTCCCTGCTGAGGCCATCCAGAAGCCTTTTAAAAAATATCCATCTCCGGCTATTGGGAGGTGGAGAAAGGAAGGCTGGAGTCCTCAATCTTAGTAAAGAGCTTAAGAGAACTGTCTGGAAAATGAGGAAGACAAAGGCTCTAAGTCTCGATGGTATTCAGGCCAAATTCTGAAGCTGACTAGAGATGTTTTGGGGCCCTTATGCTGCAAGTGGTTTCAGAGGCCCTGGAAAAGAATGTCTGCCCCTCGATGTATTTGGCCACTATTACGTTCTCCCCAAGCCCAGTAAAGACCCTGCTAAAATGTGGGTCTTATAGACCCATCTCACTATTAAACTCCGACTATACGATTGTGGCAAAGCTACTGGCGGCCAGAATCGAGAAGGTCCTCCTAAACTGAGAAATCCAGATCAAGGGAAGACAGGCAAAACACAATATCAGCAGAACTGTGAATGCAATGTTCAATTGGTCGGGGGCTTGCTGGCACTAGACACCGAAAAGACATTTGACTGGGTGGAGTGGCCTTTTATGTATGCTGTCCTAAAGAAACATGGGTTTGGGGATGGGCTGAGGTAGGATCGATCCTCCATAAAGACCCACAAGCTCAGATTTTATCCAATAATACCCTGTCCGACACTTTTCATCTTACACGAGGCACAAGCCAGTGGTGATCCCTTTCATGTTCTTACAACTGAAGCACTGGCGGAAACAAATCAGGTCCCATGGAGATATCACAAGAATTGGGGGGACCATGCTATTTCCCTCTTCAGACAATATTCTTTATTTTTAAAAGAACCAGACAGATCTTTACCAGCCCTGTCACAAATATTTAATATTTCTGGTCCCCATCAGGTCATAAAATTAATTGGGGCAAGCGTGAGTGCCCCCCAGGAAGGAAGAAACAACCGACAGTGATTTCCACCATACTATCCACCCCTCCACTTAGATTAAGTACCTGGGAATTAACTTATCCTCTAAGATCTCTCAAATGACTGAAGCTAATCTCCTCAGGTAGTACAGAAGGTCAGGGAGGATTGCTTTAATTGGAGAGCTTTACCCTTAATCCTGCTAGGCAAGGTAAACTTAATCAATATGAGTATTCTTCCCCAGTTTCGTTATATTTTTCAAAAAGTACACATACACATACCTAATACATACATAAAGGCATTGAGGGGCCATCACTCAGTTACCTTGGCAGGGCAAGAAACAGAATAAAAAGCCATACTCTGGCAACTAGTCAGACTAGGGAGGCCTAGGCCTCCCAACTGCTAAACTATTACCTGGCTGCACAGCTGGCCCACATACAGGATCTCTTGAGGGAGGAAGAGTCCTGCCCTGCATGGGTAGATAGGTAAATACATCCCCTATTTCTATGTATTACAATATTCTGGTGGCACGCTTGGGGGTGGAATATCGGTTGGGCTACTACATCCCTGCACCAGATCTTTGAGGAAGGCTTGGAAAGTAGCACATGAAATATTTAAATTTGGACCCAGTGTCTCCCGGATACTCCACTGTCCTCCTTTTGGAGAAGCGGAGTCCCTTCCATGGTGACCGGGGCCTGGAGGCGCAGGGGCATCTCTGCTGCAGCACATAATGGAGGATGGTGTGGTTCTGCCCTTCTGGGAGCTGTCCCACAGGTATGGCTTGGGGGCTTCCTAATACTTCACATATTTACAGTTAGAAAAAAAACTATTCACCGCAGTAATCTTCTTTCTTCCATGGGTTCCTTTAGCATCAGTAACTTTTTGCACTTAGCTGGCCAGGTGCAACCGTCCCAGAGGTGTGCCATTAAGAGATATTTAAATGAGTGCAGGGCCAAGCCAATTAAAAGAGAGGAGGGTGTGAGCCGGCGAGGCCACTGAGAGCTTCAGAATTTTCGAGAGCAAAAGCGAGGGCAAATGCCAAAAAGAATCAACAGGATTCAAAAACGTGCAAATGTCCACAAAAGAGAAACAGCAACACGAGCTAAAAACTCATCGATAAGAAACTCCAGATGTGGTAAAGGTGACATAAGAGCCCTTCTCCAACAGGTGAACTGGGGAGGAAAGGTGGGAGCTTACTGATGCTAAGGACCCCTTGGAAGAAAGAAGATTACTGTGGTGAGTAATGTTTTCTTCTTACCCCAGAGTCCTTTAGATCAGTAACTTTTCAGACTACCAAGCAGTACCAAGTGGGAGGTGGGCAAAGAACCTACTTAGAAAGAGACTCTGCAGAACCGCCCTGCCAAATTTGGCATCAGATCTGGCCTGCACATCCAAACTGTAGTGTTTCACAAAGGTGTGCACAGATTTTCAAAGGTAGCTGCTTTGCAGACATCCAGTGGGAATGTCCCTTGCTGCTGCAAGCAAAGCTGCAGCACCCTGGTGGAATGGGCCCTGAGCCCCACTGGAGGCTACTGACCAGCTTTCTCATAGCAGAATCTAATACAAGAGGCCAACCAATAAGAAATCATTCTCTTGGTAGCTGGTCTTCCTCTGCCTACATCTCCGTGAGGAACAACTGAGTGAAAGAGCCTCTGGACTGTCTAGTATGCTCCAGGTAGTGAAAGATGACTGACATCCAAGATGTGGAGCTCTTGCTCACCAGGAGAGGATGGCTCAGTAAAGAAGACAGACAGCGTAATGGACTGGTTCAAGTGAAACTCTGAAACCACCTTTGGCAGAAATTTCTTATTTGTCCTGAGCTCAGCTTTATCATTGTGAGGATGATGCAATTCGGCTCAGTGCACAGGGCCTGTGCTCAAATCCTCCTGGGAGCGTAATGGCTACCAGGAAGATGATCTTCAAGTTATAGACTTGATGAGGGCCTTGGGCGTGGGCTCCTGAATCCACCTTCGAGCCTATCTATGCAAAGGTGATGGCTCCAGGAGGAGAACAGGCTCCTGGTTGGAGGCTGGAGGTGCAAACCTGTTTAAAATGTTGTGGGGAAAACAAACAAACAAACAAAAATTTCTTCTTTCCCACCAAAGGTAGGCCAAAATTGCCACCAGGTGTAGCTTGAGTGAAGATGGTTTCAAGTCTGGCGACTGCAGATGTACCAGGTAGTCTAGCAGCTGAGAGTCTAGAGCAGATAGGGGTTCGACCTTCTCGCTCTTGCACCAGAGGAAAACCTTTTCCATTTGGCTGCATGAGTCTTCTTAGTGTTAGGTTTTTTAGTCATACTCAGTATCTTAAGGACCTGTTCAGAGTACTGTAAGGGTGGAAACTAACTCCTCACAAGCCAGGCCTTGAGGTGAAGAGAGGGCATGTCTGGGTACTGCAATCCCATTTGAGGAAGAGTCAGCAGGGAGTGAGTTGGAGGCAGGTAAATGGGCCTGTGGCAGGACATTGAGAGAAGGAGAGGGTACCAGGCTTGCCTGGGCCAGTACAGAGCCACTAGGATCATCAATGCAGGCTGCTGTCAGAGTTTCAGCAAAACCCTGAATATCAGGGGAAAGGGAGGAAATGTGTATAGGAACCTCCCTGACCAGTCCAGGATCAGGGCATCCAGAGAAAGTGTTCCGGAACTGGGGCCCGCAATACAGAGGAAGCTGAAAATTGAGAGGAAAGGCAAACAGATCCACGTCTGGTGTGCCCCACCACCTGAACACTGTGGCTAGTACTTGCTTGTTCAGTGTCCATTCACTCTGACCTTGACTGATGCGACACAGCATCCATGAGTATTGAGTTTGCCTGGGATGTGAATAGCCAAGGGCTGACTCACAGGAGAATGCTAGAGACCAGAGCTTCCAGAGTATTCTTGATCTGGTACCACCCTGCTTGTTTATGTAGAATACTGCAGTGGCATTGTCCATTCAAATTTGAACTGCCTTCCTTCTATGCTGGGAGGCGAAAGTTTTGAGAGCTAGTAAGACTGCTCTGAGTTCCAAAAGATTTATGTGCAACTGTGACTCTTGAGTCCAGCTGCCGTTTACTGAGGCACTGTCCAAATGAGCCTCTCAGCCCAAAGGGAGGCATCTGTGGTGATCACCTTTGTGGGAAGAGGAGCTTGAAAGGAACCCCTGCCTGCAAATTTGCAGAGTTCTTCCACCACAGCAAGTTTTGGAGGAACTGCTCCAACACAGGTATCAACTCTGAAAATGTGTTGCTTCTCTGAGACCAGCGAGCACTGAGGTAGGCTTGCAGGAGTCTCATCCTGTACCCTGACCCTGGGACTACTGCAGTCATAGAGGCCATATGTCCCAGAAGTTTGAGGAAATGTCTGGCTGGTCTTGGCTGTCCTGGCAGAAAGAATCTGCCACTGAAAGGAAACTCTGAATTCTTTCCTGCAGGAAGAAAGTATATCCCTTGGAATGTCCAGCTGGGCCCCTATGAGGTGTGAGCAGATGGGTGGGTTCAGGTGAGATTTCTTTGGATTTACCAGGAAACCCAGAGACTCTAGAGTGCCTTCTGTGAGGGAAAGAGATTCCTTGACCTGGCAAGGAGACTTTGCTACTATTAGCCAGTCGTCCATAAGGGGGTATAAGGCGACACCCAGTCTCCTGAGATGTGCTGCTACCACTGTGAGACACTTGGTAAAGATTCTTGGGGCCGAGGACAGACCGAAGGCACTGCTGTGAACTGACAGTAACCTGAAGGAAGTTTGAACCCGATAAACTTCCTATGAGATCTCCTTATGGGTATGTGGAAGTAGGCACCCTTTAAGTCTAGGGAGGCTAGCCAGTGTCCCTGCTGTAAGGACTGTATGACCAGTGACAGTGACCATTCTGAATTTGTTTTCAGCTGTTTGCTTAAATATCTGAGATCTCAGATTGGTCACACTCCCAGTTTTCTTTGTGTCAGAAAATACCTGGAGTAGAGATCCTTGCCCTTCTGGTAGGTGGGGACCCTCTCCACTGCTATAAAGCCAGAAGATTTTGTACCTCCATTTCCAACAGTGGTATCTGTGTTGGGGACAGAGGTCTTGACATCTGGGTATGCTTGAGGTCTGGCAGCTGCTTGAACTGTAATGACAGACCCTTCTCCACTATCTCAATCACCCACTTGTCCGACATGACGAGGGACCAGTGCTGAAGACAGTGGAGAGTCTGCCTTCAACCAGAAACGGGAGGCGACCTGGACACCTGATCAGGACTTAGACCGAGACACGGATGGCTGGGTAGAGGTGGCTCTTCTTTAGTCCCTTGTGCCCCTGCCTCTGAAAGACCCCTGTACCGCTGAAGTCAGATTGGGGATAGGGATTGTAAGGCCTGGGAACAAAACCTCTGCCCCTACCGCCCCTGGGATGCATCTCTGAGAGGTGGCAGGCTTAAGCTTGGATGAGAGGCTCTGCCAGGAGGCCTTGCACTCATTGACCTTTTTCATGTAGTCAGTGGTTCTGTAATCAAACAACATATTTTGACCACAGGAAAATCCACAGCCTTGTTCTGAGTGTCTGTGGTCAGACTGGTTGTTCTAAGCCAGGCGGCAACTCAGAGAGATGGCGTGGCCATCGCCCTAGAGGTTGCATCATTGTCGCCATCTGCCATGTGGAATTGGTACATAGTAGCTTCCATGGCAGTTTTGACGATATACCAGATACTGCACCACAGAAGCTGATCCATTGCGGGCGATAGTATGGACAGATTTCCAAAGGGTTTTCCGATATTTGACTGTGAATGCCACGTAAGAAGAAAGCCTGAGAAGCACGGAAGCTGTGGCATACATTTTCTTTGCTATAAAGTACATTTTCTTGGAATCCTTGTCCAGGGAAGACGGCAAGAAGGAGACTCAGCTTTCTCACAAACTGCCTGCTGCACTACACTCTCGTGGCTAGGATGTGTAGATCTGAACTCGGTATCATTTTTAGACAATTTATATTTTCTTTCAAGCCGCTTATCAACCCCGATACTGAAGTGGGGTGTTGAAGTACCTTCATGGTATTTTTCTAAATGCATTATAGACAGTGACGACCAGGGTCTTTGAGGATGAAAGACCCTTCATCTCCCTGTAATCTTGGTCTTCATCAACATCCTGGCTGGGCTCCTGCTAGGGAGGTCCAGGGTGTCAACATATTTGTAGAAATCTAAACGAGGAAATCCTATGGTCACCGGTGAATCCCAAGGCGAGTCCGGGGACTCCTGAGGCTCAAGGCCCTCAAAATCCACATCAAGGGCATCACAAAATTCATCATCATCTGCATCACCCTCACGGTCTACAGAAGAGAACTGTGGAAGAGTGCATGCCAGCCCAGTAAATTTGAGGACCCATCTTTTGAAGGGTCTAAAACAGGTGCCATGCTTTTTCCATATCTTGCACTGAAGGAAGAACCTGCACAGATTTTAAGTATTTTGTTTTTTTTCTGTATGTTTAAGCTGCCCGTTGTCTAGCCTTGGCTTTCCAGGAACAACGGGAGCATATCTGTCTTGACATGAGTTTCTTTTAGCCACTTCAGAGGCTTGATCAAGTTTCCTTTTTGTCACTCATTTTTCAATTTGTAAGGAATAATTTGGCTGGGATCTGGAGGGTTCCTCAGCACCTCTGCTTCTAGTATTAGTACTTTTGAATGAGCCTCCCATCAGAAACCTTTGATTTATCCTCAGCCATACTACATAAAGATTTGTCTGCTATGTCAGCCAATTTAAACCAAGCAAACCAGTCCCTTGACCTCTGAACTGGTGCAGGTTTCTGTGAAAATGGCACCGCCAGTCCTCCTCAGTTAATAAAATCTATAACTAGTGCCTTTTTTGGGCTGTAGAACCGTATCTATACCAGTGCCAATCTTAACAGAAACCCAGTAATACTTAACTGCGCACAGGTGGCTGCTGGACCCTTAAGACAGTCCTGACACAGATGATACCAGGGTCCAGTAATATAACAAAAGGTTTCCTCATAATTGCCAATCTAGAGAGAACCCCCAGGCACTGTTTAAATTAGAAATCCACTTCAGGTGCCTCATGGTAAACCCTGTGAGGTCGAGGTAAAAAACAATGCAACTGTCCCTAATTAGGCAGTTGCCACAAGAATTACCCCAAAATTGAATGAAACTGTTGAAAATAAGCACCCACGATAAAATTAGGTTTTAAACTAAATAGTCACGGTAAAAATAAATTCAAAATAGTGCAGTCGTATAAAAATATAAAATTTGCACAACGCTAATGAAAAAGTAAAAAACTTTTACTCAGCACACTAAAGGAAAGACTTTTATAAGGAAAACTTTACCAAATAAGCACTAAGGGGCCATCAACAAGGAAAGTTGGGAGACACCTCAGAGGCAATACTGTTCAGTCCAGCGGAGACAAAATTCTGAAGCCCTCAACAACTCTCACTGGCTCACACCTCCTGTCTTTTGACTGGCAGCCCTACACTCATTTAAATATCATAAGGCACACCTCCAGGGCAGTTGCGCCTAGCCAGCTAAGTGCAAAAAGTTCCTGATGCTAAAGGACTCCTGGGGTAAGAAAGGGAGAATTGAGTTGAGGTTGAGAGGAGGGGAGAAACCTGAGACGATCGTCACTGGAGGAACTATTCAAGGGGGTACTCTGATCCCTCCTTTAAACCACTAAGAAGTTCCGACAGATTACTGTTGGGCGCCATCCTGGATCCACTGGATGGGCTGAAGAATAAGTGGGAGGCTGACTTCTACCCAGATTGCCTGACAGGAGGAGACTGGGTATACATTGTAATGAATGCTTTGATCTGTTCAGTTAATAATAGGCTTAGGTCTTTCCAATACAATATCCTAATGAGGGTCTATTTTACCCTGGCACTAGCTCACATAATTGACCCAGAGGCCTCAGACCTTTGTCCGAAATGCCATATACATGAGGGCACTTTCTTTCATAGGACATGGGACTGTCACAAGGTCAGACTATTTTGGGATAGTGTTCTCAATATATTGGCCTCTCTGAGCAGACCCTTGAGGCTGGACCCAGTGAAGGTGTTAAGCTTACCAGTGGGAGGGGCTGGGGTCCCAGGGGCAGCTTCAGGCTTCACCGCTTAGAAGTGGTAACAGGCCTCCGGATATTGGCAATGTACTGGCGACTTTCTGAAATTCCTACCACCACAGCATGGATTAAAGACTTACTGGAGTGTCTGAAACTAGAGAGAATCCAATACTCTGTAAGAGAACAATTGGATGGATATCAGGAGATTTGGGGCACATTGGAAGGTGCTCCACAATCTGACCATTTCCCAACCTTCTAGTATGAAGATGGAATGGGTGGTGCCTCCCCCAATTCTCAACCTCACCCTCTTTTTAACCTCACCTTCATTTCCTTCTCTCCACCTCCACTTACCTTTTAAGTACTAGAAGGTGTTTCTATTACTGTAATATTTAGACTTTCCTGACCTTACCATGAATTTACCACCTCAAAACATACACTGGGTCTGTTTAGTTTTGGATACATCACTATGCTCTGTATAATCTACTTAAGTACTCCATGTAATTGCCTCTGTATCAGTCTTTATACTGCAAGTCATTTTACTGTATGCCCAATTGCTTTACCAAGCTGTGTCAAGCACTGCTCTGCAAAATAAAGTTTACAAAAAAAAAAAAAAAAAGTGATCGAGAGGACAGTGAATGTCAATCATTGCTTTAGGAGAGGTCCCTGAGACACATGTCCTTGGTGGAGATACCAATGACAGAGAAACCATCCCAGAAACTTTACGGAAGGACAAAAGGGAGCTCTGCAGTAACTTGTCACTAGAGCCTCAACACCTCATTGCACAAATATCTGCATACTCATGATGCTTTGCACCGAGACGCAGGCTTCAGAGTACAGTATGTGTGTGGATTTAAATGCATCTCCACAGAGCCACATATACATTTTTGTTTTACAGCATACTTTTCGGGTTCCATAGTTACTAGAAATTGCTGCTCCTTCACCCATTGCTTCTGCAGGTACGGAGTCTGCCCCATCAGCTGTACAAAGATGCAGTTCTTATTTTGTTTTACTTATAGACACATTTCTTAAGACTAGAAAAATTAAGATTAAGCCAAAAAAAGAAGTCCAGAGTTTTCTTCTCAGACTGAAGAACAGCATTGGATACAAAATACTGGGTGGGGCGACAGTTCCAAGGCTATTTCTTTTCAAAGAGGAACTCTCAATCACTGTAAGAGCTAGTCTGGAGAGGTAAAATCGATGTAGTGTCACTCCCTGAAGCGTGATGCTGCCCTTTGCTTCAGCTGGAATTCAACACACTGAACTTCAAAAAAAAATAAAAATAAAGTGGAACCCTGATCCAAAACAAACCACACTGTCAGCATCATGGAACCTTCTGTGCTGAGATGCAAGTACATATTCTACTACTGTCGACACAGAGTCAACTGAACACACCACAGTATTTGAAAAACAAAACTGTATACCTTGTATAATAAGATACAGAGTGTCACTTTCTCCCCATTGGGAAGGAGTGACACCCATATCCATAATACTAAAGTCCTGACTTGAGAAAGTGATGACATCAGATAGGCAGCATTATGGGAGGTCAGATCAAAGGCATTACAGAAGAAAGCATTCTGCATATTTGAACTGTGCAGGTCAGCGTTTACTGTAACAGTCATTTAGAGTAAAAGCAGACACGTAAATTAAAGCTCAGCATTTCAATAAAAATTAAAATGACCCCCCAATATTCCCACCTTGACGTGTTTAACAAAAAATACCTTCTGGCCTCTGTAGCTGCAATTATACTTCTTGGATCTTGACATATCTGTGTGTGTGTCTCTCTCTCACTACAGCTTAGTGGCATGTGAGAAGGGAAGCAGCCACAAGAGAATGATCGTAGTGCAACAGACAGAAGGGAAGAAGAGTGCGACAAGTTATGAATGTGCAGCAGGCTGTGGACCACTGCAGTGCGTGAGGGGTGGTGGCGCACAGTACAACAGTCAGTATTAGGGATAGCCTTGACATTCCACAGGTAGGGACCAGCTGAATTGTGGTGCTGCCACCACATTCCACAGGGGCAGGGTCCAAGGCGAAACTGATGTGCACAGCCAGTGAATGAAGGGATATAATCAGACTTTGGAGGGTGCACACGGCTGCAGGATCCATCTGGATTCACAACTAGAAACAGGGATACATTTCAGTTGGCCAGGAAGAAAATGAAAGCCACAGCTTGTGCTACCCTCCACGGAAAAAATGTTAATATGCAATGTTCTGATGTTACATAGGGAAATATAAAATTTTAATTTTGTTTGGGGGGGATCATGTACTACAAAAACAAAACATAAACAAAAAAAAAAAAAACCATCAATTACAAATGCAAAAGAGCTTTGTTTTGGTGGGTATAAGGTCACTAGAACTCCTTGATGAAATTATGGAGGGAGTAACCCAAACAGGGTATGGGTTTACTGAGGATTAATTCATGTCGGGGAGGGGGTTGGAGTCATGAGGCGAAGCAGAGTGACTTCAACCACCCAGGCATGGATTAATGCTCAGTAAACCCATACCTGGAGTGGGTTAATCCTCTTATAACATGGGTAATGTTAAGTTACAGGTTTACCTAAAGAAACAATAAAATAAAGCCCTTTGAACATGCAACTGTGGGCATAGCAGGGATTAATCGATGGTCAGGTGACCTGTTTGGACAAATCAGAACACAGTATTTTCAGAACCCATGTTATAAAGCCTTTTAACTGATGGTTTCCTACCAGTTTCTAAGTTACCCAGGATATCTCATCTAAGGTGTAAAATCTCATCTCTGTGGGTCCTGCTTCCAGACTACTTTATAGCAGAGTGAGACTGAAACTCAGGAAAGTTAATTGAGATTTGTTCAGGTCACAGTGGAGTACGTGGCTAGTGAGATTTCAACCATGATCACCCGTTTCAGAGCCCTGTACATCAACCACTGCACCAACTCCCCAAATGGTGTAAAAAGTGTAAGAATTTTCATTTGATTAATCATGGAGCTAACAACTCTCCCTAAAATTCCACCCCCAATTCAAAGTTCATTCTTAAGCCTTTCATATAAAGCCTCTTGATCAATCTTGTCTGCCTGCTGGTACCAGTGGTGGTGTGCAAGAAGCGCAATATTCTTAGCTGCAATGGCACTCATTTCCATGGCGCTGGCTGCCCATTCAATGGTGTTCACGTAGTACATCCTGTCATGAAGGATAATGGGAGGAAAGCTTTCTGGAGTAGTGTAGTGGGGGTATGCCAACCAAGGTTTCTCAAACTTACTGGTGTAGGATGTAAACAACAAACTGAGCTGCTCTTGGGTCAGTGGTTCAGGTGAAAATATCTTCCAAATGGCTGGCTCAGTTATTTTGAATTTATAAGCTGCGGAGGCATTCACAGGGCTTAAAGCACTAATACTGTTAATAAAAGTTTGGGGCTTTCCATGGTTAAAATCTCTGTTGAGGTGAACTGCACTCTGATCCTGGTATCCGAAAAGGACACATTCAACAATCCAGCAACTAAGGTAGTCACAATCTTTTGGTACTGACCACTGAAGTAGTGGATTGGAGGGTGAAGCTCTGAAAAGTGATGTCTGCCATGTTCTTGTGCAGAGGAGTAGCGATGACAATGATGTCATATAACTGGTAGGCTGTATCAGACTTCTCATAATTCAGCTCATACATGGTGACAGTACCTCCTAGAATAGGAATTTTAGAGGATTAGTATGGTAAACATTTATTAGAGCATTCACACAAGGCAGTGGTACATATGAGGGAGACACCTCCAGGGATCTGGTGCATTGGCTCAAACAGTTCAGACAATCAATGCAGAGGAAGTCGGCACCCAGAACCAGCAAAATGCACAGCAGTCCAAAAATGAAGTGGATACCAGATTTGTCATGTAACAAGGCATTACTTAAGTTTCATTTAGTGCAAGATACTGCAGTTGAGTGCATAATCGAGCTAATAATCACAGGAGCCACGTTCACCAATGAGTTTCATGTCAAAGAGCAGTTTCTCAAAGGTTGATAAGGGAGGTTGCTATGTTCCTAAACCACAGTGTCTCCCAAAGTGCCAGGAGCTTACATCCTTGCAGTTGAAATGGTTATGATTGGGTGAGCCAATCAAATGCATGCACACAGCATCAAAACGCCAGGAAGTACCTGGATTACAGATCGCTTAGAAGAAAATCATTGTGGCCATCAGGCTGGTGGTGTCAGTACACACAGGACTCAACTCTCACCCATACTAGATTCCATGCCATCTCCCATTTTGCGTCATCATGGGGGTGCAAGTAAACAGGGAAGGGGGCTGGTTGGGGACTGGCCCTCATGTGGTGGTAGCACTACAGCCTGACACACCCATGAACAGACTCGTCATTCTAGGGCCTCTTGGGGAAGTGGATGGGACGTCCAAGGGACAGCTCTTTTCTCGGGGGGTCCGGCATCCTGCTCTTAGACTGCCACCTGGCAGAAGCCAGGTAGTGGTACAGCAGTGGCGGCCGCCCTCAGCAGACAGGCATGTGCGTGGGCATGCAAACATGCATGCATGGTGCATTACCGCATGTTGGCTGTTTGGGGAAAAAATGATGCTGAAAACCCGACTGGCTTTGTGTCTCCCTTGCTCCTGTAGGCACATCACCAGTTGGGCAGGGCTCCGATCTGGATTGTTCTCTGTGAAGGTGGGGGCCCTCGCCACTTAGATCCATGAGTGACTCAATGAGCTAGTAAAGTCCCAGAGATGAAGGGTGATGGGGAGCACTTCCCCCAAAGGATGATGCAGGCAGGTTGATAGTAAGGAGCCTAAATAAATTACATAAAAAAAAAACACACACACAGGGCTGGGTGGTTCTGACAGAAGACAGAATAGGTGTGTTGCCAGAAAGCAGCATAGACGCTCAGGTCAATAGGGGCCTCCCAGCCGTGGAGTTTCAGCATTTCCTGAAATGGAGGGGGCCCACAAAGTATGGATTGGAGTAGGGCACCCATATCCTTTAATCTGTCACTGCCCCACCCAAAGAAGTGTTTTATCCTGGGCTGGTGCAGGCAGGCTCTTTCAGCTCCTGTCCCATCCCTCCACCCGGCACTCACTGTACTGGACTGCTGACTTGAAATCCCTCATGGATCCCCCACCCCGGCAGAAGTCGCTATCTCTCCCCAACCTGGCAGAGCATATCCAGATTGGGCAGGCAACCGACCAGCGCAGGGCAAGGCAAATGGGCAGAGCTTCATTCAGCCCGCACCAATCATTTTACACTTTTCTTCCCTGTCCTATTTGTTCTGATGTAATGCACACCTACAGAGCCGCAGCAACCCCTCACTTTGTGTTACTCACACTCTGACACTACCCCTCAGCCTCCACATGGGAAAGCCACAGGATGGGCGGCAAGCCACCCCTACTTGAGAGAGAGATGTCCTTGGATGCTTAATCTTCTCCTCCCAGCCGACCCCAGTGACCCGGCTCGCTCCAGAACCCGGGTCGCCAGTGCAGAAAAGGAGAGGTGCGCCTCTGCCCTCACATCAAACATACCTTTACAAACTAACAATGCATTAAATTACATACCTGTTCTTAATGGCGTGTCTTAGGTTCTATGGAGTAACTCTGCCTTGAATAAGCTGGGCATTAGCTGAGTAAATCAGACCTTGGCAAACAAGTCTATTGCCACCTTTGACTGCCCAAAGACCAGGCTGTGCTCCTGCCAGTGAAACCATACCTACAGAGATTAAAGAATCCATTATGTATGTTCACCCTGATGCAGAAAAGCTGCCGTGTATCAGTACAATTGAAATTATTACTAGAACGCCTCACTCACTTCAAAACCCTTTACCTTTGTGATTCTGCATGTTATCTACCAAAGTTGAAGTGAGTGGATACATTCTATGGTGGCAAGGGTTGGCCTTAACTTTTTAGAACTAGACAGTCAACAAGAGACATCACACAAATGCTGCCCAATGAATTCACATAAGCAGTTTAGACAGAGAACTTCCTTTTTTCTTTTCTTTTTTTTATGCACAACCCAGGAGGATACAATGTATGACAAAGGAACATTACGTAAAGCAGTACTACAATAGACAAAGTACAGATGAGTAAGTACAATAAATAAAAAAAGTGAGAAATTACACCAAAGCCAAGTTCAATGGACTCTAGCAAGATATGCAAGTATTTCAGATCCACAAACACAACACTTATGTAGTCAGGTACAGGTGGAAACATTCTTCACAAGTAGAGATTTCTTCAGCGAGATTTCAATAGAAACATAGAATTTGACAGCAAATAAGGACCGCTGGCCCACCCAGTTCTGCCAATTTCCTACCTACTGGATAAGCTTGCAGATCCTAGTTAACCAGCAGCCTACTTCTTCCTACGCCAATTCCCTAGAATTGCCTTATGACTGTCCCATGCATGCTTGAATTCCACCACTGATTTTGACTCCACAACCTCCTCGGAAGGCCGCTCCATGCATCCACAACCCTCTCTGTAAAAAATACTTCCTTAAATTACCTCTGAGCCACCCCTCTATCTTCAAATTGTGCCCTCTTGTTCTTGCACACCTCTTTTTGAAAGATGCTACCTCATGGACTTTGTTGATTCCTTGAGATACTTGAGCGTTTCTATCATGTCCCCTCTCCCTCCTTTCCTCAGTATACATATTAAGCTCCTTTCGTCTCTCTTCATGCCTTCGGTGCAGACCCTGCACCATTTTAGTTGCCCTCCTCTGGACAGCTTCCATCCTGTCTATGTCTTTGCAGAGACTGGGTCTCCAGAACTGCACACAGTACTCCAGATGGGGTCTCACCAGCTGTCTGTACAGAGGATAATAACTTCCTGTTTTCTACTGGTGATACCTCTCCCTATGCATCCCAGTATCCCCCAGCCCTCCTTGCTGCCCTCCACATTGCTTGCCCACCTTTAGGTCATCTGATATGACTACCACCAGGTCCCTTTCCATTTTGTTGTTGTTAGTATCTCACCCCGTTGTGTACTCTTCCCCTGGGTTTTGTTTCCCAGGTGCATTACCTTGCACTTCTTAGCATTGAATCTAAGCTGCCATACATTTGACCATTCCTTTAACCTTGCCAAGTCCTTCTCATCCTTTCCACCCTACCCTGTGCATCAACTCTGTTGCAGATCTTTGGGTCATCTGCAAAGAGACATATTTTTCCTTCCAGTCCTTCTGCAATGTCGCTTATAAAGACATTGAAGAGGACCGGTCCTAATACTGAACCTCTGGCAGTCCCCACTAGTAACCCTCCTTTCTTCTGAGTGGACTCCATTTACTATTACTCTCTGTGTCCTATTCTCCAGCCAATTCTTTACCCAGGCTGTCATCTTGTGACCCACTCCCAGGCTGGTTAACTTATATTTATCTTTTGTGTGGGACTGTATCAAATGCCTTGCTAAAATCTAGGTAGGCCATGTCCACAGCCCCTCCCTGATCTACTACTTTGGTCACCCAAAGAAATCTATCAGATTGTCTGGCATGACCTTCCCGCTGTGAATCCATGCTGCCTAGGGTCCTGTGCCCTCTGGCCTCTAGATACTGCGACAATTCTTTCCTTCAGAAGTGATTCCATCATTTTCCCCATCACTGAGGTTAAACTAACAGGTCTGTAGTTTCCTGCTTCTGCCTTGCTCCCACTTTTGTGAAGGGAATCACATCTGCCCTCCTCCAGTCCTCAGGTACCACCCCATCCTCCCATGATTTGTTAAAGGGTAGTCAGAGTGGAGGGTGCAGATACCTAGTGGAAGGGAGTTCAGTGCTGAGGGACAGGGCAGGAAAATGCAAGTTCATTTTTAGAGAGTCCGGACTGGCATGAAAGAAGTATACCCAGGAGGATTTATGAGAAGTACAACCAAGAAGGGTGGAGTTTGGAAGTGTAGGATTTTGTCAATGAAACAACCAAGGGTAAATAAATGCATAGCAGTTGGGTCAATCCAGCCCAGATAAGAGTAATCAGTGGCGGGTAATCGTGAAGTGGCAAATACTGCTGCAGTAAAATCCCAGTCAGGTAAAGTACTCTTGGTTGCTTAGGTAAACGCTGTTGGTTGTGTAAAGAGAAGACATAATTTAGTACAGGTGGAAGGACACCGGGCTGTTACCAGACGATGCATTAGGGGTTAGTATTTTGTCTAATCCCATAGGCACAACCTGGAATTCACAAATTTGCACACAGTATTAACACAGAGGGAAAAATCAAGGGAGAGGTCGATCAGGACATCCAGGTCCTGAATGAGTATACCAGTTCAGTGGGTGTCACCAGCAGGGGACTGATAGTCTACTGCAGTCTTTCTACAGACCCAAACAGCATGGACTGCATTTCATCTGAATTCAGGACCAAATTTATTTTGAAGTCACTGTTGGACAGAGTTGACTGTTAAGATCACTGATACTTCTAGAGTTACAATAAAAGGACAAAGTGTTCGGCGTCCTTAAGGGAGGTACAGTTCAAACTGCTGAGGGGTGAACTACTGATACGGAGCAAGAACTGCAGTGGGCCTGGATAGATCCTTGCAGTAAACCATTTTGAGTGACAATGATTCCTGAGAGCAAGTGACTCAACATCACAAGTTGCTTCCTATTGCACAGGTAGCTATGCAGGGTTTTATTTAACTCTAAAATTTAATTACCGCTTTGCTCATAAAAGTTCAAAAACATTGTGAAAATGCATAGCAGTTGCCTCACTGTGTTTAATAAACATAACACTTCTAGAAAATCTATATAAATGCTTTCTGCACATTTAGCACTGTCCCAAGGAAAAAAACTACTAATCAATTATTTAATACCCTGCTACTGACCCAGGATAAAGCAGTAGAGAGACTCCCAATTAAGCGAGTTTTGCACATACTGTAGCAACATATGATCTACCTTGTTTGTGAAACTTGACCAAGACAGTGGGCGTGCAATGAATGGCCAACAGAAGATCCTGCTTCTGGTACACCCTCTACGTAGTACAAGCTCAAATGGGCAGACTGGGTGGGCCACAGGCCTCATCTGCCGACAGTGTCTATGTATCTATGCCTATGGCTATGTAGTCCAACATATAGGTGCCTGGGCTGTTTTTAAACCTGGGTCACCTACTTTTATGCATGGTACCACTGGGCCAACTTCTCAATGGAAAATGTAGTGCCTTGGCTTGTTTTTAAACCTGGGTCACCTACTGCTGCTAATTGTACCACAGGGCTAGACTTTAACAGAGTATGTAGTCTCTCAATACAAGCCAGTAGGGCTAGAAACATTTTTACTGATCAGACACAAATTGTATCATCAGTTCGCTGGTGGCAATTTCAGACCCTGACATATTCCTGAAGAACTAAATGAGTAGGATGCTGTATTACCAGAAGCTAGGACTCTGAGGCCAAACTTGCTGTGCCGCCTTTGATGGTTCCACCATTGTACATGGATCTCAGAAGTGGAGAACTAGCCAAAACATTTGGGTGGTTTATGAAGGCATGAACCGATATGGTTTCAACACCGCTTGACTGTACTGTACAATATTTTGCTAATCATACCATTTTATCACGGAGGAAATTTTATACAAGCAAATGTTCCTGCTGGACGCCATCGTAAATAAGCTTTGCTAGATGGTTCTATCCTATTACATATACAAATAAATAAAACACTGTAAACTCCTTCTGAAGTGCTGCTTTCTAAGGGACATATTTTAAGACAAATAAAAGATTTACTATTGTATCAGTTTGATGACTCTGTGGACATACATTGGCCTGGCAGAGTACCCACCAGGACAGCGCCACACAGTAAGGCACTGCTTCATTACAAAAGTTGCTTGGCAACACCAAATTGGTTAGAGTTAGCTAGTACAGGAGTTAAGGTTCCCACAGCCATGTGTAAGGTCTCTCAAATAGCATTATACTGCATCAATTATTGCACACTGTTCAAGGGAGTTAAAGGCATCCCTGCAATAAAAGCATGCTTTGGAGAAATGCAAACAAACTAAACAATTGGTATATTTGTTCTCTCCTTGGATCCATTAGGAATGCTATACACTGCCTCTACGTATGCTAACTCACAGTGTACTAAATGCCTGGGGCGCAATTACAGCAGCAATTTTGTTGCACAAAGTGGTTGAAACATTGCAGCCCACTGTATCATACATAATGAAGAGAAGTCTTTCCTGCATAGTTGCTCATGCATTAGGACAACACTGTTGAAAGGTACAGTAGCAACATGGAAATGGGGATGCCCACATGCTACTGGCTCACCACTTTGGCTTGTAAAACTGCTATAAGCAGTTCTGCATGGCGAAGTCTGACAAACTAAAAACACAGGTTACCCACCTGTAACAGTAGTTCTAGGAGTGGTATATGTTGTTCATCCACACTTCTTGACATGTCCCTTTCCCATTTAAATTTCCTGAAGGTCTTCAAGCTGACTCCTCCCACCCACCCAGGTGGTATAACCCTCAGCTCTGCCCCATAATGCCAGATCTTAGCCCACTGGAAGCCAGGTTGTGCATCACAGCTGAGGAGGTCAGGTGGGTCAGTGTGGATGAACAACATATACCACTTCTAGAACTACTGTTACAGGTGAGTAACCTGTGTTTCTAGGAACGAGGATATGTTGTTCATCCACCGTCTTAGCAGACTCTAGCAGTTCACTGGGACGAGGGAGGCAAGGCGCACCCTACTTAGGGAACAGAGACTGGAGAACTGAGGCCCCAAACCAGCATCCCGCCTGAAAAAAGGTCAATCTGGTAGTGGGTGATGAAGGTGTTTGTCTTCCAGGTAGCAGCCTGACAGATTTCCTGGATAGGGATATCCCTGGAAGTAGCCACCGATGCAGTGGTATGGCGGGTAGAATGAGCCCTTAGCCCAACAGGAGGCCCCTACTTGCCAACCTATAGCAGAGATCAATGCACAATGTAATCCATCTGCCAATCTGCCCACTCTGCTGCAGGTCTGTCAAGGTGGCTTCGCATAGGTGACAAACAGCTGGTGAACCTCTCTCCAAATTTCCGCCATTCTCCCCTTGCAGTAGAAGACAGCACGCCTCAGGTCCAGAGTATGGAGCCAGTACTGCATCCAAGGTGTAGTTCGGGCAGAACACAAGCAGAGTCACCTGGTTGAGATGGAACTCTGACACCACCTTCAGGAGGAATTTGTGGTGGGGCGAGGACAACCTTGTCCCTGTGGAAAACCAGGTAAGGAGACTCCACTGAAAGCACCTGGAGCTCCCCAGTCCTTCTGGCTGACATGATAGCCACCAGGAAGGCAGTCTTCCAAGACAAGTGTGACATTTCACACCTATGCATCGTTCGAATGGCTTGACCACGAGCTTTGCCAAACCAGCAGTAAATCCCATGGAGGTGGAGGTTCACACCGGAAGGGATATGTGATCGAGGCCTTTGAAGAAGCTTCAAACCACCTTCTCCTGTGCCACTGTCTGCTGACCGGCCCGTGCCCGTAAGCAAAGATGGCTGCCAGGTGCACCTTAAGGGTCGAGATCAAGGTCCCCTTTGGACAGAGACCAAAGGTAGTCTAAAGATGCTAACCACTGGACAGGACAGAGGGTCCATGCCCTTGTTCTCGACACCAAATGGAAAACCTTTTCCATTTGAAGGCATAGCACTTTCTGGTCGACTCTTCTGGACGCTTCTACTAATGTGAGTACATCATCAGAGAGACCAAAGTCTGGAACTCTAGCCGCTCAGGTAAGAAGCTGTCAGGTGGAGGGATTGAAGGTCCAGATGGTATACTGTACCTTCCTCTGACTGACCGATATCAGGTCCTGGCATGCTGGAAGACGCCGGGAGCCTGTTACTGAAGAGATCTGATACCAGAACTGGCGCAGGCCAGTCTGGGCCTACCAGGATCACCTGCACCTTGTCCCTCCTCACCTTGAGCAGCACCCTGTGGATTAAGGGAAATGGAGGGAAGGCGAGAAGAAGCCTAAGGTCCACAGCCTCGTGAAGGCTTCCCCTGCAGTGAGCTCTGCTGGGGGCGGGCGGCATGAAACAGACACAGCTTGGTGTTTTCCTGAGGCAAACATGTCCACCAACGGTTTGCCCCAGTGGGAGAACAGGCTGTGACCTACCTCTGGACGGAGAGACCACTTGTGGGATATCTTGCCTATGCGCTGAGTGCATCTGCCAGTTGATTCAAGGCTACTGCCACATGGATGGCTAGGAGATCTGCCCAGTCAGCTCACAGTGTCCAGATGTGGAGCGCTCCTCGCACAGCAGTCGGAGTGCGTCCACCCTGTCTGTTGAGGTAGTACATGGTCGTGGTATTCTCCGTCTGGACAAACCACTTGACCCCAGCTGCTGAGCGAATGCAGACAGCGCCAGTCTGACCGCCTGAGCTCCAGCGGGTTGATATGGTATCGATCCTCAGGGTCCAGAACCTGTGGGCCCTGTTGTCCCCCATATGGGCTCCCCAGTCCATGAGAGGCGATCAGTCATGAGGACAACCGTCCAGCTCAAGCAAACAAATGGGATTCCTTCCTGCAGATGATCCAGGACAGTCCGCCATTGGAGAGCATCCACATCTTCTAAGTCACAGTGACTAGCTGGTCGAAATTACCTTGGCGCCGAGTCCACTGGGCAGCCAACTCCCATTGAAGGGGTGCATATGCCACGGGCCCATTGGACCATGGTGGTGCAGGCCGCCATGTATCCCAGAAGGCACAGAAAGTCACGATGGAGCCGGTCAGCCTGAAGGCGAAAACTAAGTAATGGCCAGTGTGGAAACAGAGGCCAGTTTCTGGCTGGACAAAATCAGCTGTTGCCACGAGGTCTTCATAGCATCAAAGAGTTTCCGCACAAAGCCTCCTCATCTAAGGAGGACGAAGATGAATGTTGGCATTGCCTTTTCTTAGAGCCGCTTATGCCCCTTCCTCAGCCCACCGGTCGAGGGGTCCGAGACCTCGACATCGATCGGACTGGCCGACTGGTCTCTTGGGAGACACCAGGGGAACTGGTGATTTTCCTGGATCTGGGATCGGCCTCGATGAGAATGCCAGCAGGTTGGCCCCTCATCGGGTAGAGGCAGGACCGGAGTCCTGGTAAGGGAGTTGCCAGCCTTGTCGGGTGACAACAAATAGACAGGGTCGAGAGTGATCTCAACTATGTCGCCGATCGAGACTTCGACTGTTGACCAGTCAGGCAGAGCTGAGAAGCCTGTGGTCAAGTAGAAGTCTGAACCGCAGTTGAGACTGGAGATCCCTGGGACCAAGATTACTCTCAATCCCAAGAATGTCTTGCTGAGATGAAGAATCTCGGTTCCTTGTCCTTTTCACAGTACCTGGAGACAAGTGAGCCCAGTGGTCCCTTGCCCTTGGTGGGAGAGACCGCACATCTCAGGAAAGGAGCCCGAGAAGGTGGAGCCCAGATTGAGTGGAACAAAAAAATTAAAAATAATTGTCTGACAGGAGAGCTCCACGGCCTGCGCGCCTCTTCCTCGAAGGCCTACATTTGCTCCAACTACTTGGCAGACTCAAGAGCTGCAGGGATCACCCATGGTCTCCCTTCTCGATTTGACTGGTGGATTCAGTTTTTCTGGTCACCCAGCTTAAATTGTGTGATACGATTGTTGAGTACATTAGGGTGAACAGTGTGACACATCTTGCAGGTCTGAGTGTCATGGCCGACACCCAAACAATAGATGCACAAGGTATACTGGTCTGTGCACATTTTCTAGCCGCATCGGGCACCGTGGAATCCAGGGAAGACTTGATCTTCCATCGCAGTTGAGAACAGAACTTGCAATCGCTTAGCTCCAATGAGCTTAATCTTCAGAAAATCAAGCAGATGAAGCTAGGGCTCACAGAACGCTGGAAGCGATAAGGAGGAAACGTGAATCTTCCAGCGGAAAGGAAGATCTGGCGTCATGGGGCGGAGCCGAGGGTTATACTACCTGGGTGGGTGGGAGGAGCCAGCCTGAAGACCTTCCGCGAGATTTAAAGGGAAATGGACACGCCAAGAAATGTGGGTGAAGAACATAACCACGTCCCTTGAAATCAAAGTTATGATAGGAAGGAGTGTACATGTTCTCAGACTTCAATAAGGACAGGCTGGCGGGGTTCATAAAGAACAGAAAACGAACACATGGGCAGAATTTGGGTATGTTCTAATTTATTAGTGCACAATGTGTCACAATAAAATAAATAATGTGTCAGTGCTGTTTGCTTGCAGTGTAACAGGCCCTTAAAGAGCACCTGATGATGTTGGGACAACTACGACAAACAATATCTAGACATAATGTAGCTTAAATTTCACCATTTTGTAACTGTCATCCTTATTTTTTTATTACTAAGGACATTTGCACAGAAACAGGATCTGCCTACTTGTCTACTGCTACAGTCATGGTTCAATTTATTATATCCCAATCTGTTGTTGTGAGATAATTTTCATGTCATAAACAGGGCATTATGTTGTCATGTGTAGACAAGGAAACAAAGCTAATAAAGTCTAAGGGCAGTAATCCTCTTTTGTGCCACTTACTTCAGTAAAAGAAAAATGGAAAAAGCTGCATAAACAGTTCTGGCTGAGTGGTACCAAGGTAAAGCACAGAACTGTAAAACAGTGGGTTGCAGGGTCAGCCCCCGGCCACAAACAATACTAAGTAAATCTGAGCTACAGTAAACTTGTAGTCGGCCACTGATGCTGAGGGCGGAGGCGCCACTGACTCACATCCTGCTACACTGGCAACCCGAGTTCAGAAATGGACCAAGATCACTCAGGCTGGCAGGGAAGAAGGACTTAGCATTCATCGATGGATCTCCTTTAGGGTGGGAACAGTGTGTACTGCTGTTGTCACCTAAAGAAAGGTTGGTGGCACAGCAGGGGTCACCAGAACTGAAAGTCTGAGGCGGATGCTGAAAGCGTACACCGCCTCACAGTCTACTTGGGTGGCACTGCACACTTCGGCTCTGACTCCAGGACAGTAATGGGTGGAAAACAACCCTGTCTGCAGGATGATGCTGCGACCCTGATGGCACCGCACCACCACCATCCACAGCACGACTCCACCACAGGGTAAGAAGTAGATGGGGTAAGTCCAGGAGGAAGGGTAAAGGGGCTGAGGATCAACAGCAGAAGGTAGTCTAAGGAGAGAGGCATGAGAATAAAATCCATATATTAAAAAAGACTGAAAAATATTTGAATGATAAACTGAATTGTGCCCAACTCAAATGTTTCAAAGTTATCCAACTGCTATAAGCTATTAAATCTGCATCCTGCATGCCATTTTCCAAAGTGTGTGTGTGTGTGTGTGTGCGCGCAACAGGAATTATGATTTGAAAGCACACACAGTGTGAGACTCTGATGTTTCTCTTCAAAGCCTGATAATGTCTGCTAGCTGGCTAATGGTTAGAAAACCACTGTGATTGGTGGGCTTTATCCTTTGAACTACAAGAAGATAACACACAGCCAGTTGAACACTGTCACTGTGAGCCTTCCCAGCACTGGTTTTTGAGATGCAAGCCCAGCACTTCTACATCCACTGACTTATACAGTACATGCCTACACAACCCCAGTACTGATTACAGTAATAATATTTTCACTTTGCACACACATGCAAGCAAATGTAAAAACAGCCTCACTAAACCGGAGGGCCAAATCCTCAATGTTTTCCTTCTCCCTGAAGCTGTGAAGGTGGGGAGGATCCACTGTACACCAGGAACTGTCTGCAATAAGGGAGTTCGAGAGGCACTGACCTGTCAGAGTAGACTTAGCAGTTCCTGATATCATCTGCCCAGAACCAGGCCCAACAAGAGACGTACCATGCATTTGGCACTAAGCCATGCCTGCTCCTCCATGAGTGATGCAAGTCTGTCGTAACATCTGGCAATGAAATTCATCTTGCAAATAAGTCACCAGGGAGACCTCACCCTCCTGTGATGAATGAGTCTTCCCTCGTGCATGGTAGGTTTTGACAATGGCGCAACAGGGGCCTGCTGTACCTGATTTTATGCCACCACACACTGGCTGTGTATGGGCACATTTCCTCTGGGGTTGACCTGGATCATGGCCAAGACAGTGACCCCACTGAGGAGTCCCAGAAGAAAAACTTATTTCTGTAGTTTGTTCTTAGTCTGGGCTGGATACCTGAACAAATGTAAAGTTTTGTTAAAAGATAGCTTTTGTTCTGGTAAAGCCTCATCTGTGTGCCCCACACAAGGATTTACACACCAAAGATGCTTTGGAACAACTCTGAGACTTTAGCAGTGTACATGTGAGATCTGAGAGACACGGAAACCAGTCAAAACATCCCAGAGAACATTTTACTCATATGTAGCTTACTGTCCAGGTGAGTAATAGCCACAAGCCATCATCAATGATGGTATGTGTCTGTCTCAGTCCAGTTTGTAGTGGACAAGTGTCCAGGTCATAAACACCATCAAACCTGGTACTAGCTAGGCTGGCCCATCAGTGCGGTGGTAGTGCTACCGCTCGTGACACCAGCGACCTAGTTGAGCTTGGGCTGCCGGGGCCGGCGGGGGAGAAGAGGACTGAGCGTCCCAGGGACACTCCTGGGAGGGAGGGTCACTGTCCTGAGGCAGTACTGCCACCTGGGTGACCACAGGTGGCAGTGCTGTGGGAGGAAGATGTCGGCCGTGACCCTGAGCAGCAGCATGCCTTGCATGCACGCACTCCTTGGACCTCCATGTGCCAGCATCCTCAGGGATGGGAGAAATAACAGAAAAGACCCGCAGCTGACCCAATAACTGCCTCCAGCACCACAATAAAAGGACTGAACCCAGAAACCCATGGACACAAATTTGTGGCAGGTGGTGGTGGTGGGGGCTCTCTCCTTCCTTGCCCGGCTGACAATCAGAGGCAGCATGGAGGCAGAGTACCAGGAGTAGTACCTAGTCACAGATACCATGGAGGACCCTGAGGGAGTGGTTCAGCTGCAGCACAAAAAGGTGTGATAAACAAAGTTAAAAAAACAAAACAAAAAAAAAGGTACCAGCTAGCAGCCTCACCACGATAAGCCAAGGACCTATGAGGCATGAGATCTTAAGTAAATTCTTACTCAGAGACAGTTCCTCTACAGCAGGGTTGAGGCACATTGGCGGGCAGTGAGAGGACCATGGCAGTGTGGCTGTCCATGATGGCAGGAAAATGTATGTTGATCCTTGATTTTCTGTGTATTTTCAGGTGCAGCGAGCAAGATTATTCCCTCCCCGACCATGTCTGTTCATCAGGCTGGACCAAAAGATGTACCCATGTTTAGTCCTGTGTCCCATGATCTACCCAAGCACCAGTAATCCACTGATCAACAGCTTGCCGCCTTCACCAAGGCAGTCCATCGTGTGGAGTTGGAGCCAATGCAGGCAAGCATTAGAACTCTGGGGAATCCAGGGTTCAGACTGCCATTTAGATGGAGCACATCCCCAGTAGCAGAGGATGTTCCCTGCCCCAGCCGAACAGGTCACCGTGGCATCAAAGCTCGCTAGAACCCTCCCTGGCTAAGACACACTGCAGCATGGCAGCTACCTCAGCCTGGCTTGCCAACTGACGCGATGACTTGAGGTCGTTCCTGAACCTAGGTCATCTGCATGGTTGCGGAATGTGTTGCCACTGGGCCACTAGGGCGCGATAGTTCTTGTTTTTATTTTGCTCCACAAGATTCAATTTGTTGAGCATGACAACAAAAACAACTTAAGCCTTTTGTCCATGGAGATATCCAGGTCCAACACTTCACCCGTGGTTTACCATCGAGAACAGCACAAATACTCAAGGGGAGGAGGGAATCCCAAGGATCAACATTTGTTTTGGTCATGGCCTAAATGGAAGATGATGGTTTTCCATGCTGTCAAACACCTTACCAACAAACAAATTAGTGTTCCTGGCAATGGCTACTTACCTACAAATGCGCTAATGTTTTGGTTCTGCCCATAGTTAACCCTCATCACAGAGGCGACCATCTCATTAATAAACTTCTGGGAGAATCCAGATTTTTGAAGTACTTCTTCAATAGTGCTTTTGGTCATGCTGATGAACTCATCCCTCCAAGAGCATGAAGCAACTTCTCCACCGTGGTGAAGGAGTATTCGTGAGTCTGATAGCGGTAGATTCTGGGGAAAAAGTTTTAAATTATTAACTGGGTCAAGTGAAGGTTCTGAACAACTGAAGAGGCTATATTTCAAAGAACTGCGGTACGATTTTGACACAATTGCGCTACTTGTACATGAAGTTGTCTCCTGGTGACAGTGGATGGATACAACAGGTGGTGGAACAGGGTAAAAGGGAAGGTCAGGTTCAACAGCGGGGCAGGAAAAGGGCAAAGGGTGGGACAGGTTTGATGGGGTGGATCCTCAGTAGATGCTGCTAAGGGGCTTTGCAATTCGAGCAGACATGATGGACCAATGTGCTTTCTTCTGCTGACAGTTATTTTATGTTGGTATGACTGGGACCACAAAAAATGTGGTCTAACTTCATGCAACAAGTACCACAAATTGCCACTCAAAATGATGCTTGCATCAGTTTTCTGCCATAAGGTGAGCGAACTGTCGTAAAAGCATTAAAAGGAAAACACTGCTTATGTGCCAGCGCCCTGCTGGTGCATATACCTGTGGTTAGTGGTTCTATATAAAAATATTATATTTTTTTTTTTTTAAACTTTGTTTAGGTAGTTTAGTTACATAGTTATTTAAACTGCACAGGCAAACGTAACTGTTTTCAAAGACTACAGGCAGCCATCTCAGGGAGTTGCTCGCTTCTTTGCCTGAGATATGCTAATATGCCCCTGTTGACTCAAAACATTGGCATATCCCAGGTGAGGGACCAAGCAGGTCCCTGGATATAACTGCCTTTGAACATGGAAGTTTAGCGACCTTGTTTTAAACTTAAATGTACCTAACTCTACGGTTAAAAAATACATACATATACACACATATGTATTTTTTTTTTTTTTTTTATAGAACTGCTATGCATATAAAGACATATGCACTAGTAGGACACGCTAACATAAGCAGTGTTTTCCTTTAAAATGTCTGAAAAATTGCACAGATACATATTTGGCACATTTGCAGAATGGAGGTGCTGCAGAACTGCTGCTGACAGTCCTATGCCAAAGCTTTGAAAACACAGGCCACTCTTTTTGTTACTTTATATTTTTTTAGAATACCCGCCAAGGTTCATAGACACACATTGCATCTTACAGTAGAATTCTTTATTTCTTTCAAAGGCAGATTGACTTATGAGACAGGAAGAGTGTGATCACCAGAAGACCACCGCCTCAGAAAACCCAAGACACTAGTGGAATGAAATCACTAACACAAGCATTCCATTTATTCTTGAGGTTGTTCTGTGACAGAGACTGTGTGTTATCCTTTTGTTTTATACAATACAATTGTTGTAGCCTGCCCATGACACCGTGACCCAAGATCAGGAGAGAGTTTGGGTCGTGGGAGGATTTAGCATCTGAGAGGATGTGGTCCTCCTCTGCGGAGGAGGGCAGCCAGCTCCACTACTGTGCAATGCAACTGGAGTAGCTTGTGGGTGGGAAGACCTTGCTTGCATGCGTGCTTGGCATGCCCTCGGTCAACATCCTAGGGGTCCATACGAGAAACAAGAATAGACCCCATCAGCTTGATGACACTGACCTACTTGATCTAGCTACCTTGCTGCTGCCGCCAACAAGTGGACCCTGCAGAGATAGTGGGATGGGGGATTCCCGAGCCCCACACGGGGGTCTGTAGGCTTATGGGGAAGTGAAAGTGACAGGATGCCAGCGTGATAGGGCTGGAGCAGGCTGAGCTTTGGGGAGGGGCTGACTGACAGCAAGGGGTATAAACAAAAATGTCTAATAAAGGGATGCCTAGTTAGTAAATGCAGTGTCACACTCCCATGCACTGAGAAGTTCCAAAGTAGAATCTAGCATAGGGAGCAGGCAGTGTAATCCCTACCATGTGGAAGGCTTCGATCGATTCAGGCACCCTGGGTTGGTTAACACTCTATGCAAGCACACTTCAGAAGCTGATCACCATACCTGAAATGTACGCAATCTTAGCATTGATTAATGCAATACTGGATGGTGCACATCAGACATGGTCTCTGTGTTCAATGTCAGATATAGTTCATGGACAGCCAAGCCCACTCACTCTTGCAGCTGCTTTGCACTGCTGGGGCATAAAAGTCACAAAAGCCACATATTCCATGGAATCCACTGAAAGTGAACTCCTACTCAGATCAGAGGAGTTCTCCAATTACTTGCACACTGAGGTCAGTCTAACTTGCCTTCTCAATCTGGGGGTCTGTCTGACTACCAAGGAACAGAAACCTTCTGGAGTGCATTTGCACAACAGTATTTGCACTTTTATTGCCAGTTTCACAGATGTAACCCTCTTAATATAAAGGGTCAGTGCTGAAGCACTATTTTATTTTTAGAAATCATTAACAGTCCCTTTGGGGCTTCAGTGAGAGGACGCAAGCCCTGCAATGAAACCAGCAGACTGGAAAATGTACTCTCTGCAGACACTTTCATTAAATGTTATGAAATCCATCTGATTTGGCCCCAAAACAGGAATTGCAAAAGTCAGCTACTCCACTTATAAAAACAGAAGAGCTTGCTAGCATTTACAGAAGCCAGAGTGTTTACCCCTTCATTGCCAGGGTATTTAACTTTGTGCCAGACTATGCACTACATTAAAAACTATGCACTACATTATTTAATAAGCAATAACCCACGATGGTATGGGGTTATTGGGGATTAAATCAACACCCCAGGTGCATTGTGAGGCATGAGGCCACAGGCAGAGTGCCTTCACCAACACCGGTGTTGGTTAATCCCAACCTATACCTGTCATGGAGTTATTGCGCTTATAACATGGGGTTACTCAACTGTCTGGGGAAGAAAGGAAAAGAAAAAGACAAAACAAAAAAACCACAAGAATAACCTATTTTATGTTGAAAATGAGAAATTTTATTATGTGTGCTTCCACCACAGAAAGCAGTAGACATTGCAAAGCTGTGCAAAACAGCTCTGATGGTCTAGAAATTGCAGTTTGTGCCCCATTATCTCAGGCGGATGCTGAACAACTGTGGCACTGAAGTAAGGAAGTCGGGGCACAGTTGTCCTTGACACGAACACTGGCGACAACTGCAGAACTCCCATAATTCACGGACACACTACTGTTTACTAAGGCAGACAGTTGCTCTTCATTGGGACAGGCTTGCCAGGGTGGGAGCATCTGGAGGCAGCTGAGCAAATTAAGACTTCAGTATCAGAATGTTCATTCACCTACTCGTTCTCTGTGAAGAGGTACCATTTGGTCTCTCTTGCCCTGTCACTGTCACACTGCTAGCGGGTGGCGCTTTCCACCGAAGGTGCAGAAAGACAGAGGTATGTGTGTGTGTGTCTGTTCTCCTCTCTTTACCGACTGACAACTCTGAACGTGTACAGGGAGCGGAGATCATGGTGGTGTTGGTTGGGGTATGCATTAACCACCTGCTACTTGGTCAGCTTCTCTTAATCACTTACTCTCTGTGCACTGGTCCTGTTAGGTCTCTCTCTCTCCGCCACTGTCACACTGACAGCGGGTGGCACTTTACACTGAAAGTGCACGGCGAGTGGGGATCGGGGGGGCTCTTACTGACTGCCAACTCTGGATGTACAGGAGCGGAGATCATAGTTTGGGGGCAAATTAACCACCTGCTACTAGGCCAGCTCTTCTTAATCACTTACTCACTGTGCAGTGGTTCCGCTCGTCTCTCTCTCCGTCTCTTCCTGTCACTGTCACACTGACAGCAGGTGGTGCTTTCCATGAAGGTGCATGGCGGCGGAGATCATGGAAGGGGGCACGCTCTCTACCAGGGACTCTGCCTTCATGGACAGCATGGGTGGGGGACGGTCTGTTGCAAGATAAGGCTGGTCAGCACATCAGGTGTGTTGGACACAATGCAGATACGGTCTGGGGAGTGGACATCCTTGGAAGGGGAGAGAGAATGTGACTTTGGCTACACAAGGCTCGTCACACGGGAACACTGTAGCAAAGATAATGATGCTGGTGGGGGCGAAAGCAACAGAGGACAGGCTGGTTATACACTGTGGATGAGACAGTCAGTCTCCCAATTTTCCACCATACAGGTTTCACCGGGCGCTTCAATGGCTGCCATTCGGATTTCACTGTTGCACACAACAATGAATGTAGTTCTGCCCAGGGATTTTCGCTTAGGGGCACTAAACTTACAACTATGCATATATCAGGGATTAACTAACAGTCACCTGATGCTGTTGCATCAATGAGGTGACTACATTTTCTAACCCATGTTATAAAGTTCATCAGGCCACATGTCCCCTTTCAGGAACATTCCTGAGGCCAGAGCCTTTTCTTTTTAGGGCATCAGGCATGTTTCATGTAATTAACAAAAATAGCATAAAAATGACAAATTATACTTCCATTACATGAAAATTAGCAATCCTACAGTAAAAGGGAAAACATCTTAAAGCACACAGTGAAAACAACTCGACTCCCATCACAGAGATACTAAAAGGATTAAAACTCTGTCATTAGTCCTCGTTTATCGACTGACATGAACTCCAAGCACAAACTTCCCTGGAGCCTAGTGGATAGTGGTGTTTGCAGTCCAGTTGAGTCAGATCATCCCATGCATCACAGGACAGTGAGTCCAAAGTTTAATCTTGTGATTACTTGACCCAGAAAAGTGACACTCTCTTTGACAGCTTCACGATCAGGTCAGCACAAGGGAGGAGTTATGCTGTGCATAACAGGGACATGTAAGGTGGTTATGGCTTGGGCATGCTGTATAATGTACAGCATGGAGCACCCAAGTGGCTAAACTTGCACTGACGGAGTAATCCTACACTTCCTCTCCTACACCCACAAAAGTATAGTATAAATGGATATTTCTGGGTTTGTAGATTTTTCTGTAAGTAAGAGGAGCTCTTCCAGAACTGTGCTTTAAAAACAGAGAACTGCTTTTTTAACACTTTTTTTTTATTTTACAAGAATGCAGTTACATGGCAGCTGCCTTGCTTCTAAATGTATTTTCTTTTCCACCTGTGTTTCTAGACCTGCTCTGGATCCTCCTTTCATTCAGCATATCCCACCCACCCTTGGAGCACTCACACACTGCCCCCACCCCCACAATGTGACCTCTGCTACACTGCCCAGCTACACAGTAACCCTATATTATGGACAAACTCATTCAAAATGGTCGAACTGGGAGGAAGTAGCAGGGAGGTGTCTCAAGAGACCTTCAGCATGATGGGTGGAGAGTCTTCACCCATCCAGGACTGCCCTCAAATTTATTTCCTCCACACCCCATTGTACCTCAGGGGCATGAGTTGCGTGATAATTCCTCACCAACTCCACTGTCGGGCCCTGATCTGAAACATGATGCCTCAGTTGAGAGACACCGGCGTGAGGCTTTCCCTCGAGCCATGTTATCCTTCACACACAGCCCTTCCTGCAGGCACCAGGGCAGTAGTGTACTGAAGGGAGTTGCAAACTTCCTTTGCAAAGGCAGGATGTGGCCACAAAAGACCTACCAGTCCAGTTAGCAGTCAACAATTAATCTCCAGAAGGGCCCATGTCAACCACCAGTTAGCAGTGTCCAGAGGGACCCATCTGAACCACCAGTAACCAGCCTCCACAGTGGCCTGTCTGAACCAATTAATCTCTAGAGGGGCCTGTCTGTACAACCACTTAACCATCTCTAAAGGGCCCAATACTGACAAACGACATCACACTGCCACCCCATAGGGCAAGAGGATGTGAAACACTTGCTTCTGGTGAGTGGCATACTGCTACAAGATTCTGTCATGTTTATCCAGCTATACAGCGCAGCACTTTGAACTGATAGCAATTAGTGGACTGAACCTAGAGTTGTGTATTTGTAACACCTGCCTTAAAAAGCACATGGGGCACTTTAAAGAAACACTGTATGCTACGCCTGCAGTTCTGAACACAGCTTTTTATTTTTAGAGGGCATTTATTAGTTTTTTATTATACGAAGAGTTTGGCGATATCTATAATTGGCCTACTAACAAGGACCTCGTTAGTCGCACCAGTGCTCACGATTTATCGCCAAATAACCATTATATTAAAATGGATCCAAAAGGTGCTGCCCAAAGAGTATAATGAGCGCTGATCCCACGCCTCCCTAGCATCGCATCACAGATTTGCAGAGCGCGGTGGAGTTGACACCAGAAACTGGGAAACTTTGGGACCCAGTATTTGTAATTTTACAAGCACTGTAACTGTTTAGTAAACAGATTATTTTAAGCAACATGTACATCAGAAGCTGCCCCATGAGGTACAGCACCTATATATCAGGTGTGGGGATGTTTATTTAATTTAGTAGGGCTCTTAAAAACACACTTTATGATTGTTCATATTCTATAGAAACTGTTGATGCAACTAGTAGTTTGGTTCAGATCCCTTTACTTTTATAAAATGAAAACTGAGTGCTCACCATACTGGTGTTACCACACCAAAGACGACTGTTTAAGTTTTTACCAACTCCCACTGCATCTTTCCTGGCCTCAGGAACACCCCCAGCACAGTCCAGCCACCATGCAGAGAGGGTTGAGGAGACTACTGTATCATGAGTGGCTGTGCTCTCAGAGGGTGCTGTGTTCAGGAAGTATGCAATAAGCGTAGTTCAGTGGTCTGAAGCGAAACAAATCTGGATAAAGCTATACATTACCATGCATCTCTGTTCTAATAAGCAGGAAGGCAGCTAACACACCCAGGAACTTCAATGGATTTTATAGAAGGTAAGTAATCATAAATGTGGGTTTTACCTAAAATTAATATGACGGAATAAGGTTGACAGTGTCCCTTTAGGAGGAACAGTCACCACAAACAAACACACAATGGGGCTGGTCTCAATGTGCACTTTGTGTGCAAAACATTTTGCTTTATTGTAGTTTATAAAATGGGTAGGCTAAACCAGCCAATCAGAGACCTAGCTCACCATGCATGAAATCTGTTCCTTGTATGGGTAAGAAAAAAGTTCAGAAAGGCAGAACCACATTTCAAATAGAAATCAGTGGGGTAATTCAAGAATGCATGGGCTAGACATAAGGCAATTCTAGTGGGGGTAGGAGGAAGTAGTCTATTTTAACTAGAATCTGCAGCTTATCCTGTAGGTATGGAAACGGTAGACTGGGTGGGCCAAGCAGTCCTTACCTGCCATCAAATTCTGTTTCTATGAGCTCATGAATATTAAAACAATGTCATGAAGGACCATTTTATCATAGATTAGCAGCATGAAATCTTTTTCTTCTATATGCACAAGCATGATTTTTCTAATTGTAAAAGTAAAATAAAAGATAGAAGCCCATTTCATAAGCGTAATAAGACACTCCAGGGTGTGCATAGAAAGTACAGTTACGCAAGAACTTACCGTAACAATAGATCTTCGAGAGAAGCTCTTGCAGCAGGTAACACATTTAGGACTGTATCCGCAGGCAACAGGACCCCATGGCAAACTTCTAGCCAGCAGTACCAGGTGGGGACTGCCCCCCCATGTCCCTGATGGTATAAAGGGAGGCGGTCCCCAATGAGCCTCAGTTCCTGTTCTGCCGGAGACTCTGGCATCTGGATATGATGAGCTCCACCTAAGGAACCTAGGGCAGTACCTCATAACCCAGAAAACTTATAGCAACAGTGGTAACATGCAGCAGGAAATCTCCAGGGGAAAGGCGTGTGGGAAGTATACCTGCTGCAAGAGCTCCTCTCAAGATCTACTGTTATGGCAAGTTCTTACATAGCTATGCTATCTTACTTTGAGAGTCCGCTCTGCAGCATGCAACACATTTAGGACTACCGATTCTGCCGAATAAACTAAAGACAACTTGGGTGGTAGGGAACTAGAAAAAGAAAGAAATCCCCACGAGATGGGGCCCCTGCAGGACAGCAAGCCTGAAGCCTGCTCTGCGTCTTGAGGCAATGTCCAGACTGTAGTGGCAAATGAAGGTGTGGACTGTGTGCCACGTGGCTGCCGCACAGATGTCTGAGGCTGAGACGTATCTTTAGTGCAGCAAGAGAGGCTGTCACATCACTTGTGAGTGACCCCATTTGCTACCCACCCAGGTAGTTTATTGTACTTCTGGTAACAGAAGGAAATGCAGTATACTAGCCATCTGGATAGTGTCCGCTTTGTCACAGGAGCTCCTAGGGCCCTAGGAGCAAAGAAAACAAATGACTGGCCAGAACGCCTATTTCCCTTGGTTCTGGATAAATAGTATTGCAAAGTGCAATGCACGCCCAAGGTATGGAGAAGTGCCTCACCAGTTTGTGTGATTGGGATAATAAATAGGAGTTGGACATCCTGATTTAACATCATCTCGGACATCACCTTGGGTAGAAACAGTGGTTCAGAAATCTTCCATGAGCTACAGCTCAGCTGATTCTGCAAGGTACTAGCCACACTTTGGATTTGGTACCAGTGGAAGCCGATTTCAAGTGGCTCTCACTATCTCCTGCTGAACACATCTCTAACTACTGTATCTCTAGTTGAATTTATGTGGCAGGGTTTAATAATTTGTTTAATCCTTACAATCATTTTAAGTTCTGAGTTGATATTAGAAGTGAATTTTGAGCTCTGTTGACTTTTCCATTAGCAGATTATATCCTCTTTTCACTAGAGGCTACATCTCTGGTAGCAGCTCCTATCCTATCTGGCACATCACACACTCTGTTCTTTTATCTCACAATGCTCCCTCCTCAGTGGGCTCTGTCTCTGTCTCTCTCCTTCTTAAAACTAGATAAGCCTTCCATCCCCTCTCACCTCTAGCCACTTGTGCTTCTAGCTCCTGTCTACCTACAGGGGTTAAACGCAGACACTCTCCCACCATCTGTAAACACACCTAGGGAATTCTTTCCTGCTGTAGCCCACATACGTTCCTCCTTAGAACCCTCTTTCTATTTCTATCAGTTCTGATGCTAGTCCCAGGACAGGACCACACAAAACGCCTGCCAATATATGAATATGATTCTATCAAGGACACATTGCAGAATATGAGGAGGACATTACTTCTCCACCTCCAGGTGGTAGTGCCACAATATCACCACCTGGATAACACAAAAAAAATACAAATGCACAGCTGTCAGTAACACGGCACATCATACCCCTACTACATGGGTCTAAATGAGCAGTGGACAGGCTGGCTATCCCTCCCTCCACCTAGTAGTGATGTACCCCTAACCTACCTATGTACCATGCCAATAAAATCACGTTACATTACACAATCGCAGGCCCCAACATATTTAAAATGGCAAGCTATAAGGATCACATGGCCGCTCCTACTGATCTCAGGTAATATCCATCCCAACCCAGGCCCAATGACCTGCCCTGCAACAGGTCATAAGAAACAGAATGGATTAACAATAGCATCAATAGATATCTGCAGCCTGCTAGCAAAAACAGACACTCTTCAAGACTGGGTCCAGCAGCACCAGCCCAACAATCTTGCAATAGTAGAGACCTGGCTATCACTTAAGGTGCCAGACTCTGCTATACAACTCACTAGGTATGCTGCCTTCAGACTAGACGTAACTCTGTAAAAGAGGAGGTGGTTGTATTATATATGTTGAAGACTCATTCATGGCCAAATGCTTAACCCATTACACCAAATGTGGGCTCAACTGATGGCATAAAGAAATACTTGGCAAGAACGGGAAAACCCTAACAATAGTCTCGGCCTATATCCTCCCAAGGAACACGCATGGTTTCAATTCTGTCATCAACTACCTCTGAAGGGGCGAAACAGAGCTGATAATGGTTGGAGACTAATATCAACTGGGCCTCTGCTGAAGCTGTGCACTACAAGGACTCATTAGCCACTCTTAACCTTGTGCAGTTGGTAGACTCCCCCACTGGGTATAAAAGCAGAACAGGCACGGGGCCAGTAATCGACTGGGTGGTCACAAATTGGCCAGAAAGAATATCCTCCATCATGGTTCTCCCAGATTCCCTCCGTGACCACTCCCTGGTAATCTGTAAATGGTCAAATAAGGCCCCAAAGGCACCATCCAGGACTATTACTGCTAGACTTATGAAGAAAGGCAAGTTGGGAGCTCCAAGAGCACACTCAGCCTCCAAGACTGGAGCCTCTATTGACCACAAAACAGATGTCAACACTGCCCTAGAATGCTTTATAAGCAAATTCAATGAAGTGTGCAATGTCTATGCCCCTACACTAAAGAAAGATCCGTGACTATGACAGCCCCTGGATCACGACACAGCTACTAGCCCTCATGAAAAATAGAGACAACTTGTGGTACAAAGCAAGAAGCTCCGGTACCCAGACAGACTGCCAGAACTATAGAGCTGCACAGAATAAATGCACTGGGCTATTCGCAGGCCAAAACACTCACTTAAAATGAGCTGACAAACTCATGGGGTGACAGTAGACTGTTCTGGGAGAACATCAGGTCCCTAACCGGTAAACCTAATAAAACTCCCCGCCTTCCTGAACACTGAGGGCCAACCTACGCAGGATCACAGTCACATAGCAAATGTCTTCAACAAAGCTTTTACTGACCTCAATGGAGTGTTGCCCCTAGCTTCCTTCAACACCAATCAGATACTTGCACCGAACGAAACCCGGGACCCAATCAAACTCTCATCTGTCTTTCTACTTCAGAGTGATCACCTTTATGGAAACAAAAAACATCCTAAAAGCACTAGGTAATTCCAGAACTAGCTCTGATCAACTGGACCTAAAACTAGTAAGGCTCACCCTCGACATAACTCTCAAACCCTCACCAAAATCTTAAATCTCTCCTTGGTATCAGGTGAATTCCCACAGATCTGGAAGGTGGCGGTGGTTACCCTGTTTACAAAGCGGTGACAGGGCCAACTCTACAAATTACCGCCCAATATCTATCCTTCTTCCACTCTCCAAGGCTCTGGAGCGAATCGTGAGTGACCAACTGATGGAATATCTAGACAAGAATCATTTACAATGTCAGCAACAACATGGATTTCAAAACAACACAGTACCACAACTGCTCTAGTGGAGTTTACCAGCTTTATCCATAATAGTCTAGACAGAGGGCTCCTGGTGGGGCAACATATTGATCTCACCAAGGCCTTCGACACAGTCAATCACAATCTGCTCCTGGATCAGCTCTCCAATACCGCCCTCCTCCACAGCTTAGCATGGTTCAGAAGCTACTCTCTGGGAGGGTACAAAAAGTGAAAATCCTGGACACCTTCTCCGACATCCTTAAGTGTTAACACAGGCGTTCCTCAAGGCTCTATCCTTGGCCCTCTACTGTTCAGCCTGTTCTTAAACAACCTCCCTCATTCGGTAAATGACCAGCTACGACTGTATGCAGGCGATGCGGTCTTATATTCATGTAATTCTGCCCCTACAAACTGGAAAGCAAATGCAGCTAATTTCACTGCGGATGAGCACTGGTTCCTTCAATCAAAGCTGCTCCTCAATTATAAAAAACTGTTATTCGATCATCACATAAACACCGCACTCACCAACTTTGCATTCAGAACAATCAGAATACTGGAGGTGGTTCAAACATTTAAATACCTAGGTTTGACACTGGACTGCACCCTCTCGTTTAACCAACACATAGACGGGGTTGCAAAGTCGTCAAATGCAAAACTAGGATTAATGTACAGACACTGAAAAGGCCTGACTTCTGAGGCACTCAAAACTGCTGTAAATCGCTCAGTCCCTCTCAGTGATGGACTATGGTCTAGCAGTATATGGGGCTGCCTCCCAAACTGCTGTGAAATGCATCAAAACACTAAATAAAGCGTGTTGTTTAGTCCTAGGTGTAACCCATCTCACTCACACCTGCAGAGCTGTACACTCAAACAAAATGGGTCAACCTTGATAGTTGTCTCTAGTATGCATGCTCGCAAGAAGTCTATGTTAGAGCATTACCACCCCAGTCCTGCAAAGCCTCCTTAGCGACCTAATTCCAACAGATGCACTAGGGGTACAAAATAACTCAGCTCTCTGCATCAGTTTCCACAGAACCACACAAGGCCAACGGTCTCACGACTACGGGCACCACTTTGGCTTAATGTGTTTGACCTAGGCATCACAAAAGAGGACAAAATAGGCCCTTTAAAGATAAACTCCGAGTGGCCTCGCCACAAACAAGAACTGTGACTGTGAGACCTGAACTCCCCTACACTCTCCCTCCTCTTTCCTGCTACCCTCATTCTAACCTGCACCCTTGCCTCTCCTCTCTTCTTGCTAACTAACACTCCCATAGTAGGCTCAGGTCCCCGCCTCACATTCTCCCCGAGTCTAGCCCTCCATTATGACTACACACTTTAGCACTTATGACAAAGAACTGCTGCCCATCAAGTTCTCGCCTCCTTATGTAGTATTTTTTTTTTTTTAACAGACTATATCATCCTCTGCTCCCTACCTGAGTCACTCTATATCCTGTAGAATCTCAAGTTGTTCACTTAACAACCTGTCAGCATAGCCTGCTTTAAATTATGTGTCTGTATATTTTACTTATGTACTCCTGTTACTGTAATCATGTTAACCTCTGTAACCTGATGTACTCATGTCTTTCCAGGCATGGAACCACCTTGTATCTACTTATGTACTTGTAACCAATGTAAATGATGTAATGCCCATGTATTACTACGACGTGGAACCTCTGTAAAAGAGCCTTTGGCTCAAAGGTACTTCCTAGAAATAAATAAATAAAATAGAATACTAGAAACTTAGAACTGGTTCTCAAAGCTACCCTGTCTTTGTGAAACACCAAGGCTCCTTACACATTAGGGCCTGAAGCTCGAAAATCCTTGAGCAGCAGTAACAGCAACTAAAAGAGCGTTTTCCATGAGAGAAACATAGCTGTGAGGTTCAAAAGGTGGCAAGGTCAACTTCTTCAAAACAAACAAACAAACAAAAGAACTCAAGATGGAACACGGTCCCCAAGGGAGGTTTAATGTGGAGCATACCTATAAGGAGTGCGAGTTCCCTCCAACTGTACCACCATTCTGCCCTGAACAGGGGTGTGATAGGTAGAAAGGGTAGCCAAATGCACCTTTTTTTTTGCTCCACCCCACAGAGCTCCCCATCCAACCACTGCTTCAGAGTGCCTACGCTCCAGCTCCCACTCAAACTCTGCAGCCCCACCACAGACTCCCATCTGCAGCCACCCCCACAGGCTCCCAACGTATCCCTTCACCAGGAGGGTCCGCCTCTTCAAAGGGAAAGAGCCTTACCAGCTAACTCCTTATCCTGGGGTGCTGTGGAGTCAGCTGGGCTGTCTCCGAGGCCAGCGGCGGTAGGGGCCCAGCACTTGTCATCCGGCTGGGTGCCCTTTTCCCGATTTATGCCCTGCCCACAGTTGTTCTCGGCCGTGACACGGCAATCCCTGGGGGGACATGCAGGGGAGTGTCCAAGGCATCACGTCCCCCACGCATGTCACCCAATCCATCCACAGGTGCCAAGGCCCAATCCCTCCCCGGAGGGAAGCTCTGGAACCCTCACTGCTGGTCTCCCCTGGTACCTGGGCTCGGGCACGAACCCGGTCACCAGCGCGAGCTAACCCTTCGCTACGCCATGGAGCCGCCAAATGCACTTTAATAATGGAGTAGCCAAAGCCCGATTCTGAAAGGGATAGCAGGTACTCAAGTAGAATATTTACTGGATTTGCCAAAGGGTCTAGGTGATGAGCCGTGGCCCACAGACAAAACGCTTTCCATTTCATGGCGTACGTTGCTCCATTGGAAGACTTTCTAGCACCACAAGAACTTCGCGACCTCATTAGAAACTCCAAAGCAGAGCCTAACTAGGTCCTCAGGAGCCATAGAGGCAGATGGAGGGACGCAGGTTCGGGTGAACAAAGGTCCCGTTGTCCTGGGACAGCAAGAACATGCTCAATGGAAGGGTGATTGGAGGTTCCGCTGCTAACTCTTGCAACAGTGGAAACCAGACTTGTTGAGGCTGTAGTGGTGCTACCAGGATCACTGTTGCACCTTGAGGTGGACCTCTGAAGGAGCAGAAACAGCGGGAAGGCATAGAGGAATCTCCTCCAGGAACAGGACAACGATCTTGCCAGAAAAACACCAGGCGTGATCTAGCGAGCAGAAACTGGGCAGTTTTGCATTGTTAGGGAAGGCGAAGAGGTCCACGTCGGTGTCCCGTCTGGAGACTGTCGACTACAGACTGCAGAAGCGATCACTCATGTGCTCTTGACCTCGTTCTGCTGCGGCGTGCCTGCAAGGTATTCTGGACTCAGGACATGGACCACTGAAATCATTAGATGATGGGATATGGCCCAATCCCACACTCTCATCACTTCTCTGCAGAAAGGATAGGAGTGTGCCTCCTCTTTGTTGATAGAGACCACCACTGACATGTCTCTGCATAAGGAGGTGTCCTGGCCTGAGGACCATGCTAAAGGCCACGAGTGCATACAGAATGGCCCTCATTTCTAAAACAGTGATGTAGAGATTCCTTGTTCATGGACCAGCCCCACCCCTACCCCTCCGGTCCTATGAACGCTTAGGTGCACCCTGCAACCCATGTTTGAGGCGCCGGACATCAGGAGCTGATCTGGTGCCTACTTTTGAGTGGCACTCCTTCCTGCAAGGAAGGTGATGTCATCCACCATTGAAATTCTTGGTGAACTGGTCTTGTGACGAAGACTGGAAGGTCTAGGTCTTCCCATCTCTGGTCCCACTGGACGCCAAGCATCCAATTAATTGTCTTCATCTGAAGTTTTGCAAGGGACTGTGATGATTGATGCAGGCATGTGGCCCACCAGCTGCAGCAGAGTTATGGTCGGCACCATGAGGCTGAAGAGATTTGTCTGGCTAGGACCTGCAGCTGAGCGGCCCTGTCCTGTGGCAGGAAGGCTCTGCCTCGCATCGTGTCGAGATAAAAAGCAGGTTCTGGGATGGAGTCAGTGAAGATTTTGGGGTGTTTATAGTGATGCCTACACTCTTGGGGAGAAAGAAAGAGTACAGGTGTCCCGAATGGACCTCTGAAGTTGCTCCTTGGACTGTGCAGTGAGAAACCAGTCGTGCAAGTATGAAAACATGAACTGCCCCATCTTCCAAGTGCCATGGCTACACTGCAAGGCACTTCGGAATACCCTTGGAGCCAAAGACAGGTCAAGGGTAGCACTCTAAATTGGAAATGCATGCCTCGAAAGGAGAACCCGAGATATTTCCTGTGGTGACTTGCCACTAGGATGTGGAGGTATGCGCCCTGCATGTCCAGTGATGCTAGCCAGTCTCCCTGGCAAACCATGGGAAGCAGGTTCTGAGAGTGACCATCCTGAACCTCTTGTACTCCACTGACGGCAGAGTTTGGTGAGCTCCAGAATGGGTCTCAAGTCTCCTGTCTCTTCGGACCAGGAAGAATTGAGAGTACAATCTTGATCCCTCTGATTCAGGGAACTGGTTCTATGGCCTTTTGGGAAGCAGGACTTGAATTTCTTCATGAATCAGACCTGCATGTTCCTGAGAATAATTGGGGGGCTGTCAGGTGGCAAGTGGATGAACTCTATAGAGTGTCCGCTCACGAGTTTATGGACAGAGGTCACTCTTTGCCATGCTGCTGCATAAAGAGAAAAGTGTCCTTCCAACCGCCTCCCGGCAAGATGTTCGGGAGAGGTGGGTCCCTTGGTGAGTCAGGCGTGGGAGGAGGTGGACAGGTGGCTTGGGCTGGTTTAGGGTGATGGGGGTGGGTCCAGCAGATCCTCTTGGGCGCCTCTCCGGCTGTAGCCTCCCCATTGTGACTGTTGCTGTTGAAAACAGGGCTGCTGCTTTTGATGACCCTTGACTATGAAAACGAGACTTATGAAACCGTGGTCTGTTTTGGGCGCATATGGACTGCATGGTTCGGCAGCTTTCCTGGAGTTCTGAAGTTTATTTATTATCTTGTCCGTATCCTCACCAAAGAAGATGGATCCTTTAAAGGTAAGTCCAAGGATGTTAAACTGAACATCCCGCAAAGCCTGAGATTCAAGCCAAGAATGGCAACGTAGGCATATATCGGTGGCTGCTGCCCTTGATGCTGTGTCCGCTGAATCATAGCGGATCGTGGGACTAGTGCCTACATCCGACCCAGTTTCAGGCAGCTTTGAAAGTTCAGCTTTTGAGGGCAGTCCAGCATTCCTGCAGAATGACCAATCCCTGTTCCCAGAGGGCATTCTGAATTGGACCATGAGTGTCCTGAAATTCAGGCTTCTGATGCTACAGGTGGCTGAAGAATATACCTTGCAACCCCTGAAGTCCAGTTGCTTGGACTCTGTCTGCAGGTGGGGTGCTAAGATGTTTTGGTCTTTGTGAGCAGTCATGCTGTCAAATTACCACCTGAGTCAGCAGTGGGGTGTTCAGCTAGGAAGGGTTGCTCCTTTGGCACCCTGTATGCGATCAGTCTTCTTGGGGACAGCAGTAGAGGAATGAGGGTGTCTCCATGTCACCTGGGTGACATCCTCGAAGGTGTCTACCACAGGTGGGATGACCACTGGTTTAGGGTCCTTCTGTCTGAGGTACTTAGCAAACGCATCCTTTCTGGGTTTAAGTCCTCAGTGTCCCAACCCATGTTGGCCTGTATGTGCCTCATGACCTCCATAAAGGATGGGTGTCAGGAAGCAATTTTGGTGTGTCCTCTTGGTCCAGCGGATAAGTCCTCTATGGACGAATGTAGGGAATCAGAGAGCTGGTAAGAGTCTGAGGAGGAGGCTGATGAGGATCTCGCGCCACCTCTTCCTGTGTCTATGCCTGTCAGAGGAGCTAGATGAACTGGGGCTTTGTGATCTGGACCTGTGACCTCTTTTGGGAGCTTTTTTCTGGGCCTTCTGGCGGAGTAGGCTGCTTTCCTCTGTCCTCATCTGAAGGTAGTTGAGGGACCTCATGCGAAGTCCGGAAATGGGGAGGAGGATTTTGGGAACTCCCCATCCGGAGTTTGTGTCAAGTCCAGGGCAACTGGAGTTGCTGGATGTGGCTTTGTGGTGGTGGTGGTGGGGGAGGGGAACTGTCCAATCTGACGGTCTCCCACCAGTGACTAAACAGATCCTTGACCTGTGACAGGTTGAGTTTAGGTGAGCCTGTCATGGGTCTGGTGTTTGTATACTATCGCTGGTGCCAGTACCGATGTCAGGTCTGTCTGGCAGCGGTGGGCCTTCGGGAGAAGCCGAGTTGGCATTGTTTGTGTCATCAGGCACTGAAGTGTTCTTGTTGATCAGCGTCAGTTCTGCCTACCCCAGGGTGTCAACGGTCCGTTCACCGATTGGGGTGGTGACACCAGACACAATGGGGTTCCTGCTGGCAGGGCTGGCATATGGGTGACCTTGAGGCGTGTCAGAGGTCAGACAGACATCGGTGCTGGTCCAGCGGAGTGTTTGTCAGATGGGCATGCCTCAGACGGCGGTTTGGAGGGTTTCCTGTCAGTTTTTGGTCTGTTTGAGAGGAAGAGAGAGGACAACCTCCCTGAAGAACGGGCAGAGGTTTTTGCTTATCCCAGGAGTCGGCACTACCTACAGAGGCCGACCGGGAAGGTTGATGCCCTTATCTGGGTCTGAAGAGTGGCCTGTAGCTTGAGCGGGAGGCCGGATCTTGATGGGCTGAAGTGCGGGCCAGAAGATCCTGAAGCCTGCTCTTTAGTGCCCAAAACATGGGCTGTAGCTGGGCCTTGACAATGGTAAGTCTGAGTCATGGGCTGCTGATTCGAACTGCCCCAGAGGCAGAGTGCAATCCGGAGGACCTGGATCGTGAATGCGGTCTCTCCCGCTTTTTCCTTCTCCTCATGCCTGGAAGATTCCTTCTGTTTAGAAGATTCCCCATGCTTCCCCATCTTGTTGTGGAAATGGTTGGAAGACTTCTCTCCAAGGAGGAATCCGCTGCATGGAGCCAAGGTAACTGTCGGGTGAGGTAGGCCTGCAAGTTTTTTGACATTGGATCCGGATCCCGCTTTGAAGCTCTGGCAGTCGGCAGTTCTGGGTGTCGTGGTTGGGGCACAAGCACAGCAGGCAGGCGAATGGTTGTCTTTAGCTGGGATCTGCTTTGCACAGGCACACCTTTGGTGTGCCTAGAAGAAGCGGGGAGAAGACGACATACAGGAAGCGAGGCTGATAGAACAGGTACCGGATGGTGAAAATAAGATAAATGTCGAATAAGGAGTAATGGCAGTCGGACTGGCGCGAGTCAAACTGTGGAGCCAATGAACACAAGTCGACAGCGGGAAAAGAACTGGGTCACGCCAGGACCCGCCTCCCTTTATACCATGAGGATGTCGGCGGCATCCCCGCCTGGTACTGCTGGCTAGAAGTTCGCAGGGGGTCCTGTCACCCGCCGCTACAGTCCTAAATGTGCTACCTGCTGCAAGCGCCGACTGGCGTAAGATCATATTTTACCACACAGCAAGCAGCTAAAGTTACTCAACCTGTGGCCTTGAGCCTTATTACGCCCTGGCTGTGTGGTAAAATAATATGCCACTTACACCTGTCGGCTCCTATTGCTTACACATCAAGACTAATTTTGCTTACTTCTAGACTGACATCTCTGTTACTACAATCCCAGAATCCCCTGCAGCTGATATCAGAGCAGTAGGCAGCAGTGGGAGATTTAATAGCCTGCAGTGCATATCAGAGCTTTCATATTCTGTGATCAGATGTTTTCCGGTTCTGCTTTTCTCCATGGACTAAGTACAGTCCTCTGTGACTGTACCTAGCCCAGAGAGCAGCATGACCAGCAAAAAAAAAAAAGATTAGTACTTATATAAACTCTACTATGCACTGCAAACTAGTGACTCTCCCACTGCTGCCTACTACCTGATATCAGCTGCAGGGATTCTGGGATTTTTAGTAACATAAGATGTCAGCCTTGAACTCAGCAAAATTAGTCTGATACAATCTACTATACTACTGTAAACAGTAAGGAGAACAAAACTTGAGTGTGGGGCCCTTAGTACTGACCATTTCCCTTTAAGCTCAGCAAGAGGACATTTACCATCAGTGTAAGGATGCTCCAGCCCCATGTCAGTCCCCAGCACATTTAGCTGAATGTATGATGCCTCACCAACGAGGCCCAGGACTTCCCACCACAGCGTCATGGATTTGCCCAACTGCAGCCTTGTGTACATTTCAAATGGTATGTGGCTGGCCCAGTGGCATGGAGGCTGAGGCATCATTCCTACCTCCTGCCACACTGGCAACCCGTGTTGAAGTGCGAGCAGGCTGACAGCAGTCAGCCGAGGAGAGAGGGATTGGCGCCTGACACCTAGTGGTGGCTGGAGTGTTGGCATTCTGGGTCCTGCACAAGGTGGGCGGAGGCAGAGCAGCTAACTGGCATGTTGGTGCAAAGCATGTGCAGCTTGGCCATGGTAGTACTGCACGCTCCTCCTCCAAGAACGTGGGCAGAAAATGTGGAAAATATCCTGGGCACGGATGACTGTTGGACTCTGCTCCCAATAAGCAGGCACCTCCCTAAACTGGATCCTGTCTTGTGGTTGAGGCTCCCTCGCCTTGCCACAGAGAGCAAGCAGTGGGGAAAGTAAGTCCTGTGGAGTTGAGGACGGGCTGGGAGGACCAGCACAAACGTGGGCTGACCGGGGGTGGGGAGAGAGTAAACAAACAAAAAAAAAAAAAAGGCATGGGTACATAAGAAATGGCTATCTTCATAGATTTGCATACATCAGCAAGAAATGGCTGTCTTCGGAGATTTGCATACATCAGCAGGACAGGTGGCAGAACTAGATATCTCGCTCACGCGACAGAAAATGTTCTTACAAATTTTATTTGTAAACTCAAGTCACTGCCACACTGCTCATTTCTCCAAGTACATCCATGTTCTGCTTTCACAAAAACAGGAAGTATGCCAAGCTGTACATAACTCACACAGACAGATACAGCACAGTGAAGCACCACCAAGGTGGTTTCTGCTTCCATTTGCCATTCTGCACACAGCCGCACAGCACAACCAAAAAGGAAAAGTGTACAGTAGCTCAGATTACCTTATAAATTTATCCAGGACATCATCCACCCATATCCTTAATCGGATGAAGTTGAAGCCATAACGCCATATTATTTTAAATAAATTAATAATAAACCAACTGCTTTCCTCAAAGACGAACTCCTTTCCATTGTATATCCCCAAAGTGCCAGTAACATCATCTCGTTCCTTTAGACCTGTAAAGAAAATAAAACACTTCCTGTACTAGTAATCACTAAACAGGAACAGCATGTCCTTCGAGGCTAGTTTTTTTCCCCGTTACACTCTCATCTGGTCTGGATATCTACATAACTTAATTTTAAAGAAGGGCTGATGCTTTTGAGAACTTTAAAACATAATAGATAACAGTTCTGCTTTGTATTTCATATATTTGCAGCACAAAATCCAAACTAGTAATAACGAATTCAAGTATATGGTGCCTCCAAAAATAAAATAAAAGACAGAGCATTTCATATTTTATTACTGAAGATATTTTAATAAAACAGAGTATTTTACCTCAATACTTAAAAACTCGCGCCTGCTGCTTATACCTGCCCTGAAGTCAAAATCCTGTTTCTGACATCACAACAATTTGCTATTGTGGAAATAACATGGATGTCACAAGCAGAAGTATGATGACGTTATAGCAGCTGTAAGCAGCAGGGACAGATGCAATCTATGGAAATCTCACATTTTCATTTAAAACGCCTTAAGTAATAAAGAATATCCTAAAATTGCCATTTTGGGGGAGAGTGTTTTGAGATTACGCCATCTTGCTGACCACTGTCATTGCTTTGCAAGAAACTGAAATAAATCACCCTCAAATAAACATCACGCACTTGCTGGAACCTGTAAGCATGTATATACATCAGTGCATGATACCATAGTAATCTGAGGTTGAAGGGACTCTAGGTCCTTCGTATCTGCTCCTCGCAGCATATATGAACAGTATCAGTTAAAGGCAATACAGTTGAATGCATCAGAATATATATTAGTTTATTAGATTAGTGGAGGACAATGACCAACACGTCAACTAAATCAGGCCTTGCATTATAGCCTAGAGGCTTGGTACATCCAGCACACTTGGGTCAGACTCCCACAACTTCCCCTTGTTTACTACGGTGACCCTAAGCAAATCACTTAACCTCCCTGTGCTCCAAAGACACACCTGGAAATTAACTTTGGCTCAGTGTGCCTTTCACGGCCAAAACAGACTATAAAACAAAACGTACTACAGGAGATCAGAGGATTCTGAAATGCACTACATTGTGTGACACAATATCTGTATGTATGGTTGCTAGTAAAGAACTACTTATGTTCACTGGGACACAGCTATTCTTGTGTACTCATTAACAGTAGTGTTAGAAGTTCTTTCCCTTGTGCTTTTCCCAGATTGTGCCAGTTATGACAACATATGTACTGGTCACAGAAGGTTTTGAGAAAATCATAGTACTGTTACAAGTCAAGATGACTGAAAGTATATTAAAAGTCACAAAACGCCATGGATCCATTGTGTGTTAAACAATTTAGCTCTATATTGACACTTTTATACAAACATATCAACAAAAATTGTAAATGATAAAAAAAAAAAAAATGTGCTTTCTTAGGCTGGTTCGATAGCAGGAGACAACACATCATGATGGCATCTGAGAGACCAGGACTCTTGTACAAACCCCAGAATCCCATACTTGGGCGGACTGGGGACCAAGCACATTGTGATGGGGAGGCAAAGACTATAGATCTGTAATGTGCAGACACCAAAAATACAGGTTACTCACCTGTAACAGGAGTTCTAGGAATAGTATATGTTGTTCATCCACACTGTCTGGCAGGTTCCTTGCCGCTTTAAATCTTGCGGAAGGTCCTCAGGCTGGCTCCTCCCACCCACCTGGGTGGTAAAACTCGTCTCACATGTGGCGCCCAGATCTAGCCGCTGGAAATGGGTTGTGCGTCGAAGCTGGGAGGAATGGTCAGGATGAACAACACATACCATTCCTAGAACTCCTGTTACAGGTGAGTAACCTGTATTTCAGACATGGATATGTTGTTCATCCACACTGTCTGGCAGACTCCTAGCAGTTCTCCCGGAGGAGGGAGGCAAGGCGCACACCTCCTACTTAGGGAATAAAGACTGGAGGAACTGCAGGCCCCAAAACCAGCATCCCGGGCGGACTCAAGGTCATGGTAGTGGGTGATGAAGGTATGTGCTGACTTCCAGGTAGCAGCCTGCAGATTTCCTGGATAGGGGCGTCCCTGGAAGCAGCTACCATGCAGCGGTATGCGGGTAGAATGAGCTCTGGAGGCTCCATGCCCGCCAACCTATAGCAGAGCTCTATGCAGGAGGTGACCCACCTGCCTATCGTCCACTTGGCTGCAGGTCTGCCAGGTGCAGCTTCAGCGTAGATGACAAACAGCTGGCGAACCTCTCCCGAACTTCAGCCGTCCGCTCCTTATAATAAGCGAGGCTCTTCTAGGTCCAAAGTATGGAGCCTATATTCGCCTCTGAGGTGTGATTGAGTAGAACACCTGGTTAAGGTGAAACTCTGACACCACCTTCGGAAGGAATTTGGTGGGGCACAGGACAACCTTGTCCCTGTGGAAAACCAGATAAGGAGACTCGATGGAAAGCGCCTGGAGCTCTCCCATCCTTCTGGCTGACGTGATAGCCACCAAGAAGGTGGTCTTCCAGGACAGGTGGGAGATATCGCACCTGTGCATCGGTTCAATGGCTTGCCCATGAGCTTGGCCAATACCAGCAGTAGATCCCACGGAGGTGGAGGTTCTCGCATGGAGGATATGTGATCAAAGCCTTTGAAAAGCGCCCGACCACCTTCTCTCCTGCGCCATCTGACTGCTTCCCGCCCGCCCGGTAAGCAGAGATGGCTGCCAGGTGCACCTTAAGGGTCGCCGACCAAGCCCTTGCTGAGAAAGGGACCACAGGTAGTCCAGAATGCTTGCCAAGGAACAGGAGGAAGGGACCAGGCCCTTGCTCGGACACCAAATGGAAAATCTCTTCCATTTGAAGGCGAGCATTTTCTGGTCGACTCTTACAGGACGCCTCAACGACGTTGAGGATCTTGTCGGAAAGACCCAAGGCCTGGAACTCTAGCCGCCAGGAACCAGGCTGTCAGGTGCAGGGATTAAAGGTCCGAATGGAATACCTTCCCTGATTGACTGAGATCAGGTCCGGTGGGCTGGAAGCAGCCTCGAACCTGGAGCCGAGACTGAGGAGATCTGGATACCAGAACTGACGGGCCAGTCTGGGGCTACCAGAATCACCTGCACCTTGTCCCTCCTCGCCTTGATAAGCACCTTGTGGTGCAAGGGAAATGGGGAAAGGCGAGAAGAGGCCCGGTCCACGGCCTCGAGAAGACATCCTCTGCAGCGAGCCCTGCTGAGGGGGCGGGCATGAAACAGTCTCAGCCGCATTCTCCTGGGGGCAAACAGGTCCGCCTGAGGCGGCCCCTAGTGGGAGAAGAGATCTTGTACTACCTCCGCAGGAGAGACCTCGTGAGACGCAGCCCCTATCCGCTTAGGGCATCGGCCAGGGTGTTGGAGGCCCTGCCGCTGAATGGCAAGGAGATCCACCCAGGCTGCGCACGAGTGACCAAATGCAGAGAGCTTCCCTGCAGAGGCATGGAGCACGCCCCGCCCTGGCGGTTTAGACAGTACATGGTCGTGGCATTGTCCGTCTGGACCTGAAACCACTTGACCTCGAGAAACGGAGTGAATGCGTGAGGGCTAGACGAACCGCTCAAGCTCCAGCAGGTTGATATGGCATCGGACGCCTAGGGGACCAGAGGCCGTGCGCTCTGTGCTCCCCAGATGGGCACCCCAACCCATCAGAGAGGCATCGGTTGATGGAGACCGTTGGTCGGGCGGACAAACGGATGCCCCATTGCAGATGTGCCAGAATGGTCCACTGGAGAGCCGCCCACATCCCTGGGTCACTGTCATTAGCTGATCCAACGGATCGGGGCGCTGTGACCACTGGCTGGCAGTCCCCATTGAAGGACGCGATGTACCAGCGGCCCAACGGACCACGCTGGTGCAGGCCGCCATGAGGCCCAGGAGGCGAGGAAGTCCTGGGCAGAGCGACTGCCCAACCAGAAATGATTGGGCAAAGGAGGAAAGAACCTCGCCCTGTCTGCCGAGCCGTGTCTTGGCTCAAGAGAGCGAGCTCTGCCCCGATGAAATGTATCACCTGCTTTGGCACGAGTTCGACTTGGCCTCGAAGAGGAGACCAATCTGAGAGCAAACCTGGAGGGCCAGATCTCTGAACCACTCCACCTCCGCTCTGAGGGGCTGCAATCAGCCAGTCATCCAGGTGGGGGGTACACCTGCACCCTTCGCGCCATGAGGAATGCTGTCACCACTGCCATGCATTTGGTGAAGACCCTGGAGCTAGGGAGAGGCCGAAGGGCATGGCCCTGAACTCGTCAAGGGAGCCTCTGCTCTGAAGCGGAGGAATCTCTGATGAGACGGACAGATTGAGACGTGAAAGAACGCTGTCCTGAGGTCCAGGGAACAGAATCATATGCCTCATTCCAAGAATGGTATTATCTGAGCCAGAGGACCATCCTGAAGGTCCGAGACCTTAGGAACCTGTTGAAGACGGCAGGTCGAGAATGGGGCACCAGTCCTCGTCTGCTTTGGGACCAGGAAATACCTGGACACAAACCCCGGTCGGGAGGAGGATCCGCCACCTTCCTGATCACCTCTTTTGAGGAGCAGGGCAATATTGGCAGGCAGACAGCGAGGCTGCAGACCCCGTGAGCCCCTCCCGGGCGACGGCTCGAAAGGGTGGGGTCTGCTCGAACTCAGAGGCAGGCCCTTTCCACCACCTCCAACACCCAGCGTGTCTGTGATAGCGACCAGGCGGAAAGGAAGTGGTGGAGCTGCCCCCACCGGGAACCCAGGGGCAACCCCTCAACCCGCACTGGGCAGGCTTGGAGGAGGGACCGCCGACTGGCCTTTACCTCCCTGCTTCCTCTTGGAGGAAGCCACGGGCTTGGGTTTGGGATGCCAAGCTCGAGCCTGCTGGCCCTGATGCTGGTGCTGTTGGTCCGGACGTTACAGGCTAGAAGGACGAAAGGGCTTGTGCTGCTGTTGACGGCGGCCTTTGTCCTTCTGGGGCGGAGGGACTGAGTCGAGGGTGGCATTGGACTTTTCAATCCGCTGGAGGTGACCTTCCACCCAGGGACGAAGAGGTCGGTCCCCAAGAAGGGGACATCAGCCAACTTGTGCTGGGATCCCGTAAAGGTGGATATCCTCAGCCATGCCCCGCGCGCATGGCCACCGCGGCCGCCACTGATCTAGCACAGGAATCCCCTATGTCTAGAGCTGTCTGGAGCTGTTGCTGCCACCGCGCTACCCTGGTCCCGGACCTGCCCGACCGTGGTCTGGAGGTCGGCGGAGATGAGGATCACCTCATCCAGGGAGCCCATGAGGGCGTGGGAGAAGTGTGCCTTCAGCACGGCCGAGCTGGCCTGAAGGAGACCAAGGGAAGACGCAGCGACACCCTTGGCCCGCGAAGTCCAGATTTTGGACTCCTTGTCGGAGGGTTTGTCTGACGTCCCCTGGCGCTCCCGAACGCCAGACAATGCTGTTGGTGACCAACCCTCGGCAGAGGGGTGCTCCAAACCCAGGCAGAGAGCCGGTAGGGACCGTGATACTTCCTGGCTATCCTGGCCGAGGGCGCAGGACAGGAAGCGGGCTGCCGCCAGCTCCAAGGCTGGGCCGACAATGGCCTCAGCCACAGGAAAGGCATCCGTGGTGAATCCCTCGGTCCAGCATCTCCGTCAGGGGATACTTGGCCCGCTTGGACACGGGCTCGAGCTGCATCCCGGTGGACTCCGAGATGAGCCAAGCAGACCCATAATGGATGATGGTCTTCGTCCAGTGACTGGCCCCGGAGGACTCTCAGGTCAACCTGCCTGGAGAATAGGAGGAGTCGTCGCCGGACTCAAGAGTCCGCAAGAGCTGCCTAGGGCCTGAGCCACCATCCACCTGCCAAGGACAGTCGGGAGTGAGGGTGACCGACAACCTGTGGGGCAGGCCTTGAGCTGACAAGAGAATCCTCGGTCGGTGCCCCGATTTCGCTGTGGAGGCGCGAAGTTCCACCACAATCGTGGGCAGCAAGCTTAGGCCGAACAACCGCCCAGACATGGGCATCTCGACTGCAGCAGAGGTTGCTTTGGTCGATCGGGTGACAGCCACTTGATGACCGAGGAAGGAGTCAAAGCTCCATTTAGCCCCAGACAAAAGTAACTGCTGCCATCAGCTCCTGTAGCGCCGACGCAATTTGCGCCAAGCCTCCTCATCCGAGGAGGAGCAGCAGCACCGCTACCTCGGTGCCGAGACCGAAAACCTCTAGTGTGTGCGAGGGAGGGCCTGGGAGGAGCAGAGGACACCTACCCTCCCTCGGCTTGGACATCTTAACGGGGACTGCTGCACCGATGGCGCAGTAAATCCTCAGCTTTCACTCGGGAACGCGCGAAGACGGGTTGTCGGCCTCACCAGTCGACAAACCATCCGACGGGTCGAGAAATAGCTCGACCGCCAGCCGACGGCTGTCTCGCTAGCTGACCTGACGGGACGCCGTGGAAGCCAGCAGCCTTAGCCGCAACCTCAATCAAGTCGACGGTTGGCTGTCCGGGAAGGCGACCTCCCGCCTCCCACTTAACGCTGACAATGGGACTTACCCTTGGGATCCTTCTTCTTGGACCGAGAGGAATGTCCCGATGGTACCTCTCCTTTGTGGAAAGGGAATGGCAATGCTCCTTGAACGTAAAGAATACAAGGTACCAAGGCAGCGGATAAATGCCGCGACCGAGAAGGAGGAAGATGCCTGGGCCGCCTCCTCGGAGGGCCATCATCTGCTCGAGCTGCTCAGCCGAGCCAGCCGCGTAAGTGCCCAATGGGCCTCTTTTCGACTTAACCGTGGGTAGCGCTTCCTCAGGGCGCCCGAGTTTAACAGGCAGCGAGTCCCTCCAAGACATTGTCCGAGAACGAACAGCAAGATTCGCAGGCCTGTGGATCGTGCTCAGGCCGAGGCAGTAGACACACGTGGAGTGCGGCCTGGCCCCTGGATATCTTCAGCCCGCATGGGCACCGCCGAAAACTGGGAGTCGATTTGCCCATCGCAGCTGCGAGGGAAAAGGAAGACCGAAGTCTTGAAAATTTTAAAACAAGTTTTGGACGAATCAAGAATTAGGATCCAGTCTAACACACACAGCTGCTAAGGAGGGAACCTGAGCTTCCAAGCAGTAAGGAAGGATCTCAGCGCATGGGCGGAGCCGAGTTTTATCACCCGGTGGGTGGGAGGAGCCAGCTTGAAGACCTCTCGCAAGATTTAAAGCGGCAAGTAACCTGCCAGACAGTGTGGATGAACAACATATCCATGTCCCTAGAACTAATGTTTTTTCAATGAAAATGCCAACATCATGGTGCAGTCATGGAACATGCCAAACATCATTGGGTTCATAAAATGGGGAAAATCATGTAATCCATGACTTCTGTGACTAAGGTAGAGCCCCACTCTGACCCCTAAAACAGATGCTCCTGCACCTGCCCTTTTAAAATTCCAATCAAAGAACAATGTCGATTTAGAAAAGGCATGATGGGGCTGATCCACTGGCATGGCAGTAGCACCATGCAAGAGCTAGCAAGGTGCCAGGCACGACACGTCAAGGGAGCGAGGTGCTCAGCTACTGGAAAGGGTGAGAGCAGACCACCGCCAAGCATTCACTCACCACCCACCCCACCACCAGGCTGGCCAACCAGGAAGCAGCACGGGAATCAGCTGGGAATGACACCCACTCGTCACACAGTGGAAGGGCACAGCCAGCATTTTACTTGTGTAGTCATTGTTGCTGGGTAGAGATCACAAAGGTTGGTGACAAACTGTGCATTTTCTGGCAAATTAATAAATGGTCAGATGATGTGTTTCAATCAGTGAGGTCACTAAACTTCTACAGAATTCTGAAGTCCATTTTATAATTCCCACTATCCACAGTCTTAAGAAACTCAATTGGCTGACAGCTGGCATAAAACCCCAGAATAACAGTGGAAAAAGTATAAATTTCCAGTCACAGACCTCATAACAAAAATCACTACACGGCCATTCTCTTCTAGGGACCTTACCTTAGATGGCATAGAGTCTCTGCTGAAAAGGCATTCGATTCCTAAGGTAAATGTAACTGTTATTTCAAGTTTTTTTTTTTAACCTGTAATCAAAGTTGGGACTAAAATCAGAAACTACTTGCAAATGAAACGGAGGTTACAGGAAGTGGATAGAAACCTAACCATCCTGGAAGATGTGCTTTACTGGTCAGTCCAGCTGGCAACTAGAGAAGAAGTATACTGTAGCTCCCAAATGCGTAAAGCTTCACTCCCAGCATTGGGAAGCTCTTCTTCACACATCCTGGAACTACGGAGAGGGACCCAAATACAGGATAAAACTTGGGAAAGAGGCTAGATACTTTGGCATCCCCGCATGGTGGGGGTTCTGCTGGCGGATCCTTATTAGGATTTCCACAACCTCTCTATTACTAGACATTCTCATATGAACATCAGGTTGGTGCTTGAGGGTGTGACACTTGGCACCCATACAAATGTGTTTTGAGAATGGGGTGCTCTGGGCATACTGGTTGCAGATTTTTTTTTTATTTGAAATATCAGATATACCTCTGAGCCACGGGCTTATACAGGAGCCGAGTATGATACTAGGAACTAACTACCCACTAGAATTTCAGTACCTAATCTTGGGAATCCCAGCACCAGGGCAGGCAGCAAAGAAAGCTCAGGATATATACAAGCTACACAAAACATGCAGCCATGCACTACAGGGCTATGAGGGGTGCGAACTGCAAAACAACAAATAAAACAAATCCGGGAAGGTGGCACACTCAAGAAACCAAATAAACTCAATATAAAATAAAAACAGAAAACAAAGAAAAGTATAAAGTGCGCTTTAAATATTCAGCCATGACGAGTTGTGGCTGTGACCCGAGCGCTTTGACTCCAACAAGTTGTCTTCTGAGGACTTGTGAAAGTCAAAGCGCTGGGGTTGTTACCACTTTTTATGGCTGGATACACAATTACAGCACACTTTTATGGCTCTCCTTGCTCTGTTTTTCACTTTATACTGATTAAGTTTATTCAGTTTTTTTTTTTGTATCATCCCCCCGTGCTACCGCTCTCAGCCACTCTTCAGGCTGTGCCAGGCACCTCTGATCCATCCTGCTCCTGTGCCCCATCCCTCATATTTACAGTCATCCCCAGGGTGACCCGGACGTGACCCTTGCCAGGCGGGCCCCACTCCTCTGAGGGAGAGGCACCTGTGAGGCAGCCAAGTGCACTACTTAGCCCTGGGGCACTGCTGAGGGCACGATGATTCCGGAACACTGATGGCACTGGACTGTAGGCGGCCATCATTCGGTTAAGCGGAGCCAGTTTCTGTTTTTCTGGTAACATTCCTCTCTAGCAGCGCCTGCATTACCCCAGGTCTCCACGGAGGTCACTGCAGAGCAACCCCACAACCCACCCCAGGAAAGGAGAGCAGTCCTCCGGACACTCAATGCTCTTCTCCCCTGCCGACCCCGCATGGGTCAAGGTAAGGTGCCAGCGCCTCAGCCCTCTACACCACGGGCCGGCTCTATTCGCGTTCTTGAGTGCTCTGCCTCCTGATTTTTTTTTGCATGTACATGCTACCTAGTCTATTGACTCTTACAGGAATTATGGTGAGGTGGCTTGCAGCCATTCCACCTACAGGTTCAAAGTGAAGGTAACAGGTAAAAACAGTGTGTAAAATGGATCAACAGCGGATCTCCGTCTGACCAGGGAAAAGTTTCTTCAAAAAGTGAATGGATAGGAGGAATATTTGTGATCGTGGTATGAGGGGCCAGGGACTGGTATAAACAAGAGAGGCAAACAACAACTTGGGAGATGGACTGGCATGGGGGTGGGGGTGGAAGACAATAGGACTAGTACCCAAGACAGTAACTCAAAGCACTAAGGCAGTAAGGAGTTTAAATGAAACTCCCACACAAATATTAACCATTCTCAATTTTTTATTATTATTATTAAACACTGAAAAACAATGGAAAGCACAGATCAAGTTACAGTTTTATTCTAAACAAGTTTGACTGCAGTGGTTATATACTGATTGCACTCAGGTGATTTTAAAACACACACACACACACACACACACACACACACACACACACACACACACACACACACTTTGCTCCACTAGGCCACCTACTCCTGTAATCAGGCCCCTTTCTGCCCCAATCCTGCCAGCCTCTCCCCCATCATACTGGCTGACAGGGATCTGCAAGGAATGGGGTCAGAGAGTAGAAGACATGGATTTTGTTGGTTTCTCCTTCTCTCCCAGAGCAGTGGCAGCACAGGTGAGCGCACATACGTGGAGGAGAGTGTGTGCTCCCGGAAGCCACGTGCTCCTTCCATCCACCTGACATCCATCAGCCCCCCGACCTCGCATCCAGCCTCCACTGGGTGTCTGTCAAGACGGTAGAAAATTGGTACAGTCCGCTAGCCAAATGCTGGTATATTTTGTATCGGGCTAGTAAGATTTAGTTAATTAGCCCCTGCGGGCTTGTACTGGTGCAGGCAACACTTCAGTATGTACATCAGTTGGGCCACTGGAAATGTCTGTGGAGCCAGTGGATTTTCCCAGTCTCGAGCCCTGCTGGCTAGTGGCTGTAAACTTAATTTGTCCTCTGCAAGAGCAAAGTGACTAGCCTCCCGATCTGGGAGAGCAGCCCAGCGGCTGCTACTATCCTCTCTCAGCCCCTCCCCCAGCTGCCCACACTCGCCTCCGAACATGGGTCACTGGCATGGCATGAGGTGTGGCATTCAGTGCTTCAACCCTCAGCGCCACCAGGCTGGCGATGTTGATTGTTGATAACGGTTTAATATTCCTTGCTATTCAGTGCTAAACAACAGATGCTGCGCATGCGGCACCCCCCCCAAAAAAAATGTATGCGGGATGGGACAATACCAGATAAGAATATAAGGAATAATGTATGGGTGACCATATACAATGAACCTCTGTTTTTCCATAGGGGGCGGAGATAACAGCATGGATCTCGAGAGTTAAGCTCAACTATGCCCACACATGTCCCTCCATTACCTACCCTTTCAACACCTCGCTATCCCTTGGACAACACCTGCAGTAGGCGATTTGGATCTACCATCAACAATCTTTTTCTAAATCTTCCTATTCTCTGCTGAAAAATTCCCAACCCTCCCCTGATAATGCCTGTACAGCTGCTATTCTACCCCAGTTCTGCACTATCTTCTCCATAAATCTGAACCTCTTAATCTACCTCCCTACTCTCACATCGTTGTTTAAGATAATCATACTACTCAGCACTTAACTACTGTATCTCAACAATCCGACTGTTATGTTTTTTACCCAATGCTTGTAACCAACTACTGTATATTGTTCTATGTAATACTTGACTTGGAATATTTGTTCTATGTAACCCATCATTTGGAACCTTTGTAAACGAGCTCCCAACTCAAAGGCATTAATCTGAAACTGAAATAAAATAAACAAAATAATCTCAACCCTGAGATGGAAACACTGGTGAGTTGTGTATGGTGGCCCATATTTTATTTGTTATAGTATGTGGTTTTAAAAAAGTATTAACAATAGGAAGAGTAGTGGGATTGTTGTAACTTAAGGAAATTTCATTTAAGATTACAACAGCTTAAACATTTTGTTATAATGCAAAACTATGTGCACAATAGGTGAATAAATGTATATATAAAAAAAAATCAGTTCACAGCTGTTGATAGGCAGTGTTTATCCCAGCAGTGCTGGCAGAGAGAGAGACGGAGGAGGAGACACACACAGAGTCAGTGGGAGTCACAGCAGTGGTGGAACTAAAGTAAGCGGCCTCCTGGCTGCCCCAGTGTGAGTAGCGGTGCTCTTCCACCATCTTTATTCACTGTTTAGTGCCCATTGTGGGCCCATGATTGACTGAATGGCTCAACCCCTAGGCTCCCAAACCTGGCTCCGCCACTGAAAGACAGAGAAAGCGCCCTAGAGTGTCTTTGCCCAATAAGCCCTACCTACTCAGAGGTGAATCCCTCACACGATGAAACATTTCTGTTATTTTTTGTAATATATTTGTAGAGTAACTGAACAATTGTTTCAAAAAAAAAAAAAATTTAAATCACATTTGTTGATAGGCAGTGTTTATCCTGCAGAGTGCTGGGAGAGAGCGATAGATAGACATAGAAGAAGAGGCAGAGACAGAGAGACACATTCAAGTGACTCTGCCCAGAAAGCACTACCAGTTCAGATGGGAATACCTTATACATGCTGGAGGCCAGAGAGGCATCGAGCGGCCACACAGGTGCACTTGATGATAGATCATGCACATCTTTAGAACGACAGAACAACTTTTCAACTGTGCACAATAAGGTTCTTGAGAATTCCATGCACAATAAGCCTTAACTATATTGTAATAACACTCTTCTAAGGTGTTACTTTCAGACAGTGCAGGGCTAAACTCAGAGTCTGTCTACAGAACAGGTTATGTATCCTGAACAGTATTGTAATGCATAATGTAAATACAGTCTTTACCTGTACCGAAATATGAAGTTATGTGTATACAATAAAACTGAGTTTTAAAAAGAAACTAGGTCTATTTTTTTCTCAAATTTTATTGAATTGAAAATTATGACCGTTTCAAGGCCTCTTTTTTATCATACAATAATACAGTCTGCGGTGTGTCATATCATGGGATATTGTACCTTCTCAGGTGCACGAGTCCTCGGCCTGCAGCCTTGTGACTTACAAAGCACCCCAGTTGTGGTATCCTAGGATATACCATGCCGTGTATTACTGTTTATACAGCAAACAGGTTATCCTAGTAAACATGAACATTAATAGCAGGTTAAGAAATACTCTTACCAAGTTGTATGACAAAGTCCTTCATGTGCAGGTTGAGGGGATGGATGACGGACCTCCGATCTCATAGTCATCACCTTTAATGGTTTCAGTAGCCAGCCGATCCACCTACTTTTCCACTTTCAAATATGTCAATTGGGACATCTCTCTCCAAACTGGCCTTGAAAATGGGCTGTTCTGCGGTACCTCCAATGCCAGCTCCAACAACAGCTAAAAAAATAAAACAAAACGAAATGGGTATGTATGTATGCACATTTTATATATATTTATATATCGAGGATAGTTTTTCTCCACTGAACCAATAAAGAACTACCTAGATTTTGACAAGGTAGTGACCTTCTACAGTCCAGACACCACTTTAAAGTAATTTATGCAAGTTTAACATGACAAATGGTGTAGTAGTAGTAACCTGTAGATGTTGTGAATCAGTCTCCTACCATTCAACCTGCCAAAAGTGCTGTTTTCCATGAAAGAATCCTTTAGTTCTGTGCTCTGCTTCATTTGCATAACCCTGCCCCTTTTTTCTCAGTGCTGCAAACCGAACTATGACATCATGCAAGGGAAACAGTTTTAAATGGATACCGTCAGTTTTAGATAGAAAATCAGCTAGTCACTGTACCCACAACAACTCATTATGTAAATTAGTATACAGACTATTATATTTCTGTGCTCACTACAGAAATGAAATTGAAATACTCAGAATTTTCTTTCTCCGACAGCTGGTCTCCGGGCTTCTTTACTCCTGGGCTGTACCTCCTGATACTGATAGACAGGCAGGAATCAGACCTCTGCAGCAGGGACCATCCAGCCTCCACTTCCTGTCTCCTCAGTTCTTCCTAAAGCAGTCCAATGTGTCAATACTACTAGAAGCTGGAGACAGAAAAAACAGACTATAGTTTTAAGGCACATATGGCCTAGAGGCCAGCCAGCTATATACATTCTGGGAGGGATCAAGCCGAGACCAGCCATTAGAGAAAGAAAATTTACAGGTATTTAAATTTCGATTTCTCTCTCCTAGTTGGTATCCGACTTCCTTCCTTACTACTGATATACAAAAGCAGTACATCCTCAGATGTCCCGGTGGGAAGAATGTCAGAACCCTTAAGGATCCACCACCGCTTGAAGTACTCTGCAGCCAAGGATGTCGCATCTGAGGGCAGCACTTCCAGCAATTAAAATGTTGAAGATGTGTGAATGAATTATCAAGTGGCCGCTTGGTATAAGTGTGCTGTCAAGCTTCTCTGAAGTATGCCCACGAAGGGGTCATAGCTCTGCTGGAATGGGTCTCCCTGGGCCAGGCAAGTTACTCTGGCCTGATCACAAGCCATGGAAGTGGCTGATAGAATTGGTCTGGCTATAGAGCCTTTTGAATCCTTGTTACCCATAATTTTGGCCCATAGCTGGCATGAGCGACTTTGAAGTTTTGCAAATAGTTTCCTCTCTCTTAATATACATTTTCGTCTAGGGGCAGACTGGATGGGCCACGAGGTCCACATCTGCCCTCAACCTCTATGTTGCTATCACACCTCTCAGATCTAGAGGATGCAATTCCCATTTCTTATTGCTTTGGAGAGTGGGCAGAAGGAAGGAAGAATGAACCCTTGGTTGTAATGGAGGGGAAGCACAACTTTGGCAAAAACCTTGAACTGTTCGAGCCTGATGAAAAGCAGTGTATAGCGCTTGGGTAAGCAATGCTTCTAGTTTGCTGATTCTCCTGGCTGAAGCAATATCTATGAGAAAAAGGTGACCTTTATGTTGAAATGCATGATGGATATCTTCTTGATAGGCTCTAAGGGGGCCTCAGCCACAGCCATGAGAACCAGATTAAGACTCCAAGGTGGTAGTTTTGGTGGGTTGGAAGACAACCTAATGCTGCTGTCTTTAGAAACCCAGAGACGGAGTATATGCATCCAACGATTCCCCTGAATCCCCCACAAGAATGCCCCAGTGCAAAAACCTGAACTTGTAAGGTGGCTGGTTGCAGTCCTTGCCAATCCATCTGAAAGGAACTGCAGTAGAACAGGCAATTATATTGTATGTTCTATACGCTGCTTTGAATGAAGCCAGAAGCAACATTTTCTCCAGATTCAATAATACACTTTGGAGGAAGAAGAGAGACAAGTTCCCCATCATGTCAATAACAGGAGCTGTGTAGCCAAGCTCCTTAAAAGTTTTTCCTCTCAGTTTCAGGCCTAGAGAGATGTTGTTTAAATGGAATGCCGGACCGGACTGATGAGGAAACGCCTGGCTGAACTTGAATGTTAGACGTGAACACCGTACAGACGAATGACAATCGGGAACTATGTGCAGAAAAATCATAAGGGGAAGACTAGAATCATGGCTGTCTTGTCCCAACCACTTTGTGAAGGACTCTTGACAGAGGTGGTATTGGAGGAAAGGTACAGGAGACCAAACACATCCCAGTTTAGGGGAAAAGGTGTACTGAGCCACCACTGGTTCATCCTTGGCCAGGGAGCAGAATTGCTTACCTTGGAGTTCCACCAGCAGGCGAAAAAGATCTGTCTGGGGATTGCCCCACTGATTAGTCAAGATGAAGGAGGCACCATCCTTCAGCTCCCATTCCCATGGTCGACCAACCCTGTGACTAAGCTAATCTGCCTTGTCATTTACCTGCCCTGGTAAATACCTCACCCAGTGGTGCGAGGCCCACTGAAAAGAAGGAATTCCCTTAGCACTTTGAGCTTCTTGTGCCACCTTGATGGTTGGTATATGCCAACATTGAGAGATTGTCAGTTGGAACCAGACTATCCTTATTGGGGAATTGCTGTTCAAGTGCCTCAGGGCATGGCCTACTTTCCATGCCGGGACGTTTATGCTGTACCTTGTGCCTCACAGTGACCACCTGCCCGGTGCTAACAGCTCACGAGGGCTTGCATCAGCTGCGATTCGGATTTGGTGAGGATGGTCAAACTTACGACCTTCATGACCTCTGTCCTCAGAGACTGTCACTGGAGGGAGGGGAAGCTTCACTCTGTCTCAATGAGCTCTAGCAGAATCCAAATTTAGTTTTCAGGGGGAAAATCCTTGTGTCATGATGTCTGCCCCTAGAAGGATCAAGGTCTGGTTTGAAATTAGGGAACTCTCTCCAGTTGATGAGAAAATCATGTGCCAGCAGGTACCAGACCACCTCTGCCACTGCTTGTAAAGTTTGGTTGAGCTGTGGGCCTTTATGTGGACTATGACCGGTACTGGCACCTTTAATTCTGTCCGTGGATCTGAGGAAGACCCCAATGTAGAATCTGAATTGAAGTACTGCTCTGCCACTCTGCACCTGAGATTGTGCGCATGACGCTTATTTATTTTTATTTATTTAGTTTTTGTTAACTGGTAGGTGCACTAGCCATAAAATGACTATTTTCAGGCACGCACCGGAGAGTACAACAAAAGGAGAACAGTTGAACAACAGCAAAATGGATACAATACAAATAAAGGAATAGTATAGCAGTGCTACAAAAGAACAATGGGTAGAAACAACAAAAAATAATGGCAAGCATTATACAGATAATGGCAGTAAGATATATAATAAGTGCAGAAATCATGGACCCGACCTGTGGAGGAAAGAGTTAATAAGATAGTAAGGTTATATAGAGAGAAATGTGAGGAATGTTCAAACATAACAAGAAAGACTGACAGAAGGAAGGTCGGGGTGGTAACTAGCAAAACAACAGTGGATGGTCAGCAACAAGGTTCGAGCAGGAAGAGAGCTAGTAGTCAAGAAGTTATTTACAAAGAGAAGGAAAATATGGGTGGGGAAGAGGAGACAGCCTTGGAGCTGGATTACAGCAGGGTGACATTACTGGTAAGTCTCAGAGCTTCAGGTTGGGTCAAAGCATGTACAAGCATCAGCGAAGGATAGATAACGATTATATTCGCTTTAAATCCAAAGTGAGACTGAGACAGCTGGAGGTTGAGTGGAAGAGCATTCCATAGCCTGGGAGCAGAGAATTGAAGGCCCTGTGCCTTTAGTTGTACGACATCTCGAACATAGAGCAAGGATTTGTCAGCTGATCGCAGGCCATGGGAGGATGGTTGAGGGACCAGCAACACCACCAGCTGGGATGGGTTTTTTCCGGATGATCGAGTTCATTAGTGATCCAAGGTAGTATTGTCTACTGGAAGAGGGTGAGAGCCAATTCAGATCCTTATAAAGAAGGCAGTGATGTCTAAGTAGAGGCGATGTAAGAGGCAAATCGGCATATATTGTTATAAGTTACGTCCCATTTTAGTAGGAAGGTTTTATGGGCAGAGGTAAGAATAGAGGTACCACAAGTAAGGTTGTAGCAGAATACCTCGGCAATTACACTTTGGCCGAGGGTGTAAGCATACAGCTCATTTTGTAGTTACCCTAGTTTCTCGAAGTTTACAGCTTTCCACGAGGACTGAATGTGAAGATTAAAATCCAGGACTGGTCCAGGAGGATTCCAAGGTACTTGAAGGAAGTAACATTTTCAAGTGGAAATCCTCCTAGGTGAAGAACCTCCAGCAAACTAGAACAGGTCTTAATCTTCGATGCAGAACCTAGGAGCATGGCTTTCGTTTTTTTTTCATTTAGTACAAGCTTACAGTCTAGTAGCCAGTCTAAGACCTTACTGAAGTCTGAAGTAAGTGATGCGCTTATGCAGGCAATACTAGAAGAACTAGTGTAGATGATCAAGTCATCAGTGTAGAGAATAACTGAGCAGGATTCCAGGACCCAGCTGCATTGTTGATAAAAATTGAGAACAGAAGGGGCCAAGGATAGAGCTCCTGGGGACCCCAAGGTTGATAGTAGACGTGTTGGACAGGGAAGAGTTAAATTTGACAGCTTGTGACCTGTTTGACAGCTAGCTACAGAACCAGTCCACAACAGGGGTAGAGAAATGGAATTTATGGAGAGTGAGAGAAGCCGGGATGGTCTACAAGGTCGAAAGCCTTAGTGAGGTCAATGAAGATGGCACCTGTGAGTTTTCCAGACTCCATGTTGGACAGAATATCAGTAGTTAGTTGAAGAAGAGCCATGGTGGTGCTATGACCTTTCTGAAACCATGCTGAGTGTCTGAGAGGAAACTGTAGCTGTAAGGTAGTCAATGGTCTGTGATGCAACTATTTTCTCAAGGATCTTGTTAAGAACAGGAGAATTGCTATAGGCCTGTAATTGGCCATGTCCTTTGGGTCACCATTTTTAAAGACAGATGCTACTTTTGCAGATTTCACAAGTCTGGCACAGTGCTATGGATATGGGATAAAGTGTAGATTCTGGCAATCGGAGAGGCAATGAGTGCAGCAGCCAGCTTAAGAAGACGAGGTTCCAGTGAGTCAGAACCAGAGCTGGTATTGGCAGATATGGATCTCAGTAATTTCAGAACTTCCGCCACGCTACTGAGTGGGAAGGGTAAATAGGCATCTTGCAGATCCACGGATACCAGAAAACCCTGTTGGCATCTGCTGGGTGACAGATGACCCAGTATCGCCTGCCAAGTCCTCCGAGTATGCATGGGCTTGAATACTCTGACTGGATCCACGCCAGGGTCTGTACGCGTTCTGAATTGTGGTAGTCAGTTTCGCCATTTCTCTGGAATCTTTACCACCCCTTTAAGACTCTGGGAGCTCTCCCTTGTCAGGGCATTCGCCAAGTGAGCCTTGGCGACCTGTCCGCTGCCATGCCTGAAGCCTTAGGGTATGTCGAGGCAGGAGTGAGTTAAAGCGTGGCCTTGCTACGCAACTGGCAGCCTTCTTTGAGATATCTGCCGATAGTGCCTAGAATAGTCCCGCCTGAAGCTGTTGCGGATGGGCTTAACTGCATCTCGCTTCGCCAGCACGCTGGAATGCCAGAATAGTGGCCCATGGTATTGTGGCTTCGCGGAAAACAGGTTGGCTGGGCTTGCTTATATGTGGCTCATCAGCACACTGAAATGCCACGTCAGTGGTGTTGAGAACAGGTTGTTCGCCACTGCTATTAAGCAGGAGTGGAGGACCAAAGCTGCCGCTTCAAGGGATGCCTCCACCTTCGTGTCCCTGGGTCCCATAGAGAAGCCCCACCCCCTGAAGTAATCTGGATCATCCAAGGCTAAGTTTCTGGGTGGAGAGCCGTCCGAGACAGGAACACCACTCAGTAGCCCTCTGCCTCTGGGGGCACTAACTGCCCTCTGGCGGACTTGTGCTACTAGTATGCTGTCAGGCCACTGTATAGGTGTGTTCTGGACCTTGTCAATGCTCTGTTAGCGAGTCCCCTATGGCTGGAGGAATAGGGAAGGCCTGCCAAACTGGCGACAGCTGGTAGGCTGAAGCCTGTTTGACTGGGTGAAAGCCTCTGGGGAAGATCCAGGGAATCTCGCTATTTTCTTTCTTTCTTTTTTTTTTTTTAAATGAAAGAGACCAGCGCGAGAACCCGCCTCTGTTAGATGGAGTCGCCAGGTGGAACCAAGGGAAATCTCGACAGTGCCCCTTTGGTCAGCGATTTGCCCACTGGCCCTCTCCAGAAGCAGATAAACTGGAGTCTTGGGAGTCCAAGATGTGCCCCCAACGCTTTGAGATTACCATCTATATCTTATCTTTTTGCTGAGGATATGGAGGGTCCTGTTTCTCGTGACCTCTAGGGAGGTCTATCTGGTAATCCCAGGTGATCTACTGGATCCAAAGCGAGGCTCTAATTAACTGATTTAGGAGGTCTGTGTCAGAGGGGCTGCGGACTGCTGGGTCCTCTGGTGGCTGCTGCTTATTATGACCTGTGAGCTATCGGACTGGGCGAGGGAGGGTCTTCCTCCATAGCGTCCACCCATTAGCAGCAGCTGGACATTATGGGCGATCTACCCAGCTACGGGGACTAGCAGCCCTGGCTTTTTAGCCCCTGGAAGGTTTGTGTGAGGCCCTAACACCACAAAAAGGCCCTATTTCCCTTTAATCAGTTTACCCCCTTTTTCTGATGTCATGCTGCTGAAGCGAAGATCAAATGTGCTAGTCCTTTAAGAATTGTGTTAGTCCCATAAGGCCATGCTGAGCTGCCTTTCGTGATCCAAACTTTCATGTTACTTGTAGTAGACTATGCAGGATGCCATGTCCTTCAAGAATTCTGTTAGGCCTGCAAGGGCCATACTGTAATCCAAAAGATTTTTACTTTTCTGTTCAGAATATATGCAGGGATCCAGCCTCCGAGAGAATCTCGTGGCTCACTTATTTAAGATTTATTTTTCTGCTTGTAAAATATGCAGGATCCAGCCTCCGAGAGAACCCTTGGGGCTCACTTGAAGATTTTTTGGGAGCCCACCGAGCAAATGCTCCAGAATGGCGCTCATCCAGAATGGCTTTCCTCCGTGCTGTAGCGCAACAATGGAATCCCCCAAGTAGGCAGAAGGATGAGACGCTAAGCCACACTGCCAGTCAACCATCAAAGAGTGGCTGATGCAATGGGATGCCAGCCGTCGGCGGCATGTCCTCGTGTCAACTGAAGTGCTCCCCAGAAAGACTCCTTACCCCTACACAGCACTTGTTGGCGAGAGCTCCTATCATGAAGCTGCTACAGATATGTTGTCGGCCCCCATCGACGAGCGGCTGAGTTTGCTCGGTTGAAATGCTGCTGACAGGAAAAGAATACAAGGCTACCGCCTGAGGAGACTGTTAT